>JANBXA010000044.1:36992500-37592500 GCA_030556225.1 Cricetiscus sungorus | reverse complement strand
CAGAAATAGATTTTTCTGGAGCCAGTAAGATGGCTTGGTAGGTAAAAGCACTGCTACCCTGCGTTTGATCCCCATGACCCACAAGGTGGAAAGAGAGAACCAACTCACTTCTACAAGTTGTTTATTGACTTCCACACATGCATACACACACACATTCATACTCTAAGTAAATGTAATTAAATTTTTTTTGTTAAATAAATGGACATTTCTGGGTGAACTCTTTTTTTAACTTATTAATGTTTTGCCTATATCTGTGTGAGAGTGTTGGAGACTGGAGTTACAGACAGTTATCAGCTGCCATGTGGGTGCTGGAAATTGAACACAGTCTGAAGAGCAGTCACTGAGCCATCTCTCCAGCCCCTGGATGGAGAACTCTTTAGTTAATGTATGCTTCATTATTCTGCAGGCACTTTGGTACAATGTCAGATTTCGAGGAAATGCTTTTCCTGTGGAAATTGCCCGACGAGATGATCTTGTTGAACGACCTGTAAGTTGTTGCTTTTCCTCAGTCCTAAAATCGATTTCTTTTTTAAATAATTTCTGAAAATAATTAGGGAGTGGTGTTTTTTTGTTGTTTTGGGGTTTTTTTGTTTGTTTGTTTGTTTGTTTTTTATCAGTCTCTAACCAAAAGCATATTTTTGCATTTTTGTTAACCATAAACATCGATATTTATAAACTAGACTGGATTTGAACCCTTGAGCTTTCATTTAGGTACTTGATAGCCAAGTGACTTAAGAGTAGATTTGTAAATAGAAGATATTTATTTGGGCATCAGGAAAATCTTTGTCTTCAGTTTTCTTGTTTCCAAGATGAAAATGTGAGCTCCAACACAGTCCTGCTAGTGCTGTCCTAAAATTCAAGTGAGACAGTGCATGTTAAGAAACTCTGAAACTGAAGTGTGTCTGATCAGTAGCTTTATCCCTGTCTATTTTCATTTTCATAACCTCAAAAAACCTCAGCATGAAGTTTTGTTATTATTTTGGGATATGTACGGTTATTTTATTTGTAGTGCTGGTAATCGAACCCAGAGCAGAATGTGTGTGTTCAGAGGATGTATCCAGATCTGAATTCAGGATGTATCTTGTCCTAGGACCCTGTGGTTTTGGCATTTGACATTGAGACAACCAAACTGCCTCTGAAATTTCCTGATGCTGAGACAGACCAGATTATGATGATTTCCTATATGATTGATGGCCAGGTGAATAGACTCTCTTCTTGGGAAACTTAAAATGCTTTTGTGGGGATTATTTATTTATTTATTTATTTATTTCAGGTAGGGTCTCACTATGTTGCTCAGCTTGGCCTCATACTCATGGTGGTCTTCCTACCTCAGCCATCTGAGTTCTGAGATTATAGGCAGGTGTTACATGCCTGGATCACCTTTATGTTTTTGTGGAGTTCTTTGAAATTAGTTTCTTGAGAAGCTTATGGGTAAGCTGGGAATCTATGTCTCAGCTTTTCTGTGGTTAACTTGCATTGTCCGCTCATAAACTTTACCAGGGCTACCTCATCACTAACAGGGAGATTGTTTCCGAAGATATTGAAGATTTTGAGTTCACCCCCAAGCCAGAATATGAAGGGCCCTTTTGTGTCTTCAATGAACCTGATGAGGTAAAGAAGCTTCATATAGAAACTTCCCAGTGTTTGGTATAAGATGAGGAGAGGCAAATTGATTCTGAGCTCAGTGAGCTTGTTGCTCAGTGAGCTTCCTCTTCCATGACCAAGGTTAGAGTGGGTCCTTAGCATATGGACTGATGTAAAACTGCTGCTTCTGAGTATTTCGGGAGGTACTTCCAAGTTGCTGAAAGCAGAAAAAGGGTCCCTCTGACTTCTGTTGTTTGTTGAGCTTAGGTCCATTTGATCCAGAGATGGTTTGAGCATATCCAGGAAACCAAACCTGCCATTATGGTCACCTACAACGGGGACTATTTTGACTGGTGAGTCCAGCTTCCTGTTGTGGGTAATTGTGTTGGGGTGGGTGCGTGGAAGAGGAGCAGCTCCACCTGGTGGTGTCAGTGTGTTTGACATTTTCACAAAGAAGTGCATGTGATCACTTCACTCCAGTATCTCTTGGGAGCAGTCTGTCTGCATTCAAGGAGGGACAAAGGAAGAATTAGAGACTCATTTATCCCCATTGCTCATCTCTTGTTAGGCCATTTGTGGAGGCTAGGGCAGCAACCCATGGACTGAGCATGTACCAGGAGATAGGCTTCCAGAAGGATAGCCAGGGGGAATATAAGGCACCACAGTGCATCCACATGGACTGTCTCAGGTATGTATACACCACATAGTAGGGGCTCATCACTGTGATCCTGTGAGTTTTCTTGTGCAGACTGGGGACATTGACACATCTGTTGTAAGAGGAGATTGGCCTCCAAGAAACAGCCTTGGGTCATAGGGATCTGCTGTTTGCTTATTGCTGGTCTTCATTTAGTCAATAAGTATGTTAAAACAACAGCCTGCAGGGTAGAAAAGCTTGGCTGAAAAGAAACTTAGATAAAGATTCTGGTACTAATGTAGATGAGGTCAGAGTGAAGCACCATACTGGTCCCACAGGATATATGGTTTCAAGATGAGCTCAGTATGCTTCATGCTGATTGAATGCAAGTAAGTGCCACAAGTATTGAAGTAATGGTGTTTGGAGCATGGGTCCATGTAGGTAGGAAGACAGATTGCCCAGTTCAGATGCTGGAGAGAATGGCATCTGAACTGGGCAAAGAGAGGTAGCTTTTCTGTCATTTATGGAGACAAATTCTCACAATGGACTTACTGTTTCTGTGGTTCTTAAAATACACACACACACACACACACTCTCTCTCTTAAGATAGTACATATGTATGTGTGTGTGTGTGTAATATATGTGTGAGATATATATATACATATAATATATATAAAAAAAAAATCAATGAATTCCATCAGCCACCACAGGTGTTTGGGGGCTATTGCTGTTTATTTTACTCTGATATTTCAGCCTTTGGGTTAGAGAGAGGCCAGGAGGTTGAGACTGGTTCACAGGGTAGCTGGTAGCTTGACCAAAGGCAGTGGGTAAAAAACATCTATACTCAGGTTTGCTAGTATGGGCTGGGGCTTTAGGGATAAATGGGTGCCTGAGGTCTCTGCTCAGTTGATTTGGAATGGGAAAGAATAATTTTGAGGTAAGAGGATTCCGCTGCAATCATGCTGGTGTAGAGCCTTTGTGCACTTGGAGGAGCTCAAGACTAGATGGTGTCTCCTGCAGCCATAAGCTTGGTTGAGATTCACATCTTAAACGAGGGTCTCATACAAAGATCTAATAGATGGTGACTTATCAAGGTTAGAAGTATAATGAGAGGAGAAGGCCTGAGAATCTATAGAGGAGATGGTCTTGGAGAATCTGCAGGGAACTGCTTGTGTAGAGGTTATGAGAGGTAGAGACTAGATGGTCACTGGATAGTGTAATCCCTGGGGAATGTATTAGTCATGTGCTAAATGGACTCTGGAGGCAGAAGAAAGAAGTGGAGATAGGTTCCATGTTGAGGGGGTACCTTCTGGGATGTGTGCACATGTAAAGCCCAGGGATCAATGTCTGGTGTCTTTCTCCATTGCTCTCACTTATTATATTGGGGGGAGGGGGTGCTGGCAGTAGACCTAGAACTTGCTCCTTTGGCTAGACTGGGCTCACCACTGAGACCCTGGGGTCCATTTGTCTCCATTCCTTTGGCACTGGGGTTACAGACTCAAACCACCATGCCTAACTAACTTTTCCATGAATGCCGGGGCTCTGAACTCAGAACCTTATGCTTGTATGGTGAGCACTTTACCCAGTAAGCAATCTTCTGAGCCCTAGAGGGTGTCTTCTAAAGAGAGTGCTCCTGAGGTAGGTATTTTATGAAATACGATTTGAGGGGCACAGAGAGCCCTGGGATTCTTGCTGTATTGCCTTTTCATTTCTCCAGAACAAGAGGCTGAATTCTTTGCTGAAAGTGGAGGGTGAGGCAAGGGGTACAAAGGATTCTGCATGTACTCTGTGGGTACATCTGAAATTCAAGTGAATGTTTTATGAGAGTATGGCATTGGTTTCTTGAATGTCTCCAAAACCTACATTTTTATGTGTTGCGTGTGGTTTTACCAGCCTTTGTGTTACCATCATGTCTAGAATTTGTCCTCTTGCCAGGTGGGTGAAGAGGGACAGCTACCTTCCTGTGGGCAGTCATAATCTCAAGGCAGCTGCCAAAGCCAAACTTGGCTATGACCCTGTAGAGCTGGACCCCGAGGACATGTGTCGTATGGCCACTGAGCAGCCTCAGGCACGTAAGCCCATTTGTTCTTCTATGCATCCCTGAAGTCATAGACATTCCGGCCTAGAGAGTCTAGGTTACCTGAGATATCAGTGCTAGGCCACTCCTGCTCAGCCTTGCCTTCTCCCTGAACTTCGATTTCTGTATTTCATGAATTTCCTTGGACCCTTAGTTTTTAATGTTCTCTGATATTCTCCCCAGACTCTAGCCACTTACTCAGTGTCAGATGCTGTTGCCACTTATTACCTGTACATGAAGTATGTCCATCCCTTCATATTTGCCCTGTGCACCATTATTCCCATGGAACCTGATGAGGTTAGTATCATCTATGGTCTTCCAATCATTCTCTTCTCTTTTCTACATGCACTGATATGAACTCCCATGTGAGGCTTCACTGGCATCTTTCTGTATTCTGGGGGCCCCAGTATGAGAATAGCCACAGGAAGCAGGGGCTGCTGTTGCTAGTTAAAATATTTCCTTTCACATGGCAGTCAAGGTTAAATGCCTTTCTGGTGGTCATGGTCTTTGCCTAGGAGTCAGGGCTTTTGACAGAGATTTGGGGTAGCTAGATGCTGCATCTTCCCTGCAGGTGCTGCGGAAAGGCTCTGGAACACTGTGTGAAGCCTTGTTGATGGTGCAAGCTTTCCATGCCAACATTATCTTCCCCAATAAGCAAGAGCAGGAATTCAACAAGCTGACAGATGATGGCCATGTGCTGGATGCTGAGACCTACGTGGGGGGCCATGTGGAGGCACTAGAGTCTGGTGTCTTCCGAAGTGATATCCCCTGCCGGTTTAGGATGGTATGCCTCCTTAGATATTCCAGGGTTCTGCTTTTTCCCATTCTTGTGCTGTTGTGAAACCCAAGAAGCCATGGCTTGAAACGATCTTTATCTCCATCTCTCCTGTAGGCCATTTCTGTCAGGGGTGGCTTCTCTGGCTCAGTACCTCTCCCGTCCCTTCTTACGTAAGATGAGCCTCCTTTCAGGGCATCCAAAGACTCAGTACACTTGCAGAGCATTCTCTGGCACATCCTGCCATGTATCACACTAAAGACAGATTTAAAGATCTATCTGACCTGTACCCTTTTCTGTCTTATGCTAGAATCCTGCAGCCTTTGATTTCCTGCTGCAACGAGTTGAGAAAACTATGCACCATGCCATTGAAGAAGAAGAGAAGGTGTCTATGGAGCAGGTCACCAACTTTGAAGAGGTAGCCTTCTAGGTGGCAATGAATTGGCCTGTATTTGGATCTGTTCTTTTTATATGCCTAAAGGGTCTCAGGCTCTTGATGTGGTTTTGTCATACTGCTTCTGGGATCTGCCGTTCTAGCCATTCTATCTTCATTATCTTTTTTTATTGTACCTGGTTCTCTCTCTCTCTCTCTCTCTCTCTCTCTCTCTCTCTCTCTCTCTCTCTCTCTCTCTCTCTCTCTCTTTTGTTGGGTTTTGTTGTTGTTTGTTTGATTTGGTTTTGGTGTTTTTTATTTTGGTGGTTTTTTTGTTTTGTTTTTTTTGTTTGTTTTTTTGTTTTGTTTTGTTTTTCAACACAGGGTTTCTCTTTGTAGCCTTGGCTATCCTGGAACTCTTGATACTGCTAGGCTGGCCTCCAATTTAAGAGATCTGCCTGCCTTTGCCTCCCCAAGTGCTGGGATTAAAGGCATGTGCCACCACCAATATTCCTTTGTTTTTCCTGTCTCTGTAGGTGTGTCATGAGATTAAGACCAAGCTCATCTCCCTAAAAGACGTTCCTAACAGAATTGAATGCCCTCTTATCTACCATCTGGATGTGGGAGCCATGTATCCTAACATAATCCTTACTAACCGCCTGCAGGTGAGATCTGGGCTTCCCAGATCATAATCATCTCTCTTTGCAGACCCAAATTGTTTTCTGACCTACCCCTCCTGTTATAGCCCTCTGCCATAGTGGACGAGGCCACCTGTGCTGCCTGTGACTTCAATAAGCCTGGAGCAAATTGTCAGAGGAAGATGGCCTGGCAATGGAGGGGAGAATTCAGTGAGTGTCAGGCCCCAAAGGGTGCTCAGCAGGGCAGGACAGACCTAGATTCTGATCTTGAAATCTGTCAATGCCTTCCTTTACAGTGCCAGCAAGTCGCAGTGAATACCATCGAATCCAGCATCAGCTGGAGTCAGAGAAGTTTCCTCCTTTGTTACCAGAGGGACCAGCACGGGCTTTTCACGAACTGTCCCGTGAGGAACAGGCTAAATATGAGAAGCGGAGGCTGGCAGGTGAGTACCTGGCAAGGCCACAGCTTGACAACAGTGGCTTCTTTGATCAGAGGTATGGGCATACTGCAGCTCCCGAGCAGTAGGATTTTAGATTAAGATTATATTCTTTCTCTGGGGGGGGGGGTTCCTTTCTTTTTTCTGCTTTACAAATGCTTAGGAAGTAACCTTTGCCACAGTCTTGGTATCAGGTTGTCAGTAGTTGGGGATTCTTTTCTTTTACAATGATAATTAGCAGTGTCTGGGTTTTCCATTCATTTGTTCCTTAGGGAAGAGAGCTCCTTAGCATCCCTGAGTCCCAGCTTGCTCTTTTGTTAGCTGGAAGGTCTCAGCTACCTCTCCAACACTCTGAATTATCTTAGATTATTGCCGGAAAGCCTATAAGAAGATCCATATGACCAAGGTAGAAGAACGTCTGACAACCATCTGTCAGCGGGAAAACTCATTTTATGTGGACACTGTTCGGGCCTTCCGAGACAGGCGCTATGAGTTCAAAGGGCTACACAAGGTGGGTCAAAATAGAATGGTTTCTGAAGTGAGAGGGTCTTTGTTTGGTTCTGCAGAAACACCTTGGTCTGTAGCTGTAGTATGTGGAGATCATGTGAGGTGCCACATTCATTTGAATAATAAATGCACAGTTGTCTATAAATGTAAAGAATTGATGTCCAGAAAGGATGGAGATTGTCATGGCCTAAGCCCTTGGAACCTTGCTGATCAATTGTTTCAGAAGTAATTATGTAGAGCCATACTTGCAAAAGATAATGGCTGTGCTGATCCCAAATCTGACTGAACTAGATTTACCCATGAGTTGACTGCTTTCCCAGCACAATAGTAAGGAGTTCTTACACACTCTAAGACCACCACATACACTGGATTTAACCCTCTGATTTAGAGGGATAAGGAAGGAGTGGGTTTTTTGTTTTGTTTTCCTGTCTCTCCTTCCTTTTCCTCTCTCCCTTTCTTTCTTCCCTCCCATCTCCCCTTTCTTTTATTCAAGACAAGATGTCTCTAGCTGTCCTAGAACTCATTATGTGTACCAGGCTGGCCTTGAACTCATAGACCTCCCCCTGGGATTAAAGGCTTGTGCAACCACTGCCCCACTGGCTGTGTTTTTAGATCATGATGACAGTCTTGATGAAAGGCATGGTAGAGTAGAAGTACTTTATGGGGACAGATGGCACTTGGAATAAAGGAGATGTGCTAAGGTATTAACAGGTAGCCAATCTAATGAGGTAGTGGTCTTTGTCTTTTCTCAAGTTCTCTGTGAATTTTAAAGTTGTTCTTTTTAGATTTTTTTTTAAATGTGTTTGAATGTTTTGCTTGCATGTTTGTATGTATGCATGTATACCTGATGCACATCTCCTAGAACTGTATTTACAGATGGTTGTGAGGCATCATGTGGGTGCTGGGAAACAAAGTTTGGTCCTCTACAAGACCCACTGAACCATCTCCAGTTCCAGATTTGAAGGGTTTAATATTGAAAAATTAGGCTTGCTGACCTTTGTGCGCTGAATTTGGAAAAGCTGTAAGGTACTTAGCCTACCTAGTTTACTTCCAGGTGTGGAAGAAGAAGCTCTCAGCAGCTGTAGAAGTGGGTGATGCATCAGAGGTGAAGCGCTGCAAGAACATGGAGATCCTTTATGATTCACTGCAGCTGGCTCACAAGTGCATCCTGAATTCCTTCTACGGCTATGTCATGCGCAAAGGGTATGGACACATGCAGTAGATGAACAGGGAGGGGATGAGCAAGATGTGATGGCCAAAAAGCAAGAAGTTCAGGGTGTCTTCTGGTATTATTGGAGCTAGTGGATGAATGTGTATTAATAGGAATGCTCTTCAGCTCAGAAAATGTTGGTGAACCAGGCTTAGTTGGAGCTGGGTCCATGAGAGTAGGGTTTACATTGGTTCAAGGGTCTGGGTGTTGGCTTGCTACTGGATATCTTGACTTAAGTATTGTGGGCTGGAGATAAGATGTTTATTTTGACATCTTTATATCTGTATCAATCACTGGAATGGAAAGGGCTTTTAGGTAGTTGTTTTAATAGTATCAGAGTATTTAAAGCGTGAGCAGAGGAATCCAATGAAGGGCATAGAACTTGACTAATGGGCTGAGGTTTCACAGCCAAGTTGGAGACTGTTCTTGGAAGAAAAAATAGGACATGGTTTCTGTGGTATGGCCAATAGGCCTGGACCCTGTTCCTTGGACAAAACAAGTTGGGGCCTCTGGGGAAGCAGATCAATAGAATGAATGTTCAGGAGCACAGAAGAAAAGAGTGCTGTTAACCTGTAGCTCTGTAGAAAAGGAAAGAGAAGTCATATATGATGTGTTTGTATGTTGTGGCTTTAAATGTGGGTATAGATGTGGACGTGCACATATTTGAAACAGGGTTTCCTCTATGTAGCCCTGGCTTTCCTGAAACTAACTGTATACCACACTGTCCTGGAACTCAAAATGTTCTGCCTGCCTTGGCCTCCTGTGTGCATTGGAATTAAAGACAAGTGCTACTGTCTCCATCACCCAACTTATTTGTTGTTATTGGTTTTTAAGCATTTTTTAATGATTTATTTATTCTTATTTTATGTGAATTTGCATTAGTGATTTGCTTGCATGTATGTCTGTTTTAAGGTGTCAGATCTCCTGGAACTGGAGTCACAGACAGCTGTGAACTGCCATATGGGCGCTAAGAATTGAACCTAGGTTGTCTGGAAGAGTAGCCAGTGCTCTTAACTGCTGAGCCATCTCACCAGCTCCCTATTTGTTGTTTTTTAATGAGAGTGGATATGCTAAATGCTGCTGGGTCAGACTAGAGAGAGAACAGGGAAGATATCTAAGCCCAGAGAATGAGGTGGTACGCAGGAGGCTGAGGATAGCTGTCCAAATATGGGCTTAGAGTTTCTATGAGGCAGGTAGGTGTGGGTAGGATTTGGAGAAAGATATGACAAGAATGAAAAAGGCATCGGAGTAGAATGGGATTGACAGTCCTACTGACTCTGAAACTGATATGAAGGCATGCTAACTTTTCCAGAACTTTCTTGAGTAACACTGGCCACCTTAAAATAGGGATAGAAGTACCGTCAGGATAAAGCCAAATTCCACCGTAGTCCTGTTCTGCTTCAAATATGTTTGGCTGCTTCTGTCATCTCTCCTGGGGATCCCTTCCCTCTTCTGATTCCCTGTGGAGGGAGCCTCCCATCAGTCCTGCTCACCATAGACTTTTGGCTCTTCTTTCCAGGGCTCGATGGTACTCCATGGAGATGGCTGGTATTGTATGCTTCACAGGAGCTAACATCATCACTCAGGCAAGAGAGCTGATTGAGCAGATCGGGTGAGTGTGACCTGGGGTTGGCTGCAGAGCTCACACCACAAGAAGACAGAACTGGGTTTGATGTTATATTTGAGATATTCAACACCTGGATTCTAAGGACTTGGGATCATGCATGACTCTGTATCCATGAACTTTACTCCTTTCTTTGAAGGAGACCCTTAGAACTGGACACAGATGGAATATGGTGTGTCCTACCCAATAGCTTTCCTGAAAATTTTGTCATCAAGACAACCAATGCGAAGAAACCCAAACTGACCATCTCCTATCCTGGTGCCATGTTAAACATCATGGTCAAGGTGAGTGGTTCTACAGCAGAAAAAAAAACCACACACACATACATATTCTGACCTCTGGCCTAGTCCCAGTGTGAATATTTGGAAAGATCTCAGCTGGTGATGTCTTTGACCCCTTACAAAAATCACCCATCTGTGATGCTCTTTTTTTTTTTTTTTTTTTTTTTTTTTTTTAATTTCCTCAGCTGTCATGGTCAGACTATTAGATTCATGTTGCAAAGAAATTTCTTTCACTTTCACAGAAGCATACTACTTTTGCTATTTTATTTTAAAACAATTTTAAACTTATACAAAAGTCTCAAAGATAGTGCCAAAGAAGGGTGAGGATATGGCTCAGTAAAGTGCTTTCCACACAAACAAGAGGGCCTGAATTGGGATCCCTAGCACCATTGTAAAAGCTGAGCATGTCAGCACACACTTAGTTCCCATGCTGGTTGAGGGACACAAGGAAAGCTGAGTGCCTGGGGCTCATTGGCCAGCAAGCCTAACCAAATTGGTGAGCTCTGGGTTCAATGGGAGACCCTATCTTTAAAAAAAAAAACAAGTGGGGCAAGCTGGGCAGTGGTGGAGCACACCTTTAATCTCAGCACTTTTGGAAGGCAGAGGCAGACAGATCTCTGTGAGTTCTAGGATAGCCTGGTCTACAGGACAACCAGGATTGCACAAAGAAACCCTGTCTCAAAAAATCCAAAAGGAAATAAAGTGGGAAACTATTGAGGCATACATTCAGTATCAATCTGGCCTCCACATGCACATATACATATACACATACACAAATAGTGCAGATAACTTTTTTATGCCTTTCAGGCTGCATCCCCAAATATTAACATCTGCCTAAAATATGCAATCATCAAAATGAAGAAGTGTATGTTGGCATAGTGTATTCTGTAACTAAATTACATATTATTTTGAATCCCCAGTTTCCAGGTGCTCACACTGTGTTCTCTTTAACCTGGATAGTGCCTTGGTCTTTGCTGGTCTGGAATCTTGTTTTCTTCTGTGGATTTGGAGTTCTCATTATAAGGCTGTTATTTGGGTATCCTTGGGGGAATATCATGGGGGTGATGCATGATTATCATTTCCTCATCTTTGGGGATATTGGCTCCATTGCCAAGTTGTCCACATCAGCCTTGTGTCTCCACAAGGATGTCCCCCCAACTCCCTGTTCACATGTTTTTCTTTGCTTGGTAATCACACTCAAGGATCCCTGAAGGAATGAGCATCAAAGAGCATCTGGGCATATGTTAGAGCCACCACAGTAATTAACAAGTATTTATGAAGGCATGATTTTAAATGTTCCTTAAACTTCATAACTCCTGACTTTTGCAAGTATTGATATTGTCACCTGTACCACTATTAGTTTCCCGTCTTGCGTTTCTTCATGGCAGTTTGCTGTTTATCCCATTTCTTCTGCTTTATCATTAGAATTCTATAATGGATAGTGATTACTGCTTGTTCACTAATTTACAACAATGTGGATTCATAGGCATCTTTTATTCTTAGGATGATAATCCAGTATGATCTTCATGTCTTTTCTTCTCAATTTGTTCCTCTCTGGCCACAAGGACACACACTGTTTCCTTTTTTTGATCTTGTGTTTGGAGTATTTTCTTACTTGGTACTATAAGATACTCCAGCCTTACTTGTATTTTCCTGTCTTAGCCCTGGAGCTAAGCATTTCTTCAAGGAGCCTCTCTCCCCCTACTGAAACACTAGCATCTCTCGATGTGTTTTTGTGCTATCTTTTTGCCTTTCCCTGAAGGTCATGTATATGAAAACATATAACATGCAACCCAAATCTTGTAAATTATACTTGAGACTTATGTTGCCGTGTATCAAAACCTGCTTTTCCGATACCATTTGTGTCCATTGTGAAGTAGAGCTTTGTTTGCTGGCCTACCTACTCTCTGAGGAGAGGGGGTGTTTCCTGAGTGTGAGCCAGTAGAAATGAGGTTGCTTTTCTTGTTACTGATTTTTAGGAAGGCTTCACCAACCACCAATACCAGGAACTAACAGAGCCTTCCTCGCTCACCTATGTCACCCGCTCTGAGAACAGCATCTTTTTTGAAGTTGATGGACCATATCTTGCTATGATACTTCCAGCCTCTAAGGAAGAAGGCAAGAAACTGAAGAAGAGGTAGGAATCTCAGAGCCTTATATATTGAAAATGAAGTAGATGGCAAGACTTAAGAGAAAATGGAACTGGGGCTAAAGTGAGAACAAACTGGGTGCTGATGTGCCAGTCCTCTTCACACTCTGATCTGTTCTGGTTTTGTGAGCAGTGGCCCTTTAATGCATTCTGGTTTGCTAAAGCTTCAACCTAAGGGTAAAGTTCTGCTTGCTGCCTCAAAGATGATAAGAGGGTCAGGCAATGAAGAAGAAAGGCAAAGGGAAGGCAGACACTACTCTGAGTTTCATTTCTGTGTGGTGCCTCCCTTGTTTTTCAGATATGCCGTATTCAATGAAGATGGTTCCTTGGCTGAACTGAAAGGTTTTGAGGTGAAACGTCGAGGGGAGTTACAGCTGATTAAAATATTCCAGTCCTCAGTATTTGAGGCCTTCCTCAAGGGCAGCACACTGGAGGAAGTGTATGGCTCTGTGGCCAAGGTGGCTGACTATTGGCTAGATGTGCTCTACAGCAAGGTAAGGAAGGCTCCATCTACCTTCCCAGCTGACTCTCAGGAGTGAACATATTTTAGGAATTGGATGTGCATCCTAGGCTCTTAGAGAACCTGGGTCACTTTGATGAACACTGGCACTTATTGTTCAGTCATACTTCTTGATAATTTGTGCACAACTGAATAAGATAAAAGGTAGGGTTTTATGTGCCTTTTTTTTTTCGTGTTACGTTCATTTTGAGGGTGTAGGACACTTGAGTGCCATGATATGTATGTGGAAGTCAGAGGACAACTTGTAGGAGATGGTTCTCTTCTTACATCATGTGGGTCCTGGAGGACCAAATTTAGGTTATCATGGGCTGGTGACACGGCTCGGTCATTAAAAGGACTAGGGCTTGAGTCCTAGCACCCACGTGACAGCTCACAATTGTCAGTAATTTCAGTTTCAGGGAATCCAACACCCTCCTATGGCCTCCAAAGGAACAATGCACACAAGTGGTGTACAGTCATACATTCAGACAGAACACCTATGCACAAATTTTAAATTAATAAATAAACACTCAGATTTTCAGGCTTGGCAGCAGACACCTTTACCCACTTCCCTGTCCCACAAACACTTTTAATGCACTGCTAGGACTCTAACCAAGGATAATAGGGCAGCATTCTTATTTTCTTTCTTTCTTTCTTTCTTTCTTTTTTTTTTTTTTTTTTAATGAAATTACTCTGCCCTTTGGGAACTTCAAAGCCTGCCTTCAGCTTTTCAGGGCAGAAATTTTAAAATCTTATAGAACCAAAATGAGTATGGCCTTCATCTTCCTGGCATCTGTTGTTTCTCTCTAGGCTGCTAACATGCCTGATTCTGAATTGTTTGAGCTAATTTCTGAGAACCGTTCCATGTCTCGGAAGCTAGAAGATTATGGGGAGCAGAAGTCTACATCCATCAGCACAGCAAAGCGCCTGGCTGAGTTCTTGGGAGACCAGATGGTCAAGGATGCTGGTCTGAGCTGTCGCTATATCATCTCCCGAAAGCCAGAGGGGTCTCCTGTCACTGAGAGGTAAAAGCCTCATTAAAGAGTTGAACAGATAGGTGCATGCCTGTAATCCCAGTACACAAAAGGCTAAGACCAGAAGTTTTGATTTTGAGTTCCAAGCCATCCTGGGACATTGGGGAGCTGGGGGGAGGGGGTGGCTTGGATGGTACACACTTGTGAGCCCAGTATTTGGGAAAATAAAACAAAGCATTCAGTGTTATCCTGGCCTCTGTATAGTGAGTTTGAGGCCAAGCTGGGCTGGGCTACATAGTCATTCTCTATCTTAAAAAAAAAAAAAAAAAAAAAAAGCTCAACCACTGGGTTTACAAATCGACACCTGTAGTGGATCCTTGTAATAAAGCTTCTATAGGAAGAATGTGGGTCCCATGGGTATTGAAAGAAAGACTACCTGGTAGTGGTAGTGAATGCCTTTAATCCCAGCATTTAGGAGGGAGAGACAGACTGATCTCTGAGTTCAAGGCCAGCCTGGTCTACATAATGAGTTCCAAACCAGCCAGTGCTAGAAGTCTGACCCTGACTCAAAAACAAAAATTGGCCTCAGTCTGATGCAGATCAATTCCCAGGAAACCCTTGTGGGGTTCTAGTGGGACCCTGGAAAGGGAATGGTGAATATGGAGAACTTTGGTTTAAAGGGAGTCAGCTTCTTTTTCATGGGTATAGATACAGGAATCTTTAAAGAGCAGGGTCTGGGTTACTCATGCAGAGACAACTTGATGATAAAACTAGCTCTGTGAGGAGCCATGTAGAGTAGTGTCCTGGCATACAAGAGGCTACTTTAACTTCCTGTGGCATCAACATCTCTCAATTACCTTCACAGATGAGAAAAAAAATCACCTTTTAACTCATAGGGCATATTAGAACAGCAAGGTATTCCATTAGATCACCTTCTGTTTCCTACCAAGAGACTGAATTAAACAGGAAACATAGCTTCCTGTGGTTGGTGCACAGTAAAGAAAGCATTTATCACACTTGGATTTCAGAACCTCAAATCCACAGTGATCCCCCACACACACAGGAATCTTACAAATCAGTGATAGAAGAAGGATAAATTTACAGTTCCATCAGAGGAACTGAAAACCAATGTGGCCTCTGCAGTGTCCCAGTGGCACTTACTAATGTAGCCCTGATTCTTTCGTTGAAAGGTGTAGCTGACCTGCTTGTCTAGAAACTAGGCAGCTTGTGATTCTATGACAAATGGAATGAATAGAAAAGACGTGAGGCTTCTCAACCGCAGTCAACAGGGACAGCAAGGTTGGTCGTTTACCCTCTTCCTACCTAGGAAGCTGAGAGGGCATGTACATAAGGAGGACTCACCAGGAGTACCTACTGCCTGCCCCCTTGTGAGGAGGCCACTAACTAATCTACACAAGTGACCAACCACAGGTGAGACCACATAGTAATTGTCATCTCAGCCCACTGAGTATTGGGTGGTTTATTACACAGTAACAGGAGCCTGATAAATGTTGATACTTACCTTCCTATAGAGTCCTGTAGAGAAGGAAGATAGCAAATATCTTTGTAAGGAAAAATTGCCAGTGTCAAGACAAGAAGAAATTTGAACTGAAGCCAAGCTCCCAGAAGTCATGACAATACTGACTTTAACAGCAATTCTTAAGTTAAAAAGAATTCTGATACCAGTTGTTAGCCAGGTGGCTGGGAGTGTGACACCTGGAGGGTCTAGCACTTTTATATTTTGTGTATGTAGAGAAGACGGGGCATGTGTAGTAGGAGTAAGTTCTACTGTGTGAGTTTCAGATATTGAACAAAGGTTGTCTGATTTGTCAGTAATCATTTTATTTGCTGAGCCATCTTGCCAGTCCTTGTTTGCTTTGTTTTGTTTTGTTTTTTTTTAAGACAGAGTCTGTCTGTGTAACAGCTCTAGCTGTCCTGAAACTCTCTTTGTAGATCAGGCTGGCCTTGAACTCACAGAGATCTGCCTGCCTCTGTCTCCTAAGTGCTGGGATTATGGTGTGTACCACCACTACCATCCAGCTTTCAGCCCTTTTCTTACTCAATTATTTGTATTAAACAGGTGATTTCATTGTGACATTTTCATGCATATAACATGTTTTGATCATATTAATCTGCAATTACCCTCTTTTGTCCCTGTTTTAGTTACTTTTGTGTAGCTGTGATAAGACACCATGACCAAAGCAACCAAAAAAAAAAATGTGTTTAATTTGGCCTTATTGTTTGAGAGGGTTGGAGTCCATGATGCAAAGTGATGACAGCAGGAATAGCTGAGACTTATATCTTGATCCTCAAGTAGGAGCAGAGAGAATGATAACTGGAAATGGAGAGTCTTTTGAAACCTCAAAGCCCGCCCCTGTCAAAGCCACACCTCCTTGCCCTTCCCAAACAGTTACTACTAGGGACCAAGTATTCAAATAGTCTGTGGGGGCCATTATCATTCAGACCCCACAATCCCCCACTGTTGTTCTTTTTCCCAGATAGGCTCCTTTGTACTTCGATGTCCTCTTTTTAAAGCTAGATGCTGCATGTTGAAAGAAACATGCGGTATTTATCTTTCTGTATCATTTCTCTTAACATAATATTCAACCCCATCTATTTTTCTATAAAGGACATAATTTCATTTTTTTATGACTGAGAAAAACATGTAATGGGATAAAAATATAGTTGGCTCCTTTGTATATGTATGCCTGTTCCATATTTTCTTTATACATCCATGTGCTTCTCTTCCCCCTCTTCTTTCCCCTTCTCCTTATACTTTGTTCTGTTTTATATTTCTGAAGATGGAACTGAGTCTTCTATAGGATAAGCAAATAGTCTACCAGTAATCTACTTCCCCAGCTCCTAACATGTTTTAATATGATAAAGTATTACTTAATCATTCAGTATTATGAACATCATACCCAAGATATAAGTGTATACAGAGTCTTTATCCCATGTACATTTAATTGATAAGAGTTATAGCTGAATTTGCATTATGATTAGGTATGTTTAGATATATTTATGATTAGATATTTTTATGTTTGTTTTCCTAACTAGAGCCATTCCACTTGCCATTTTCCAAGCAGAGCCTACAGTGAGAAAACATTTTCTCCGGAAATGGCTAAAGAGTTCATCACTTCAAGACTTTGATATTCGCACAGTGAGTGCCAGTTATTTTTATTGCAGGGGAGGAGTACATGTGTGGAAATCAGAGTATAACTTAACAGGAATTGGTTCTCTTCCATCATTGTTGATGCCAGAAATCTAAGTCAGGTCATGAGGCAAGTGCCTGTGTTTACTGAGCCATACTAACACCTGCTAATTATTTTTGTACTATCAAAGGTTTAGAAAAAAAGCTAGCCAGAGCAGAATGTACCTGACTTGCATCATATGACTCAATTAGAACTCTACTTATGACTTCCTCTTTTCTGACATGTGATAGGCAAACAGAACACTTGGGGCAGTAGGTTGAGACCCTTTCACAGGGGTCTCCTAAGATCATTAGAGAACATGGATATTTACATTATGATTCATAACAGTAGCAGAATTACAGTTATGAGGTAGCAATGAAAATAATTTCATGGTTGGTAATCACCACAACATAAGGAACTGTATTAAAGGGTAGCAGCATTAGGAAGGTTGAAAACCACTATAGCATTGGGAAGGGAAACCCTTAAACTGGTCTTGGGTGGAATAAGACTGAGGCACTATCTTAACCATCCACTATTTCATGATCTGTGATCTCATTAAACTCTTCTGCCAAGTTTCTGCCTCTGAAATGAGCTTGGAGTTTCTAGAAAATGAAGTGAGACACGCGCATTTAGTGATTCTTGGCACACAGCAATTGCTGCTTCTCATGTTTTGTGCATGCAGATTCTGGACTGGGACTACTACATAGAGCGGCTCGGGAGTGCCATCCAGAAAATCATCACCATCCCCGCAGCTCTGCAGCAGGTGAGACAAAAGCCAGGGATACCACTCCACACCTAATCACCAGTAGACCAACATAAGATTTTTTTCCTGGTCTGTATCTGCACTTAGGTGAAAAACCCTGTTCCACGTGTCAAACACCCAGACTGGCTGCATAAAAAACTGCTAGAAAAGAATGATATCTACAAGCAGAAGAAGATCAGTGAGCTCTTTGTTCTTGAAGGAAAGAGACAGGTAACACACAGGACACAGTGTACCAGTATCTTCAAGCTGCATAAATTTTCCTCATTTTGTTTTAAGACAGGGCCTTTCTCTATGTAGCCTTGATGGTGCTAAAAGTCCCTATATAGAGATGACGCTGGCCTCAAACTCAGAGATCCTGCCCCTGTATGTGCCACCCTGCCTGGCCCATCATTTTCTAATACTACCTCTAAAGAGACTTTTTATCTCAAAAAGTGCATTGTGGTACTTTGCTCACTAGTGCCCTCCTCTGTCATTTTATATACCAGGAAGCAGATTGTGAGCCATCGGGTGAATATGAAGAACTAATTTATATGTAAATGATGAGGTATGCAAATTAGACAGTGACCTGACTGAATTACTACTGTAGACTTCCAGGGAATCCAGTGCCTTTTTCTGGCTTCTGCAGGCCCCTGCACACACATGGCATACACTTAACGCAGACATATACACAAAAACAAAAATTAATCTTTTTTAAAAAAGCAGTATAGCTAAAATTAGGCAGGAAAAGAATTTTTTTTTTCATTTTTATGTGTATGGTATTTTTGTCTGCATATATGTCTGTGAGGTACTTACATGCCTAGTACTGAGGAGGCAAGAGGAGGGTGTTAGATTCCCTAAAACTGGAGTTAATAGATGTAAGCCAACATGTATAACCTGGTAATTGAACTCAGGTCCTCTGGAAAAGTAGCCAATGGGCTTAACTACTGAGCCATCGGCCCCAAGAAAGATTTCTTGAGTTGAAAATTAGAAGTATAGCCAAGCAGTGGTGGCGCACGCCTTTAGTCCCAGCACTTGGGAGGCAAAGGCAGGTGGATCTCTGTGAGTTCAAGTCCAGCCTGGTCTACAAATGCTAGTTCCAGGACAGGCTTCAAAGATACACAGAGAAACCCTGTCTCGGGAAAGGAAGAAAGGAAAGAAGGAAGAAAAAGGTAGAAGTGTAGTTAGTTATGATGTCTTAAGCCTATAATCCTAGTAGTTGGGAGGCAGAGACTAGAAGATAGATCTGAGTTCAAGGCCAGGATGGAGTACAGTATGATACACTCTATCTCAAAACAAAAGTAAAAGTAATTTATAAACCACAATGTTATAGAAACTCGAAAATATACAAATTCTGAAATAGTGTGTGTGTTTTCAAGGCAGGGTTTCTCTGTGTAGTCCTGGCTGTCCTACAATTGCCATTGTAGATCAAACTGACCTCAAACTCTGAGATTGGCTCTGCTTCTAGTGCGGATTAAAGTCGTAAGCCACCATGCTGGCTTATTTTAATTTTGTTGGTAACACCTTAGCCCAGGCTGATCTTTAACCCTCTGTGTAGCAGAGACTGGCCTTATCCTCCCAGTTCCCCTAGCCCAGTTTCTGCAGTGCTGAGATTATAAGCTTGTATCTGCATGCCCCGTTTAGCTTTTAAAGTTTTAGCAATGTGACATTTGCAAGACCTGTACCTAAAAAATGTATATACTAAGAAGTAAATGTTAACTTAAAGAATCTGATCTAGGGCCAGAAGAGAGCTCTGTATGAGAGTGCTTATCCATTGTGTATGAGGCCTTGCATTCAATCCCTAATACATGAGTACATTCATACACACATTAAAAAGAAAGAAAGCTGGGCCAAGTGTGGTGGGAGACAGAGGCAGGTGGATCTCTACATAGTGATATCATGTTGTTGCCCCGCATACACTCACTTACAAAACAAAGAAGCTATGTTTATGACAATTTTTTTATTTTAAATTAAAAAAAAAATTCTGAAATAAAAGAAAAACTCAATTGATAAATTGGGTAAAATTACATAACATTAGTATACTATATATTAGTAAAATTATGTAAGATTAATGTGTATAACTATTTTGCCTGAATGTTTGTATGTGCATGATGTGCATGTCTGGTGCCCAAAGATTAGAAGAGCTATCTCTCTAGCCTCCTAACTAGGTTTTTAAGTAGCTACATTTAATGCACAAATAAAATTATATGCACAGTAATTAAGGGCTAGAGAGATAGCTCAACATGTAAGAGCATTGGCTGCTTGCTTAAATTGTATGCATTAGTGATTAACTCCAGGTCACCAATAATGCTTTGGTGTTGAATTAAGGAAAGAAAGAGAAGCACTTCCCATTGGAGTCATTTCACCAAGAGCTAGTTCATATTTAAATTCTCTACTCCATGCTCCTTGTGTCTATCTGTTGTATAAGTCTAAATATGTGTCAGCCTAAAGTCTGTCTTACAAATTTATTTGTCCCTATTATTTGTCTATGTTTATGTCTCTGTTTCTGTCTATTGGTCTGTGTAAATGGTATCTGTGTATCTGTTCCTAACAAAGTTTTTTTTACTATATTTATTAAACAAGCATCACGTGGAAAAGGAATGGGGTACTTTACAGAAACTTTTAAGTTTTAAAAGGCTCCAACTAACCCAGATAACAAACATTGTTGTTTATCAACCAGTGTCAATAAATGGAACCTTTCAGTCTTTGTGGTAGATTTTAGGAAGTTGCTTATCTGTATTTGCTGCTTTTCCAGCAAATGATACATGTCAGGGACATGGAAGAGTATCTGACTTAAGATTATAGTTGTGCTTTAGCTTAAGTTATAAAAGTTGGTTATGTGGGAAATTGAAGGTAACTAAGGTTAATTGTACTGTTCTCTTGAAAGCAGGATCAACAGTTTGAGTACACAGTAGGCTAGCAGTCTTGTTCTAATTAACTTCAAGGTATATTACTGATCTTGGCTGTAAGGCCAGCAAAAGTTCCAGTGTTTTAAAATGTAAGAAGTATTTTTACAATATTATATTGGCACTGCGGCTCTTCCAGAGGATCTGATTCAAGTTACAGCACCCACATGGCAGCTCATTGTCATCCATAACTGTAGTCTAAAGGGCCCAACTCCTGGCCTCCACAAGCACCAGGCACACATGTGATATACATGCATGCAGATGAAATACTAATGAAATAATAATATTAATAATAATCAGAGAACACTTATTCTTAGCTTTTTCTGGTGTTGCAGACTTGTAATTATAGCTACTGGGTAGGATGAGGCAAGAAGATCCTGATTTCAAAGCCAACCTAAGCTGTAGAGTACAATCCTATCGAAAAAAAGAAAAAGAAACACCAAAACAATGTCTTGGGAAACACATTTGGGTGGCTATTGTTCTTTTCCTAAATGCCCTCTTCTTTTCTCCCTTAATACTTATGCTTAAATTAACGATATTAAGACCTCAGCTCTGACTCAAAACAACCTTGTAAAAAGGACTCACCAATACACATATCTTTTTGAAAAAATCATCACTCTCTGACAAACAGTTGGGAAGCTTAGAATGGACAACTTCCTTTGGAGAATTAAAACAAATAATCTAATCCCAATGCTTCTAGACAAAGACAAGATGTTCTGGACCAGCTTGTTCTACACAGAATTCCAGGCTAGACAGAGCTACATAGCGAGACCATTTTTAAAAGTTATGTTAGTCTGTTAACAGCCTATTTCAGCAGATATACAGTGTTTGAATTCTTTGATAGGATTTTCCTGGTTGAGATTCTGAATAAGTCTTGATTATTATGTCTTCCCAGGTTGTGATGGCCCAGGCTTCAGAAAACAGTCTGAATGTCTGCACTCCAGACATTGAGGACTTTGGACTCACAAAGCCATACCATTCTGTAGTCCCAGTTGCAACAAAGAGGAAGAGAGTCTGGGAGAGCCAAGAGGAGTCTCAGGATATTGCACTAACTGTGCCCTGGCAAGAGGTCTTGGGGCAGCCTCCCTCCCTCGGAACCACCCAAGTAAGAAACAAGCCAGAAGGGACATGGGGAAAGTTGCTATGGCACTCTGTCTCTTAGAGTTCTACTACATAGTGCAGTGATCGACCCCAAGGCAAATCCTGTCCCTGGAACAAGTTGCAGAAATGCCTGAGTGCTAGGGAGCATTCAGGATCTCCTGAAGCTTAGGGATAAAAAGCAGGCTGTTGGAGAGAGATGTTGATGAACAACATGTGTTAGCAATTGTGCATTGCTATCCGTCCCAGGAAGAGTGGTTGGTCTGGCTCCGGTTCCACAAGAAAAAATGGCAGCTGCAAGCCCAACAGCGCCTGGCCCGCAGGAAGAAGCAACGTCTAGAGTCAACAGAGGATGTGCCAAGACTTGGGGCTATTCGAGAGGGACCTACCACAGGGCTGGGAAGCTTTTTGCGAAGGACTGCCCGAAGCATTCTGGACCTTCCATGGCAGATTGTACAGGTATGTGCCCTCATTCATGGGAGTGGCAAGATGTTGAGAGCAGTCCTTCATGGGTTCAGAAGAGGAATGTGTAACTAGTTGTGCAGAATAGGATAAAGATAAAAAAAAGCCTTTGGCTTCCTGTCTATCCCGATCACAGGAGTCCTACACATAGTGGGGTGTGGGCAAGGCTGGACACTGCTTTTGAGGTGACCTGTTCACAATATGTTATGTAATTATGTGCTATGTATTCTGCATTTCCTCTCAGATCAGTGAGACCAACCAGGCTGGTCTCTTCAGGCTGTGGGCCATCATTGGCAGTGACTTGCACTGCATCAAGCTGAGCATCTCTCGAGTATTCTATGTGAACCAGCGGGTAGCCAAAGCAGAGGAGGGGCCTTCATATCGCAAGGTAGGGAGACCACTGATATTGCTAATGTCCTCTGAGGCATCTCCACATGATAGAAGCCACACAAAAAATTGGTCAGGAACATGAACTTTGCAGACCCAAGAGCTGGTGAGCCTCGTGGCCTTGTCTCTATCTCTCAAGTACCTTATTGATACCAGGATCTTGTAAAGAATTACTTGAAACTATGTCTGTGAATGTTCAGGGACAGGGGCTACTGCTCTCCATCAACCTGATGAGGGGATGATTGGATAGAAGTTGCAAGTGTCTCTTGAGCACTGTTGTAGTTAACAGCATTTTTGGGATATAAGTTCATCTACCATGTAGCCTATTTATTGGAAGAATATAGTTCAGTGGTTTTTAGTGAATTTGTGGTAATATGATTATAGTCACAATTTCAGACTTCATCATCCCCCAAAGAAGCTTATACTTCCCATTTGCCTCTGTCCTTCCCTGCAACCCCATGCAACCAACCACTATCCCACTATCACAGCATCTCAGAAATGTAGGCATACTTTAGGTTCTTTTCAGAAGTTCTTAGACTTAGATTTCGAGGAGGCTCTCTTTATGTGACATCGCAGATGGAGTGCCCCACTTGACTCAGTCTGTTAACTCAGGCCAAAACTGGTTTATGATGCCATCTGCTCACAGTTGGACATTAACTATACACAAGGAACACCTGAGCAAGGTACAGAATTCTAAGTGGAAAATGTGAGACCTGATTTCAGCTTATTGAGTTGGTGCAATGTGAACCTAGAAAGTGGGCTGGGTGTATCAGGATAATAGACACATGAGACTAACTGATTTCCATACATGTAGATCTGTGATTGGTAATTGTGTGGGAAAGTGCACTACAGAACTTCTTTTCCTTTGTGATTATCTGCTCCCCTCTGGAGATCTCAGTGTTTTCACTGTGTGCTTTAGTATTTGGTGATGACTGTCACCTCCTGGGGGATTCAGAATGTCCTTTTTTTGTAAGAACTTTGTGTATCAGAACTGAATTGTTTTCAGGATGGAGGCATTCATTGTTTGAGACAGGCTCTCATATAGTTTGGGCTGGCCTTGAGTTGCTATAAAACTGAAGCTGGCCTTCAGTTCTTCAGTTTCTGATCCTCCTGTCTCCAGCTGCCAAATGCTGGAATTATAGGCCCATATTACCTACTTAGCTCATGAATTATGTTTTTGTTGATGCTAGAGATCAAACTCAGGGTCCAGTATTGAATTGTTAGGCACAGAAGTAGATATTTACTATTTTGCCCTTAAATTATATTGTTTCCAGGGTAATGAATGGCAATTAGATTTGTGTGTGTGTTTTGTTTTGTTGTTGTTTTTATGCTTTAAAAGTATTCCAGGAGCCAGGCATTGGTGGTGCACGTCTTTAATCTCAGCACTCGGGAGGCAGAGGCAGGCGGATCTCTGTGAGTTCGAGACCAGCCTGGTCTACAAGAGCTAGTTCCAGAACAAGCTCCAAAGCCACAGAGAAACCCTGTCTGGAAAACAAACAAACAAACAAACAAATTCCAGGGTGGGGCACTCCTTTAATCACATCATTTGGGAAGCAGAGACAGATGGGATCTCTGAGTTTAAGGCCAGCCTGATCTACAGAGCAAGTTCCAGGACAGCAAGGGCTACACAGGGAAACCCTGTCTCAAAAAATAAAAATTCCAGGGCTGGAGAGATGCCTCAACAGTTAAAAGCAATGGTTGCTTCATACATGCATTCAGTGGGAATAAGAGTAGATTCCTTCAAGTTATCTTCTGACCTTAACACACACACACACACACACACACACACACACACACACACACACACACACACACCAATAGATAAATGTTTTTTTAATTGTTTAATTCTTTAGAGAATGTTGAAGCAGTTAATCCAGTTAATTTAGACCTAAAGTTCTATCTTGCCTTCTTTGTATAAAGTTTTCGTTATCAGCTCAGTTTTCAAGTCCTTTGTGTTCCTCTGAGCATGCTTATGTGTGTTTGCAGCTTGGAGTGAGACTAGGGTTTGAGTTGGCTTGTGAAGATTAATGAACACTATGTCTCCTCTCTCTGATATCCCATACGATCACTCAGTACACACATAAGGGTTGCCCCACCATCTCCCTCCTAGCTCTCTGGCCAGAAAAGTATAGTTTTCTGTGAGTTTTAGGTACCTACAACCTCCAGTTAATAAAACTGAGAGACCTAAGAATAATTAAATAGGAGCCCATCCTCCAGACAGGTGTTGATGATACATCATTTGGAAAGCATTCATGATTTTCCAGACACCTCCAGTTGCTGTTTCAGATTATGCTTCATGCTTTAATCTTTTAATTATAATCTTTGAAGCAGGTTCCTGTCTTAGGTCTGAAAGCCCTGGGAGTTGGTCAGTGGTCCATTGTTTGGGCTGTGACAGGCTCATCACCATATTATCTCCAGGTGAATCGGGCTCTTCCTCGTTCCAACATGGTCTACAATCTCTATGAATATTCAGTACCAGAGGATATTTACCAAGAACACATCAACGAGATCAACACTGAGTTGTCAGCACCTGACATTGAGGGCGTGTATGAGACTCAGGTGATTGTCTCCCTGGCCACTGACCACTTGGGTGGAGATGAAGCAAGATGATAAGAGAGATCCCACAGGGAATGGGGCAGGGGAGAATGGTAAACAGCTGGATTAGATAGTGATGGGCAAGGATTGGGGGAGCCCTGTAGGAAAGTAACTCTCAGCACATGTCTGCCTAAGGTGGCCTCTTCTGAGTGAAGACAGTCTGTGTTGGAGTGTGTGGCCTCAGATTGAACCGTGGTACTAGAGTCTTTCATTTGGCCCAACACTCTACCTACTCCTCCAGGTCCCATTGTTATTCCGGGCCCTTGTACAGCTGGGCTGTGTGTGTGTGGTCAACAAACAGCTGGTAAGGCACCTTTCGGGCTGGGAAGCTGAAACCTTTGCCCTCGAACACCTAGAAATGCGTTCACTGGCCCAATTCAGCTACTTGGAACCAGGTATGGCCCCACCAACAGTCCTATCACCTGCTCTACCTCCATTGCATCTCAGGCAATAAGCTTACTTTCTTCTACAGGAAGTATCCGCCACATCTACCTGTACCACCACTCACAGGGCCACAAAGCACTCTTTGGGGTCTTCATCCCCTCGCAGCGAAGAGCATCTGTGTTTGTGTTGGATACTGTGAGTCCTTGGGCACAGGGCACATGAGATTATGTGAGTCGGGCAGGATACGGGGCAGTAAGACACTCCTCTTGCCATTCAATTAGAAATAGAAAGGTGGGCTAAGTAGTAGTGTCACACACCTTTAATTCCAGCACTTGGGAAGCAGAGGCAGGTGGATCTCTGAGTTCGAGGACAGTCAGGGCTACACAGAGAAACCCTGTCTCAAAAAAAAGAAAGAAGAAAGGCATTACTACCCAGACACACACACACACACACACACACACACACACAGCCTAACAGTTGGTGTTTGCCTAGGTACGCAGCAACCAAATGCCCAACCTCAGTGCCCTGTACTCAGCAGAACATAGCCTACTGCTAGAGAAGGTGGACCCCAAGCTCCTTCCTCCCCCTAAACACACCTTTGAAGTTCGTGCTGAAACCAACCTGAAGACCATCTGCAGAGCCATCCAACGCTTCCTGCTGGCCTACAAGGTAAAAGAAGTTGGGATCCAATGGTAGGAGTTTCCCATCCCAAGGCTTTGTCCACTGAGCCCTTTCTGCCATGTGCTCAACCCAGGAAGAACGTCGGGGGCCCACACTTGTCGCTATCCAGTCTAACTGGGAGCTGTGTAGACTGACTAGTGAGATTCCTGTCTTAGAGGAGTTTCCACTAGTGCCTGTCCGAGTGACTGACAAGATCAGCTATGGAGTTCTAGACTGGCAACGCCATGGAGCACGGCGAATGATCCGGCACTACCTCAATTTAGACACTTGTCTTTCACAGGCCTTTGAGATGAGCAGGTAAGAAATAGGGTGCAGCTCAGTAGTAAAACTTAGCTATAAAATGTGATTCTCAGTACTCTACACACAAGAAGAAAGATAGCAAGGGAGGCCATAAGCTGAGTGCCTATAATGTGTGACCCTATGAGTGGTCCCTATATGATGCTAGTGTACTTAGGACTGAACTTGTACCCCTGTACAGATATTTTCACATCCCTGTTGGAAACCTACCTGAAGACATTTCCACCTTTGGCTCCGACCTCTTTTTTGCACGCCACCTCCAGCGCCACAACCACCTTCTTTGGCTGTCCCCTACCTCTCGGCCTGACCTGGGTGGGAAGGAAGCTGATGACAACCGCCTTGTAATGGAGTTTGATGACCGAGCCACTGTGGAGATCAATAATTCTGGCTGTTATTCCACTGGTGAGTGAGAGAAAAGAAAGTTAGGTACTTCCACCCGACCATTTAATGACTCCTTATCATGTGGGGATCTGGCACTCAACCATGTAGAATAAGCCCACAATAAGCAAGTCTTAAGAAATGGATACAAGCAAGTAAGATGTTGGTCAGACAGAGTGCCATGACTAACCTCGCTAGGCAGCACTGACCGGCTTAGGCCTGGGAGATGATCCTAGTGCTGACTAGGACATGGACAAGCTGTGTTTCCCTGCAGTGTGCGTGGAGCTGGACATTCAAAATCTAGCAGTCAACACCATCCTCCAGTCCCATCATATCAATGACATGGAGGGGGCTGGCAGCATGGGCATCAGCTTCGATGTGATCCAGCAGGCCTCCCTAGAGGACATGGTCACAGGCAATCAAGCTGCCAGTATCCCAGCCAGCTATGACGAGACAGCCCTCTGCTCTAGCACCTTCAGGTATCTACCCTCATGTAATGTGCTGTCTTCCTAGACAAGGCAACAGGGAGATGGTAGTCTCCACTTTAGAATGATAAAGCCAAAGTCAGTAATATTTTGTTTGTTTTGTTTTTTGACAGGGTTTCTGTATAGCTCTGGATGGCCTGGAACTCATATAGACTAGGCTGGCCTCAAATTTATAGAGCTCCATATACCTCTCTACCTTCCAAGTGCTGGTATTAAAGCCATGCACCACTCATCTACTTTTTTTTAATATTATCTTATTATTTCAGTTGTGTGTATGTGTGTACGTGTACATGTGCCTGTGTATGTAGAAGATTATCTTATTATTTCAGATGTGTGTATGTGTTCATGTGCCTGTGTGTGTATAGGTGCCCACAGAAGCCAGGTGACTTGTATATCCTGGAACTGGAATTACAGGAGGTTGTAAAACACTGGTGTGGGTATTGGGAATTGAGGAGCTCCAGTTCTGTGGAGGAGTAGTACATGTTCTTAACCACTGTACCACCTCCAGTGTTAGAATCAGCATTCCTGAGACATCTCTTCCTTGAGTCATAATGCATTCAAGGGTCCCCCCATGTCCCTGAATATGCCCTGCCTAGTTACTAGTATGCCCTGCCTAGTTACTAGTATGTAGTACAGGCGCTACCATTTGACATTTTGAAGCCAGAGATTTTCTCATGAAGAATTTTTTGATACATAATTGCTTTCAGTGTAATCCAAGGAGTATCTGCAGGAAATTCCCAGGGCACCCAGCCTAGTGAGTCATAATAGCCAGAATCGTCTGTCAGAGGAATGGTCAGCCCTGGCTCCTAGTGCTAGAACGGTGTATACTTACTGTAAAGTGTTTCTTTTGTGCCATAAACACAAAGCACTTTCATCTGCCTATATTCCCCTAGCCCTGCATAGTGGTGCAGTCTTCTCCTGTACTAGAGATGGCAAAGCCAAAGTCAGAGGGGCTGAGTATGAGGTAGTCATTTCTGATTCTAGAACACGTATTTTAGCCCTGTCACCTGCAAATGAAAGGAAAGGGGGAATTTGCTAAAGTAAGGAGATTAAGGAAGGCTGTGAGCTGAGAGCAGAATTATGGCAGAAAAAGTTTTGAACCTTAAGTAGCAGTTGAGGATCAGAAACAGGTGGCAACACTACCAGTTGAGAGAAATGGGCATTTGTACAGGAAGCCATATAAGCGACCGCAGCATCATGTCTCTGATATTCTGTGTCTCTTTTGTGACGCAAGTCCAGTCTGAGCTACCTGAGCATTGCATGACTCCAGGAACCTCCCCTGTGTCTCATTGGTGTCTAGAAAACCCAGCTTGGACCAGTCCCTGATTCTTTACTTGGAAGACACATAATCAACTCTCTGTGACTCTTCATTCTGCTCTTCTGACAGTGAAACCCCACCCCATCTCAAAAAAAAAAAAAAAAAAAAAAAAGCATATGCTGCTATTGGAGAGGACATGAGTTCAGTTCCCAAAACCCATGTTGAGTAATTCATAACTACCTGTAACTCTAGCTCTAGTATATCTGATACATTCTTGCTTCTGTGGACACCTGTACTTACTATACATACTCTCACAGCTACACATAAGTTTTTAAAAATTAAAAATAAGTCTCAAGAAGGACAAAAACCTATCATGTGTCTTCTTGTCTAGGTGTGGTGAGCAAGTTAGGGAGTTATGTGGAAGAAAGTGGTAAGCCCACAAGCTATGGGATCAAGGAAAGAAATTTAGACGGTGATTAAGGATTAAGACAAGGGACAGTGGTGCCAACTGCAGCATATGGTATGGGTTATCCTTTGCAATCTTTCAGGATCCTGAAGAGCATGGTGGTTGGCTGGGTAAAGGAGATCACACAGTACCACAACATATATGCTGACAACCAGGTAATGCACTTCTACCGCTGGCTCCAGTCACCATGCTCTCTGCTCCATGACCCAGCCTTGCACCGGACACTACACAATATGATGAAGAAGCTCTTCTTGCAGTGAGTGCTTCAACCTGGGCTGTGGGCTGAGGGGCACAAGTGCCTTTGCACCTTGGCTGAGTGTTGTGGTCTATGCCTTTAAACCCAGCACTCTATAAGTTCAGACGGATCTACATAGTGAGTAGTACTATGTAGTACTATCTACAAGCCAGCCAATACTGATAGTGAAACCCTGTCTCAAAAACAAAACACCTTAAGACACTAAGTATGAATATACCATACTAATGGACAGTCCGCTATGTCTAATAATGTGATGTTAGAAGTAATGAATCAATCAGGGCTGGAGACATGGCTCTAGTGATTAGGTGCACTTGTTGCTCTTGCAGAGGACTTGGGTTCATTTCCCAGCATCCACATGGTGGCTCACAATCATCCATAATTCCAGTTCCAAGAGATCTGACACTCCCTTCTGAGCTTCTGGCCTTTGCTGACACTATGTGCATACATTATATTTAACATACATGCAAGCAAAACACCCATAAAAATAAATAAATTTTCTGGGTGTTGGAAGTAAAGACAGGTAGATCTCTGTGAGTTTGAGGCCAGCTTGGTCTACAGAGTGAGTTCTAGGACAGGCTTCAAAGCTACAGAGAAACCCTGTCTCAATAAAAATAAATAAATAAATATTTTAAAAAAATTAAAAGAATGGCTTTGTTTTGTTTTTAAGGAGAGATTGTAAAGTTAGATGGGTAGGGAGGTGAGGGAGGAGCTGGGAAAGGGAAGAGTATCAAAATACATTGTAAGAAATACTTTCTGGGTTTTCAATTTTTTGAGACCGTTTCTCTGTGTAGCCCTGGCTGTCCTGGAACTCATTCTGTAGACCAGTAAACCACACTGGTCTTGAATTCAGAGATCTGTCTGCCTCTGTCTCCTGAGTGCTAGGATTAAAGGTGTTTGCCAACATCAGTGGGCTGGGCTGTCTGAAATCCTTAAGATAAATAAAAACATTTTAAAAAGAACTTTTTGGGGGGGGGGGTTCAAGACAGAGTTTCTCTGTGTAGCCATGGCTGTCCTGAAACTCTAGATCAGGCTAGCCTCAAACTCACAGAGGTCTACCTGCCTCTGCCTCTCAAGTGCTGGGATTAAAGGCGTGTGCCACCCACCAACACTGGGCTCAGTCTTTAAAAGAAAGAAAAGAAAAACCTAAATGAAGGTCATACATGATGGCCATATATTGCCTTTGTTTCTGCTATTTTCCTGCCAAGCTGGATATAACCAGACTCCTATCTAAAATTGGGGGCAGGGTCTTGCTCTTCTATGGTGGATGTACCTATAGTCATAGCTAGTCAGGAGGCTGAGGCATAAGGATTGCCTGAGTTCTAAAGTTCGGCATCAGGACTAATAGTGGACCTAGATCTTGTCTTTGTTTTGTTTTTTAATAATGTGTCTGCTTATCAGGTCTTTCTTTGGACCTCCAACTCCCAAATAATAACACAAAGACTTTATACTAATTATGAAAGCTTGGCCTTAGCTTAGGCTTGTTCCCAACTAGCTTTTAAAACTCAAAATTAACCAGTTTATTTAATCTATGTTCTGCCATGTGGTTTGTTACCTCTCCTCGGTACTGTATGTCCATACATCCAACTTCATCCACATCTGGCTGGCAAATCTCCCACCTCAGGTTCTTTCCCAGAGTTCCTGTCTTCCCAGAAGTCCCACCTATCCTCTCTTGCCTAGCTATTGACTGTTCAGCTCTTTATTAAACCAATCAGAAAATGCCTTAGGCAGGTGAAGAATAGAGACACATTTTCACACAGCATGCAAAAAGATTATCCCAACATGTATTTGCCTTCATATGTATCTGTACCATGTATGTGTTTGGTACCCAAAGAGGTCAGAAAAAAATGTAATGGATTCCCGAGAACTGGAGTTGTGATCATCCATATAGGTAATGGGATTCAAACAGAGGTCCTCTGGAAAAGCAGCCAAAACTCTCAACCATTTAGGCACCCCTCAACCCCCATCCTCTTTTTAAACGACAAAGAAATCTCTTTTCTATTGTTTTTGCAACCTGAGTCTCTGTTCTTTTGCTCATTCTAAGTATAGTTAGGATACTTCTTGTTTCAGTGTCACCATGGTCTTCATGGTTCTTCATATTCTCTGGCTTCATTTTATACTAGGGTACCTCCTCCATTAATTATAAACTTTTAATTATAAACTTACTCTACAGGCTCATTGCTGAGTTCAAGCGGCTGGGATCATCAGTCGTCTATGCCAACTTCAATCGCATCATCCTTTGCACAAAGAAGCGCCGAATAGAGGATGCCCTTGGCTATGTGGAATATATCACCAACAGGTAAGTGTCAGGGATATCTTGGTGGTACAGCTGCCATGGCTTTGGAGAGGTGCTTGAAGTGTACAGCGCACACCAAGGGTCAAGCACAGCAGCATGAAAAGGTGGCTGCTTTTTCACTATGATTTACCTGTAATGGACAACTCAAATAAAAAGAATGTTGTTCAAGCCTGAAATATTCAAGGAATACCTGCTGTTTTTAAGAAGATTCTGTAAAGCACTGTTGCATAAACTTTTCCCAAATGTAGGCATGGACACATGGGAGTGTTCTGATTCCAGGCAGTCGGTCATATGGAGGTCTCAATCGCTGGGCCCCATGTTGTACCTATGGCTTCAGGCAGTGATCCCTGTCTGGATAAATCATATTCCCAAGTCTATTTGGGCCCAGAGGCTCCAATATAAATAAAGATGAAGTCTTGAGGTTTTGTTTTATTTTGATTTGTTTTTGAGAGAGAGAGAGAGAGAGAGAGAGAGAGAGAGAGAGAGAGAGAGAGAGAGAGAGAGAGAGAGAGAGAGAGAGAGACTAACCATGTGTCTGTGTGTTATCTGTGTGTATTCGTGTCCAGAGCAGAAGAGGGTTACAGGAGCTAGAGTTACAGGACTTTGTGAACCACACAATCTGAACTGCAATTCTGATAGAACAATAAACATTAACAGAATACACCAGTTATATATCAAGATAAATTTTATTAAAAAAAAAAAAAAAAAGAGGAGTCTGTTTAGGATCTCCTTCCTTACTCATAGGTGCCAAGGGTGGGATTAGTGATAGAGGCCAGTTTGGCTAGCAGTGGTAAGAGGCTCATACCTTTAATCCCAGCACTCAGGAGGCAGAGGCAGGTGGATCTCTGTGAGTTTGAGACCAGCCTGGTCTACAGAGTGAGTACCAGGACAGCCAGAGATACACAGAGAAACTCTCTCGAAAAAGAAAATTTATGGGTGCTTGAAAACAGGAAGCAATGCTCCAGTACGTGTACCTATGAACCTGACCTAAGATAGAGGCAGTAGACCTGGGGCTGCCCTGGCTTCCAAGGGCAGCTGTTTCCAGGCAGCTTCTTTAGTGTCTTAGAAAGTTTGAGGGACTGTCTGAATCCACTTGATATTCATTTATAAGTTAAAAAATGAGTACATGGCTACAAAGGAAAAAGAAAAATAAGGAAAGCTGTTATGTCACTAGCAGTTTCTGTCTGGCTTCTTACAGCATTCATTCTAAAGAGATCTTCCACTCCCTGACAATCTCTTTCTCTCGATGTTGGGAATTTCTTCTCTGGATGGATCCATCCAACTATGGTGGAATCAAAGGAAAAGTTCCATCTAGTATTCACTATGGACAGGTAAGACAGCTGGGTCTGGTTCTACATATGTAAGAGGCTACATTAACCCCTGTGACAGGTACTGCTTTCCTGGGTCCTCTTATCAATAGTAGCACCCAGTTCTTCAGCTTAGGGAAGGTTGAAAGCATAGTATTAGCCCTAGTGAGAGCAAAAAAAGCTTTCCATTAGGCAGAAATTGGCAAAATTCATGGAAAAGAGGGAGGAGGGGGAGCCATGGAGACACTGGCAAAGCCAGAGGTAGGCAAAAGAGCAGACACCTTGGGAGCTGGGCAGCTCGTGCAGATGGCTGTCTGGGCAATAGTTTCAGGCGCTCACAGAGAACTGGCTGTGCCCACTTGGAACAGTATGGGATTCTGCTAAGTAGAAATAGAAATTGTGGCATCTGCTTGCCCCCTCTGAGAATAACATACTACAAGGGGAAAGTAGACAAGGGGAGGGATGCCAGAGCAGAGTTTATGAAAAGATGGGGTGCAGAAGCTAGCAGTTGGATTTGGTGATGCACACATGTAAGTCATACCTGTGAATGGAGTTTGCAGCAAGGAGCCATGTAGGGGAAGGGCTGTAGCGTTGTGGAATGGAGACACAGGTAATCTCCTCATGCTAAAGTAGTACCTAGGGAGTAGGCTGAAATAACAGACCTTTGTCTTCCATGGGATCTTCACAGAGAGCTAAAAGGGGAGGCACTGGCCAGCAGGAAGACTAGAAGCTGGGGTCTCAGTAGTCAGGGAATCTGGGGGCCAAGACCAAGGCTTCCTTGGGTACCATGGCTTCAAGGCCTGGACAGGAGCAGTTCTAGAGTTGGGATTAGGAGATAGACCTCACTGAGGGAAGAGAGGAAGTGTGGACATCAGGGTAATGGCGTAGTGTTACTGTCTTGTGTGTAGAAGTGAATTCATCCTGGCAGGGACACAAGCACCCAGTCAAGTTGAAAAATTTGTCACCAACTCAAGAAAGGTTTTGTTTTGTAAGATGGGTTCTGTGTAGCTTAGGCTTGCCTCAAAACTCGTCTCCAGAGACTCTGCCTTAGCATCCTGAGTATGAAGCCACAGGTTCAGGTTATCAGTCTCAGCTAAAGAGAATGTTAAGTGCAGAGGGAGAAGCTAGTCACTGGGAAGTTCTGATTGGTTAGCCTATTGGAAGGGAGGGTTGGGTAATTTTTAAGTGCCATCTGAAAGAGTAAATGATAATCACAGCTCCCATTCACCCTAGTGAATTAGACATGCTTTGTGGAGCACTGGTCTTGTGATGTCAGAATCCAGGAGTCTCAGAATGGAGGAGTCCTGTCTCCCATGTCTTATTACTATATGTTGTTGCCATGGTGGAAATGGGGTTGTCTTTATGTTATAGCAAGACTCCCAGGAAAGGGAAGAAACCAAGGATGAAGAGGATGAGGAAGAAGATGAGGAGGAAGAGGGTATGGAGGAATCTGAGGTTGAGGACCTACTGGAGAACAATTGGAACATTCTGCAGTTTTTGCCACAGGCAGCCTCTTGCCAGAGCTACTTCCTCATGATTGTTTCAGGTGAGTCAAGCTGACGCTGAACAACCAGCTGAGTTATTGAAAATGGTTCTGGCTTCTTGGCCTAGAAAGGAAAATTGTTGGAAATTCCAGCTTGGTGAAGCTGCTGCTTCCTTTGCATGGGGTACTGAGGAAAGATGATAAAAGGGTTCTCTACCGTCTCTCTAGTCCTCCAAAGGTGTCCCTAGTTCTATTTCTATGGCTAACATCCCTGGGAAAATGTTCGTGCACACACTATAATGAGGTTAGCCTCTGGGGCTTCACTAACTAGAAAACTCATATCTTGAAAGTATTTGTAGACCTGGTTATCATGTTCCATAAGCATAAAACTTAAACTGTTTTTATAGTTTACTGCCACTCATTAAACAGAAAACCTGGTGATGAGCATGGTCATTAACCTATTAGGAGATAGGATTTCTCACACACCTCACAGGTCTATACCAGCAAGTGGTTTCATCTGTGATTGCTTATGTCTTTGTGTACTTCTTTTTGAGTCTTCACCTTTCCAAGTCGTCTCAAGAAATTTTCAAGTTAGCCAGGTAGTGGTGGCACATGCCTTAATTCCAACACTAGGGAGGCAGAGGCAGATGGATCTCTGAGTTAAAGGCCAGTCTGATCTACACAGCAAGTTCCAGGACAGCTAGAGATACACAGAGAAACCCATATTCCAGGTATGTGGGTTCAGATTTTTAGGGCATTGTCAGCATTTGCTATTAAGGATCTGTTTTCACACACTATCCTTGTCCAATGTGTTTACTTTTCTAAGGATGAATTAAGATATCAGCAAGGGTTTTTGTTTGTTTAATTTGGGAAGGGGGGGGTTCAAGACAAGGTTACTGTATATAGCCCTCGCTGTCCTGGAATTTGCTCTATCGACCAGGCTGACCTCAAACTCAGAGTTTGTCTTCCAAATACTGGGCACTGTCCGAGTACAAGTTTCTTTCTTATATCCAATTCTCTACATGACTTTAGACTCATCCAAGGGCAGCAGATATGTTATCACTAACAGTGACATTTCAGATGAGTATGTCTGATCAACTGGCCAACCATAGGGCTCCTTTGAATTCTGGGGTATTTTTCAACACATCACCGACTCTCAGGCCCTGTGACCTATATCTGCCTCTTTCTGCAGCATACATCGTGGCTGTGTACCATAGCATGAAGAATGAGTTGAGACACAGTGCCCCAGGCAGTACCCCTGTGAAGAGGAAGGGGGCTAGCCAGTCCTCCCAAGAGGCTAAAGGGGCAGCTGGAGCCCTTCCTGGTAAGCAGTCCCTGGTCACAGAAGGGTGCTGCTATGTGCCATGACCTGGTTTCTTTGTGCCTAGGATGGTACAGGCAAATGGGTAGGAGATACCCACTGCCAGCTGAATCTGCCCCTTAGCATTTTCTCTTTCTCAGGAATGATCACCTTCTCTCAAGATTATGTGGCAAATGAGCTCACTCAGAGCTTCTTCACCATCACCCAGAAAATTCAGAAGAAAGTCACAGGCTCTCGGAACTCCACTGAGCCCTCAGAGATGTTCCCTGTCCTCCCTGGTTCACACTTGCTCCTCAATAATCCTGCTTTGGAGTTCATCAAATATGTGTGCAAGGTGAGGACTCATTACATCAGGATTTGCTGGGTCCCTATCACATGCAACCATTGTTGAAGCATTTGGACTAAAGTATTATAGGAAGATCTAAGCCTGACAGTAAACCATGAGAGTCTGATCAGTTCAGAGATGTACCACCATGAGGCACTCTGGGGGACCTGGAACCAGGCACAGATGTTCTGGAGTAGGAGAGCTGGTATGCTGGGAAAGTTATAGCAGGTGAAAGTAGAAGGAGTTAATGGCTCACCTGCCATCAGTGGGCCTGATGAGCCAGAGCAAATGAGACCAAATGAGGTGACAGAGCTTGTTTTCTGGGAAAGGCAGGCCAGCACGGTGAGATGATATCACCAGTGACCGTGTGGGGTCATTACTCAAAGCGCTTATTGTTTATTGCGCCATCTGAGCGTCCCAGGGCTTCACTCTGAGGCTGAACACTGAATATCAAATGACTACACCTTAGGGCTTAACATAGTAAGCTAGGAATGTTTCTTTTCCACAGATACACTTTGCACAATCACTGACCCACCTGTCCCAGAAAACAAGCTGAGACGAACTGTACTTGGGATCTGTGCTCCGTTTTTAGTTCATCTTTACAGTGTGCACAAGTTTTCTGTCCGAACATAAGAGTATCAGTTCCACAGCCTTTATTCCATTGAGGCTTGTTTATACCTCTTTGGAAGCGTAATTGGACTGGGCATGATGGCTCACTCCATAACTAGAGAAGGCCAAGGCAGGCAGAAAGATCACAGTTGAAGGATAGCCTGTATCTTCAAAGGGTTATCGAGTAAGACTCTTGTCTTTAAAAGAAGGGGGGGGGGGACTTAATTTGCCCTTATCTGTGCTTCTTTATTTTTGGATTATGTACTGTTTCCATATTAATGGGTTCATTTGCTAGAACATGTAGAGGGTTTTGTGTCCTTTCTCATGGTGGTTAATGGCCTGTGTCTTTGTCTAGTTTCAGTATTGGGGTGGTGCTAACCTCCTAAGACAAGTTAATGGGTCCTCCCTCTTTGGTTTCTGTAAGGTACTACGTAGAATCAATGTTTCTTACCTGAAATGTTTAATATATGCATCAGTGAAGTCTGTCTGCACTCACTGACAGAGTTGCTACTGTAGAGAATCAGCCCTGAGGCTTCCAGATGGGAAGAGGAAGGGTTAAGATGATGCTGGGAAATGAGCTTAAAAGAGGTATTTGGTCCAGCCAGAACAGCAGAGATGCCTAGGAGCTACTTCATGATGGGCTTGGTCGCCATAGGTATTGTCTCTGGACACAAACATCACAAATCAGGTGAATAAGCTGAACAGAGACCTACTTCGCCTAGTAGACGTTGGTGAATTCTCTGAGGAGGCCCAGTTTAGAGACCCCTGCCACTCCTATGTGCTCCCTGAGGTGATTTGCCACAGCTGTAATTTCTGCCGAGACCTGGACTTATGCAAAGATTCCTCCTTCTCGCAGGTGAGCTCAGCTGGTGATCAGAACCTCTAAATATCCAAAGTGGTTGGGATGTGTAGCCCAATCTGTAGTATACAGCCTCGTGCCCCAAGCCATTCCACTGCAGCATGCTAGAAATTTGCCTTGAAAAGGTCTGCTCAGCACAAACGAAAGGCTTCAGCAGCCAAGAGCAGTGATGGTTACATTTGCCCCAACACTCCTCTCTGACATCTTCCCTCTACACTAGCCCGATGTACTATTGCCCAGGTGGGTCATGGCTACCACTCACACTAACTTCTCAGCCTTTCTCCCCACTCTTCCAGGATGGGGCCATTCTGCCTCAGTGGCTCTGCTCCAATTGCCAGGCCCCCTATGACTCAGCTGTCATTGAGTCAGCCTTGGTGGAAGCCCTGCAGAGGAAACTGATGGCCTTCACACTGCAGGACCTGGTGAGCTCCCCAGTCCACTCAGGAGTTTCCAAATACTGTCGGCATTTCAGGGAAGACAGGAGCATGCTTGGGTTCTGAGTCTTGCCTCCAAGGGACTCCCCCAGTAGTCAGTCTTCGTACATGCACCTAGCCCACTAATTTGTGGGTACCTTCTATGGGCACTTTGATCCATCCAGTGGAAGGAGATAGACAATAGACAGGAAGGAGTGTTGGTGGTAGAGTTCAAGAGCAGAGCAGAGGAAGCTTTGGCAGTACTTTATGAGCACCTGAGCAAAGTCCATGGGTATGTCCCTGCGCAACTGTTGAGACAGGGCCGGCTGGGACATGGGACACCTCCAGGCCTTGGGAATTGAGGTTAGGGATACCCACAGCAAGATGGAAGGAGCTGGCATGATTTGAATAAATCTTGAATTTCATCAAAGCACTGAGTCCTGATGTAACTACAGTAGGGAAATAAACTTTCTAATGGTTCCATGAAGGTATCCCTCCTCAACAAGGCTAACAAGCTGCAGATAGGATCCAGTGCGATGACAGTTTGAACTAAGATCAGTGGTGCTGCTTCCTTGTTACAGGTATGCCTGAAGTGCCGTGGTATGAAGGAGACCCATATGCCTGTGTACTGCAGCTGTGCAGGGGACTTCGTTCTCACCATCCACACTGAGGTGGGCCATTCTCACAGGCACACTGGGTCGTTTGCCCCTCCTCTCTGAGTAGAACCCAGAGTCATTGTGTCTCTTTGTTCCTACAGGTCTTCAAAGAACAGATTAGAATCTTTCAGAACATTGCCAAGCACTACAATATGTCATACCTCCAGGAGACCATAGCATGGCTGCTACAGACAAGCCCTTTATCAAACTGTTAGTAGGCCTAGGCTTAAGACACCAGATACCTGAACCTGACTTTTCCAAAGTCATGACTACAGTCCAGGAAGACCAGAAAGAATACTTCCAGGGAGCTGCAAGGTGTCATAAACAAGCAGGAGCAGGGAAAGCTCTGTCGTCAATAGTTGCCTGCTAAGTAAACATGTTTTGAAGCTTCTGCTTTCTGCTTCCATATCAGCTCTTCTGCCTCCTATTCTGAGCCTGAGATAGGTTCTGAGATTGGGGCAGAGATGATGCAGAAGCCAATACAGAGTCTTGCTTATTTTCAGACAAATGGGCCTTTCCCTCAGCTTCATGGGAGTAGAATTTGAACTGCTTTCTGAGAAATCCAGGTCCTAAATATGTGGAGACCCAGGGTTTTTGCTTCAGAGCAAAATCTGAAGAGGGTTGTCACCAAGTGTCTTGAGTGAGCCTGGGGCTTTGTCCCAAGATGGGCTGAGATGGTCTGTATGGAAACCCTGTCCACCAGGACTATAGCAAGGACCTCATAAGCCTGAGGCCCACAAGCAAAGGATTTTTGTGTCACTTATCATAAACTTGAACACCCTGTGTAAGACATTTTAGAAAAATGCCTTCTCACATGCAAGATTTTAGGAACTGGTATCAATATGTAAAATAAGAAAAATAATATATATATATGTGTGTGTGTGTGTGTGTGTGTATATATATATATTAAAAAAAGATTTTAGGATCAACTGTTTAGGCTCAAAATGAGGGAAAGCAGTCGGGAGGTTTCAGAGACATCTGTTGAGGGCTTGTACACAGTCAACACTTGTCCTTGGTACATCAAAGACCCAGAGCACTGAAACTGGCAGCCTTTTTCATAATATGATGCCCTCAGCACTACAAAGTGGTGGAATAAGAAGCTGTTCTCACCTCCTACTCTATACTGACACTGACCCATCTGCTACTGAGCAGAGCCTTTCATTAGTCTCAGGAAATAAGAGAACTGTGCATCTCACTGAGATAAATGCAGCCCTTGTCTGGCCCAGACCAATTTACCAGAGCAGCGACTGAAGTTTGACAGAAACCCAAAATAATAAGAGCCCCACAAGGAGAAGAGAAACCCTGTTGAACTTACGTGTATACTTTAACTGCATGTATGTGTATGTGCCTTGTGTGTGCCTGGTACCTGCAGAGGTCAGAAGAAAGCATTGGTCCCCCGGAACTGAAGTTACAGATGGTAATGAGCCACCGTGTGAGTGCTGGTAACCAAATTCCATCTGAAAGCAGCAAGTGATCCTAACTGCCTGGCTACCTCTCCAGTCCCCATGGTTTCTGCTTCTTAGCTTACGATTTTGTATTTGCACAGGGAGCCTTGGTCTCTGAAAAGAAAGTTTAATATCTAGCATCTGTTCATCAGGAACTTGTCTAAACCTTGATGAGCTCAGGCTGTCTGTAGGGAGAAACCTGATATCTGCTTGATCCTCTCTGTTTGGAATGTGGATTGAGTTGGCAGTGCTGGGGCCTTCTGAATGGAAATCAAATTAAATTAGAGAGGTGGGTGGGGGGTGGTTAACTATGCTTCCTGGATCTCGGAGCCTGAGAGGCATTGGCTCATCTCCCAGCAGAGCCATCCTATAGCAACACATGGCAGGTCACTGCAACCATAGATAACACCAGGCCTGCCTGGGTTCACTCGGAGGTCAGTTTAGGAATTCTGAAATAGAAAACTACATCTCTGGCCCTGGTTGTTAAGCCAGACCTAGAGACCCAACTGGAAAGAGCAGTTTGTCTAGAACTGGACATCTTATAAACCACACATGGAGGAAGTTAAACATATTTGATGGTCTGTGGTGTCTATGACCAAGGAAGGGAAGGCTCTGAGGTTATTGAAAGCTAGTGTCCTCCCAAGCATCCAGTAAACACTTGGTTTACAACTAGAGCCATTCGAGCATACCATCTTCAGGTAACAGGACAAAAACTTGAAGGATCTCCTTCCTAGCTCTTTGGCCACTCTACCACTTGGTGTGCTGGTCTGAGCTAGTTTACCTTCTGTGGCATTCAACACAGACATACCCACCAGGGAACCCAGATGCAGGCTTCCAGCAGGCTTTGCCTAGCAAGTCATTCCACTAACAGCAAATATGCAGTAACTAGATTACCCCAAGCCCTGATATTAGTGCTGGCTTTGCCCTTAATCTGCTCACTGTTCCCACCCCATCACAGAGATTCTGAGTATACCCTTGCCTCCCTCGGCAGGTGTGACTGTACTCTTAAACCCAGGCTGATTAGCCAACCTAAGAATGCAGGCAAACTCAGAAGGCAGCGTCCCTGGGAAGGAGACTGATTCTCCTGCCTTATACTCCTGAGTCCACAGCTACTCTCAAAGAACTGAGACCAGAAAGCTTCTCATCACTGGTTTATTGGGCTCAGCATGCTATGACTTCTAAAGTAGGGCTTAGAATTATACAACAGGAAGGCTTAGCTCTGATTTTGGGTCCCTGAAAGCTGTGCAAAAGTATGACAGGTGGGCAGGGAGTTTGGTTGGGAACAAAGATGGCAGAAACCCAATCTCCCCGTAAGCCTTAGGAAGTGGACGAATATAAGTCTGGGCCAGAGCATGGCTCTGTCATCTTGCACAGGTGTCTCTTGTTTCCCAGTCACACGGACATGCTTGGCTACTGCAGAGTGCAAATCCTCCCTAGGGCTGCCAAAGCAGCTGAGGCTGTCTCTGCCCTCCCAAAGCCAGGCCTGCAGCTTAGATCAGAGTTGAGCCAAACCTTTGGGGTCCGTGGATGTAGAGTCCTGTTGGGAAGGCCTTTGTCCCACATGCAGGTCAAGAGTGTCCACCACCTGCTCAGTCAGAGCAGAGATGGAACAAGGCCGAGGAGGCTGGACACTCAGTGGTATCTCTGCCACTTCTCCCAAAGTCGGTCCTCTACCTGATGGAGGGCTGGGTGGCTGATCCTGAGGGTAGTGACTAGGTAGGGGAGGGACCTGGCCTAAGACAAGGGCAAGGGTCACAGGCCAGCTACTTGAGGTATGCCTTGGAGTACGCACCTTGTCGAACTTCTTATGGCTATAGAGCTTGTTTTTGTTCATGAACGTTAGCAAAATCCAGTCACACAGAAAGGAGCCCTGAAGTCAGCAGACACCACTGGGTAAGGTCAATATCGGACACTCCCTACCCCACCCAGGCCCCCAAATGGATTTCTTACCACCCCGATGGAAGTCAGAGCAGTGGCCAGATTGATGATAGTAGGGATAAGACTGAATTTCCCTGCCTGTAGAGAACAGGCTTGCATTTAGTTAGACCTTCATCATAAGCTGAAGTAGCAGAAGTGGATCTTGAGGGTGGGGTGCCGTAAGGGACATGGAGCTAGGCCAGTTCAGACCTAGGTGGAACCCTTCAGCTGTGCATACCTGCCCATGCACGATAACATCAATTCGAATCCCATAGGCTTTGATGAGAGTTCGAGTGGTGGTGGTGCTATTTATCTTGTAATACTTGGCAAACCTAGGGTTGAGTAAACCAAAAGCAATAATGTTCAAGCTGCCAGACTGAATGTGCACATTCATCTTGCTCTCTTTAGGACCACTTCTGATGGAAGCAGACACCACTGTCTATGTCATGAACCCAGACATTCAGAAAACAAGGTACCTGAAGTTGTAGCCTGAGGAGGCAGGATCATACTTGGGGTCAAGTCTCCGGAAAGAATATCTGGGGTTGCACTCTGATTCAGACAAGTCCAGGTCACAGTCCCAGTTGATGATGACTCCAATGACACCACCCTGCAGAAAAATGGGCCAAGAAGCAGTAAGGGAGGGATATAGAGCAGAAAACCCTCTGAGAGACCGTTCAGCTCAGAGCCAAAGGTCCAGGGAACAAGTGAGTATCTGTCTTTGAAGGCATAATGAGGTACTAGCATCAGCTGGGACCAGGTGTCAATAATTGAGCAGGTGCATTCACAGACCATGATCACATTTCTCCCCTCTGCCCAAACAGAGCCAAGGCTGGCCAAGACAGAGAAGGGTTGTCTAACTGCTGTGAAAACCCTCCCTGGGTAGCATATACTGGCACCCAGCTTCGCAGTCCCTGCACCCAGCTTCGCAGTCCCTACACCCACCCTCACCTTATGTGCCAGTTCAGTGAAGTTCTCCCCAGCCTGATCTACAATGAAGCCTAGCTTGAAGATGGGACAGTACGGGTCAGAGTCCTGATCAAATGTGCAATGCTTCAGGTTCTTCTGACTTGCAATGTTGCCCCTAAGGAGTGGCAGAAGACACAGGCACCTAGTTCCCAACACAAGCCTCCACACTGCTCAGGCACTATATTTGGTATTACTCTGGCCCTCGGACTCACTTGGAGAACTTGAACTTGGGATAGTGGATGTTGTTCTTGATGAGGATGGTGAAATTTGGTGCCATTTTACCCAGAAACTGGCTGTAAAGGTACAGACAGGGTTTACTCTCCCCCATTCCACCCCCCAAAGCCCAGGATAGGGGAACACACTGTCCCTCTCCTTCCGGAAGCTCTCCTGATCTTTGTCAGTATGGAAAAAAGAGAATAGCCATGGGGTCTGTGGACCCTGCATACTTCTCAGAAGTTCCGTCCTCCACCGGGCACCAAGCTGACACCTCACAGGTCTTGGAGTCCCCATGGTAATAGGGTACACAATGCCCTGTGCGAATCCCTGCAGGGCAAACATTGGTTAAGCAACTAAGGTCAGTGCTAACGACCACCCCACCACACACACACACACACTCACACACTGCTGCCTTCCCCACTGTCCCTGGTGCACACTGACCATTTCCTTGCATGTCCAGTTGCCCGGCAATGCAGTCTTCATCTGAATGGCAGGTGGAACTGTGAACCCTCATGCTCTAGAGTTGAAACTGCAGGTCAGAGGATAAACTCTAACTGCCCTAGGGTTTCCCGGACCACCCTCGACCAGCCTCACCTCTGGGCATGTTCCCAGGGTCTGGGAGGGGGTGACCTCCATCCTGGTGATGATGCTGACCACACTGCCCCCCTGGGTGCAGAAATAAAAGTGCGGTGGGCAGGTCAGCTCACTCAGACTAGTTACACCTCTGAGGAGCTTCAGGCCTGGGGCAGGAAGCGCCGCACCTCCGGAGGCTTCACGTATTCCTCAACGTCCCACACTTTGTGCTCCGATATGGTGATCCCCTTGACTTTGGTGATGATGGAGCTCTCCGGACCTGTCTCACTGTCCTGGTAGCTTTTCTGCACGATGAACACGTACCTGAGGAACAGGAAGGTGCCGGCTCTGGAGGCAACCCTGAAGAGAGCAGGGCGTCCCTCTCCTGGGGCACTAAGGGCTCCCGTGCATGCACACCCCCACCCCACACCCGCTAAGGAAGGATCTCTGTCTGTTCAGTTGCCCACCGTGCCCCGACCCGCGCACCACACGAAGTAAAGCAGGATGAGCAGCTGCACCATGCGGTGCACGAACCCCAGGCGCCGGTTCCGCACCACGATCACCTTGGGCGTCTCGTAGTCCCAGAACGCAGACCAGCAGCCCCGGGCCAAGCGCCGGACCATGGCCGCCCCCGCGGGAAGCCCCGGTTGTGCAGCGGCCATGGCCCAAGCAGCTCGGTCCACCAGCGCTGCCTGAGGGCCTCGCACCCGCTGCTCTCCTGGGCAGGCCGGGGGTGTGGCCTCGCGCCCCGCCCATTGTGTCAGTAGCAGTCTAGCTCTCTTTTCAAAGCTGATGGAGTAGTGTACACCCGTCTCCCTGAAAGCTGCAGGTGCAGCAGGGTACCGCTGAGAGTGCATCCTAGTGGTTGGTGGGTCGCAACTCCAGCTTGGTGCCAAGAAAGGCAGAGTGTGGGCGCCTAGAGAGCTCCAAGAAAAGCGCCACACTGGGAGAATGCAGCTCTATCTCCCCAGCTCCACATTTGAGGTGCTCAGGACAGGACCCCACCGGGTGGGGGGGGCGTGGGGGTGCTGAAGGCGTAGCATTGTGCTGTAATTCCATTTCCCGCCCTCCACCCTCCCAAACCAAAATTATTTCCTAGTAACTGATTTGGTCTCCTTGTACCCGGGTTATTTGAAGCAAATATCAAACATCTTAGTTTGTCACGGAGGAGAGATGATGTTAATATAAGCCGTCTTCTTTCATGGAAATAAGATGCATGCACTTAGCATATGAAACAATCCAGTGAGTGCAGTACATGCTAAATGTTGTGCAGTTCCCTTCACTGAACAACACAAAACATGTTCTCCACCGCCAAAATAAAACCCCCTATTCATGAAGCAGCTGTTCCTGTTTCCCATCCTCAACTCTGTCCCATACGAGTCTTAATGTCTCAATGGTTCTTCTGTGAGTTGCAACACTTATGTCTGAGTTTATCATGTGCTAGTACTTCACAGTGAGACCAGAAATAAACCCATCCTGGACTTGTAGGTTGCCCCCATCTCTTCGCTGATGTTAATAGTACAGATGGGGAACCATGAGCAATTTGAATTGTTTGGTTCAATCTGACCAGTGCACAGTAACAAAGGAACCCTAATTTAGAACAAACATCTGAATGCATAATTTTAGAGAATGTTTTGTAACCAAAGGCTGGGTCTTGGCCTATTTCAGACCATTAATTGTCCAGATCCCTTCTGGGCAGGACCTCACCACGTGAAATCATCAAGCTGATTACATCCCTCCTGTTTTACACCAAGGACCTCCACTGATCTTGGTGCCATGATTTGTGAGTCATCCTTTCTCAACTAAAGGCTGATTCAATTTGCCTAAGGTCCAGCATGGCAATAATCCAATAATCCAACAAAACCAATAATCCCACCACTTGGGAGACTGAGACAGGAAGATGGTAAGTACCCGAAACATAGTCCATCATAAAGAAGTGACAAGAAGTATTGGTGCTATATATACCTGAGGATATCTTAGTGGTGGAGCACTTGCCTAATGTTTGTGAGCGCCTGGGTTCAGTCCCCAAAACCAACACACACACACACACAAAGAAAAAGAAAAAAGAAAAGAAAAAAAACCTCAAGTGAGTGAGCAACCCACACATTCTAGAACAGAGAGAAGCACTGATAAATGAGAACACCCTGAGACTATTATTCAGAGGTGGAGTCAGCACCAGACACAGGTACCTGACAGTGGAACCCTGGGAGTTGAACAGGAAGGACTCTAGGTGCCTAAGGAGTTATTGTCCTGGGGAGGGGTGGTCCACAAGGAGCCAGTGTCCTGTATCACCCACCAGGGGTGTGTTTGGCTATTATTGGTTAGTTCTGACCTGTAACAGAGGCAAAAAGCAGGGACGCTGTGGTAGGCCATGTCCATGCATAGAAGTCCTGTGCTGAGGGTGAGGCAGGAAGCAGGAAGCAGAGGCGAATAGAGTTACAGCTCAGAGAATAGAGGGCTATTTCCTTGGCTAACCTGTAACCTCTGCTTCAAGGCTGACATCTGTTCTGGAAACTGCAGTTTGGCTGCTTTCACTCTGCACAGAGGAGCGAGCAGATCTGAGACAAGGAGGTAGGACCACTGGGTACTCAGCAGTTCCAAAGCCTTTCTCCCTCCCCCCTTTCCCCCCCCTCCCCGGCCCAGGAATAAGTCTGTCCTGGATGGGTGGAACCTACAGGAAAGAGGAGATACTACAGTTTCTGCACTACCCAGCAGTTGCAATAATCTCTTATCCATCAAACAGAGTGAAAACTTAATTGTAAGATGGCTTCTTCTAGGGCAATGCACAGCCTGAAAAACCCATTTTGTACAATACAGAATAACTTAATAGAGTGAAGCCTGATCTCAACAGTCCCTGAAAAGCCCGCCATCCCCCACAGAGCGTCTCTTCCCATTAAATACTGCCTTCAGAGGCCCTGGCACCACTCTATCATCTGTCTCAATAGAGTTGATGAATCCAGGGCCCTCATATAATTGGAGTCATGCAGTATTTGCCTTCTGTGACCACCTGATCTATTCAGCATTGTGCCCAGTGTTTTGGTGCATATGTATAGATCACATCCATTTATCCTTGTACCTATCAGTAGTCCTTTGCAATCAGTGTTGTGAATAGTGGTGATCTGTGACCTTTATACCAGACTTCTCATGGATGATAACAGAATGTTCTTGGGCCACGTGAAGTATTGGAAACTGGGCCTGTGAACTTGTGAGGACTTATAAGAAAGTTTGAGACGTAAAAACAAAAATCTTTCCAGGTATTGCTGGCACATGCCTTTAATCCCAGCACTTGGGAGGCAGAGGCAGGAGGATCTCTGTGAGTTGGAGGCCATCTTGGTCTACATCTTGGTCAGTACTACAGTGAGTTCTAGAACAGGCTCCAAAATAATACAAAAAAACCATGTCTCAAAAAACCTACAAATTTTTTTTCCTGGTTTCAAGCATGAAAAGAACATAGCAAGTTTGAAATTCAAACGTATTCAGGTTGTGGCTCAATGTATAATATATGAAGCCTATTAAGCTATATGGAATGAATGAATGCTTGCTTAATTTGTGCAGTAGCTGTGGATCTGCCCCTTGGCTGGGGAATTACTAGTGTCCCCAAGTACCTGGTGACAAGGGGCATCTGGGACTCCTGACTTGCTATGAAGAAAGCAAGGGTGAATTTTAGTCCTTTCCACCCTTCTACAAGTTTTTCTACTCAAGCACTCAAAGTAGACATGATTTGGGAATTGGGATGAAACCGAAGCCAGCAGCCAGCAGCCAGCAGCCGTCAGTCCCTCTCCTGTGGCTAGCAGAGTCAACCACAGTCGTTGACTGGGGACAGGAGAAGAGAGACAGTGGTCAGCATGGGGAATGTGAGGGTGTCTCACATGACTAACAAGAAGTACAACTGGCCTTGAATTGGGAGAGTTAATAAAAACTCTGAGAGCTGGGGGCTGGAGTGTTGGCTCAGCAGTTAAGAGCACTATTATTCTTCCAGAGAACCAAGGTTTAGTTCCCAGGACCCACCTGCTGGCTCACATTCATAATTCCAGTTCCAAGGGATCTCATGCCTTCTCTGTACCTGGCATACACATGGTATACGTGCAAACACACATGCAAGAAAAGCAAACACACACATAAAAACAAATAGATCTTTACAAATGAAAACATGGAAGCTGAAATATGATGGAGAATTGGCCTTCTGGAGCTGATGGTGAAAGGCTATGTATGGTTGGTTCCCCCAGGGTGCCTCAGACTGTGGTCACAGCTTTGTGTTTTGTTGTTGTTGGTTTGTATATGTGTATGCGTGTATATAGGCTTGTGTGTACATGTCTGTGGAATCCAGATGATAACTTTGTATGTGTCTTCTGCAGCTTTGAGATAGAGTCTCTCAAATTAGTCATCAATTAGACTAGTCTGCCTGGCCAACAGGCTCCAAGGATCCTCCCCAGAGCTGGTATTACAAATGCCCACCACTACACCTTGCTTTATTTTTGTTATTTTAAATATATATATATTTAAATATGTTGCATTTTGATTGCATGAATGGATGTGTACCATGTGTATGCCTTTTGCCTGCAGAGGACAGAGTGGGCATGGGATTCCCTGGAACTGGAGTTACAAATTTTGGTTGTGAGCCACCATGTGAGTTCTGGGAACTGAAGCCATGCCTTTTGGAAGAGCAGCGTGTGCTCTTAATGACTGAGTCTTATTTCCAGAACTCCTTTGTTAAATTATATTTTATTTCTTTTGTATGCCTATATGTGGGGGGGCTTGTGTGAAGATCAGAGGACAGCCTGTGGGAATTGGTTCTCTTCTCCCACCATGTGGATCCTGGGGATCAAACTCAGGTCATCAGGCTTATAGGCAAGCCCCTTCACCTGCTGAGCCATCTCACCCTCCCTCACCTGGCTTTTTCACATGAATTCTAGGGATTAAATGAGATCCTCATGATCAAAATGCAAGTACTTTTCTTATAGAGCTATCTTCTCAGCCTTGTGGCACTGTTGTCTTTTCAGTTATTTTAGTTTAGTTTTGATTGTGTATATTTGACTGTGTCCATGTATGAACTCACATGAGCATAAGTATCCAAGAGGCCCAGAGGAGGGTGTTGGATCTCTTGGATCTGGAGGTACAGGTGGTTGTGAACTGCCTGATATGGGTGCTGGGTGCAAAACTGGGGTCCCCTGCAAATGCAGCGAGCACTCTTTACTGCTGAGCTATCTCTCCAGCCCCTTAGTTGTTTTTACTGCTGAGCTATCTCTCCAGCCCCTTAGTTGTCTTTACTGCTGAGCTATCTCTCCAGCCCCTTAGTTGTCTTTACTGCTGAGCTGTCTCTCCAGCCCCTTAGTTGTTTTTATACACAGACTGAATATTTTGTTTCACAAGACCAAAAACTTCTTGGAGGGAGATATGAAACACTGTGGAATCAGACAGGAGCTACTCTGGGAAACCTGACAAGATAACGCCAGGAGGTTGTGAAGAAATGGCTCTGTTTTCACACTGCCTGGTGGTAGCCATCTCAGAGCCTCCGCCAGGGCCACCAGCTTGCTTAAAGTATCCGACAAATGCATAAATAGGGCTGAACCATAGAGGAAGGTTGTTAATCATGTAGTCAAAGATCACTGTTCCAGAGCTGGGAATGGTGGAGTAAGTCTTTAATCTTACTACTGGCCGGGAGGCAGAAGCAATCATATCTTTGTGAGTTCAAGGATAGCCTGGTCTACATAGAGTTCTAGGTCATCCAGAGTTGCACAGTAAAAACCTGTCTCAAATAAATAATTAAATAAATAAATAAATAAATAAATAAATAAATAAATACACGATAAGCTGGGTGGTGGCGGCACACACCTTTAATATCATCACTCAGGGAGGCAGAGGCAAGTGGATCTCTGTGAGTTGAAGGCCAGCCTGGACTACAAGAGCTAGTTCCAGGACAGGCTCCAAAGTCTCAGAGAAACCCTATCTTGAAAAACAAAAAACAAAACAAAAATTTAATTTAATTTAATTAAAAAAAAAACTTTCACATATGACTGGAAAGATGGCTCAACAGACAAAGCACTTGGAGGCACTTGGGAGCACAAACCTGAATTTGATCCCTGTAACCCACATGGTGGAAGGAGAGAACTGATTTCACAATAAAATTACCCTCTGGCCTCCACATACACAATACATAAATAAACAAATGAGTAAGTTTCAATGCTCTTGAACCTCCAGGAATACACCCACACTTTATTAGAATACATGTATTCGTAGTGCAATGCCAGTGTTTTTTAGAGGGTCGTTGAGGTTTTGTGTTTTGATTTTTTTTTTGTTTTTGACATGATTGCTGTGTAGCCATGGGTATCCTAGAACTCCCTATGTAAACTATGTAAAGTGGGCTAGCCTCAAAGTCTCAGAGATCTGCCTGTTTCTGCCTTCTGAGTGCTAGTATTAATGGCATATGCCATGATGCCCAGCCCATCTTTGAGTATTTTTGACAGGGTTCTACAACGGAAAAGACCACAGGAGGCTGACCATGAGCCACAGTTGGAAGACTCAACAATGGAAGGGGTTCTCCCCCTGCTGATACCTCGATTGCATATGGTTCTGACTCTAGAACCATCAGAGAGTAAATTCCTGTTGTTCCAAGTCATATCAAAAGAGAACTTTGAGGCTGAGCATGGTGGCACATGCCTTTAATCCCAACACTTGGTAGGAAGAGGCTAAGTTTGAGGCCAGCCTGGTCTACATAGAAAGACTCTGTCTCAACACCCACCCACAAAGAGAGAACCTTGAGATAAATGAACATGGCAGAGTTAATTGGAGCAAAAAGTGGCTCAGGGTTGGGCAGCATGCAGAACCATGAAGACTGATGATTGGGCAGCAAGCAATGCAAGGCTCACAAATAAATAAATTTTCCTCTCCCTCTTTCATTTTTAGTGCAGATAAAAATAGGACTCTGTCTTCAGACTGCAATGCTCTCTTCCAAAACCAATTATCTAGATTCTTGAATGAAATGTTCCAATGCAGTGAGCTGTGGCTTATTGTAGATACTTATAACTGACGTTAGGGAACCCAAAGCTCAAACCATGTGTCCTGATGGTTTGTTAAGGGGACTCTTTACTGAGATGCCTTTCTCTGCTGGTTGACTTCATACTCAAAGAGGCACTTGGTGGGCAAAACAGTGACTTTGGGATATCATTTCGGCAGAGCAGATGTTATATGACTCATACAGCAGGTGCTCAGTGGAAATGCCAAGCTTGTAGCATAGAACAGAGTGTTGGAGGAAACCAGAACCTCTATGCCTCTCCAGCCCTGCTCCCGTTTCCCAGTGTCTCCAGTCTCTTTTCTTGTACCCAGTTTAGAAGTCAACGAGGAAGGAGAGAATGCCCCTAGGCCAGCATAACTGAGCTGGGGAAATTCCCACTTCTCATGAGCCTCAGGGTATGGGTTCCCTCTCCTCCTAAAGGTCAAGTCTGTGTGTGTTTGGGGCTCAGCTCTTTCATCCTGTAGTCTATGCATCAGGGCCAATCCAGAACAAGCAGCAGGATGTGGGGATGCTAGCTAGCTAGAGGACAGTATCTGAGCTTCAACTTCTCCTTACAGCAGGATTCCTTGCTTGTGCCTTCAAGCAGTCTGGGAAGTTAAAGCAAAACAAACAAATCAAAACAAAACAAAACCAACACAAACCCAATCCAACTCTACTTTGAAGCGCAGAGATTTTCCATGAAGAACACAAGAAAACAAACATCACTGGAAATCCTCTAAAAAACCAGAGGCTCGGGATCAGGAACTCGTGTTCTAGTTTGCCTTCTGATGCCATGACAAAATACCAACCTGGAAAGAAAGTTTGTTTAGCTTATGCTTCCACATCACAGCTCGTTTCAAAGGAAGGATGTTTACTGGCTTGCTCTCCCTTCCCCCAACTCATACTAAACCAGCTTTCTTATAGCACTCAGGACTACCACCCGAGGGTGGCACTCCACACAGTGGGCTGGACCTTCCCACATCAGTTGTCAGTCCAGACAATGCCCTGTAGACATGCCTGAAGGCCAATCTAATGGAGGCAATTTCTCAGTCGGGATTCCTTCTTGTCAGGAGTCTTTAGTTTGTATTAAATTGACAAAAACTAACCAGCACACTTGACTTCACAAGGGAGATGGCCAAATTCACAAAAGAATCATTAATTTCCTCAATGTCCCTGAAAGTTCCTAATGGCTAAGACTGGATTGGAGCCCACATAGTTTTGTGTCCTATCCATGTCTAAGCATAGTCACCTTAGCCCCTAAGGCTGGCATGCCTGGAAAGGCTGAAGTAAAAACTGGTGTCCGTGAGGTTTGAGAATGTGTGTGAAGGAGGAGGGTTCCAGGTGAAACGGGGGTTGGGCTGGGGGTCAGCTTAGGGGTGACAGCGAGAGGAATAGCATTGAGAAATTGTACAGTCTTGGCTTGGGCGCATCAGGGCTTTGGGGATTTGCATTGCTGCCTGTAGTATTTGGAGAGTGTTGTCTGCATTGGAATCAGAGGCCCAAGAACTCTTGCAACAGAGCTCTGAGCCATAGAACATCAAGCACAGGGAAGGCTGGCTCCAGTTCCGCAGTGGGGTTTCCTCTGGCATGGTAGGTGCTTTAGACCCACCATAGGTGGTATCTATGCTAAATTCAGGATCCATGGAGCTATGTGCTTCAAATGGTTCACAGTGTGCTGTGACTCTTGACATTTGCGAATGTAGCTGGAGAGAAAAATGGAATCCAGTTTGCCCCTTCCATAAGCTGCCACACACTAAACACTTTCAAGAGGGCTGAGTCTGACACCACCTTGGCACAATGTGACCTGGAACCTGGTTGCTCACAAACACTGCTCAAAGGTCAGCCCTCTGGCCTGGGCACAAAGTGAAACACTCAGAGAGGCTCTTTCTCTCTCGGAATGTCCCTAGTATGACATTGCAAGTAGCCGCACTGGGTATATTTCTTATCTTCTGTTACACTGTAAGGAGGGTGGAATTATTCCATTCTGCTCACATCTACCGCTTGTCCTACCAGCACACCATGCTTCGTAAACTTGGGGCAGCAGTGATAACAGCACAGAACGCTGGAACGTGACTCTGAAGATTCAGAGGTAAAGAAGGAAGAGCTACTTGTGGACAGAGAGGGAAGCACTATGTTTTGTTGTCTGAGAGCAGGGCAGCTGCCACATGTTAGACTTCTCAAGGCCACAGTAGGCAGATGTGGGAGGGGTAGGGAAGGGGAAGAGGCATATCCCAAAGTCCCAAAATTCTGCACATGGACTCTGCCAGCCCACCCCGCATTCTACCCTGTAACCTTTGCCCTTAGCAGTTCACTACTTACGCCATACGCCCAGAATCAGACGTGGACTAGCCCAGGCCCATTCACTGCTTGTTGAGATGAATAGACACTGTTCTCAGAGACAAAGGAACCCAGGCTATCCACAGCACATCATTTACAGGGCACACCAAAATAAAAACACACAAAGAGCGGGGAGGAAGGGGGGAGATGGCAAGCTTTTGATTCCCACTCCTTCATTAGGCCTCTTTCTTTACTGGCTTTGCCTTTCACAGTTTGTCTGTTTGGAATTGACCTCTTTTTTGTTTGCTTGTTTGTTTATTTGTTTTGTTTTGTTTTTCGAGACAGAGTTTCTTTGTGGAACTAGCTCTGTAGACCAGGCTGGCCTCGAACTCACAGAGGTCCACTTGCCTCTGCCTCCTGAGAGCTGGGAGGAATTGGCCTCTTAAAAACAAATATATGTATTGTATGTTTATGAGTGTTTTGCCTGCATGTATGTCTATGCGCTGTATGCATACCTGGCCAGAAGAGGGCACCAGAGTACTTTGGAACTGGAGTTACAGACAGTTGTAAGCAGCTACATGGATTCTGGAAACAAAACCTGGGTCCTGAGCCATCTCTGCAGCCACCTCCCCTGCCTCTTTTTTGTACCCTGAAACTATGGAATTGCAGTTCAGGTCACTCTTGGCTCTCAAAAGTCTGCCTTTCATATGACCAGCTTCTCAGATCATGTTATCTTTCCCAGCGTCTCACCCACGTTAAGCAAGGGATCTAACCATTAAGCGATATTTTCAGTCCTCTTGTTATTTTTAAAAATAATTTATTTTATTTGCATTGGTGCCTTGCCTGCTTGTATGTCTGTGTGAGGGTGTCAGATATTAGAATTACAGATAGTTGTTAGCTACCATGTGGGTCCTAGGATGTCCTTGAGTTTGTAATTCTCCTGCCTTAGGCACCCTAGTAGCTGGAAAGACAGAGTTGAGCCCAGTTCCTGAATTACTTTTGAAAACCTCTTTTCTTCCTTGATGACCGTTATTGCAACCTGGAAATAGAGATAGTATTCAGGTAGTTGGATGTAGTTTCCCTCCACACATCACCAACTCTGCCCAAGGTTGCAGTCCTGGTGTTTCTATCTGCCGAAAATATCATATGGGATGTTTCCTTGTTCTCTTAAGTGAAAACACATACCCCAGGTCTACAGTGAGGAGAGATTTGCCTGCCAGTAAGACCCGGTGGGGCCCTCTCCACAGTGCTCATACTGCAGCTATGAATGTTCTGTACAAACCACGTGTGGACCAGTAAGACCCGGTGGGACCCTCTCCACAGTGCTCATACTGCAGCAATGAATGTTCTGTACAAACCACGTGTGGACCAGTAAGACCCGGTGGGGTCCTTTCCACGGTGCTCATACTGCAGCAATGAATGTTCTGTGCAAACCACGTGTGGACCAGTAAGACCCGGTGGGGCCCTCTCCACAGTGCTCATACTGCAGCAATGAATGTTCTGTACAAACCACGTGTGGAGAGGGGTCGGAGGCCAGGACTTGACATCCTTATCCATGAAGACCTGGGCACTGTCACCTGTCTTCATCTTAACTTACAGTTACTCAGTGATGCTAAGGATGTCCTCGTTTCTGTGATTCTTTTGTTTATGGCTAACATGAGTCTTAAGTTGATCTTGTCTGGCAATTTTCTAAATTTTCTTATTGCTGCTAATACTCTGTTGTCTATTAGAGTTTTCCCTTAACATTCTAACAAGAGGAGAAATATGACCTCTTCCTCATAATTTCATTTTAAAAAGTTCTGTGTAGCTTCTTGATGGGCACTGTCTGGGTTCTGGCTTTTTTCCAAGCCATACCCAGTCATCCCAGACAAAGCAGGCTCATCTGTCTGAGGAGAGGACAGGGATGACAGGGAGAGACAATGGTCATATACTGAGTGAACATTTGAGTGCCAGGAGTGTGCCAGACAGAGAGGGTCCCGCCTTGGTTCCAGGATAGCTGGAGATGTGCACACACCAAGGTGTTGGAGTCCCTACAGAAAAAAAACAAAAACAAACAAACAAACAAAACCCTCACATGTACTACAAACAGGGTTTCTACATCGCCAGTCAGAGAAGGTTCCTCTGAGAGAGGCCAATGGGAGCTTGGGGAAAAGCCAGTTGGAGCTTCAAGGCCAACGTATCCAGACTTACAGGCAAACTCCCCATTTACACATCAGACACCTGCTTAAATTAATGATGGTATCCGCTCCTGGTGGCACAGAACTATAATCTCAGCACTTGAGAGGCAGAGACAGAATGATCAAGGACAGCCTGTGCCACACATTGAGGGTCTGTCTTAAAAAACAAACAAATACAAGGGGCTGAAGAGATGGCTCAGCCGTTAAGAGTATTCACTGTTCTTGTTGGTTCCCAGCACCTGCATGGAGACTCACGACCATCCTTAACTTCAGTTCCAGGGACTCCACAGATAGCAGGCATACATGCGATTGATATACACATAAACATGCAGGAAAAACGTACATCCTCATAAAATAGATTTAAAAAAAATTAGCTGGACGTTGGTGGCACACACCTTTAGTCCCAGTACTCAAGAGGCAGAAGCAGGCAGATCTCTGTGAGTTCGAGGCTAGCCTGCTCTACAGAGCGAGTTCCAGAACAGGCTCCAAAGCAATATTGAGAAACCCTGTCTCGAGACAGCCCCCCCAAAATATTAACCACTGTTTGGAATACCCTTCAATGGGAGGAGGGGTTGTTCAAAGTTCAATGTCAAGTGGAGATACAGTCTAATCAACAAAGTGCTTCATGCACAGGCATGAAGCTGGGGATACAGCCTAATCAGTAAGGCGTCTGATGCACAAGCATGAGGACCTGTGCTCCATTCCTAGAACCCACATAGAAAAGCTCAAAGTGGTAGCATTTTCTTGTAATTCCAGTGAGCTGGCTGGGCAATGATGGCACATGCCTTTAATCCCAGCATTGGAGAGGCAGAGGCGAGGGGCAGAGAGGAAGGGTGGCAGAGGGGCAGAAGCAGGCAGATCTCTGTGAGTCTACAGCCTGGTCTACAGTCAAGTTCCAGGACAACAGTCATGGCTACACAGAGAAACCCTGACTCAAAAAAAAAAAAAAAAAAAACCAAAAAAAAAAAAAAAAAAGGAAGTGAGCTATTAAATCATGAAAAGACAGAGGATCCTTAACCTAAAGCATAAAGCCACAGACTGTGGTTCCAGCTTGAGCCTTCTGGAAAAAGCTGAACTACAGAAAAACCAGTAATAGTCTGGGTGGGCAAGAGCAGCAGGCGATTCTCTGTGTGACGAGCTGATAGTGTACAGTGGACATGTCACTCTGAAACGTGTGACTGACAAAGTGAACCTAGGATTTGGGCAGTAGTGTGCGCATGTCTCTGAATGTTCATCGGTTTAATCACCCATCCACTGTGGGACATATCACTAAAGAAAAAAAGGGACTGAGGAAGAGTGTGGGTATGTGAGAACTAGAAACCTATTTTCTTCACAGGTCGGGGTTTATTTTATTTGTTTATTTATTCATTCACTTCTTTGGGGTGGGTGTTCACGACAGAATTTCTCGGTGTATCCCTAGCTGTCCTGGAACTCTCTGTAGACCAGGCTGGCCTCAAACTCATAGAGATCTACCTGCCTCTGTCTCCCAAGTGTTGGGACTAAAGGCATATGCCACCACTGCCTAATTATTTTATTTTATTTTTTGTATGTGTGCCAGCATGCATGTATGTATACCGTGTGTGTTGATATCTGAGGAGGTGAGTAAAGAGAGTTGGATATCTTGGAAATGGATTTAAAAATGATTGTGATTAAGAATTGAACTTAGTCCTCTGCGAGAACAAGAAGTGTTCTTAACCACCAAGCCCTCTCTCTAGCCATTGTTTGTTTGTTTTGAGGCAGAGTCTCACTATGTAGCTCTGGCTGGTCTGAAATCCTCCTACTGCTACATCCCTACATCCCACATGGTGCAATTAAAGATATGTGGCATACCGTTTTTTTGTTTGTTTGTTTTGAGAAAGAGAGAGAGTCTCACATAGTCCAAGCTGGCCTCAAAGTTCCTATGTGGGCCTCTACTTCCCAGTGTGGGGAATAGAGTCATGCACTATCATGCCATGTTTATATACGGCTGGGGATCAAGCTGAGGGCGTAGTACGTGACAGGCAGTCAGTCTACTGACTGAAACGCAGTCCCAGGCCTTATGCACATTTTTTCCCTGTAAACCCAAAACTGCTCATAAAAATACATTTAATTGTTTATAAAAAGCTACTTTATAAGAGAAAGTACTGGGGAGGGAAGGGGATGGTTTGCTGGACAGAGCCAACTCCATAAAACCCTGACAGGCCTGACGTGAGATGTCTGTCTCGGTGTGGAAGCTGCTGCTGCTGCTCTGGGCTGTACCCATGTTCCAGCAAAGGAAGCTTTTAGCCTACAAGGTGAGCTCAGGCCACGCCTTCCCACTGCACGCTTGTTAGATAGAAGTCTGAAATCTAGCTCACAGAGGCCTGCGGCCGTATGGAGAAGCCAGGGCCTTGAGGAGCAGATAGGGGCCCAGATCATATGGGCAGTCCCAGTGAGGAGGGACCTGAGAACATGGCAGATGGGGAGACAGCTCCAGAAGGCAGGAGACAAGGACTCCCATGATTCCTTCCTGTGCAATGTGATATCCCTGGTTGCCTTTGTGAACACCCCCAACTCCCCTCCCCTCCCCGCCTCTCCTCTCCTCTCCTCCCCTCTCCTCCCCTCCCCTCTCCTCTCCTCTCCTCTCCTCTCCTCTCCTCTCCTCTCCTCTCCTCCCCTCTCCTCCCCTCTCCTCTCCTCCCCTCTCCTCCCCTCTCCTCCCCTCTCCTCTCCCCTCTCCTCTCCTCTCTCCTCTCCTCTCCTCTCCTCTCCTCTCTCCTCTCCTCTCCTCCCCTCTCCTCCCCTCTCCTCTCCTCCCCTCTCCTCTCCTCTCCTCCCTCCTCTCCTCCCCTCTCCTCTCCTCTCCTCTCCTCCCTTACCCTCCCCTCCCCTCCCCTCTCCTCTCCTCCCCTCTCCTCTCCTCTCCTCTCCTCCCCTCTCCTCTCCTCCCCTCTCCTCTCCTCTCCTCTCCCCTCCCCTCCTCTCCTCTCCTCCCCTCCCCTCCCCTCCCCTCCCCTCCTCTCCTCTCCTCCCCTCCCCTCTCCTCTCCTCTCCTCTCCTCTCCTCTCCTCTCCTCTCCTCTCCTCTGCCTTCTCTCTCCTGTGTGCTCACTGCCTTCAGCTGCTGTCTGCTTAGCAGTTACCCTGCCTTTAACCTACAGACAGTATACTGCTTTTGTTTTTAACAAGCTAGCAAAAAGAATCTGGGTGGAACACCCCAGGTCTCCCTTTGCTAGCTCCCGATGAGCTAGCTGTGTGCCCTGGGACAGTGATTGTCTCTGAGCATCAGTTTCTTCATCTGGCATCAAAGGCGAGCCACTCAGACCATGCAGGCCTTCCTGCCCAGCTTGCCTTCTGCACACCTGACCTATAACAGGTGCTGGGATTTGAGGCCAGGTTTCTCTTTGTAGTCTTAACTGTCCTGGAATGCACTCTGTAGATCAGGGTTGGCCTTGAACTAGGACATTTGCCTGCCTCTGAGGGTGCTGGGGTTAAAGGTGTTCGCCACTCCTGCTAGGCTCAGGTGCTCCCTTGCACTCTTCCTACTCCTCCTCTTCCCCTGTTGCCATCTGCCTTTTCCGTCTTCCCCTTTTCCAGGTCAGACAACATGCCTTGAGTTGAAGGGTGGTTAATTCAAGAAAGCCAGAGTGGGTAGAGGCAGTATCTGAATGGAGAGGCTACTCTGGGGACTGGGTCTGCCGAGCTGCCCTGGGGCAGGTAAACAGAATCTGGTTGTTTCAGGGGATTGGAGAGTCTTGTGAATACAATTCTGAGTGTCAGAGTGACTGCTGTGTCACTAACAGCTTGAACCCACAGAAATTCTGCACCCCCCAGACCGTGTTCTTGCAATGTGTGCCCTGGAGGAAGGTGACTGGGGCCCCCAGTGACACCTAGGGAGGGGGAGAAACCAGCAGGGGTCACCTGCTGGCCCCACTCCTACCTGCTTTTGGATGAACTAGAGGAAGTGGACCCTGGGTGGGGCTTAAGGGGGTTCTCAAGGGTGGTAGAGGGAAGGGGGTCCCTGGCAGCAGAGAATGCTGGTTCCCTGTCCCCTCACAGCCAAACGGGCATGTCTGTGAAGAGCACTCGGAGTGCCACAGCAAATGCTGCATCAGGACCGGCGACAGCCCAAAGAAGTTCTGCTCAGCAAAGTCCATCTTCTTGCAGTGTGTGTCTTGGCGCAAGGTGAGCATGGAGCAAGGGTTCCGCATGGGAGCAGGGACAAGAGGGAAGGAATGAACGACCTCACTGGGACTAGAATCTCTCTCCAGCAAGAAGGGGATAAATGCCGAAGCCACTCAGAGTGCTGGAGCCTATGCTGCCTCCCACTGAGTGAGAACAGCTCTCCCCACTGCACAAAGAGAACGGGAATCCTGGCCTTGTGTCTGCCCATGGTAAGTTGCCCACCCCGACCCCCATCTACTGAAGCTGTGTGTGTGTGTGTGTGCGTGTGTGTGTGTGTGTGTGTGTGTGTGTGTGTGTGTTGGGGGGTGCATGTAAAACCAGATTCCACCAACAGAGGGCATAGTGGCTGCCTGTAATTAGTGTCCATATGCAGTTGATAAAGTGGAGGAGATAGCTGGAGCAGATCTGGGGGTAGGCAGACTTGGGGGTAGCGGTTCCTGGACCAGGCGCTAAGCCCTCTGGGTGTGAAGATACACAATGATAAAGGCCCGTTGATCCTACCTGGAGGGACCAGAAACTTGCAAGCCAAGAAGCTGATGTTGCAAGTGTCAAGAGCTGGAACGGAACGAGTCTTCAGGCCTACAAGAGTGTGTGTCTGTATCTGTGCATGTGTGTTATATCTGTCTGTTCTGTCTCTCTGTGTGTGTCTCTCTGTCTGTGTCTGATTGTCCCTATCTCTCTGTCTCTGTCTCTCTCTGTCTGTCTGTGGTATCTATCAAGTAAGGGGACTATCACAACTGCCAAGTAGAAAGGGTCTCCTGACCTCTCTCCTTCCCATCTCCTTTACTTTCTACTGGCCCTTTAGTGTGGCCAGAAGACAAAAGCTCACAGAACAAGGGCTATGGAGAATGGGAGCTTGTGGGACTCAACAGCAAGAATGTGTGCACAGGCTGTGTACACCATGGGTGCCATGTGGCGTTAAGTACATATTTTGCTGTTAGACATCATAATGCTGACCAGTGCACAGGGGTCTATGGCCCCTAAGGTTAAGAATATGCCAGGAAAGCCTGCCTGTTGGGTCTGCTTTAGCTTGATTAACACTTGAGACATACTGGCACAGTTTAAATGAAGGGAAGAGTCAGGCAGTCTGGTCCACAGAGTCTGGGCCTGGACAAGGGCACTGTGATTAGTGCTTAGGGTCAAACTCATGCGATTCTTCTCTCTGACCTTTGCTGTCCTTTAGTGAATGAACACGAGCTTGTGCGACACAGACCTAAAACTGGACTTCAGAGAGCAGAGAGTGTTCGGCTCACACGCATACTGTTCCCTTATTTGGGTTCTGAAAATCTGTAGGAATTAGAGGTGTCTGTTGCTTGTTGTTAATATGAACTTGAGTCCCACAGCATGAAGATTCTGAGGACAAATCATAGGCTTGCTGCTCAATTACTACACGTGAATAAAAACTGCTGATTGATGAGGGAGCACCAGTCCTGTTTTTCATTTATTTATTTGTTTATTATGTATAGCAGTGCATGTATGCCTGCTTGCCAGAAGAGGGCACCAGATCTCAGATGGTTGTGAGCCATCATGCAGTTGCTGGGAATTGAACTCAGGACTTCTGGAAGAGCAACCAGTGTTCTTAACGGCTGAGCCATCTCTCCAGCACCCAGTCCATGCTTTTCGATAAAAAAAAGCATGGAAACACTGAAGACCATTTGAGCCTGCTCAGCTCAATAGCAGTGCCAGCTCTATGGCCATTATTACCTACGGAGAGTCAGACTGGGGCAGAACTTTCAGGATTGCCATTGTGCCAGCTCTCTCTCTCTCTCTCTCTCTCTCTCTCTCTCTCTCTCTCTCTCTCTCTCTCTCTCTCTCTCTCTCTCTCTCTCTCTCTCTCTCTCTCACACACACACACACACACACACACACACACACACACACACACACACACACTGATGGGGGCATGCCTTCCTCCCAATGAAATAAATGCAAGACTAAATTAACAAAATATCATTTTGTAATGTCTTCTAATGAGAGAAAAGAAAATTAGCTGAGTCTTTCTGCTGAAAAGACTGGGATAACCTAACCTTGCTCCCTGATGGATGTTTCTCAAAATACATAACTTAGGCTCAGTGGTTAACTTTAATCTCTTCTTGGTTGTCAACTTGACACATTAGGAATCAGTTAAAACCCAAATGCCAGGGCACACCTTGAGAGGTTTTTTTTTTTCTTTGCTTGTTTGATTGGTTTTGGTTTTTCCAGACAGGGTTTCTCTGTGTTTCCCTGGCTGTCATGGAGCTCATCTGTAGATCAGGCTGGCTTCAAACTCACAGAGATCCTCCTGACTCTGCTTCCTGGGTGCTGGGATTAAAGGGGTGCACCACCACTGCCAGGCCTAGTTTTGGTTTTGTTTTTTAAAAACAAGGTTACAGGAATATATAATGAAAAGCATGACCTGAAAGTGCAGAAGACACAGGAATAGAGCAAGGAGTCTGAGCTACAAGCTTTCGATGTTTTCTTTAGAAATTACGTCTAGTGCCTGGCAGTGGTGGCACACACCTTTAGTCCCAGCACCTAGGAAGCAGAGGTGAGAGGATCTCTGTGAGTTTAAGACCAGCCTGGTCTACAGAGGCAGTTCCCGGGCAGGCTCCAAAGCTACACAGAGAAACCCTGTCTTGAAAAACAAGAAAAAAGAAAGGAAGAAAGAGGAAGGAAGGAAGGAAGGAAGGAAGGAAGGAAGGAAGGAAGGAAGGAAAGAAGGAAGGAAGGAAGGAAAAAGGAAATTACTTTTAGTGAATGTTAACCAATTCAAGACCCTTGCTGTTCCAAAGACAGCCACCAGATGGTGCTGTGGCATTGTCAGAGCAGAAACACCTTGGCAAGCAGGAAAGCACCTGGTTCAGAAAAAAACAAAAAACAAAACAGGCCGGTGGTGGCACACGACGTTAATCCCAGCACTCTGGAGGCAAACAAACAAACAAACAAACAAACAAACAAACAAACAAACAAACAAACAAACGCCCTAAAACCGGGCAGTGGTGGAGCAGACTCCCCTTATGCCGGTTCTGTTCTGTAACACTTGTTTTTCATGCTGAATAGCTGCAGCTTAAGCCAAGGGGATTGTAAAACAAACACAAGGAAGGAGGGAATCACAGCTCTGTGGAACCCCAGGCTGGAAGCTTCTGAAGACAAAATCGCCACAGGCATTGGATCTCTGGAGTCTGAGATCAGGGTGAAGGTTGGCTGGGGAGGAGGTCCCTAGGGTTGAGACAGAAGCTTGGTTTATGGAAAGTAAGAACCGGTGGGCTGTTTCAAGATGCCGCAGGCTGGGTTTTGCTGGTCCCCGGAGAGCCTGCCCAGGTCAATTGAACCTCAGAAGTGCTTTATGGCTTTAATAATACGGTGGTGGAAAATGGGGGTGGCTGTTGTTCAGCACATGTTTTATTCATGTCAGGGAAGACTGAAGTCTACTTTTAGCATCACAGACCACAGCTTAGCATGGCCATTGACTTATCCTTTGGGGGTTATCACAAGAGCCCAAGTTCTCAGGTCACAAGAAGGCAGGGCTGGTGAGGCTGTCGCAGGGAGAGGACTTGGTTTTGGAGGCAACCAAGGGCCCCCTCTTGCTACAAGTTCAGAGCCTACTGTGACATGGAACTGAGGTTGAAAAATCTACTTATTGATTAGATGAGTGAGGAAAGACCCCAGGCAGCAGTGAATTACACAAACAATGATAAAGAGCTTGTGAGTTTATCAGATACAATGAGGCAAGACGCTCAAGTTTCGGACAGGCAAACTGGGAAGTTACTCAGAGCTTTGATAGCATCTGGTCGCCCCAGCCCACTCCAGAGGCTTGGAGAGTTTTATAGCTGGGGCACAGATTGGCGGACTTCCGATCTTCACTCACAGCACCAGGAGTAAAATGGGTGTTGTTTGGGGGTGATTTCATGCAGTTGCAGCTGCTGGAGGAGCACTGATAAAGCTCACATCTCCTAAGAGAGAACAATTGCTTCACACAGACTGCAGTTTCTTTCAGACGTCTCTTGCCTTTGCTGATGCCCACTGGATCCAAGATGAGGTCCGTCCCCTCCCAGTGACATTTTATCTCGACCTAGCCCAGCCCCATGCCTCCTTTGTCTTCATAGAGTTGGTGTCTGGTAGCTGCTGAGGAGGCTGTGAGCTGGAGGCCAGCTGCAGGCAGGCCAGTGAGAGCTGACAGTCACACATGGAGTCTGGTGTGGGACAGTTCTATTTCCCTGTTTCTCCTGACTGGGCATGTCCAGACTTGCCTTGAATTATAGTTCTGTTGTAAAATCCCTAATTCCAGTGACATGATGATGCACTTTCTGCCAAAGGTCATCACCAGCTGTGTTGTGTCCTCATTGTAAAGACACTCACTGGCCCAGGTTTTTAGAGAGATGCCTGAGCAGCAGAAGGTACCATGAGTCTTGTCCATCTAAGGCAAAGATCTCCACTCCAGAAAGGAATGTCCTACCTAAGAGCCAACACCACACTAATGAGGGGCCAGTATGTGGAAAGGACACGTGAGGACCTTGCATGAGCTTGGAGTCACTCTTCCCTTGCTCAGGCCTTGAAGAAATGTGTCCCTTGGCTGGCAGGAAGTAGTCATCCACATGACCCCTTAGGCGCGTGGATGATCTTAGCTGAAGGGCACCCTTGACCTGTTGCTCACACCTAATGGTGAGCACTGCAGCCTCTTGAAGTGGGTTCTACAAGGCCCTGGCAGTCCTGTGGCATTTGAATAGGACCCTATGAGCAGCTCCCAATCCTACCCCAGTCAGGGCTCCGGCAGAAGATTAAAAAAAGAAAAGAAAAGATAGGGTGTCACTGTGTAGCCCTGGCTGGCCTGGAACATGCTATGTTGCCACAAAAATCCACCTTCCTTTGCTTCTGCTAGGAATAAAGGAACGTGTAATCTCACTTGGGAGGCAAAGTACTTTTTTTTTTTTTTTTTTTTTTTAAATCCCACTCATTTCCCGGTCCTTCCATATCTGCCCTCTACCCTCTCCCAAAATAAAATAAAAAACTAAGATTAAGATTGGAAGAACAGCAGAAGCATCTTGCTCACCCTCTGGGCAATAACCTGCTCTTCTACGGCCTGACTGCAGCCTCCTCTCACACGGATCACTGCTGGTGCTTCTCCAGTTCCGACACGAATGCACCACTCCCCCTTCTTCCTTTCCGGCCTCTCACACTCATTTGTTGTAGTGGCTGCAGTGTCACTCAGTAAACCCTTTTGCCTAAGCAGCTTTACTTGCAAATATTCATTGCAATGAGTCATCTGTCTGGCTCGAGGCCTCTGGCTTCTACCACACCACCAATACTGGACCCTCTACAAAATTCCTTTTGGGTATCTTGCTGATGTTCAAAGTCATAGCGATCCTGAGGCTTTATGGTTCCGAATGACCGGCCCCTTCACATGCTCCAGCAGCTCAGAGATGGGGTAGGTGTTGGGGTGAGCCAACTCAAAGGCCTGGATGGTAGCTGAGTTGGTCAGTTTACCTCTCCCCCACAACTCCCACCCAGCTTTTCTACACAGGTGCTTTCCTCTTGCTGTGGTCATCAAGGGGCAGGGCCAGTCCAGCATGGCCCTCAGATACCAACATGGCTTCAGGTGACAGCCCAGACCACACGATATCCACATGGCCCTGGGTGGCAACACAGAACCTGGACATCAACACAGACCATGGCTGCAGTGAGGCCATGGACCCAGACATGGAACCCAGTGGTTTAGGGAGGTGCTGAAGTATAATAGCTGGGAAAGGTCAACTGCAGAAGCGGTCCATCTGTGCAGCTCTACGTTGCTAAGATTTTCTGTGATGCAGCTGCTTTAAGGCACCCCTTCTTCTGTAAGGACTCTGGTGGAATCCTACTTTGGTTTGTCGCTGGTGTCCTGCCACCCAGTCCTTTTGCTCAGCAAGGTGACCTGATTAAGACTTCACTTCCAAACTGAGTGAAAGCTACAAGAGTTAGATGTGCAGGTGGGTCCTGAGCTTCATCTGTATGGGCAGGTGGCACTCTCCTGCACACATGTGGAACAAGGCCACTGGCTACCTCTTACCCAGGCATTCTAAGTTTTCATTTACTGGGCAAAGGGTTAACCTGTCCTGTGTGGTACTAAACAGTTGGAATCACATACACCCACATGTGGTAACATGTTCCTAGGAACTGCAAGCCTCATGCACAAAAATTGAAAACTTGGGGTTGCATGTAGAAAGCCTGGCGAACTCTGGTAATAGGGGCTGTGTAGTCAGCATGGGGTTCACGTGTCACCTGGACCAACCTGTAAGGTCAGTATCCTTCCATGCTGATAGGGAGGGGGCGGGCGTGGTAGAAGTGCCACCCACAAAAGCAGAGCCCCAAGGGTAACAAAGGGGGTGATGAGCTGCCACTGTCTCAGGAGAGCCTCATATCCCAGGGACGGATATAGCGAGATAACCTGCCTCAGCCACACAAGACACTGGACCACATTTCATCCAAATCAAGGCCGTATTTATCACTGCTGATTGACACGAAAAGGCTGTTGAAAATAACCAGAGTTCACAGTGGAGTCACAGGGCTGGGAGGGAGGAACAGGGGTGCTGACAACACATGGGAAGAGCTTGAGAGGGTATGAATGCAAACCCAAAGCTATGGAGCTATGATGGTCTTAGTGCTGGGGATGGGAGTGGGGAGGGCAGCACCCAGACAGATGGATGCTGGGTGTTCCCGGAACCAACTTCTGAGGATGTGCCTGGGTACGCAGATCCAGAGAACACTGCACTAGGATTAGCACATGGGCCCAGGTTTGTCTTGTAACCAGAATCAGTCCTGAGTCCACAGTGAGTCTCCGCAGATGCCCAGAAGTGTGGCTCTCTGGGAGGTCCAACCACCCTGACAGGACGCTCAGATACTTCTCCCCCCAAAGCATCCTGCCTGCCTGCGAGGCTTGCATAGTTGAAGGACAGTCCCTGTTGCTGTGTGTTCATAGCAGACAGCCACAGAGTGGGTTTTTGTGACCATGTACACAAATAACCAGAGAGGTTTCTAGAAACTTGTTATAGACTGTCCAGGTTAAGAATTTAATAAGTTTTATAATTATATCAACAGAATATTTACATTTTTTCTAAAAAACAAACCAAAGAAATTTTCTTACATCTATGCATAATAGAATAAGGCAGAAAAACCAGTTTTGTACATTATTATTAATTATTATTTTAATATACATATACATATATATATATCTGTAACTTCGGTTCCAAGTACCAAGGGAAGGCCAGAGCCGGGCCTGAGTGCGGAGCCTCACAGTGCGCTGGACAGAAAGACCGTTTCTTTCCATAAATAAGACAAACTCTGGGGCTCAAATGGGATCTGAGAAGTGAACAACTGTAAATCCCAACTAAAAATACTTTTTTTTTTTTTTTTTGGTTCTTTAAAATGTTAAAGCACAAAATTAAGAAAAATACAAAACCATTAAAAATGCTTGTCACCTGTCGGGGGGGAAAAAGGTACAAAGCTAAATTTCTCCCAGTGACCTAATCGCAAGCTCGGAAAATGAAGTCAACCCCCAGAAAGCAAAAAGTTCTCGACTATGCAAGCTGCAGCCTGCAGCGAGCTGCGCTACTCCTGTGCTCAGGTCCCAGGAATTTAAGTGAGCCAGTCCGCTGTGCCGGGACTACCGCGCCTCCACCTCGGGCGGGTTGCACGCTGCTGGCGAGTAGTCGCGCCCCTCGCCAGGTCCGAGCGCCAGCGGCGTCGTCCTGGGGCGCGCAGGTGGCGTGGACACTCCTCCTGCAGCCACCAGTGGAGGAGGCGCACCAAGTGCGGCGGCAGCCGGCGGGGTCCGGGCCAGGAGCGCGCCATGCAGCGCGCCAGGAGCCAGGCGCGGGTAGTGCATTGCGGGCAACAGCGCGGCGGCGTCCGGGTCGGGCGCGTGCGCGTGCGCGTGCTCCAGCTCCTCCCGGCGCACCTCCCGCAGGCGCTCTGGGCTGTAGTCGTGAGGCTCGCGGTCGCGGTAGGTGCGCTCGGAGAGCTCGAAGGGAGCGGGGCCCGCAGCGGGCGGCGGGGCGGGAAAGGCGCGGCGAGGCAGATCCAGGCCCCGGTAGGAGTCACGCGGCGGGTCCCACACGAAGCCCGACGTGCCCAGGCCCATGTGTGTGGCCGTGGAGTGCACACCGACGCCCGCGAGCTCCGGTGTCTCGTCTTCCCTGCGCTCCTCCTTTACCTTCACCTCGCCCTGGGGCCTCTCAGGCGTCTGCTTCCCGGACTCCCGACCCAACAGGCCTGCCAGGCGCAGGCAGTCACCCAGGGCTGCCTTGCAATAGGGCGATGGAGGGCGCGTGGCCAGTTTGGCGCCATCCTCTTTGCCAGGTGAGTGGCTCTCCTTGATCCGAGGCTCAGCCTCTCGCTCTGTGAGGATCCCAGGGCGGCCCAGCTCACCCGGGCCCCGCTGCAGGAGGCTGCTGATGGGGTGGCCCACTGGTGCTGCAGGCGAGGCGTGGCTCAGCAGGCGCGTCTTCTCCAGGAGGTCCCTGGGGACAACAGGACAGAGTCATCACCTACAGCAGCTATAGTTCCTAGAAAGCTGTGAAATTCCTGTGACCTCAAGATTCCTGCTGTGTGGAGTTTCTATATCCCCGGGCTCCAGGGCTTGCCCGGGGTTAGAAGTACCCCAGCTGACACACTCCTTCCCAGGTTTTTGGCTACAGTTCTCTATACTGCCCTGGGTGGCTGCAGGATAGCAAATTGCTCGAGATCTCCCACTTGGGAGTTGGGGCTGGGGAGGCAAGGTAACATGACTGTCCCAACCCTGGAATTCCCTTGCTCAGAACTTAAACATTCTCAGGCTCAAGGGGTGTGCAGTTGCTTTCTGGTGATTTTACCACAGACGGCTGGCTATCTGCCTTAATTAAATACCCTCAGCACTAGCCTAGTAATGCAGGCCCATTATTCCAGTTGAGAGGCTTAGACTGGAAGACCGAAAGGTTCAAGACCGGCTATAGAGTTCAGGGTTAGGTTGGGCCACTTGCCCTTGGGCACTTGAGGGGCCCGTGGCAAGGATACTGCCACCATAGGGCCAGGAGAGGACCCTGAAAACACTCCTCTACAGCCTCTTTTTCTGGTAGGGTCCCCAGCTGTGCCTACGGCAGGCCCTTCTCCCGAATTTGCTCATAGTATGGGGAAGCCTGTCCAGGGCTCACCTAGATGAGTCTGTCACACTGGCCAACTCTGCTCTCACCAGGCAAAGGACCCTGCTCCTTTGGCCCAGGGGCAGGAGAGGCCCCAGAGCCTGACCAGGGAGGGGCCTCAGAGAGCATCCTAAGGAGGGATGCGCCTGCTGCGGGAGCCTTTGCCTCCCGTGGGGAGCCCGGATCTCCCACCATGCCTTCAGTTATGTCCTCGGCGCTGAGTGTGGGCTGCAGCCCATACAGCTTGAGGACACCCTAAGTTCCCGGTGCTCTGACCCACACATCTGCCTTACACCTTTATTACCTTGTAAGGTTCTTCTTTCCAAACAACTTCTGCGCTGTGAAAGTGACCTGTGGGGTAACCCTCACCCCAGCAGGGCCCCCAGTGCATGCCTTCCACTGACCTCACATCAGCTGTCTCCCAGACCCGTATGAGGACAGGCTGTCCCTGGGTGTGGGCCTCAGCTGCAGCACTAGGTTACTGTAACTGGGGATGCCTGGTATTTCCAGTCACTCTCCGGTCGTAGGTGACCGCTTAGTAGCAGAAACACGCTCCACACTTACCTGGCCTAAAATAGGGTACAAGATTTCCATTCTACACACTTTCGGCTTGCCTTAAACCTGAAGACAACAGTAAGTCTGTTGACTGAGGTCTGGACCCAACACAAACTGCATAATAATGGCTTTTAAAGCCTCACTCCCTCAACAGACAGAAGGGCAGCAGGCAGCTCTGCAAGCCTCTTGCCTACCTCCGCTCCTGACATTCCCTTCATTTCTCCATCTTTGCACATCAGCTGTTATGAGCTCAAACTTTTTTATTCCTTTGAGACAGGGTTTCACTGTGTAGCCCGAGTTGTCCTAGACCTCGCTCTGTAGAGCAGGCTGGCCTCAAACTCACAGAGATCCACCTGCCTCTGCCTTCCGAGTGCTGGGACTGAGGGCATGAACCACCAGTGTCTGATCCACAATAGAATGTGCTTTGGTGCCAAACAGGAAAGGCTGGTACCCCTCCCCATCCTGAAACTGGGCTGGTAACGTCCTTAGGGAGACTCAGAAGTTACTTTCCACCTGGAGACAAACATTTTTTTAAACAAGCACCTTTATCTCTTTTTCCTTTTCTTGTCTATTAAGCAACTCTGAGAAATCATGCTGTGATCTTTCTATTAGCTAAGCTGTTTCCACCAACTGAGACTGTGGCATTCTTTCCTGTTTATTTGGCTTTTGGGCCATAGATACCACCTCCTCCTGTATCCATCAGTATTAACTGAGGTGTCTTCTTAAAGAAAAGGGTATAACAATCCACATTTGAACAGGGACTTGTGCTCTGGTGGAGGATGGGCTCACTTTGCAAGGAGCTGAGCTCACCTTCAACAGAAAGGAATCGTGTGGTTTGCTGCCATCTTAGCTGGAAGCAACCATGTGAGATGGCCACCATCTAATGATATCATAAAGACCTTGCCACAAGCTTGGTTAATGTAGCACGGCATCAAAACAAAACAAAAATAAAACAAAACCCCATCATCTGTAAAACTCTGTGGTTCTACTAAGTCCTCTGGGGAATCACTGCATCCCTTTTATGTTAAATTACGGATGAACCAGCCTGCTTCCATCTTGGGATTGAAAGCCATCTTTAAAAGGAAAAAGTAAATGAAATGATTCCTAATGATATTCTACTATACTCATAGATTGCCTAGTCCAATGGTTATCAAAGAGTCTTCACCCAGTAACTGATGGAAACAGAGACCTACAACCAAATATTAGGCAGAGCTTGGAGAATTCTGTGGGAGAGGGGGGAAGGAGGAATGTAGGAACCAGAGGGGTCAAGGACACTACAAGAAAACCCATAGAATCAACTAAGCTGGGCTGATAGGGGTTCACAGACAACCAGGAGGCCTAGGCCCTTTGTTGGTATTTACAACTTCAAGACTGAAAGGGAATAGATCTGAAGATGGAATCTCCCACCCCAAAGTTCCCTTTTCTGCTTTATAAAACCTTTAATCCACCCTGTGTCTGTGTGCAGTCTCCACTCCCGAGGAGAGTTAAGGACAGTTTGCCTCTCTAGAGGTCAGCCTCTTTTTATTTTCATGTAATTTCTTTGATGAATCCCAGTCTAACAGACTAGACAGGTAAAGAGGTCTCAGGGCAGATGAACTCACCGCTCATGCTCTTCCTGGCCTTTGTCAGGCTCTCGGTCGTGGTTGGTCAGGGCTGAGAAGCGCTCTGTGTCCACTGGTTTAGGCCATGGGGATGGGGTAGGGAAGGAAGGTGGTGCCCGGTGCAGCCGGTTCCAGGTATCATGGGGGCTGGTCAGGCCAAGTAAAGCTGTACCCTCCTTGGGGGCAAAGATGCTACCCCCTGGTGCTGAATCGGGAGATAAGGACAGAGGGCCAGGAGTGAGTTGGCAAGATGCTCCTCAACACTGTGCATTGCCCAACCCTAACAGGCTGTGAGAAGCCTTAGCTTAGAGGGAGGTTAAATGTGCAGGACAGACAGGAGGGTCAGGGGCAGTGGAATGGATGTGGTCAGTTACTCACTCAGTGCGTGGCTCCCCAGACCTCCAAAAGCGTGGCTGCTCAGGTTCCCCAAGCCTCCAAAGGTGCTGGATCTGCTGAAGGGGTCTGCGGGGGGAGAGGGGTGTGTGTGAGTGCAACAAGGGGCCAGGAATCTGTAAGGCTTCCACCCTGCCCCAGTCTAAAAGGGTGGCCCAGAAACTTCTTAGTCTGGGCAGGTGCCACCCATATTGATCCGAGAGGTTGTGGACTTCCTTCACACCCATTCACATCCTTGAGGTCTGTGGAAGACGCCACCCAGGCTTCTCAGTCCACCTACCTGTCAGATGACCAGTGGACAGGAAGCTGCCATGATGAGCTGAGGGTCCAAACGGGTTGGCGCTTGGATGAGTGGCACCTAGGTGGAGGGTGGCCAGGTTGATAAGAGCCCCTAGACCTGGGACCCCCTGCCTCTGGTAGTGGGGTCACAGGTGGAGCACCCCAGTTTACTTTGGGGGCCCCTCTCTCCCATTCTCTCATCTCTGCATCACTGACGGGTGTATGGTTAGACCATGAGGTTGGAATTCAGCCTGTTTCCCAGATCCGAGGCCCCAAGGTGGGCAGGGGGAGTGGTACTGACTGTAGTAGAGCCCCCCCCCAACTTCCCCAGAGAAGGAAGCCAAGATGTGGGTAAAAATGGGGAGGGCAGGCCCAAATGAGTGAGCTGTAATGGGACTGATCCCCAAGCTAGTCACCCCAGGGTTTAAAACTGGACCTAAAAATGATCCTGGCTAACCCAAGGGAGGCAGGTGGTCTCGGGTCCATAGTCTTGGATACACCCTTTATTTTCTAGCTAAATACAATTTTAAATGAGTAATGAGAAAGAAACAAAACACCCAGGAATGCTTCTATAACTCCTAAACACCTTGGTGGGTTAGAAAGATGATAGTAGAAAGGAACGCGTTTCCTTTCCCAGGTCATCTCAATTCAGTCCCAGTAAAAACATATCAGGAGTCTGGTGGACACTAGGCAGGTTTAAGAAATAGAGAACTGAAGCATGGAGGAGAGGCCAGCTACAAAACATGACACCTTGCAGCACACTAAAGATATGTTACGGGGTTTGACTCAGCTCTGTTAGCCTCACATGCTAATGAGAGAAAAACATACTTGCCCTAGTCCACCTACAAGTGGATACCAAGGGATACCAAGTGGGAAGAGGATGAAAAGGACTAGGGTAGGCTGGGCGGTAGTGGCATACGCCTTTAATCCCAGCACTCGGAAGGCAGAGGCAGGCACATCTCTTTGAGTTCAAGGCCAGCCTGGTCTACAAAGCAGATGCCAAAACTGTTACACAGAGAAACCCTGTCTCCAAAAACCACAAAAATAGATAGATGGATGGATGGATGGATGGATGGATGAATGGATGGATGGATAGATGGATACATACATACATACATACATGCATGCATGCATGCATGCATACATGCATACAGAGATGATGGATAAAGAAGAAAGAATGAAAAGGACTAGGGTGGCTGGGGCTCTGAGGTGAAAGACCTGAGACCTGCTTGAGGACGAAGAGAGATCCTGCAGAGGGAAAGGCGGGCAGCATTCACATGAGTCTTTGTGTACATGTGTGCATGCAAACACATGGGCTTAAATGACATTCTCAGAAAGGCCTGAAATTGATGCTGGCCCCCGACTTGTCTCTACCAATATCTAGGTTCAGATTTTGAGTTTAAGAAGTTCCTTTTATGCCCCTAAGTGCACACACACTGTCTAGACTTTACTCATGTAGCCTCATACTGAGTCTCTTATTTCCTGGAGATCTGGGGTTAGGATACATGTCAGGTAGTTGTCCCCAATAAACCCTGGGCATCCAGTCTTGTTGCAAAGGGCTCCCAGGGCTGAAAGGACATAACTCTACACTGCCATGCACTTAGGGAAGGCTGGGACACATGTTGTTGGGAACAGTTCCCTGCATGCCCTGGATGTGTTGAGCTTAGAGAAGATAGGGCCCCCATAATGATGAGGAGGGACCAGGTCACCAAGCATCCAGGATTGTGGGATAGAGGCCCAGGTGATGCACATTGGTTAGGACCTTTAGGAACTAGCACCAAGGTCCCAGGGTACTTGGGCTAGCTTTGGGAAGTTTGGGGACTTAGGCCTGGGGCCAGCAGTAGATATAAAGAACACTGTGCAAGAGCCCAGGAGAGTTTTCTTACTCCCAACACAGGATACTCAGACCCCTGATCCCTTGGTCTTACCTGTGCTGGAGAAGAGGGGCCGGGCCAGGTCCTGTGGGTAGTGGAACCCAGAGAACATGCCTGGGGCAGGGGGCCGGCTGAACAGGTCCAGCTTTGTGCCAACCTCCAGCTTGTGGGGATCCAGCTGCATCTGCAAGGGGACAGAGTGTGTTCCAGGGCTGTGTGCGGGGGCTTGACCACTGCTCCAGGTAAAGCCTCAAATGGTGGCCTGGACTACACAGAGACTTCACTGGCGGCAGCCCCAGATGAGGGGAAGGAAAGGCAGTTTTAGTGGGCTTCATCTGGGACAGAAGAACCAAAACCTTACTACAGTATGCAATGCATGGAGTCACGACGACACGCCCCACTCCACTTTATGTCATAGCTTTCACCCGGTGTGCTTTCTTTCTTTTCTCCCCCCCAGACCCGGTTTCTCTGTGTGGCTTTGGAGCCTGTCCTGGAACTAGCTCTGTAGACCAGGCTGGCCTCGAACTCACAGAGATCCGTTTGCCTCTGCCTCCCGAGTGCTTGGACTAAAGGCGTGCACCACCAATGTCTGGCTTTGGTGTGCTTTTTATATAACAGCATTTTTGCTAACATCATTTTAATGTTCATTTTAATACCTTCATTTAGATTTCACAAAATTCAGTTGGAAAAGCATATCCATAGGCCTGAGTTGTTCCAAACATGCTTGCTTTCCATCAATGCAATTTATGTTTAGAAACAGGAATCTATAGCAATAATATGGCTTAGCAGGTGGCTCCTGCCAGCAAGCCTGAGGACCTGAGTTCAAACCTTAGAACCAACATGGTAGAAATCCATCTCCTACAAGTTGTCCTCTGACCTCCACATGCATTCCATGGCACATATGTATTGCATGTACAGATGCGCGCGCGCGCACACACACACACACACACACACACACACACACACACACACACACACACACACATGACCCCCCAAAACCATGACTCTGTTAAAAGGTCTTTGTCCCTCTACCCTCACCTATATGACCTGCCCTGACACCCCTTGCCTTGGCCAGGATTTGGGGGCTCATGTTCCTCCCAGTTCTTAAAGTGCGTTACTGAGTGTGTGTAAGGGTGGTGCTTACACATTATGTAGAGTGCTCGGTGCTAGGTGAGCATGTGGGAGGCATGTAGCCTTTATATGTCTACAGCTGCCTATTCAACCAGGGTCACAAACTAATCTCAGCTGAGTGAGAACCAAGCATTTACTTATTCCCAAAGGCAGACCCTAAATTTTACCACTCCTGTCCTGGAAATCCAAACTGCAAGCACCTACCCACCTCTGCCTAAGCATGGGCACAGGGACATAAATAGCACTCTCTCTCAGGAGTCCCTCTCTGGTGACTTCTTTAAGGTCTTTTAGGAGATGATTTTTACAGCTGCACACAAAGGTGCGGTGTCGTGGGTAACATCTGTATTGCAGACTGTGCTGACTGTAAAGACCCTCTCCCACTCCCAGCCCCACCTATCGCCTGCCCAACAGATAATTGTGCACATGCGTGTGGCCCTCATCCATGGTCTCTGCACTGTCTTCCCAACCCAGGTTCCTCCCAGGCAGTTCCGTGAGTCCTCTTCACTGCAACCTTGGAGCTGGACAGAGCCTCTCATCACACACCCTAGAGTCCTCCCAAATGGCCCCACCAGGGAGGCCCCAGCAGTGCACCCGCCTGGCCCGGCCTCACCTTCATCTTCTGCTGCTGGTGGTAGATCTGCCAGGCGATCTGCACGTGTACCGCACACCACTTCCCTGGTTTCTGTGGCAGGACCGGGATGTGCTCAGAGAGCCCAGCGCCTCTTCCCAGGCCTCATCTTCCCCAGATTTCTACCATCGGGACCACCCCAAGGCCACCCAGGAGAGAACCGGAGTCCTTCCCAGCCACAGCCCTGGGTATGCTTCCAACTCCTCCTCCCCACATGCATTCACTCACCCTGACTGCTGTCCGGTAAGGATCAGACACCTGTGGTGAGAAGGACAGATGGGTCATGTCCAGGCTCTCTAGGAGAGACAGTATGCTGCCAACTATGTGAGTGAGTGCCAACACCTACCCCAGGGGCTTTCTGCAGCAAAGTGTGAACCGCACTGGCCCGGCCCGTTATCTCGATTGAGTTTGAAGTCTGAAGGTGCAAGGGGAGAGAGGGAGAGAGCATGAGCAACCCATATGCTGAGGAGGAAGGAAACAGGAGGCCTCTTGGGAGTCCCAAGTTCTGGGGTGGACTGTACTTTGGCCTGCTGGTGGGATTCTGCACACGGTTACATCAGTCTCATCTTAGGACCACCCCCCTGTAGTCAAAAGGCAGAAAGACTGGCTAATGACATCACCTGGGAGAGTGTAGTGCCTCACCATGAGAAGCACTTACATACCATGATTAAAGCAGTAACTAGGGGAAGGCAGCAAGCCCAGGCCTTAACCTGGAGGCTTGGGGAGCTGTTTGGACATAGGTGGGCCCACATTCCCTGTTTGGAGGGAGAGGCTGTGGAACCTCTCCTACTCAGCTCCCCGCTCTTCTGCTCCTTCCCTCCCGGGTAAGGGAATGGGCTCGGGCACTGTGTCAGGTGGGCAAACTCATTCACTGCTCAGGAACAGGCTTTCTGACTGCAAACAGGCCCCCAACCAGCAGGGGGCGATCATACCGATGCCAGGTTGCAATAAAAACGAGCTACTTTGTAGCCTTGCCTCATGCCCTAGACCCACCCACTTGCCAGTGACTCCCTACCAGGAGCGGCTGTCCCTTGGGCTGAAAAGCACCCTGCAGGGACCCAGAGGGGACAGGGTGTGCAAGCAGGGTGGGCAGCCCAGAGCCTGTGGGAGGGAAGGGCTGTGCAGAGAGGGGGGGGAGAGAGAGAGAGAGAGAGAGAGAGAGAGAGAGAGAGAGAGAGAGAGAGAGAGAGAGAGAGAGAGAGAGAGTTCCGAACACTGCTTCTCCCTCCTTAGGTACCCAGAAGGAAGCACAGAAAAATCTGAGCTTCCTACACCCTAAAGACAGTAAGATGGACTTGAGCACAGGGACTCACGTTGGAATGTCGGAAGTAGGGGCTGTCCAGCTTGGGTGAGAATTTGTCAAACTGCAAGGGAAGAATGCAAAGGTAAGGCTTCCTGTACAGGCGTGATGCCCTCCATTGGCCCAGAACCCACCTACAGCTGGGTTGGGCAGTGACCAGGATGGTACTGCTTTCTGAAGAAGGTGACCTGGTGTCACCTGGCTCCTTGAGAACACTGGCCTCAGGCCCTGTGGGGCCCAGGCTCCTGGTTCAGCTGGGTGTACCCAGCTAAGGGTCTAGGTAGGGGAGTGGGCGTGAAGCCCTGGCTGTGGAGGCAGGATGGGAAAGCGATGGATGACCCAGGCTGCTGACAAAGAGAGGAAATGGCCACGAGGTGGACATGGACTAATGGACACACAATAGGGCTGCAGTGGACTGGTGCTCACAGCCCAGTTCTGTCTAGGCTCCAGACCTGGTATCAGTCCTGAGACCCAGGACTGGTGCAGCCAGCACACACACAGGCGGGCAGAAAACACTAAGTGCATGGGAATGAGTGTGCGTCTAAGTGTACATCTGTCCCACCCAGCCCGCCCCAGCCCGCCCCGCCAGCAGCCAGCACTTGGGCCTACGCACCGGCGAGGGTGCGGTGGGCGGCATGAGCGGCGTCGGGGGCAGCCCCGCAAAGGGGGCAAATGTGTGTTGGTGCTGGTGTGTATGCTGGTGTGTGTGCTGGTGCGTGTGCTGGTGCGTGTGCTGGTGGAACTCGGCCCGCAGCAGAGCCCCCGGGCCCAGGGAGGCGCCAGGCCGCTCGGCGTTCTGCACCAGAAACCGCGTGTTCAGCTCTTGCCTGAGCAGTTCGTGATCTATAAGAGAAAAAGAGAGAGAGACGGAGAGGCACGTCGGCCGCGGGCTCCCGGTGGGACGAGGCGGATAGTCACCTGGCACTCCCGGGGTCGGCAGGCCAAGCCGTGGTGACCGCTCGCTAGGTGCGGGCCCAGGGGTGGAGGTAAGAGAGGAGCCTGTGACCAAGTACCAATCAGAATCCCCGAATGAGGCTGGCAATACATGATTGGTTGGTTGAATGAGATCAACAGGCTGGCATCTAGAGGCAAGGAGAGAAGTCGGTGAGCCCTGTCCCAGCGCACAGGGCGAGGCCCAAGGTCAGGGCTGGGATAACTGACCCAGGCAGAGTTCCTGTCTCTGCAGGATGGCTGGCTGACTCCATTCAGAAATCTTTCAGAGATTAAAACTTAATGAATGTTCCAGCCAGAAGTAAGGGGAGCCACGTGTGCCCCACTGGGGGGTCTTCTGGAGGTCTGGAGCAGCAAAGGCAGGCACATGGCCCGTGAGTCCTCTAAGACCCAAACCCTGAATCATCACTGCTTCCATCCTGCCCCAGGGCCCCATCAGAGTTAAGCATGCAACCCTGGGTGCAATACCTACCGGCCGGGTGTCCTGGGATGACCAGGCTGCTGGCGGGCAATGCCGGGGGCGGGGGCAGTGTTGGGGGCGCAGCGAACATTGCCGCGGTGGGGTGCTGGTGCTGCGCCTGGGACCTGAGCGCCAGGTGTGAGGTAGACAGGTGGGGGCCAGGGCCGTGCGGCGACAGTGTCACGTGTTTCGTCAGGCCCAGAGGGGTGCCGCTGACCGTGCTGCTGCTCCTGCTGCAGGACACAGGGCTCAGAGGCATCCTTTCTCTCAGAACTTGGGTGTCCCATAGCCACACACCCCTCCCCAAGACATGGTCTCACCCACTTCCCACCTGAGGCTGTGCAGGTGTAGGCTGCTGGATGCCACCTGGCCAGAGCCAGGGCCTACGAAGGCGCCCAAGGACAGAGGCACGTGTGTTGGGAGTGAGCCGCGATGCTGCGGGGTGATCTGTGGCTGCGGGAGGTGGTGAGGTACTAGAGGGGCTTCCGTCTTCACCAGGGGGCTGGCTGCAGCTCCTGGCGGAGGTCCTGAGGGCGCAGGTGCTGTGGCAGGCAGGAAAGACTCGGTGCTGAGCTCGCGGCTGCGCTCCAGGCCCGACACCTTGGGCACTGCCCCGGCCTTGGCCTCTGACTTCTCACCTCTCCCAGAGCCTGCAGAGAAAGGGTTAAGTGTGTTGCTGGACCTTCGTTTTATGTGCCCAAGCACCACCTGCCACTAACCAGAATGTTCAGACCCTGTCATTGCTCCTGGCACACACAGGGTCAAAGGTTCTGTGGGGACACATGAACAGAGGTTACTTGTGTTCATGACCTGAGTTCACACAGGTGAACTCAGCCTATGTGCTCGCCTCCTCCCTGATGCCCAGCCCCAGGTCTTTTCATAACGCCAGAGGACTAGGCCCCAAAGTAAGACCAGCGTAGAAGGCTGTAATAACCCCATTTTAAAAGTTGCTGTGAGGTTTGTTTTTCTTTTTGCTTCCTCATCTTTATTTTATGTGTGTGAGTTTGGCTGCTTATATACCTGTACACCACCACTGCCTGTGGAGGCCACAACCCTGGTCCTTCAGAAGAGCAATCAGCACCCTTAATCTCTCCAGTCTCCTTTTTTTCTCTTTTAAAATAATTATTTTAAAATTATGTCTTCGTATGGATATGTGCAAGGGTTGAGGTAGAGAAGAGGCAGTGGATCTCTTTGAGCTGGAGTTACAGGCATTTGTGAGCTGCCTGATGTGGGTGTTGGAACCTGAACTCCAGTCCTCTGATAGAGCAGTATACTTTCTTAACCACTGAGCCATTTCTCCGGCCCCTCCTCTCTCACTATCTTGAGAAAGGGTCTCCCTGTACAGTCCTGGAGCTTGCTCTGTAGACCAGTCTGAGCCTGTGTGCACATGCCATGGTACACACTTGGGGCCCAGAGGATGACTTGTGGGAGTTAGTTCTCTCCTGTCATGTGGATCCAGGTCTTCAGGCTTGGCACTCTAACACTGAGCCAGCTCCCTGTTGCTTTTGGTGTTGGGAGATGACTCTTGAACATTCTAAGGGAGTACTCTACTACTGAACTTTCTATTTAGCCCTCTTTGACTTTATTTTGCTTTAAGTCACCCAGGATGGTCTTGAACTCACTCTGAAGCCCACAATGGGCCTCAAATTTTAATCCTCCTACTTCAACTTGCCAAGTAGCTGCTACTAGGCCCAGCTCTTATAACCCCATTTTGTAGACAAGATTAAGGTTCTATAAGGACTTGCCAAGGGTGATACTTGTTCAATCTCTACTTACTCCCTTGGCTGCAGCATGCATTAACATACATTCATGCAGCCACACATGCATGCACTGATTCCTGCAGAGGGCAGTGGGAGCTGGCTCTTAACACTAAGGCCACTTCTCTTTGCCCCACTGCATCTTGACCACCATCCCTACCCAATAAGATAAACAAGCCCACCCAAGGCTCCTACTGCTCTTGAGCCTCTACAATCTGAGACCCAGGAGCTGGGCTGGGGATGCACTCACCTTTGTCAGGTGCCGGGGCAAAGAGCTTCTCAGAGCCCACAGATGCCTGAGGAGAGAGAAGAGGCTAACAGGCTGAGCTGAGAGTGACTATTACCCATCACCCCAGCAGAACCCAATCCCTGGTGTATTACACACTTCTGAGGAAGACACACTTAGCCACAGACTAGGCAGTGTGCACACATGTTTACAATGCCCATACTGCTCCTCTCTGCTTAGAGCAATGGACTTCCCCAAAATGGGGCATGACAGCCTTGTTGTGGAATGAGCTGAGAATGCCACCAGGCTGGCAGATAGTTCATCTCTGTGCTCAGGGCTCTGCTGGGTCTCATGCACAGGCTGAAGGCAGAGAATGGAGGAGAGTCCTTACTGTGCATCCCTCTTGTCCACTCAGAGCACAGTGTCAACACCAAGAGAGTTAGAGAGGGGAAAAGAACCATCTGTTCATGGATACGCAACCCTTTCACATTGTGGCTTGACTATGTCATCTACAAACGTGCCAGGCTACATTCATAGCTATCTTGGGATACATTCAGCTGTAGTCATAGTTGGTCATACTAAGTACCAGATGGGAGACGTGCCTGTTCACATGCTGTGGTACAACACCGTTCATTGCCAGTGTCTGGGACTGACCAAGTAAGGGTTCGTGTAGTCCAAGCATGTGGCTCTCTTTTCTGTTTCTCCTAGAGAAACATAGTTGCATATGTTGAACTGAGCAGGCACTCACATCTGTGCAAGCAGTTAGGATGAGAATGTGAACATGGAAATGAATGGAAGGCCTGTACTCTGAAGGACTTTGCAGTTTGGAAACACTGACACTCTTAATGTGATGGCACAGGCAAGCTGATCTGTGGGCAGTGAAGACATGTGTGAAGCTGTGGTGGATGGAATCAGTGTGCCCTTATGATAGAAGCCCTGACACTCCACCACGACAGGCAATACTAGGCCGAGTTTGTGTCGATGACCATACCCACCTCGTACCTTCCTGAACAGACCTCAGACACTGCTTCAAAAAGGCAGCAATTACGAGATGTCACGCATCGGCCACAGACATGCTTATACAAGCTGCCTCTGTGCGTGTGCACTGTACATGTGTTTTATTTTAATGGGCACTGTACAGGTATATGAACACACCTAGATGTCCTTGTATATGTATGAATTTTGCATACCTGTACTGTATAGGCATAAGGCCGATCATGTGTAAGCAAGTATATGGGTAGACACATTAGTGTACATGTCTATGTATACTGACATACACAATGTGTGTGTGTGTGTGTGTGTGTGTGTGTGTATGTGATTATGTCAGGAAGGCCTTAGGAAAGTCCACTGGAGATTGGTGGGTCTGGGGCTGAGGACCTGGATCAAACTCTCCTAATTTATGATTTTACAAACAAGGAATTCAGTTATCACTGAAAGTGATGGCATAGCTTCTGCAGGGAGAGGGAGGACAGGCTTGCTCCAATGTAATTCATGGGAGACAGCTCATAAGAGTAGTCTCAGGCCAAGGAGCCCATAAATGGAGGACACTGAACACACCACAGTGTAGCTAACTACAGCTTCCCCAGCTCAGTACAACAGGACAATGTCCACAGAGCCTCTAAGTGGTCCAGCCCAAGGCCTCGGCTGGGAACACCCAGGGTCTATCACAGTCTGCCTACCTCAGCACAACCAGGAAGAGCTGTGGGCACAGGCAATATGATACATCTCAGCTGCCCAAAGACCACATGCTGCACATCTGCACATTCAAGCAAGTGAAAGGCAGCCAGAGGGTGCTGTGACTTGGTGGGTGCTGTCAGAATGCATCAAATCGGTTTTGGTGCATTTCATTGGACATAAACTATAATCCCAAAATCAACAGAAAGACGTGGTTTTGAAGCTTGAACAGGCTTGGGGGGGGTACCCAAGCATGTCTATGGGAGGCTCCCTCCCTTGGGAGAGCAGATAGCTAGGCCTTACTGTTTTCTAAGTCAGAATAACCCCACGCAGATCTCTGACAGGAATGCAAGACTGTAACAGTACAAAACCATCATGGGCATAAAATGGGGCCTTCCCTGCCCACACCTCAGGAGCTTATGCCACAGAAGAGGCAATAGACTCAAGCCTTTGACATCCCCACCTGTACCCAAAGGCTCTAGCAAAGTCCAGGACAATAAACTACCCTTGGGCCGCACTGATCATTAACATGCTTAAATTGGGATCCATTTCCTTCTTTTTGATTGGTGAAGAAAAACCCCAGAACACTGGAGCTAGGCAGAGATGGCTCACTGTTTAAGAGCACTGGCTGTTCTTTCAGAAGACAGGGTTCAATTCCCAGCAACCACGTGGTGGTTCACAGTCATCTGTAATGCCAATCCCAGGGGGTCTTCTGTCCTCTTTGGTATATGTTGTGCATACATGCAGGCAGAACACCCATGCACATATTTTGTTTTTGTTTGTTTGAGACGGGGTCGCATTTTGTGCCCTGGCTGGCTTGGAACTCACTGTGTATACCAGGTTGACTGCAAACTCAGAGATAGACCTACTTGCCTGCCTTTGCCTTCTGGGTGCTGAGATTAAAGGTGTGTACTACCATCCCAGCCTTTTTTCTTTTCTAGTTAAAAACGAGTACCCCAGAACAGTGAGAGTCAGAGCCCATAGGGGACTGGACAGAGAGGTGGGAAGCAAGGAGGCAGGGCCCTACCCACAGGCCAATCTGACCACCCAACTTTGTTCTCTCCTGGTGACAGGCTGTCTCCCATGCTAAGGTACGTACTACAAACTGGGTGAGTGTGGTGCTTTTAAGCACAATGCAGGCCACCTCACCTCACGTACCAATCTTGGATGTCCAGGCTCACCAGTGAGCTGTCAACTTCTGTGGTCTATAAGCCTCTGTGCTATGTCACACACATGATATATAGAACCAACGGTGCCTCCAATTACCTGGAGGTAAAGGGTCTAGCAGTCTACCAGCTAAGGCTGGGTAGGAAGAGAGGCTACAACTCAACCCATAGCTCCAAGTGTGGTGTGTGCTGATTTTCAGTACTGGGAGGTGGAGCAGAGTAGCTTCAGATACAAGTCAGCACACAGCCCAGGTCCCATCATAGGTCTTCACAGTTAGTGCCAATGAGTCACCTAAATGCTGAGAACTCTGCCCAGCTCAGTTCTTCTGCCTCATGTCATACCTTGTAGCTGGGGCTTCCCCAACCCTGACTCTCTCTCTCTCTCTCTCTCTCTCTCTCTCTCTCTCTCTCTCTCTCTCTCTCTCTCTGTCCTTCCTACAGCCACCACAAGCTAGTTTGGTTTAGGAGATGACAGGACAAACACAATTCCTAAAGGCCGAGGCTGTTTTCCTTCTTAATCCTGCTGCTGGGGTGCTGGGAGGAGTGACCATTGTAGGGTCTGCCCTACACAGGACCAGTGGGTCAGTCAGTGCACAGGAAAAGGCAGGACTCAGCAGGTAAAGAGGACCATGTGGACTTAGAATCAGCTGTCACTTATGCTGGCTGTCTGCAGACAGGAGCACCAGGGTCCTGGAGATGACTGGGCTCCCCTGACCAAGCACTGCCCCTTATTACCTTGCCCTGTCTACACCCAAGGTCACAGGGGGTGCTGTCATCATCACCCTATTAGCTAAGGGAGCCACTTGGTCATCAGTTCTTATACTCAAGGACCATTTGAGCTAGATTAACTTTTACAAAGTTCTTTACAATAAACCAAATAAGAACTAGTAGCCCCCAGCAAAGAAAATTTTAGGGGGGGGTTGATCTGCATTTCTACATCTAACCCAAAAGGCAATTTCCAAACCCCCAAGATGAAAGACCTTGTTCCTTGGCACAAACAGTAAGCAGCAAATGAAAAGACCTGAGTTTGGGTGGGGAGAGAGAGGGTAGAGTGACCACTCTGCTCTGCCTGCCTCTAATTGAGACCTAATGACTCCTTACGGGACCTCTTAGGAATGTTCTGTCCCAGAGGGGCCATGAGCTCCTCGGTCCTCAATCTGCTGGGGGGTCCCAGAGGGAACTGCTCCCTCCAAGGGTAGATGTGAAACCCAAACACGCTTGTGGACTCAGATCCATACCCTATACTCCAGGAGAGCCTAGGGGAATAGTGTGGAGGTAGGGAGCAGAGTGGTGAAAAAGTGGTGGAAAGCTCTAACCCAGAAGACCCCAGTTTCCAGGACCACGGAGGAATCAGTGGTGTCAGTGGCACAGGTTTGATGTGCACAGAGATGTTCCTTCAGCCTTTTCCTTTCTGCCAAACTTCAGAGCTGACTAGTTAGGCCAAGACGGGTGTCTTTTACCGAGTCTGCCAGACCTGCGTTAATAACTTTCTGGGCATTATCTACCGGGACATGACCCAGGCACGAAGTCCTCCTCCAATTCTGGTGTGCAGCCAGAGTGTAGAATAAAAAATACGGTCACTTCGTACCAAAACGCATACGGGAAATTCCCAGGTTGCAGGCTTGTGGGTCTATGCAAAAGGCATGTCTGGTAGAAAGACACCACTAATCCTCCGAGGAGCGTCAATCTGGCCCGGGGCTAGGGTCACCCTGTGCTTTGTTTGAGACTATTGGACCCTAGGGGCAGCCTCGGATCAGACAGGAAGCGCAGTCTCTGCCGGCCGCACCCCGCCCCAGACAAAGAACTCAACTCCAGGCAGGTGAGCAAGGCACCACGCACCCGGTGGCGGACTGCGCACAGGGGTACAGACAAAGACGCGCGCCCCCACCGTGCCCCGCCTGCCTACGACGCGTGCCCGACGGGTCCGGGACCCTCGCCAGACAACACCCCTGCTGCTTGCCACCACGTGCGCCCTGGGTGCAGCTTCGAGAACACGGAGACTCTGAGCGACCTGCTCCAGCACAGGATGCATAAGCGGGGCTCCCGGGGTCGTCCTCTTGCTCATTCCTCAAAGGGGTCGATGCTTCCCCACCCGCGGCGCCCGAAGTCCCGCTTTGCTCTTCGGAGCCCACAACGCGCACTGACCTCGCAGGCACCCAGATCCCGCGCGCTCCGCAGCGTTCGTCGAAGGTCTGAGCCTTAGGCACTGCACGAGCGCGGGTAGCAGCGAAACTCCTGCGGGCAAGCCACCCAAGTAGCCTTTCTGCATGCCCTGCTGAGCCGGGGCCGGGGGCGCGCGGGGCGCACAAGTCCCCGCGCCTTCTCTGAGCGCTGCGGGCGCTCTAGGCACAGCAGCCAGGAGCCGTCGGACGGGCGGGTGGCGGTGGCGCGGGCAGGCGGGGCGCTGTGTGGGCGGGGCACGGGCAGGCCCAACTAATCCAACCCCGAGGCGTAGATCTGCCTGTGCTGGGCGGCTGGCTTCATTCTGACTTTCTGATCTGACCTAGTACCCCAGGCTCTGGTGCATCGACTACAAGAAATGCCCATGGGCTTGATTTCATGATCATCTTAAAAACAAGTTACAGACAACTGATACTCCGCTTACATTAGGGGAAACAGAAAGAAGCGTGATCACTGGCAAGTCCAGGAACTGGGGCATGAAAGGCTGACAGGAGCCAATAGTAAATATACCAACCAATTCTGTTTTTCCTATGAATCCAGATTGGACCCTAAGCCACTGTCATGCTGAAAAGGGCCGCGTAGCCAGGCTACTCCGTGTGCCCCAGTGACTCTACAGAAAGCTAGAGATGTAAAGCATGACATGGTTTTTGTTTGCTTGTGTTTTGATTTTGGTGAGGTCTGGGAAACTGACCTGGATCCACAAGGAAGCTTAGTATACCTGTTTACCACATAGACCTTAGCACAATGACGAGGCCTCCAAGCCCCGTGGACACAACTGAAAAACAACTCAGAACAATCCCATGCAACCCATTGCAACAGCCTGTGGGATCCAGGGACCCACAAAACTTGAGGGGGAAGAAACAGGCCCTACTTGAGCTTCAGGGGCCTGGTTCTGCACCGGCGTGCACTTTGTGGGAACTCAGCCATTCCGAGGACTGTGGGGGCCAGCTCCACGGTGTGCAATAGAAGCAGAATAACAGGCTGGGCCAGCATTTACCTTCTCAAATGAATATACACAAACACAGCACTTGGAAACCCAGTGATTTTAGAGACCTGTCAGAAGTGCCAGCCTCAAACAGTATCTTCAGCCCTTTCATTGTATTTGAGTTATTTACCAAATAAAGGCCCTCTTCTTACAAAGGGGGGGGGAGAAATTAACAAAAGCAAGACCACCATCAAATCCTGATATTTCCTGCCACAAAACAAAAAGCACTGTGCTAGATGTCTGACAGCCTCACAAGCATCAAGTCACCAACAAGGAAACAGAGACAGGAAGGAAACTGTTGACACCTTATCAAACAGCTAGATTACCGCAGAGCCAGACCTAGCCAAGGGTCTGGCTCCAGGCACCAGAGATCTGTAGGCTAAGTTCCCTCTGGGGTGGGAGGGAGGCTGGGCTCTGTTGTGAGATGTCAGGGAGGGACCTGGGAGAGATACAAGCAATTCTGACTGCAGGAGGGTAGACCAGGGGTGTGTGTGTGTGTGTGTGTGTGTGTGTGTGTGGGTGGGTGTGGGCGGGGGCGTGGTCACCTGGAGTGGGCATACACACCATGGTGAGGTCTACAGAAAGGTCAGCAGGGAATATGTGGGAAAGGGGATACATGTATCCAATGCTGGCTTTGACTCTCTGCATGCCTGGTCCAGGGCAGGGCCCTCCATCTATGATGGGCTTCACTGTGTACTGAGTGGCTGACTTGGCTGGCTGGCTCTTTGAACTCTGGGCTATAGCTGGCTCTCTAGTATCCAGGGGAGGCCAGCATTGGACTGTGGCATCCACCAAACCCTTGGTGTAGTTTCTTCCAAGCACCAACTGCCATAGAGTTGCTTTGCCTTAGTTTTCAAGTAACTTTGTGGTGGAGTGGTCTGTGTGGTACACACTTAGCCTGGAAAGGTTTACTGTCCTGGTGCCTTCTACACGGGCAGAAAGGCACAGAGGTATGACAATGATAGATCTCAATCCTCAGGTGGAGGCCAGAGAGGAGAACTTCATCCCTGGCAGTAATTTGGGGCCCAGGAGCCAATGGAGAGGGACAGCATCGGCCAGGAAATGAGTGACTGCTGCTGGAGAAGCTTGGGGTCTATGGGAAGGCAAGACCCCTGACCTGAGGTTCCCTTCCAGGGGGCCTTGTCTGCTCACTTACCCAAACTACAGGGAAGTTATTACCCTGTAGCAGTCATGATTGTCATTTCTTGTCACTCCTGAGGCTACCTTGGGCAGAAGAGCTCTTGAAGAAGAATTAATCTGACCAATGAGCTTTAAATTCACAGCCAGGAGACAGTACCTAAGCCTTCCTACAGCCTCCCACCCTGGTATAGAAGTAAAATTAGACTTACAGAACCTGGGGCAGAGCTGTCTAATTTTATTTAGGAAGGAAAGCAGTTGTGATATTAGAGGTTTAATGAGGTTAGAAATTGAGAAGAAAGGAGTGGGAATAGATTACCAAGGGAAATAAAGGCAGCCACCAGAGACAACACTGATATCAAACATCAGGCTTCCAAACCAAATATCTATAACACACTGGGGCTTAATGGTGATTTGGGGGCACATTTATCTAAAACCTATGGCCAACAACTCATAAATTCCACCATCATCATTCTATGTCTCTAGGGGAAAGAGTTTGTCACTGAGGGGATCTACCTGGAAGTATCTGGGGCTGCTGGAAGTATCTGGGGTCATTTGCTCATGCCATCCTTGACAGTTCTGGGGTACCCAAACCTCCACTTGACCACAGCTAGTACCTGGGCCTCCTTGAGGGTCTAGCACTGCCTACAATTGCACACCAAGCATGAGCTGCTCCCTTTTGGCTGTTACTCAGCCACCAGCTGAGTGTGAAGCCACAGGGCAAACAGCTGTGAGGTGTGGCTACATAACAGTGGCACCCTCCAGTAGCAGCATGGGCAAGTGTGCTGGCATTGGGATCTGGGGAGCATTGCAGATCTGACATGAATAACTGAGCCAGTTGGATAAGACATCAGGGTGGCAGTGCCTTCTTGGGCCAAGGGCAGGACCATGGTGTTAAGTGTGTCAAATGCCAAAAAGTGCTGCCTAAAAATGTCCACTAATGAGTGGCCCTAACACCACTCAGCATCTGTGGCCTGCAGGCCATGCTTTGAGAATTGCTGTGCGGAGCCATAGGGGAGGCAGCTATATCTCTGAAATATCCTGAAGCTGCCAGGAGCTAGGCACGGCAGTTAAGTAAGCTGGGGCCTACAGATGGGCAGGCTTGATTGACAGCACCTTGACTTTGGGCTGCTGCAGGTTCCAGTATGGAGACAGCATCAGCTGCTGACATCAGTGCTCAGCATGGGGTCAGCATTTAGACCAGTCTTATGGTCCCACGCTTCTTTGTTAATCATATCTCCTACTGAGCCCCCATTCACAACAGGAAGTTTCTGACCCTCAGAGGCCTTGCCTGCTAACAAAGCTGGCAAGTAGGAGATACCTTGGGGTTGTCTGAGGCCCAGGAAATACCTGCCACACAGTGGTAGATGCCTCCACACTCTTGGACTCCTTGCCCCTGCCTAGTGGGAATGCTGGATACCAAGTCCAACAATAGGTGGCCCTGTAGAGTGAACAGGGTGCCAGACAGCTGCAACCCAGAGATGCCCAACTCAGGGACCAATCACCAAAGCCCAAGGTTGGTTGGGATTTTTGCTAACTTGATACAAGCCAGGGTTGTCTGCAAAGAAGAAAACTCAATTAAGAAAAGGCTTCCATCTGATTGGCCTGTGGGACATTTTCTTGATTAATATTAATGTGAGGGGGGGCCCAGCCCGGTGTGGGTAGTGCCATCCCTAGGAAAATGGTAGAGTTGTATTAGAAAGCAGGCTGAGCAAGCCATGGGGAACAGGCCAGTGAACAGCACCCTTCCATGGTCTCTGCTTCAGTTTCTGCCCCTAGATTGCTACCCTGAGTTCCTGCCTTGGCTTCCTATAGTAGATGGATTGTAACCTCTAAGCTAAATAATATTTTATCATAACAGTAGAAACCTAAGACATACACAGTATAGTAGGAGGTCAGCAGGCTTTAGATGGGATGTCACCCTGGGAGGAAAGCAGTCTATTCTGCCTAATCAACCTGTGCTGTCTCTCACAAGATGACCCATGTGGGTGGGGTCTACTTACCCCTGGAAGGGCCTTCTTGGCGGCTAGAGTGTATGGAGTCTCCCAGTGGACTGTAGACCAGTCCTAGAGGCTAGCCACGGGGCTGAGGCCACATAGCAGGGAGGAGTCCTGGCCAGATTGCAGCTAGGGCCACTTGGGCAGAGCTGGCAGCCAGCTGTGACCTAATGGGCTGCCTAATGAGCCCCCACACAATTCTTCGCCCATATTTTTCCAATAAAAAAAGCAGTTAGATTCCAGCCACAGACCTGAGGAGGAGCCATCTGTCTGCCCACTCCTGAGCCTACAGCTAGCACTTCCTACACTGCCAGCTGCCATAGTAGAGTGTAGCCCTGGTGGGTGGGGGTGCATAGCCAGTAGAGCTTTGGGCTGCTGAGCTTTGGGAGACAGGTAAAAAGTCTACTTGAAAGAATTTGCCCAGAGGCTCTGCATCCTGACCTGCAGCAGAGCTCCAGGCTTGTCCCTGGAGGAGGGACACAGAGTACTAGAGTCCTAAGCTCAGATTCTGTAGGCTTTGGAAGAAAGATGCTCAGAGCACAGAAGCACCACCCTAACCAGGTGAACTGTCCAGTCTCCCCTTCCTGTGACTACAGGCCTAAACCTATCAGACTCAGTGCCAAGGCTCCTATAACCGTGAACATGTTGCGCCGTCCCCCGCTCCAGAGTCTCTCTATGACACTGGCTGTCCTGGAACACACTATGTAGACCAGACTGGGATGGGCTCAAACTCACAGAGCTGTCTGCCTCTGTTCACTGCTTCCAGGCCACGTGTGTCAAGGAATGTGAGACAGTGCTGTGAAAACTCAAGTACAAGTTCCAGGATCCCCTGTGAATATGGCTGCTGAAGGGCTTTTCTCCCTCCCAAGTTCTTGCTGTGTTGAAAAGACAGGGACATCACCATCTCAGAAACAGGGCAGTGGCTTAGTCCTGACTTGCTTCTCAATAGGGAACCTGGCCTGGGAATATAGCCTTGGGGCAAAATACTGGATAGCAGCTCAGGCATCCTGGAGGCTCAGGATCAACTCCGGCTGCTTAGTTAGGGGGATAATGGAAACCAGTTAGCCCTTCTGGCCACCTGACCTCAAGGGAGTGATGCATTTGCTTCCTCTACAAGACAGGATGAAGGAACAGGAGCTTGAAACTCCCTCCCATCCCACATACTATGAGCAGCTCTAGGCTACAGAGAGACTTTTTCCTAAAGTTAGCTTTATACCAAAGGTGGTACCAAGGGACCTGCAGGCTCAGCACTTTCCCAGGTGCTTGTTTAACTGTTATGTCTGTATAAGGCCTCTGTCAGCGAAGGAGGCAGCAGCTCCAGACAGGGAGGGAGGGGCACTAGTCCCCCACGCTGAGCCCCAGTGTGTCCTTCTGGATATACTCATCTACAGGGCCTTTCCTCCCTCCCTCCCCAGACATGTTCTGTTCTAGGGACCTGAAAGGAGAGCCTGCACTGCAGAGGGGCACAGTGGAGGCAGCACAGGGACCTGAGACCAGATGATTCGGGCATGGAAACCACCTGAGCCAGAATGACCTGGCCCTGCGTCCTATTAATAATGCCCCTTCAACCATCTGAGACCAGTTGAGCTAAATCCTGCTCAAGACCTTGAGGCCAGACATGGCTCCATGGAGCCCTGCACTCTAAATAAAGTACGCATGAGCAGACGCCAAATAGCCTTAATGCACCCTCAAGAGCCACACATACAAAACCCTTTTTACAAAACTTGCCTCAAACCAAAGTCCAGGTCTAACTTCTATCCCCCTCCCATGCCGTGTCTGGGACACGCCTTCTCCCTCTGTGTCCTCTCTTCCACATTTGGGATTGCCATATCCAACCCTGGCTACCTGCACACCCCAGTCCTCTTGGCTAGGCCTTTATTTGCTCAGAGGCCAACAACAGTAAGATGAGACCCTGTACCTGGCTACCCCAACCCATTTGAGAAGTGTGACCTTTGCCAAACCCCTTCCTTCCTGTCCTTAGATTCCTCAGCCATCTTTGATAAAGTGCGACCTGGAGGGCCCTGAGAAGCTGTAGTGATAGCAAGTTCTCCAACACTAAGCACCGAGCAGCACAAACCTTGGATTAATGGGCGTATTTTGTTTTCAAAGGTAGAAAGCAATAATGACCAACACCCCCACTTGACCTCCTTGGAAGTGCCTGCAGCTGCTCAGCAAAAGCCCTGCTATCCTCCTTGAGGCCAGGCAGGGCATAGGATGACCAACATCAGTGTTTCAACAATGGCTGTCTCTCTGAGGTCTAACGTTGCGATGGATGCCTAAGCCACTATCAGGCAGGCACACCCCGCCACGGAGAAGCTTCCTATTCTGCCTATAAGAGAGAATTCCCAGATACTGCCTCTTCCTAGCTATCAGGGCCTGCCCTGCTCCAGTGAGTGGGTATCCCAAGTCTACAAGGAAGAGAGAAGAAGCCAGGCTCACCTTGTCATCCACGCCACTCTCACTGTCGCACTGTAGGTCAGAGAGAGAGAAAGAGAGAGAAGTAAGTCAGTGCCTTTTGTACTACCAGGGTAACAAAGGAACAGGATACAGGTGGACATTCCTAGCCACATCTCAGCCAGGAGGAACAATGGAAAGGAACAGGGACAGATGGAAGGCATAATAAGGCTGGCTTGCTTCAGAGTAGGTAGATTCCAATATCCTAGGACCAGGCCAAACCCTGCAACTTCTGAATGACCTGTGATGCTGGGAAATGTGGGAGGGGCTTTACCAGTCCAGATGAACCTAACTGTCCCAGGAAACCCCATGGGCCTTACCCCATGAAGAGTTTTGTGATGAAGGCCGGGGTTGAAGGAGTCCCCCCCACCACACAAGAGATTCCCACTGCCAGGCAGCAGCTGCAACAGCCATTCTACACTCAGATGAGATGGGGTACAGAGGAGACAGGAGATGCCACAAAGGCCAGTGGAACAGTAGACAGTGACACACTATCCAGCTCATGCACCTTCTCATGGCCTGAAACGGGGATTTAACTGGAGATGCCAGCATCGTACTCAGCTTCTCTAGCCTCTGGAGAAGACCACACTTATGCTCTGTAGCCTTGGCGAGTCCCTTGACCTCTCAGTGCCGTTAGCCATGCTTCTGTAAAGCAGGGACAACAGCTTCTCTTGGTGGGAGTGTAAGGGGCAAAGGACATTGGCTTTCAGTTTGGACTTGCCTGGGATACCCAGGGTGGAACTCAGGGTAGTCAGATTATAAGAGATCCATTTCTGAGTACAGCTGGTTAACTCAAGATTGTGATAATCAAGAAAACAAATCTTTGCTTCCCGTTTTCAGTAAGCAGATTTGAAAAGGACATACTTCTATAGAACAATGCAGTTTCCTCTGAAATAAAAGGGGGGGGGGAATTTGCTAGCAACTGCAATTATGATACATTCACATCAAATGAATTATATTGCTGAAAATAAATCTCTGAGATGCATGAGATGGAGATTGGGCTATAGTCAGATGTGTGTGGTATTGGCTTTATAAGTTGTACTCAACTTGATTAATACACAACATCAAATTATACTGCCTTCTACTGCCCCAACTGAAGGCCATTGCATCTTCAATGACAAAGGTCAGATGGATAAAAATGTGTTCACCAGTCATTCACTGCAGCTGAAGCTCTATTCTAGCTCAAGGACAACTTGTCAAGAGGCGGGGATGGGCATACAGGGGTTCACTGAGGCTGGTGGGCTTCACCCAGCCATGCAGTGTGGGTCATGACCTGGATGAGCTGGATGCTAAGCCCATGGGTAGGCATCATTTCCTAGACCAGTGGTTCTCAGTCTTCCTAAAGCTGCAGCCTTTCAATACAGTTCCTCATGCTATTGTGATCCCCAACCTTACAAGTATTTATTTCACTGCTACTTCATAACTGTAAATTTGCTGTTATGAGTTGTGATATAAATATCTGATATGCAGGATATCTGATATGTGATCCCCCCAAAGAGGTGGTCACCCACAGGTCCTAGAGTAAAGAACACACATGTGACTCCAGCTTTACACATAGCCAGGCCCCTCCCAAGATCCAATGTTATTGGCCTTTCTCAGCAGGGGCTCAGCAAGGACTAGGCCTGGACCCTTCAAAACCTTGGCACCCCCTTCTTCTGTGAGGTACACAAGATTTTGTGAGGTAGCATATCACAGGGTTTGAAGGAGAGTTTGTAAACAAGGACATAATTGTGGGGGAAGGAGGGATGACCAAACAGAGCTCATGAGACCTTTGAGGAAAACGGGAGATGAGACCATGGAGGCGAGTGGAGCCTGAATACAGCTGGGCATACACTACCTGTTCTAATGCTTCTGGAATAGGTAGATTTTTGTCAGGTCACTGAAACAGGTAGAGGGGAGGTGGTGGGGACTGACAGCCCCTCCCTCTTACCTTGCTGCCTGGGCTGCCAGGACCCATGATTAGACCTCTTACCATCAAACCTCGGTAAACTGTCCGTGGGGCAGCCTGGGGACAACCGGATCTCCTGCAAGCACTACCCTCTGTTCCTTCTTCAGCCCCAGAGCCCACCTGCACCAGAACCTATGGCCAGAACAGCAATTCACAGACCTAGACTGGCCACAGGCCGTCCCATGGCCTGAAGGCAGTCCAGCAGGGCTGAGCAGTAGGGCCCGAGGAAGGGTTGCTTACGGTGTCTGCCAAGTGAGAGAGAACCCTCTAGAATGTACAGGAGAGGCCACCCAGATCTTATAATTGCCAGTCAGTGTTACAGCTGCAATACGTAGGCAGGACCATAAAGACCGTAAACACAGTCATGTGATTAAGTACTACTGACTTAACATCTAACTGCAAAGGAGTTAGAATTGAGTGAGGCAAATAATCAGGGCAAAGAGGGGAAAAGAGACACATCCATGTTCTGAAAGCAGCCTGAGCAATGTTCAGGGGCTGGAACAGGCTCAGTGGCCCTGGAGAGCCTGGCTCTGGTGTTGGCCTGAACAGACCTCTAGTGCAAGGAGAAAGGGTATATATATTCAGGGGTCAAGTTACGGCTCTAAAGATATCTGCTATACTGCTGTGGTATTAGCTATGCTGTGCTCCAATTTACCTACCCGTGCCTCAGTGTATGCTTCCAGCAAAGCAGAGATGATAGGCCATTTATAGGAATGTATTGTGACTTATATGAATATATACACACACAACATTAGGACAGTGCTGGATACCTAGTATAAGACATGTGTGGCTGTATGGTAATAACACCATCACCATGATTATTACTTCTCCCATCCCCATTCTGAGGGTTAATCTTGTGAACTTGACAGGATTTGGAATCGTCTAGGAGAAAAACTTCCAAGCCTGTCTCTGAGGGCATTTCCAAAAAGGTTTCATCAAGGTGGCATTGCCCCATTGTCTAGAGTCCTAGGCTAGGAGAAAAGGAAAAACTGAGCTATACAGTATTTACATAGGATTCTCATTCCTGCTGCCATACTTTCTGAACCATGATGGATTGTATCCTCTAATTGTGAGCTCAAATAAATCCTTCTGTAATTTGCTTATCCCAAGTATGTTGTCATAGCAACAGCAACAAACTAAGAAAACTGGAACCAAGAAGTTCTGTGAGATACCCAACCATATATATCGTTCATAGGCCTTTAGAACTGGTTTATGGGAGGGATGTGTAAGAGTCTGAACCTGTAGTCTAGGGAAGCCACAGATTAAGCAGAGCCTTAATGGGCCATTCTGGTAGGAGTCTGGAAGGCTAGAATGCCATAAGAAATACGGTAGGAGTTAAGCTCATTAAGTTTTAGAGAACAGGCCCCTACTATGAACTGGACTAGCAACTATTTGTAACATTTTGGTAAAGAATGTTTGCATTTTGCCCATGTCCTAAGGACTTCAGTGAAGCCGATTTAAACATGACAGAATTTATTCGGTGGAGGAAATTTCAAGACAGCACAGCATTCAAGCTGTGGCATGGCTACTGCTCACTGTCCTTACTCAGTTCTATAATGATAGCAGCAAGCAGGGTTGAAAGAGAGGGAAAATGTATGGCTTGGCTAGGAAGGATGTTTGAGCCCGTTTAAAGTTGCATATGAAGAAGAATAGGGAAAGTGGTGGTAATTCTTGAAGAGGCTAGTGTCATTAAGGAGAAGCCTCCTTAACGGGGAGATGGCAAAGCCAGGAAATTACTTGACACACGAACATGAAAACCTAACATTGAGTAAAAAGCCAGGCATGGTGGCACGTGCTTGTTATCAGCCTGGGGATACGGAGGAGCCGGTCTAGCCTCATCAATGAGCCTTGAGCCGCAACTTTTGAGATGGACTAAATGCATTTTACATCAAATGAACATGCCACTTTAGGGACCAGGAGTAGAATGATGTATTTGGATTTCAAGTTCATACTGAGTGGGAACGTGATAATTAAGGTTAACATGACAGGATTTAGAATTGCCTAGTAGATATATTTTAGGATGTTTCTCCCTCCCTGAATGTGAGCGCACAATCCCATGATTTCATTCATTCATTCGTATGTCCGTTGGTCCATCCGTCCATCCATTCATTCATTCCAGGCAGGGTTTCTTTGTATAGTGTAGCTGTCTTAGAACTAGACCAGGAACTACAGACCAGGTTGGACTTGAACTCACATAGGTACACACCTGCCTCTGCCTCCCCAAGTGCTGGGATTAAAGGTGTGTGCCACCACTGTCTTTTTTGTTTTGTTTTGCTTTTTTGTTTTTTAAAGACAGCGTCTCTCTAAGTAGTTCTGGATGTTCTGTAACACACTCTGCAGACCAGGCTGGCCTCAAACAGAGATCCACTTGCCTGTGCCTCCTAAGCACTGAGATTAAAGGTATGCACTACCACTCACGGCTAAATAAACCCTTAAGTTGAATGTGCTAGGTATTTTGTCACAACAACTAGAAAAGCAACCACCATCGCTACCCATTGAAGCTCCACTCCTTCCTGTCGCCTATCCACCTTTGTAGCAGTCCCTCATGTGGGCTACTTAGTTCCCCCATCAGCCAGGCTCTCCCACACTCCTTCTAGAAACCTGGTAAGCTGCCTCCTGGGGCGGAAACTACTTATCACTCCTGCAGAGAAGTCAGCATGGTTAAGGCAGGAGCAACACTGTCCTTTCATTTCTGTAAGAACACTAATTACAGCTTACAACAGTATTCAGAGGGCATCACTGTCTCTCACCACTCAAACAAAGGCATGAAAATTCATGAGGAGACCTTGTAGCCAGAGTCACTCCCAGTGATAACCCAAAGCCCACCATGTGGAGCAAGGAGGAGGGACAGAAAGGGACAGGAGGCAGGCCTCGCCATATTCCCACAGGTCACCATACCTGGGCCAAGGCCGGGGTTCAGGAGGCTCTCCCAGTGCAAAGTGTAGGTTGGGTTTCTGCCCAGTTACCATGCAAGAGCTGTGCAGCTGCTGTGAGATACTACTTCAGGGCTGTTTGGGACAAGAGGCCTGGCCCTCCTGACCAGCTGAAAGATGCTCCAATGGCACTGCTACCTGCAGAGGCCCAAGGAGATACAAACTAAACAGAATAAAGGAACCAGAACATCAGAAGATGTAGGTTTAATGGCCACGCTGTGCACAAGGAAGTCTCAGGATAGTCTATTGAGCCTGGCCCAAGAATGGGGCGGGGTCTTGGCTACAAGGACATTGAATACCAAAGGTATCACTGGGCTGTGTACAGGTTGTGTGGGGAATTGGTAGCATGACATGCAGGTGCTCCACTGGCATTGCATATTCAGTGCACATGGCAACTTTATGGTAGGCATGAGGTCACCTGTGAGTGACCAAGTGACATGTCACTAACTGGGCTCAGGCTCCTCTGTCCTTAGCCTCCAACACTTGAATTCTAGCTTGCACACAGGCCTGGTGGTAGGAGCAGAGGCCCAGCCTAGGAGATGCATTGCCTCTGCAGGTGTGGAGTGGGAGAAGGCTCACCACCTCCATCTGTGCATGTTCTACTTAGCAATCCAGTTAATTAATTAGTCACGAGTCAACGTGGGGCGCCTTAGTCAATGAGGCTATGGGGGACAAGTGAGGAGGTCATATGATGAGCTCAACACTGAAAAGTTCTGATAACCAGATTGGGATTAATATGTGGAATCACGTTGATGAGGTCATTGTTCACTTTTATGCTCACCTCTGACAGTAAGTCAGTGAAACTCTTCTTCCCATCCATCCCCACCTAGATGAAGTGGGTTGGCAGGCCAGTGTGTCTACTCCATGCAGCCAGATCACCAGCTGGGTCCTCCTTCGGCTGCCCCATACCCTTAGTGACCAGGCACCCCACAACTCTATGGATGGGCCACAGACTTCTCTCCAACTTGTGCTTTGCAGTCCTTGGAGCTGATGCATTTTTGAGGACAAAGGTACAGAGTGTGGATGCTAGGGCATGAGAAAGGAACCGTGGCCAAACACTCCACACTTGCCTGTCCATTTCAGAGAAGACTTAGAGGCTTAGAGGGTAAAGGACCTGCTGTGGCAAGTTAGCCAGCAGAGGCTGAGAACTTAGTTTAGGGCCCAGAACCAGGTTTTAGGTTCTTTCTAATAGAACTACATATAGGGCTGGTGACAGTTTAGGGTGAATCCAGGCAAGTCAAGCATTGCTACCTAGTTCCCACAAGCTAAAGCCAAGGTGATGGCCAATCAGAGACCACGAGGTGCCAGGCGGGAGGTCCCTGACCAAATGAATACCCCTGTACTCCAAACTAGAGACATCAGTCTCTTGTGCCTCCCTCCATTCAGTGACTCATGGGAGATCTTGAGAAGGCCAGTCATGGGAGGGTGAGCACGCACTATTGAAACAAGTGCAGACAGGGAAGGGAAAGATCTGGGAGGCTCAGAGAGAGGTGGCTGGGGAGGTGAGAGGGGTGGGAAGTGACCAAGACTAAGATCCAGAGATAATGCTGCACATGATGGAACCACAGGTAACAGACTGAGCTGAGGATCAAGGTGGCCCTGGGAACCCAGGCTGACATGGTGCACTTTGAGATGGACCAGCAGGGCCTGGTAGCTGGGAGTGGGGTGGGTGGAAAGAGGGCCATATACTGTCCATATACAACTTCCAAGATGGGGCTGGCTGGGACAGGACAGGGCAGGGCCACATGGTTGGGTCATCAGCACTTCTGCCCCAAGCTAGAATCTATAGCCTACCTGATCCTCATTGTCTCCTTCATACCTCGCATGGGTCTCTGGCAGTCACTGGCACAAGCCAGATGGGGGTGACATGCCTCATTCCGGGTCCTATCACATACCTGATCACTAAACTGAAGCCCAGAGGGGTGGGGCCAATCCCCAGGCACAACTAGGGGTATCTGAGTCCTGGGTTTAGGTTGGCTGCTCTGCCTAGTCAACCCTCTGCATGAGGCTATCAAAATCATTCCTGATTAATTATGTAGTATTTGGTAGACCTGAAAACTACTTTTCTATCTACTCAGCTAATTCACTTTAGGCTTTAGGCTTTAAAACCAAACAAAGCACTAATTATACAATTAGCAGTCAATTAAGTTGCAGGCTAATAGCCCATACAGGCAAACCCATTGTGGGACCATCTGACCACTCATGCAGCTATGGTCTCTGCCAGTCTCCTCTGAAGCCTGAGCCTTTAGTACAGGAGGACAATGGGAACAATGGCCACCCACACTGGCATCCTGCCTCCTGCCAAACCTTAAGGTGTAGCGTTCAGTCAGCCTGTTCAGGAACCTTGAATATCAGTTGGCACATTGATGTGACATGGAGCAGTATCTGTGAGGAACAGCCTGGGGAAGAGGATTGTTCAAGACAACCTAGAGTAAACCTGGTCCTCCACCCTGCCCCAGCCCCAGCCCCATCCCCGGACTAGGATCCAGAGCAAGTGACTCCCCGCCAGTCTGGCCCCCTCTGTAAGCAGGCTCAAAAGTGTGAACCCTTCCTCAGCTGTGAGATCTAGGCCCAGCTCACTTAACAAATGTTTACAGCTTTGGAGGCTCAGTAATAATGTCATCTCCCTCTCATTGAGACAATTCTATCTTGAGGTGGGTCTAACAAGGTGAACAAGCCAGAGTATGATGCCCCGAGCCCCATACATTTGTCTGCAGGGAGACTGTCCTGGAGGGTGCTCTTCCTTGCTCTGTACAGGGGCTGGGGGTGGGCAGTCCTAGAAAGAATACTTGCCGAGCACCTTACATCATATTGGAATGTTCCAACAATTTTCTCAGAGCTGAAAACCTGCTTAGGCCCACTTTATGGTTGAACCTAACTCTATTCTGAAAAGAGTTACTACTTTTCTCAGACTGTGTTTAAATAACAGCAAGGAAAAGCAAGACAAGTGTTTCCCATCTATTCTCTGTGGGGCCACCCTCTGGAAAAGCACAGAACACTAGAATTCATCTGTCTGCTCCGTAGGATCATGTCTGGGACGCATGCTAGTTCTGCCTTTCAGGCAGCCTGGCACTCAACGCACAGGGAGTCTTTGTGATTTTGCTTGAAGCTTTCCATTCATTTCTCGGGGGGACACGCTCTCATTTTAATTATGTTATTGATTTCATGGCCTTTGTGTTCCCAACCTACAGTGAGGGTACTGCACAACTGTGACAGGTTGCTACGTTCCACCTACACCCACCCACACCTGGACATCACTCCATTCCTCAGCTGTCTACCCACTCTGCTTGGAGCTATCTAGGACACTGGATTATCTTCCTGGCTCCTCCTGGCCTCTGGTATTGTAGCATCACTAACACATAATTGCAATCATACACAGGTGCAGTCACAGGCATATGCTTGAAAGAGTACAGGCAGCTCCCGGAACATCCCCTCCCCAATGCTCTGTGTAAGTCCACCGAGGGATCCCTCACAACCAACAGGGGAGGGCATAGGGATCCTCCAGCTGCTCACTTTGTGTCAACTCTAACACACTCCCTGCTCCTCTTCCCTTGCCTATAACATCCTTCCCTTAGATGCCCCCATAGCTGGGCCTGTCAGGTTTCTGACCCTTTAGCCTTGGCCACAATCCCAGGAACGAGTAACAGTAGCTATGCCCAGGCCTGGTGCTGTCACCATTGCTCTGGTCCCTCTCATCCCCAACACGGCCTTGGTAAAGCTCTGGCCAGTATCAGGGTACAGATAAATAAGGGAAGACCAGGTCTAGAACACAGCTGACCTTTCTCAGAGTCCAATGTATCAATAGATTCTCATGTTGTCAGACTCAGAGTGCTAATTACTTCATGAATTATTTATCAACAAACTCTTAAGCAGAACTCCTGTTAACATTAATCCCTCACCTGTCACAGCAGCTGAGTTTGTTCTCAATAACTGAATTTTTGGCTTTGATAGACGCTATGCTTTGGCTTGGCAAGGTCATCCTCTGGAGAACCACCATCCAGTTTTGCTCCTAGTAGCCAGCTATGGCTTCTAAGACAGAGGGGCCTTTTCCAGCTTTCAATCATAACTGGTCACCTACCTTTCAGCACAGACAGCTGGGAGGTGTAAAGGGTGTGAAAAGATAGGGCAAGCAATCCAGGGCCCAGGCTGCCCTGAGAGGCCCAGGATGGCTCAGGGTAGGAATGAACACACGGAATTGGCTACCTGCAATGACGGGGAGTCATTGATAACCCGGGGGGGGGGGAGGAGAGGGCAATGGAGGAATGGGGTAGCAGACCATTGCACTCCTGAGTTAGAACTCCTGGGGAGGGGTACCCCATCTCCTGTTGACCCACTGACCTGTGGGTCATGAACCTGAGGCCATGGAGTGGAATGCAGCTTCCAAGGACTGTCCAAAGAGCCTGGTCACTCCAGTTCAGGGCAGAGTCCAGCTTGAAGAGCAGGGAAAGTGTGGTAGCCCCACAGACCCTCCTTATGCATGTTACATGTGGTACATTGTGCTAGCTAAAAGTCCAGAGCCCAGTGTGCCAAAACAGCCTAGCCTTGTAGCTCCACCGTTCAACACAAGGGAAGCTGAGCAGGAAGGAAAGTGGAACCTCTAGCCCATGAGCTGCTCCCACTTCTCATGGCAAGTATCACTAGCCCAGGCAGCAAGTCGATCATAGGGAAAGCTAGGGAAGGCCCTAGGGGGAAATAGAATCCTTGCAGCACTGGGTCTACCCCCTAGGCTTTTAGAGGTGGTTGGGAATGCTGTGGGAGAAGAGCAGTCTTCACAACACTGCGGTTCATGCTGCACCCACACCACCTCCAAGCAGAACCGCAAACCCACACGTCATTTGTGATTGATGTCCGGGCCCCAGGATTGCAGTCCCTGGTTCCAGGCTGGCACGTCATCTCCCAGATCCTACAAGAGTCACCCATGCACTAGCTGATAGTGCCTCCAAGCTCATCAGAGAGGCCTCTCCCGACAAGACCCAAGGGGGGCAGTTAAGTCTGAGCCACTGAGACTGTTCTCATCTCACATCACCCCCTCAGTCCAGGGTTCTCACCACCGTCACCATCTAACCCAGCATGGGCAGATAAGGACAGATACACTGCCTCACAGTCCCTCACCTCCACAGTCCATTCTCTGGGTTCTTCATCTGGCAATTCATCAAACTACCACTGTGTAAGCCCTCCCCCGACTGCTTGCCGGTTCTCCGCTGACCACTAGGCGATCTCTCCAGAATAACCCAGTGCCACTTCACTGACTTCCAAGCAGTTACTGTGAGGTCACTCACCTGACTTTTTTTTGGTGGGGGGGAGGGGAGGCAGGTCAAGACAAGGTTTCTCTTGTAGCCCAGGCTGTCCTAGGACTCACTCTGTAAACCAGCCTGGCCTTGAACTCAGAGATCTGCCTGCCTCTGCCTCCCAAGTGCTGCTACTAAAGGCATGAGCCACCACTGCCCAGCTTCATTTGCCTGTCTTTGTGTGATGCTGTCCTGCAGGATGTACCCCGGTAGGGCTTCCTCTGAACTGGTAGCCACATCCCCAGTTCCCCCAGGGGAGGGACCAGCAAAACACAACTAGCTGTGCCCAAGCTGTCGCCCTCAGACTCACAGTCACTCTGAGAGGCCGATGAGTGGGAGACATGGGTTTAGTGCCCACTCAGCTTTAAAGACTCCTGTGCGGAGAGGTGAGGAACAAGTGCTCCCCCCACTCACGCCAGGGAGGGGCTGGCAGGTTTTATTGCTTTTGTTCAAATTACGATCACTTGGAAGTGGCCTTAGGAACAGCACAATGGATGTCATAAACCTGCCCCACGAAGACAGCCGACAACTGTAGGGTTGCAAGGCTGAGGCAGACTTGTGACTCGGACCAGGACCGGGCACTGGCAGCAGCCCTGAGTGGGACTCATTTTGTCACTGGAAAGCACAAAGTGGAATGGGTAGGTTAGAGTGGTTGTGTCCCCCTCAGGACTTTAGGAAGGGGTGACAGCCCCACCCATGTGAATTGTTGGCCCAGACTGTGGCACTTGCCTACTTCAGAGGATCCCTATGTGTTCCCTTTCTGAAGCCTCAGCCACATGACCAAAACACAAGTGATCCCTCCTTCTGGGGAAGTGGCAATGTGGCCCTGTGCCCAAAGAGGTCCAAGTCTATCCTCCCTTCTAGCAGAGCAGCCCTGACTGCTCAGATCCCTCTGTCTGGAGTGCTCGCGCATAACCCAGGGACTCAGCGACACCCAGCCAGACCTGAGGGCCTCAGCCACACGGGATGGGACAGGGGCTAGTACTGGCCTGCCTGAGGTCTGGAAGAGCCCTGTCACCCTCTCCTCCACAAACTGTGGCCCTTCCTTTGACTGTTCCTGTGATCAGGCAGGGTTCCTACATCCCTGGAGTCTGCAGAGGCTGGCACCCTGGTTGAAGACTAAAGTTGACACCTCAAATAGAGGTCAATGCCCAGGAAGCATGTGGTCTCAAAATCATTCTCCTAGAAGTGAACAGCATTCCAGTTTACACTCAGCCTCTGGAGATCCTTCCAGCTACGCAAGGGAATCCCAGCTAAAAATAATAAAAAGCCCTTTTAAGTTGCTCAAAAACAATCATCACAACAATCAGTTAATTATACCCCGTGCAAGGTGGCTTTTCTGTCAGGTACCGCTTTCTGATAGGATCCTAATCCCTTCTGTACCCGACCTTGAGGCCTGCCCTCCCACAAAAGCATCCTCAGCCTACTCTGCTCATCAAGACCGGGAAAGACAGTGCTGTTTTCTCCCCCATCACATCCTATTCTCCTGTAAACTCTCAAAGACTCTCTTACACGGCATCACAGCCAGATCTTCCCCTGGGCTCCACTGCCCAGGTGGAACCTCACCTCTACAGCTTCATCAGACCCTTCTGCCCGTGGCTCCTCAATCATTTACTCAGGCGTCTACTCCAAGGCCTTCCTATGGCCACCCTTAGGCATAGTTGACACAAGCCTACCTGCCCCTGCCACACTATGTAAATAAGGCCACACCTGCCTGGCCCTTCTGCACCTCCTCTTGCTCACCACCCATAAGGAGGCCTCTCCACACACAGCACCCAGAATGTGCTGGATGTACCCATGCCAGGCAAGTGTGGAAGTTGCCTAGCACCAGAAGCAGGACTGCACCTGAGCCGACAGGACCGGTGTGATGGAGGCTGGAGGCTTATTTAGCCTGTGACGTGAGAGTTGCTAGGGCGGCCATGGGTTTGTTGTCAGTGGGACTCTGAACTGTGTGCTACTGTGACTGACACACAGGAAATGTCACTGAGCCCTTACTGGAGGAAGAGTAAAGAAATAAGTAATTCCTTTCTCAAATCTCTAGCTGGGCTCCTACAATGGGAAAGACTGCAGGACAGTGGAGAGGCCATCGGAAGGCTGTCTGGAGACGATCCTACAATGGGAAAGACTGCAGGACAGTGGAGAGGCCATTGGGAAGGCTGTCTGGGGGCTGCCAGGGTTCCTGAAAGTGCTCCAGACACCAAGATGAAGGGTCTAGGCAAGCCACTCAGACAACAGCTCCCTTCTGCTCCTCCTTCTTCTTCTTTTTGGTTTTTCGAGACAGGGCTTTCTTTGGTAATGGTCCTGGCTCCTGGCTGCCTGCTTATTCTGGAACTCACTCTTGTAGACCAGGCTGGTCTCAAACTCACAGAGATCCACCTGTCTCTGCCTCCTGAGTGCTGGGATTAAAGGTGTGTGCTCCCACCTGGTCAACAACAGCTCCTTTCTAACGCTGACAAGACACTTGGGGGATTTTGGGTCAAACTGCCCTGTGGAGGACCCTGGGTTGTGTGTGTTTGGGGAGTGGGGGGAGATGAAGATCTTGGACCCGGCCTACTTCCCCTGAAGCCAGAGCTGGCAGGTAGGTGCTGTAGCTTCTTTGAGCCTTGAGACCTGATCTGGAGAGCTAGGGTAATACTGGAAATTCAACACCACCTTACCCACTAACTAGGTCTCCAGTCTGCATCACACCAGCACTGGCCAGCTCAGCTCTACTATGGCTGCTGCAACTTCCTCTGCTCTTGGTCCTAGACAATGTCCACACTTGCTGGTCATGGGCACGTCTACAAGTCTTAGTACTAGGTGTAAGGAGGCGACTGGCGTTTTTACATATGGAAATCGTTCTCATTTATTTTTCATAAAGGAAGCCTCTAAGCCCTGCTTTGCAGGAGACATATCATCATACCCTTGGCTTTGAGCAACCAAATTAAGAAAATCGCTTTCTGACTAATTTTATGGCAGTAACAAACATTTGATGGCATATTGGGAAGGTGGTGCCTAGCTTTTTGGATGAAAGCTATTAAGGATGAGCAATAATTGGGGAATTTTTCTGAAGATAAATCTTAGCAAAATTAACCTATTTTAAAATGCAGTTTGCAGGCTTGGGATGTACTTTAGTGGAGGGATGCTTGCCTCATATGTACAAGGCCCTGCATTCGATTCCTAGTATTACAAAATAAATTATTTGTTTTTTTTTTTTTTTTTAAAAAGTGCATCTAAAGGCAGGTGTTGTGGAACTATGTAAAGATAGGTTGCAGAAAAATTGATTAGCTATATAAAGATGCATTGCTGTTTCACTTTGCCTGCATGAGTCACCTGAGTGTCTAATAAAAAGCTGAATGGCCAATAGCTAGGCAGGAGGGATAGGCCGGGCTAATGGGCAGAGAGAAAAGGGGAGCTGGTCAGCCAGCAGGGATCCAGCAAGCAAGACACAGAGGAAGCAGGACGGACAGTACATAGATGTAAACGAGCCTCAGAACAGCAAATAGATTAATAGAAGTACATTTAGTTTTTAAAAAGTTGCTGGAAATAAGCCTAAGCTAAGGCCGAGCCGTCATAATTAATAATAGGTCTGTGTGTCATGAGTTGGGGGCTGGCAGTCCAAGAAAGCCTGCTACAGCCTGGTATGGTGGAACATGCCTTTAATCTCAGCACTGGGGAGACAGTGAATCTCTGTAAATTCAAGGCCAGTCTAGATGAGTGGGTCCCAGGACAGTGAGGACTACATAGACAAACCTTGCCTCAAAAGCAAACAGCCTACAAAGCTAGGCTGAAGATGCATGCTGATATCACTCAGCATGACGATGCTGTAGGTAAGAAGAGGACATGTTTGGGGGGCGAAGGGTGGGCATGTGTGTGTGTGTGACAGACACACACACACACACACACACACACACACACACACACACACTCAGTGCTACAAAGCCAGAGTTGCACATAAATGCAGAGAGCACTCAGGGTCCCCTCACAAGTATACAGATGTTCAGGAATTCGTAAACCACAGAATATAAAGATAGATACATAGGCCAAGGAAAGACAACAGGTACAATACTCCACTATGCACAAAAGCCAGAGAGCCATGTGATCTAGACGAGGCACATAGCCTCATTCTGTCTGTCTCGAGCTTGGCTCCCACCCGAACCCATAGGGAAAATGGTCATGAGGTCCCTCGTGGAGAGATAGCTTGCAGGTGTCAATGCACTCTAGAGCAGGAAATTCCACGCAGGACCCTAGGGATCTGTCAGTTCAAGTCGGATCTGGACCTGCACATGCTAGAACCTGTCTGTGCGGGCCTAGGCTCTGTGTGCAGGCTCCAAGGCCCTCCTGGATCTGTTGCTCAGATGAGAATCTTATAGTCTGCCATACTGTGGACCAGTTGGTTCCCTTCCTGCCACCATCTGTCACTCCTATGCAGCTGCCACAGGGGGCTAAACTACAAGCATCTGGCAAGTTAATTGTAGGCTTTCTAAGAAAACATTAGAGAAGCAAGGTTTGGGAGAATGCTGGTATGATGACTGTGGACTTAGAAGCACAGTAGTGGCCTAGTAGCTCAGAGTAATGATGCCCCAGATACTCCACGTGTCTCAGGTCCGTCTGCTTTACCTTAGGTAGGTCAGAGATCACCTGTTATCTGACTTGGATTACACACACACACACACACACACACACACACACACACACACACACACACACACACACACACACACACCACATGTAACACAGGGCCACAGCATCAGGAGTCTGCTCTAAGACATAGTGTTCTTTGTACCCATGAGATGTTTCAGACCCCTGGATATTTAGATGACACAGATGGGACTCGGATTTACCCCTCTGTCCAGGGGTATGGGTGACTCCAGTTGGCTTGAGTTTCGGCTGTTTCAGTCCCCATCGTTCCTAGTACTACCAACAGGATCTGCTGTGGCTACAGGAGCCCTCTACAAAATAGGCTTTGGTCTGAGTTCTTAGCAGCTTACTCCCCAGTGTCCAACACAGCCCTGGGCAGAATGACATTCTCAGGAGCATCATCAGGTCATGGTACAGGGGAAGCTGGGGCATCTACAACCACTCTCAAGGGCTGTTGTCCTCAATGCTCAGATGTTAACAAGGCTGCAAAGAAGGGTGTAAGTCTCCCTATGAAAAGTCCCTGCAGGTCACCGTCTGCAGGAACCACCTCTTCAAGATGTCCACAGACCCTAAGATCAAAGATCAAAGGCGCAAATACTGGACTTTTTCAGTCAACCCAGGCTGACAGTGGAGCAAGGTCTGATGAACCCTGACCTTCTACATCCTCAGGCACAAAATGGGCTTAGGGGAGTAAGGAGAGCAGATGGATAGAGACTAGGCCCCTCCTCCAGCCAAGGCAGGTATCCCTACCCTTGCTCTGGCCTCAGGAAGACCCATTGAGCCTGAGCTGCTGACCCATCCCAATTCCTTCCTTGCTTGCTGTCAGGTGCCCAGGAATCCCAGGTAGATAGCAGGGTTGGGGGAGGTGCTCCAGTAGTCCCCGCTGGGTAACTAATGGGTTAATTACATACCCCATAAAAAGCCACTGTGATTTAGAGAGTGAGCCAGGCAGGCCCTAAAGCAGTAAATCAGGGCTGCAGGGATGAAGCAGGTGGAGTCTCAGCCCCAGCCCTCCAATGAGCCAAAACGGCAGTAAATCTGCAGAAATGGCTTTTATGAAGCTCCGGGTTTTATGATGTCATTAATGTTTCTCCTGACACTTAAGAGAAAATGAAGTTAAGTCACGAGGAGGTAGGTGTAAGAGCAGCTCTGGTTGGTGCTAGGCCGCTCCACAAACTCAGGCAGATGAGGGAATTGCCTGCACCTGAGTTCGTGCTCCTAGTGGGTTTCACAGGCAGGTGTCAAGGCCCCCCAGTTGACCTGGGTATGCTTGTCCGCCTGGGGAATTATATAGCATGGGTTTATTGAATGCTATCCTGACCCATTGGAGCTCTCCATGGACCAAGAGCCCATTATTTGGGTACACATTCATCCCCACAATCTCTCAACACAGGATTAGCTCTGGATTTGTGTCTAGTCTAAATCGAAGCTCCTTCAGCAGACAGATGAGGCTGAACACTGGAGTATGACTGCTCACACAACAGGCATCTTTGACACCAAAGACCCTTGGTCCCTAACCAGACCCCCCAGAGGCAGAAGCCTGCTCAACTTACAAGCAGCAGCTTGGCTCTCGACTTCTCGGCACCCTGATCACCTACCCAAGAACCCACCTCAGGTTCCTGGCCAAAGTCCTGGAGACCCTGCCTTATTTATGTGTGTCCCTGAACATCAAGCTCCCCGTGTAAGGGCATGTCCACCCTGTGCCTGTCCAGCAGCTGTTGAGGTCAGAACCAGCCAGGATTCTGAAGGGGAAGATTCCAGGGTGGTGGCACCCTCTGGAATAGGAGCTATGAGGCAGCTGTGGCTGAGGGATGGCCCTGAGGCAAGGACAAAAACAGCAGGGGAGGAGGGACTGGAGACTTACTGAGTAGCCTCTCCCGGAAACCGCCTGTGCAGAGCTCTGTGGGAAAAGTAGAAAGACAGTCAGTGACAGGCCAGGGCATAGTCAACTGGCCCCAGCAGACTAGGCCAGCAGACCTTAGGAACAGGGGACAGTAGGGCCTCACTGGAAAGGGGAAAACGGGGCTGAACCCAGTCTTCTGCACCAGAGAGCTTCTGGAGTCTTCTTTGAAGCAGTGGTCTCTCTTCTGGTTTAGACAGGCCATCAGTTATTGTAATGGCTCTGGGTTAGCCTAGGAGGCAGGGCCTACCTAATAGAAGGCGGGGAGGGGGGCACAAAGATGCCCTTAGACTATCCACAGCTCCTTCAGGGCTAGGACGCTAAAGCCATACCCCAAAGTGCAGCAGAAAGACCCCTGCTGATTTCACCACTTCTGCCTGGAGCCACAGATAGACCCCTCTAGAGGAGGGTGACAGCATGGGCCCGATGGGCCAGGCGGCTTGAGGGTTAGCTAACAAGCATGGCGGAGGCTGGCATGAGAACCCAGGGGTACTGGAAAGGTTCTTTCTATTTGGCTTAAGAAGCAGCAGAACAGAGCCAGCTGCAGGTCAAGCTGGGCCATGTACCGGGTTCAACCATGTGTGTGTGCCCGCCCGTGCAGCAGAAGCTATGGCAGGAGGGGGTGCAAAGAAAGGGCTGTGCGGCAGGGGAACATGATCACTTGAACAATAAGATGGGGACAGAAAGTAGCGGGCACAAAGGAGAGTCAGCAAAGGGAAATGGGAACCCGTAGGCCAAGCTGCAAGTCCTTCCTTCCTTCAGAGCAATATATATAGAACACTGACAGGGCTAGGCCCAGGGTCACGGCTTGGAGGGTGGAGCTCACCCAACCCCACCCCTGGTCGGATCCCACCTGCCAGACTCAGGCAGCTGAAGGGGTGGGGGTGGGGCATAATTGGTGAGTTCTCAGCTTCATGTCGAGTTGTGTTCAGAATGCTGCTTCATTCATCCTGGGCTGCAATTAGAGTGCTAACTAGGGCAGCCCTGCGGCCCCAGACAATTACCAGCCTATTTTCCCATCTTGCGGCAACAAGATCAGGAGCCTGGCAATTACGCCTCCCTCTGCGGCAGCAGGCTGCATCCCCAACCCCCTATTTAAATGATAATGAGACACGACTCATTCATTTTAGTCCTTCAAAAAGGAAAAAAAAAAAAAAAATGTACCACCCCGAGGCCACTTCAGGAGCTGGGCAGGGTTGATGTCAGTGGTCATCTCCTGAGCCACCAACTCAGGGGGTAGCACCTCTGTCTTCTACCCCAGTAGTAGGCCAGCCCTGTGTCAGGCTCCAGACCCCTTCCACCGGGCTTTGTGGCTGACGAACCCAGAGACCTGGTATCCAGAAGCCTCTCTCAGGAACACTGACACATCCCCAATTCAGACCATTGCATGTACACCCTACACTGCACCACCAGCCCCAGGCACCTCAGGACCCATGGCAAGGTATGCAGCTAGCTGTCCACTCTGCTTTGGGCAAGGTTAGCCCCTGTTTCAAAATGGTCTGACATCTATGAATTCAGACACAGTGGAGTCATTTATACCCAGGCATCGCTGCAAGATGCTGGTGTAGCATCTGCTCTAGGCCACAAGGATGTCCATCTTAGGGTTCCACAGCCAGGTTCTCAGGCTGCTACACTGTACTATGAGATACTTAATATTCCAGATGGGCTCCTGCCAGCTCCTAACTTCTGTCCTTCATTTAAACCCCTCCTACTGGTGAGGTCCTAATTTAACTCCTAATTGCTCATGAGCAGCCTCCATGTAAACTGCCAGGCATGGTCAAAGCCATGGGTCACCAGGATATCAGTGATGGGTACTCACATCGCTCAGCTGGTCCCGGGAGCTGCTATGCTGAGAGCTGGAAGCTTCAAGGACACTGTCATCATCACTGTTCCGCTCACCCCCTCTGGCCATAGTGACTTTCATCTGGGGACAGGGAGAAAGAGTCTCAGGCAAACAAACATGCACTGGCCAGTGACTTCCTGGCCAGGGTCACACCCTCCCCACAAAAGCAATGGGAACCAGGTGCATTCCTGGGCTGCAAGTGCCAAATGGAGCAGGGAACATTTCCCCTTAACTTGAAGACTTGGGTCTGTTGGGAGAAACAGCAGAACAGAGGTGTTCGGCCAGGAACCCGCCTAATTGACTGCTTACAATTTCATCACCAGACATGACAGGAAAGAAATGCCCTAAGGAGCCACACAACCACTGGCTCTGTCCTCCAATCTTCCAGTCACTGACTTCGAAGACACCCCAGGGACTCAGAGGCTACAAACCAGGCCTACTCTCCCTGCCCAGAGCCTGACCTCTTCCTGCTGAGGCCATGCTGGGCTGGCTGGGCTTCCTTCCTTCCTTCCCTACCACGTCAAGACATTATACCCATGCACCACAGTGCAGTAGGCACAGCAACTCCTTAGGTATATGACCTTGACTACTTCTTAGCTCCTGGATGCCTTGGTTTGCCTTTTGCAGGACAAAGTTGTAAGCACACACAAACATCCCTGGAGCCAACTGAAAATGGCTGTCCAAAGTGCTTTGCATGTTCTGAGACTGTTGGCTTAGGACAACCCATTTCACTCTCAGCTTAGAAAAAGAAGACAGGCCCAGGCAAGGTGACAGATATCACTGTAGACACCAGCAACAGCAGGAACACCCAGCTACATGGCTAGGTTCATAACATCCTGGACTATTTGCAGAGGCCATCTTCTGCTCCCAGCCACGAACACAACTCTCCGGGTATGATGACCTCTCACTTCTGCCCAGTGTAAGTCTATGGTCTGTTTCATGGGGAACATTCCCACATACTTCTTTTGTTTGTTTGTTTGTTTGTTTGTTTGTTTTTGAGACAGAGTTTCTCTGTAGCTTTGTCCTGGAACTTAGTCTGTACACCAGGCTGGCCTAAAACTCAGAGATGTGCCTGCCTCTGCCTCCTGAGTGCTGGGATTAAAGGCGTGTGCCACCACTGCCTGGTATGATATTCCCACATCTTAAAATAGATGAACTTGGTCTCTTTTTAAACAAACTGGGTGCAGAGTTCATCTAGCATGGGACGTTTTGTGCGGGGCAATGTGAATGCATGTGAACATTTGCCCTCCCCTGGTCGCATATCCCGGGACCACTGGTATAGGCTTGGTTAAAGTCCAGTCATTTCACCCTAAGTATGTGCCAGCCCTGGAATCAGTTTATAGAGCCTGGAACTGGCTTACGCCTCTAAATCTGCCAACTTTCCCTAGCCCCAGATTTCCAGAAATCCACACCCTTTTCCCCTTGGATATGACAGGGTACCAAGGCCAAGACACTGACCGGATGTTAGTTCATGTCCAGGTGGCTAAATTGGGGTCCCTCACCCAGGCAAGGTAGGGTACAGATGAACTAGGCTAGCCTGAGGAGCTAGCTGAAGGTGAAGATAGTTACTGACTTAACTGCCCATGGAGACTTTTCATTATTGAGAATCTACTAGTATCTCTGTCATTGGTTTGGCTGCTACAAGGGCATTCTCTCGTCTGACCTACAGTGGACAAAGACTGCCAACTCATGAGGACTGAAATACACATTTGTGTGGTTGAGCTATGAGTACAGAGGGCATGCTTCCTGCTACACACATACATACATACATACATACATACATACATACATACACACACACACACACATATACATACACATACATACATACAGTCATCTTTTCTGAGCCAGACACTGGAGTGAGTGATGGACCCTGTGACTCCATGACAGAGCCCACTAGGTAGGATGGGCTGTTTGCTACCCTTTCTTAAACGAGGTTGGAAGCCCAGTTCCCTGTACTTTTATAGAGCTGACTGAGCCCTGTATTCTGGAAAGCACTGCAATCACTGACACATGGGACAGTTGTCACCTGTTTCTGTAACCAGGCAGATCCAAAAAAGCTCAAGCTGCTTGCCCTTTGGTCTTTCCAGCTTTGAGAAAGTTTCCTATTAGCTACACTGAAGGCTGTGGTAGAGATGGCATGCTTTCATCTCCACCTTTGTGTGGAAGAACTACTTTTGTTGTTTGTTTTTTTCGAGACAGGGTTTCTCTGTAGCTTTTGGAGCCTATCCTGGAACTCGCTTTATAGATCAGGCTGGCCTCAAACTCCACTTGTCTTTGCATCCCGAGGGCTGGGATTAAAGGCGTGTGCTGCCATTGCCTGGCATGTGGAAGGATGAGATCAGTATACCTGGACTTTTGTGTCTGCCTGGAGTCAGAAGGTGGCCTGCTTGCTCCAGAAGGGCAGATGAGAATACGTACACTTATAGCCACCCTTGGACTTTGTAGACCAGGCATCAGTCCATCCACTTATCCACTTGTTCACTTATCCACCCAAGTAACCAGCCACTCTTATACATTGGGCTCTTCTGAACAATGGGCATGCAGACACTTATCCCTTTTCTCGTGGAGCCTTCAAAAATCACATGGCTCTCAGTAAATGTAAGAAAGAAAGAAAAACAAACAAACAAAAAACAGCCTGAAAGACAGCAGCAGGTGCTAAGAAGGCGAACCGCAGAGTTGGTGGGAGAATCACCAGAAAGGGCTGCTCTATGCCACAAGGCGGGCAGGCCCACTCACGACCTATGCTGGGCAGCGTTTCATTTGTTCTGTGACACAACCACTTTGATGGACGGAGTTGGACTAATTTGTACATTCCAGTTTGGGAGGCTCCAGACCTGGAATGGAGGTCAAAGCTGGCCCAGTCATTTAAAGTTTGCTCCTGCAACATGTCTGGGTGACTATGCCCTGCAAGCTCCTGTACAACCTCAGCAGCCCAGGAGGTCTCCAGGGAAGGGCTGGAAGCCAACCAAGCCCCAAGGGGAAATCTGTTACTGTACCTCTCACATAGCTCCCTTATAGGGCCACAGGCTGATACTCTGAGCAGCTGTCCTTGGCTTGAGTGTGGAACAGGATCTCTCAACATTAAGTCTCTGCAGCTGCACATTCATCCCAGGTTTCTGAGGTCACCTCTGAGGCCACAGTTCTTTTACTGGTCTTGTAGGCGGGCTTTGTTGGGCCTCATGCCTGGTCTTTCAAACAGCCTCATATAGGAACTTAATGTATACATTATCTTGTGTATGTGTGAGAGTATGCATTGCCACAGTGCACATGTAGAAGTTAAAGGATAACTTGTGGGGATCACTTCCTTCCTTTTACCAGGCGGGACCCAGGGATTTGAACACAGGTTGTCAGGCTTGGCAGTAACTTGTGGGGATCACTTCCTTCCTTTTACCAGGCGGGACCCAGGGATTTGAACACAGGTTGTCAGGCTTGGCAGCAAGTGCTTTTTACCCATTGAGCCCTCTCTCTAGCCCCATGGGTTTGATGGTTTATCATCTTTTTTAGGTTTAGTTTTTATTTTGTGTATAGGTGTGTAGCCTACATATATGTCTGTGTACCATGTGCATTAGTGCCCATGGAGACCAGAAGAGGTCATCAGATCTCCTGGAACTGGAATCACAGATGTTTGTGAATAACCATCTGGATGCTGGGAATTGAATCCGAGTCCTGCAGAAGGGCAGCCAATGTTCTTACCACTCAGCACCTCTCTTGTCTCAGGTTCTAATTGTTCTCAACCATGTACTCACCAGACAGCAACATGAGCCCAGGGCATCTCTGGACAGCACCTGAGGGCTCACAGGCCTGGGGTCACCACTGGCAGCCCAAGAAGCAGGTTTAAAAGCTAAACTGGCAGCCTTGGTGCTAGAACTTTCATGAGCCCTCAAGTCGTCTTGGTGGGAGTCAGCCTTTGGCTCTGAGCTGTACAGGACTATCTATGGGGGAGTTGCAAGGAGAAAGAAGGCTCTCAGCCAAGGGACAAGAGAATTCCAGGAAGAAACATGGAGGGAGGTGGGCAATGATTAGGGGTCCAGACATACAGAGCTCAAAAGTTCTCAGAGAAAGCCCAATATTATCCTGCTGGGTTCCCAAGCCTACAGTGCTGACCAGTGTCCTCTCTGCACCAACCTTGCAGTCCAGCATGTCCAAAGATCCATAATGTGGGTGGGATAGACTGTGAGGCAGGCCCCACCACCCAGCAGCCTCTGTCAGCATGTGCTAATGAAACACTCCCTGCTTCCCCATAAGTATGGGCCTGGGCAGGACATTGAACATAAAAACCACAGTAAGCTGACAGAACCTGGCTATTTATGTGAACATGCTACCAACTGGGCAGAGAAACTGAGGCAGAGTCAGTAGGGCATGGACTTCTGCAGGTACCACATGTGATAAATGGAAGCGTGAGTGGTACACTCCTTGGGTACCAGTGCCTGCCAACCTCTGGAACCCAAGCAGGGTAGACGGAGGGGCAGGATGGAAGGAACCCAGGACTCACTCCAATTAGCAGGACCAAAGCAAAGCCAGTGTTGTGTGGTAAGCCAGCTTTATGGGAGGGAGGCCCCCAGGAATGCCTGCCAATTTCCAGAGTAAATGCTCACACCAAGGTCTGCCTGAAGCTACCAACAGTTTAGCAGCTTGTGAATTTTCTAGACACTTAGCAACCAGCTTCTGCAAGCTGGTGATCCTCTAAACAGGGCAAGCAGACTAGCAGGCTGAGAAAGAGCTCCAGTAGCCAAACATGGTGGGTCTAGCAATGAGGTGCCTCCTTCCCCCTACTCAGCGGCAGGCTGCACATGGAAGCGATTGTTTCCAGGGCTGGTGGCCAAGTGCACTGCTGTCCCAGGCAGGAAACATGTGCTTTGTTCTGGTGCTCACACATACTAGTGTCTGGGGCACAGAGCTAGCCTGTCCAAGGGCTGGGCCCTGAGCCATGTGTTGCTTAAGATGAAGTATCACCTCTCACTTGCAGTTAGAAAAAGTCTACAAACACTCAGACCCAGAAAGAAACACACATGAACATACATGCCACCATGTACACGCCCCAGGTTGTCTACGAAACATATATGTACTACCCATTGTACACACCTCATCTGACACACTTCAAAGAGTCACCAAGGCCCACTGGACCCCAGAACCCCATTATTCAGGCTGAGAATACACACAAGACAGGAGGAACAGCTACCCTGAGTAAGTGGTGTACATAAAAGTCGATGAGTCACACGGAAGTTGTAATATTCCCAGGGAGACATGCACTCTGCCTCAAACCATTTCATACTCAGACAAATGCTTAACTTGTGAGCCCCTACAGCCTACCTAACCTCTGTACTTGCAAGATGGAGGCAGGGTAGGGTACTTCCTGGATTGAGGAGGAATAAGGCTGCTTTCAGCTGTAAGCCCTGGGAAATCCTTGCAAGGGGCAGCGGCTCCCTTGGGCATCCCAGACCCAGAACAGGTTAGAGGGAAGAGTGCGTAGGCTCCCCCACACCCCAGTATGAAAAACAAACCAATGGAAAACATTCCTGCAGCACTACCATCTTACACACAGTATGACCGTATACACAGAATGTCAAATGTACACACATGCCCAGGATGTATGGTACTTCCTGTATGCCATAGGCACATCTTGAATACATGGCATTTCATGAGCATATTATATCCTGTGTACACAGTGTATTCTATAGGCAGAATAGACCATATGTGCACAGTGTGTCCTGAACACACAGTACATTCCATGTGTGTTCCTCCAGCAGCCACTCTATGCCTACTCTTCTTGGGGGATTAACCCCTGCTCCCACATCCTCAGGTCACTGACCCCTCAGGTGCTGCTGTAGACAATGGCTCCCTAGATAGAGCACATCATGGGTCCAAGCTTGGCACTGGCCCAAGTTACCCAAGTAACTGATGTCCTCCTGTAGTTAGCTGCGCCAGGAGTTCACAGCCAGAGTAACTCCGATTCACTTCAGCAGACCAAGACCATGCTTGTGAGCTGTGACTTTCTCTAATGCCTTCTGCTCCCCGACCCATAGCCCCTATTGTCGGGCATGGGCCCTGGTTTCCCGTGTCTTCTGACACCCAAGAACAGGTGCCAATACAGGAAACAACCTCAGCCAGCCAGCAGCACAGCAATGAAACTCACCTTTTCTGTTTTGCTGTTGCTAGGTCTGGTGGTGTCCTACCCCCAACAACAATACTCAAGTGAGCACTGTGAACTTCCCCTACACAGGTGCCCGGCCGTGGCTTCAGACCTGGGTAATCATACAGTCCTCTCTCTCCAGAACTGAGCCTCCGTGTCACCTGACCAGGAGGGGACCCATCTCAGATCTACCTCACCAAGACACTCCATTTACTTCCCCGCCCCCAATACTTAATAACAAGAGGTCATTGTTGCTTACTACTGTCCCCTGTGGAGGGTGGGGAGATGGCTCAGGTTAAGGGTAAGGGCATCAAGCTTCTTTACATCCTTCTAGGATTTGATAAGTTCTGTGGTGAGCCAGCACACCATGAGGAGGGGGGAACGAGACAGACTAGCAGGATTCCAGGGACCCACAATGCCATTCAGGAGCATGCATGTCGCCAATGGCCTGACTTCCTCCTAAGCCCCATTTCCTAGGATTTCCACTGTATGCCCGGATCTATACCATAGCATAGTCCCATTTCATTTTCATAGGGATTTGCAGTAGAACTTCACTACCTCTCGCCAGCCTGCACTCTGGGCCCTGCATGCTCCTCCTTAACACCCACCCAAAGGTGCTTCTCCATGCGCTGAAGTGGGTCTCCATCTTTCTCGTGCTATGGCAATGTAATGACCCCCCCACCATAAAATTATTTTGTTGCTACTTTATAGTTGTAATTTTGCTAGTTATAAATTGTAAGTATCTGATATGCAGGATATCTGAGAACCCCAAATGGGTTGCAGCCCACAGGTTAAGGACCACTGCTCTACTGTGTCTTCCAGTCAGAACTGAATTTCATACAGAAAGGAGTCTTGTTCCTTGCTGAACCCCAGGACACTTCAAATCCTTATGGCTCACATTACTTTTACCAATACTGCTGCTCTGAGTCCAGACCCTTCCCATACTCATTTCTCAAGAAACTGCCTAGGAGTTCCTGTAGTGGGATTAGGAAACCTGTGGACTTTCCCATCTCTGCCAACTGTGAGGGACATCCACTTGTCATTGTTGCTTTCAGCTGAGGAGGGGCACACTCTGCCACTTGTGTACTGAGCCCATCTAGAAGGGTTGACAGGCAGATAGAGATCCCAGGTCAGGCCACATCATATGCCACACCCAGGTGAGGGGGCACAACACCTCATCTCAACCAGATAACCTGCTCCAAGGCCTTGATACCTTGCCTTTCTATTCTGGCCTGGCCTCACTTCCTTAGCTAGAGTATAAATTGTTCCCTCTGTCATATGCCTTTCTAAGACTGCTAGGGTACAGCCTCTGGAGGTTTATCCATTGGAGCTTTGGCTAGAAGAGGCTCCATGAGGCAGAAGCCAACAAGCTGGGACTAGTGTCTGTATGAAACCCAGTGTGCAGGTTGGGTTGGGAAGGCTGGTAACTTCCATTTCACAGGCTGTGTTGTTAACATGGAGGGCAGGATAAGATGTCATTAACATCCACCTAGCCAGACATATCTTTGCAGACATGCAAAGCAAAGTGAGGTGGGTGTTCATGTGTGTGTGCATGAGCGTGCACACACACACACACACACACACACACACACACACACACACACACACACACACACACACACACACCACACAATTTGGGGCCTGTGCTTGCATTCCTCCCTCCTAGGTTGTCCCATTTCACGTTGTGACTTGGCCATGGTAGAACCCAAGGGTCATTCTAATTCCAGGTGTTACAACAGGGGCTACCCAGGCTCCCAGGAAACTTACCCCAAACACTCCAACTACTCACAAGGTTCGCCTTCCTGTTGAGAGACTCAGTGGGGGAGCCTCTCTGGCTTCTTAAGGCTCCCCTTCCCCTTCTTGGTTACAGTACTTTGCCCGTGGTAAGGAGGCTAGACTGGACCTGGTACAGAGTGTGAGAGGCCCTAGCGGTAGTGCGTAGATGCTGATGGCCACTCAAGCGATAGCACTGCGCCCAGGCCCCATTTCCAAAGTCTTCTCTGGATCCCAGACTCATGCCACCCCAACAGATATGCGCCCACTGCCCCATAGAGTGGTCAGGACCCAAGTCTCCTTCCAGGGCAGCTAGCTCCAAGCAACCTCTCCTCAGGGCTCCCACCTCCAGCAGCCTGCCCTTTGGTCAGATTGGTCAGCAACACTAGAATCTGCCAAATCCAGAAGAACCTGGGTCTCCAGCAGAGAGAGAGAGAGAGAGGTGGGGGGAGGGGGGAGGGAGGGAGACTAGGAACAAGTCTCAAGAGTCTGCCCTCTCCTGCCACCTTGTGGCATCTGAGGATCAGGGTCTGTACATGAGTACCACCTCTCAACCTGCTGAGCTATCTCTCTGGTCCACTAGATTTAAGTAGTCTTCCTTAGCAAGCAAGTGTCTATAAATGCCACATCCTAGAAACCTATGGCAGCCTCAACTTTCAGAGCTGACCTGCCCTCCACTGTCAGTTTTGTATCTCCCTTTCTACACACAACTAAGAGGCAGCTTAAGGACGGCAGGCAAGAGACTCCTAGAGTGGTCTGGTACAAAAGATACCCTCAGGTACAAGCAACCAGCCTTCCAACCCTGGGACAGGCCAAGCAGGGCAGTAGAGGATAATAACAGGACTTTACAGTGCACTTTCTGGCTCCAAACAGGACAGAAGGACTGGTATGTCTGTGCAGTGCAGCATCAGGAACAGGGTTCCCCTAACCCTTCACACAAGCTAATCTGCAGAGGGTAGACACAGGGCAGTGTAACTCAGGCCCTAGATTCCTTGGGCCTCCCCCATGCAGCCAACCCTCCTCAGAAACACTGGCATGGATGGGCCTGGTTCAGGGTGTGAATCCTGCCCTCAAGAGCTCCACTCAACACCCACTCCAAATCTCTGCTGCTCATGCCTGGGTGTTACAGCATTCTGAGGGTCATGGTCAGGACAGCACCTCCCAGACCAAGACAGAATGTGACTCCCAAGCCTCTTGTCTAGCACTTAGAGGATGAAAGACCAAATCTAGACAGACAAAACCATTCAATGGAATAAATCATGGAACACATGTTATCTATTTGAATTATATAAAACACTAATACTGCTATAAAAATGGCATGGCACTTTATTTTTATAATCAGAAAAATAAGTCCCAGATTCTCAGTTCAGAGTCTGTAGTGGCGCATCAGAGAGGGAGGCCTCTTCAGTGTGAACAGGACTAAAGAGAACAGGTACCAGGTATGTGACTCAGGCCCCTGGCCCACTCAGCCAAGAAAGCCCCAGGTAGCCAGCACAGAGGTTCCAAGCCCACGGTCCTCTGGTCACCTCCCCTTCAGGGGCTCAACCACTGATCACAGGTAGTAGGCTCAAAGGTGGCTCTGTAGTAAATAGGCATCAAAATCAGGGCTGAATACTGTTTAACAGGGATGAAGAGTCTGGATAGAGGCTTCTAGGTGCCCTGTCAGTGCCTCTAGGGTAGAGAAAGAGCCCCAAGAGGTGAGGAAGCAGCCACCCCTTCGCATCTCTTATGCAGCTGGAGGATTTTCAAGCAGACACTAACATCATCCCACAGCCAAGAAGGTGTGACCTGAAACTTGGCCAGCCAAATCCATTCCATGGCCCTGAGTCAACAAAGCCATTCTGTGCACAGGGCAGGGAATACAGTGCGTGGGAATTGGGGGACAGGAGAGTGAAGCCTAGGCTGGCACTCCATCACACATGCCAGGCATACATGTACACACCACTCACACTTGCACACAGCACGAAACTCAGAGACGCAAAGACATTGCTGGCAATTAGAGGCACCAAAAGATGCTGAAGGACCCCAACAGTCTCCAAGTCCTTGGGGTGGCTGCGTAACCTCTCCTAGGAGTGAGTTAGTTATCCAACAAAAAGCAGCACACGTGACGAGCACAGTAACAGCAAGAGGCCTGACAACCATGGAAGGGACAGTAGGATGATGGGATGACAGAGTTCATCTCTCCTTCTGATGCGATGAGCCTGGGCTTAATTTTGGCACAGCAGGGGCTCCTGCCTTGGCCTCAGGCCCCAGTCAGCCAAACAGTCTCCAGGGTCATCTAGGAAAGCATTTTAGGCCTAAAGAGAAAGGTTCTCACTAGTGCAGCCCCATCACAGCATGACAAATTCACCCAGGGAGTTATCTACAAGCCTCAGGCTCCAGGACTCACAGATGGGGCTTGGCGGGCCACCCCTGGGGCAGAGTGTCGGGTCCACTGTGTCCTCAGGGGTCTGAAGGGATGGCCCAGGATGGAAGGCGGGGGCTGAGGGGCTGGTATTAGACCCAGCAGGGACTGCCGCCTCAGCTGACAAGGGGGCCTTAGCAGAGGCTGGGGGGCCAGGCCTGGCTGCCCCAGAAGTGAAGGGCGATCAGGTAGGGGAAGTAATGGTTGGGGTTTGCGAGGTTGGTCTGGGCCCAGAAGTGACCTCAGGGGCTTCTTTGGGCCCATGAGGGGCTGTTTAGGTAGGTGGGATTGCTCCGGGCTAAGACGTGGGCACTTGTGTTGTTGTGACTGTCTAAGGCTCAGCAGAGCAGGCTTGGGAGGGCTACTTTGCTCTGTGCCTTCAACCAATGGCTGGGGCTGGGGCTGGGGCTGGGGCTGGGGCTGGGGCTGGGGCTGGGGCTGGGGCTGGGGCTGACTAGGGCCCACCGATGACTGTTGGGGGCAGCTAGACTGGCCCAGGAGGGATCTATGGGGCTGGCTCTGCTGACGTGGGGCCAAGAGGGCCTGCTGGGGGCAGCAGCACTGGCCAGAAAGGCAGCTGGTGGGATGGCGACGTGGTTGCAAGGTGAGAGTCCGAGGGGGCTGGCACTGCTGACACTGGGCTAGTAGAGACTGTGGGGGCTGGCACTGCTGTCCTGAGGCAGCCCTACAGGGCTGGTCACAGACACACAACGTGGTCCATGACTGCAAAGGTTGGCAACGGTGCCACACGGTCAGTAGAGACCGGCAGAGGTGACACGAGGTCAACATGGACCGAAGTGGGTAGCGACGCCATGGAGTCTGGATGGACCGAAGGCGTTGCCTGGAGCCTGGAAGTGACAAGAGTGGCCTGCGGGACTGAGCCAGGCGTGAGCGCTGGGTCTGGCTGAGCTGATCTGGGGCCGGAAGCAGATGCTGGGGCCGGTGGTGCTGACCAGGGCCCAGAAGTGGGCGTCGGGGCTGGCAAGGCTGTCTCAAGCCTAGAAGTGATCCATGGGGCCAAGCACGCTGACCCAGGGGTGGCCGCTGGGGCTGGCAGGGCTGCCCTGGGGCTGGGAGGGGCCCCTGGGGCTGGCTGGACTGGCTGGGCTGTTGCTGCTGCTGGTGCTGGGCCGGGCCGTTCTGGTGCCAGGGGCTGGCTGGGAGCGGCCCCCCTTCTGGGGAGCACACCTGCATGGAAGAAAGAGTATGTGTCCACCTGGGCAGGTGCGCCCGAGGACCCCCCCATCCAGCCCAGGCCCAAGACATGCTATTCCCTCTCCAGAGCCCAATACCCAAGGGAGCTCAGAACAGAGCCTTAACTGCCAAGAAAAGCCCTTTTCCGTACAGAGGGCACAGGCCTAGGGTCCCCAGGAGGAACGCCACTGCAACACTGAGCCATGATCCAGGACAGGCCTATGCTCAGGCAGCCCAGCCCAGTTTCTACCTGTTCTGACAGGCCTCATCCTCCTTTCTCTTGTTGTCTCCTCTCACTGCTGGACCACCAACCTGAAGCCGTTGGCTGAACATTCCCCTCTCTTAGCAGGAGTCTGACTCCCAAATCCATTTACAGAGACACTTTAGATGTCTCCAGACACCTAGTCGGCGGAACCTGACGGACGCAGTGGGAAACGGGGCCGGCCTATCAGCTTGGCACTGTCATCCATCCTGGCCAGCATACACCCCTGTACTCCTGGGGAGAAGCAATAGCACTGGCCAGGCAGGCCTTTCCAGCTGGGCAGACAAGACAGGTCCCCGAACCTCTGTGACCAGCCTGGCTCCTACCTGTCTACCCCATACCCCAAGCCCAGCAACGATGGAGTGCATTGCTAGGCAGGCCAGACGCCGAAGGCTGGGGTTCAGGTGCATGTATAGTCCTGGTGCAGATCCCGCCACTGCAGGGGTCTTGAGTAAGGGAGGGCACAGGATGCTCACCTGTCTGGAGGGCTGCAATGGGACCTTCCTGGCCCCTTCATCGCAAATGGGTTCTGCGTCCTGCCCCGGACTGCCCACCTCCAGGGGCTGTCTGTTTTCACTCAGCTCAGCAGATGGGCAGTTTTCTGACTCGCGGGGCTTCTTGACAAGGCGTTGATCCCATTTCTCTTTCCTCTCGTGTGGCTTCAGAGCCATATCTTTCTGCAGAGGAAGAAGGAAATGCCTGTCAACCCGTGGGAACAACCTAGGGAGATAGAGTGGGCTCTCAGGTTGTGCTGACTCCTCAGGGGAAGGAGCCTCTAACCTGGAAAGCCATGTCCGAAGGGAAATGGACAGGTGATGGGAAGATCCCAAGTTCCCAGGAGTCTAGTAAACAGTATTGTAGAATCTTCATGTGTGGCATACTTAAAAATTCTCTGAGGTGATGTATTGGCCTGGGGCTAAGTGTACCTGTGAGCTTCACCAGGTGACACACAGGGAGCGTGCCCTGGTGACATGCTATATAGAATAGGAAATGCCCCCGACGTGATCCCAATTCCCCAGTTCTTCCCAGTGACATAGTTCATTCCGCGGGAAGCACCACTACCCAGGAGACCGCAGAGAGCCTTGCCAATTATCCGTTATGTTGTCAAACTTCAAGGTCATTGCAGTCAGCTAACCCTGTCAGTGGTCATCTGTTCCCCCAAGTTCTGGGGCCCCCATTTCTGCAGCAATGACCAGCACTGATCACCAGTCATGGCACAGAAATGAGGTAAACTTAGCTCTCCCTACCCCCTCAAAGCAGTGGCCAGGGAAGAGGTCTACAGAAAGACAAAACCTCCCATAAGACAGAATATCTGTATGGAAGCGAATATCACAAGGAAGCCAAGGGAGGGCCACCACAGAGCCACTCTGTCCACATAAGGCCTCAGAGGCAGGGCCATCAAGCCTTCTGAGTTTCCTGCCCTGCCTGTCTGTCCTGGGCAGGTCAGGGCTGAACATAAGGACCTTCTACGATACACAAGTATTTTGCAGGTCCTGATTTCATTGTCCCATACTGCAGACTGTCTAGTCAACTGTCCACAAAGGCCCTGGGCCGTCAAGACTGCCCTGATGCTAAGGGATGAGATTTATAGGAACTCTGGTGTTATAGCTGTGATGGGGCTGTTTTGCAGGGTATTTCAGACTCAAAGTTTAAATACACTGAAGTCAACTTTGATGGATACTGAGCATTGACAGTCTCTGACTAGGGCACCAAAGGATTATATATGGGAGGGGGCAAGCCTGGACTTTCCCAAAAGCAGAAGGCAGAGGGAGAGAGGAAATAATCAGACAGGGATGCTACTAACAGTCAGTGACTGCAAAAATCAAGGCCCAGACCCCAAGGGGTTGGATTTACTAAAGACTCCACTGCCCCTCCCATTCTGTTGATCACTTTCTGGCTTCATCCTGCACACAGAACTGTTTCTTGGTCATCTGCCTCACTTAGCCTAGACTAGTGAGTGACAGTAGCCAGCCCCTACCAAGACAAGAGACCTTCAAACTCCCTTCATGAATGGATCTGTGTGTCCACTTACCTGAGGGAACAAAGGTGACTCACTCAAGGGGTACTAGTAAGGCTGTCACTAAACCTCACCTCTGTAACTCTTGGTGTAAGCCAACTTTGACTTTGCACGTTAGGAGGGCATAGAATGCTCAAGCACCACCTAAACTATCTGAAGACAAAATGGGTCAGTCATTCTGTCTGGCCACTCTGGGGCTTAAGCCTGGCCACAGCACTGCCCAGTAAGTAGACCTTGTCTCTAAAAGCCCTGGCTTTATTTAGACCACCTGTGACCAAAGGGACTTCACTGGCCTAACCTGAACTTAGATCATCACACAACACAGGGCTGCCTTTAGCAGTGTTCCCTGGTTGCTGTGCTACAATCTACCTCCCTCTGCTGGGCAAGCACTGAAGCTCAGAGATTGTGCCTCCATAAACCAGGGCCCAGGCAGCCAGCACTGGAGCATGGGACTGCAGACTGAAGCACCAGGTTCAGGTACCCCAGGCTTAAGAGAAAGCAGGACTCTAGACTAGCTGCCTTCAAGTAAGCCAATGCAATTGCAGGGAAAGTGTTAGCCACTCACAAAGGTGCCAGGACACCACAGGAAGGCTCAAAACATTCATGATTGCAAAAATGAAACAAATTCCAGATTAGGAATAAATTCCAGTGTAGGCCCTGCCTTAGGCTTCTGGTAGTCACTCAGTAGATCCACATACTGAATACCTTAAAACCAAATACAGACACCAGAGGCTCCGAAGTCATCCTGAAAGACAGCCTGGTCTCTGGTATCCCAGAGCTTGGTGTAATCAACCTCTACTCCAGAATCCTGGGGAATGCCAGCTCTTGTCTGAGGAGTCTGGCAGAAGCCAAACACTGGGAGCCCAAGGAGTCATCCTGTCAGGACCTGTAGCTGCAAGTTCATAGCAAACCTGACTACCATGTGCATCAGAGTTAGCCACGAGCAGTCAAGCCCACACACAGGGCCCTGTTTGTGGTAACAGCCCCACAATCATGCCAGGCTTCAAACTTGTGTTCCCTCCCAAGGACAGCAAAGCTGAGTGCCTAGTAAAGGAAAATGCCCATTCAATTTTCATTTTCTTTTTCTTTTTTTTTTATCTGGCTTTTTGAGACAGGATCACTCTATGTAGCCCTGGCTGTGTTGGAACTCACTATATAGATCAGGCTAGCCTGGAACTCAGAGATTCACCAGTCTCTGCCTCTTAACTGCTAGAATTAAAGGCGTGTACCACTACTGCCCAGCTTCCAACCCCCCCCCACTCAATTTTCTAATGATGACTTAACATGACTGTTCCCACTGTGTTACTACTATGCAATACCAATAAAATTTGTAATTGCACTACAGTAAACGAACCACGAGGAGACTTACTTCTCCCGAGGCCAAGCTGCTTACCTTACCCCTAAGGCTCAGCCCCACCCCTTTTAGCCAAGAAGGTACATGTCCACTCTTACTCCTTGTTATCAGCAAGCTTAAAGCTGTTCCCTTGGGCAAAGCAGGAAAGTTTGTCTGTCTGAAGCCTTGTTCCCAGCTTCCGAGCCCACGCGACAATATTGCCCCTGGAAATCTGAGTCTGGAGCCCCAGGACCTTGTACAGGCAACCACTGCTCCAGAATCCAGGCTCCCTTCTTACCAACTACTTAAAAATCCCAGCAGCGCTCCTCATACTTCCCCATGCTTAATCTACCGTTTACTTGTTCTCTGGGCGGCAGTCTATCCCAAGTTCAAGGTCTCCCTGCAGTCCCCTGACCCTGGGGAGTAGGAGCACCAACATACTGCCATGGCATCTTCATTGCTTCTCTGGCTAAGGTGGAGAAACAGGGCTCTCCCACACCATCTCCCTCTCTTCCGCTTACCTATCCCTTCTCCCAACTGTCACACATTCCTTTCCTTCCCAAGGACTGTCCATCTCCACAAGCCCTCATGACTTCTTACTGTTGTAGAAGGCTCTAGACCACTGCATCCCATCTCTGAAATTTCTAGGTTCATGGACATCACCTTCATACCCACTACCCAGCTGCCAGTGTAAGCCAAGGCTCCTGAGTGTCCTGTGATCAGTGCAGGCTGTCATATGCTACAAGGAGGCAGAGACCATGCTGCTACATACAGCCCTACTGCTACAGTGCTAGGGTTCAGGAAAAGTTGGGGAGACCAGAGCACCAAGGGGTCCTACATCCACAGCCCATCCTGCAATTACCACGAAAGTGTTTTTGAGCATTCCACCCACCGGGCTTCTGGCAAAGAACCTTAATCCCTTCAGATCTTAGTCCAGCAGCTGCACTATGCACAACACTGTCTGGGCAGAGGGTCACCTGGAGACAAGAGCAGACCTTACCCTAAGGTAAGGTGTAAAAGGCGTAGAGCACTGACATTAGCAGCACTAACCAGGGAGGAGCATGGAGACCACTTACTTGGGGTCCACATCAAGCTACTGGATCATGTCTACATTGCTGGCCTGAGCAGTGGTTCTGAAACCAGTCCCCACAATCCTTCCTTCCAGCTCCAATTTGTTGAGAAGCCATGGTCCATTCACACACCACAGCCTTGTTCTCTGGTCCCATGCCTTTTTTTTTTTTCGGGGGAGGGGGGAGCATGGTTTCTCTAAATTGCTGTTGAGGACGAAGGTCTAGGACAAGGTCAATGAGGGAGATGGGTAGAAGTTTGCCAGAAGATAGCTGTAGGATGGAGGGACTAGGGGACCTCAGATCTGAGGCCATGGCCTGCTTGGGGACACTCTTGTGTGAGAATATAAACTGTGTACTCTGAACACACACAATTTCCCACAATCATAAAAGACAAGAAATTAAATCATCTAGATTTCAGTGAGGACAGTGAAAAGGGGTGGGAACCCAGATGAACAAGGTGGTCCCAAAGCAGAGACAGGGTCCCTGCACATGGCTGATGCCTGTTCTAAGCTATCCTAGGTGTGGTAGCCTTCAAGTTCCTCTGCCCACAGACAGGACAGACTGGATCCTCAGTGCTATCCCATGAGGTCAGTACTCATGAGAGGGACAGTCCTACCCTAAGCCGTTTTCCCTGGCCTAGGCTCTTCACCCATGCGGCAAGGCAGGCCAACAACCCACCTGTGCACAACCCCTCAGGTCTGATTTCTGACAGTCCAGGCCCCTCCAAGCTTCAGCATGGCTCTGCTCAGCTGTTGTCCAGGGTGTTCCCCAAAGACTCTTCTGCAACACAGGGGCAGCTGAAGCCAGCCTGAATGTTTCTGATGCCACAAGCCTGAGACAGCAAAGGATCTGGGCAAGCATCCAAGCTGAGCCTGATCCTCTCTGCACTGGAGACCACCAAGTGGTCTAGCAGGGTCTGTCTGGGGTAGACAGATTCTAAAGGAAGGCACGGGGACCAAAGTATGTTCACAACAGGACTCTCATCCTGGTGTCCAGTGGGTGCCTCATTACCCCTCCTAAGGCCCAGAGCAGGAAGCAGGTTTTCCCAAGCAATTTACAGACGTCCCTGCTATGCTTGGCTGACAGGGCTGAAGGTCTAGGAAGCCCACGGCCTCTTCCTGGGAGCTAGGAGACAGCGGTTACACTGCTGGAGAAATGTATAGAAGCCCGAGACAGATTCGCTGGTATTCCCGAGGCCCTAGAAAAAATGTGGGTTTTATTCCTGAATGACAGTAAGTCTCTGAGGTTGCAGCCTTGAGAAGCAAGCTCACCCCACCTCTGCTTGACCAATCCCTATCTCAGACGGAGGAGAAGCTAGGGGTACTGAAGATACGACCATTTCACCTCATCAGAAGCCACTCCTCTGTCCAAGGCGGGGTCTCTAGGCCATTTGGTCCCCAGTTCTAAGTGTATTGACAACATCCATGGAATGAGGGACAGGCCGAGGGGCAACCAAAGCCCAACATTATGAGCAGTACCCCCAGACAAGGGCCTGAGGGGGCAGGAGGGTGGCCAGGGCAGATCAGAAGGATCCCTGTGAGAACTCTGGCTTTTACAAGAGAGGAAACTGGGCCTTTTGAAGGCGAGAAAACTGTCATGTCAGGCTGGAGGACCAACTTCAGGGAGGGCAAGCCAGGATGCTGAAAGCTGGGAATGGAAGCCAGGATCAAAATGGAACACAGTACGAACAGAGGGATCTGGCCACTCTCTGGGAATTTATGCGTGAATCTATCTCACTGGTGACTCTCGCTTTAGACTCTGGGCCTCAGTTTCTCTGTAAGGATGGGCATAACATTGCCGCCCTCCAAACACGCCTGCACCCTGAAGACAGTGCAGCCATTACCTGTTTCTGCCATTAAATAACAGGTAAACAAGGCACTGGTTGAGTAAGGCCAGGGTTTCGAGGAACAGCTAGCTATACCACAGAAACTTTGACACTCGCACCTCTGCTCCTTACAGCCAGAGGAACTGGCTGGTACAGGATATGTAGGCGCCACCCGACGCATCCTGAGAAATCTAAGGGACAAGTGGCTGTTCCTGAGATGGCTGCTTCAAGTCGGAATCAGAGCTGGGCTGCCAAGCCAGGCCAAGGCCAGGTTTCTACCAGGGATCGCCCCTAAACATAATCAATCGCATGCACCACACACGCTGCAGCTGTCAAGAAAGCTCTGTATATAGCATGAGGCCACAAACCCTGTGGGTTCTCCAGAACACTCTCCATCCACAGAAACCACACAGAAAAGCTCATGTTGCACTGAGGGACACCAGGACCTAGCTGGTACACTTCCCTTTTTTAACTACTCAGGTAAACATGGCTCTAGAACACTATCCCCGAGGACCCAAAACATCTTCTCACACAGGCTTCAGAAGAAGCCACCTTGGGTGCTTTGGGGGCCCCATGCCCCAGCCCCCATGCATTCCTTAGCTTGCCAACCTGAATTGAGTACTTGCTAAGCTGCCGCCCAATGACCATCTTCCCCCAAAAGCCACCAGCACCCTCTCCTCTTCCAGTTGTACTCCAGCTGGTTCCCTCCAGGAGGACCTGAAACCCACCATTCTGTGCCTCTTTTTCCACAGCCCCACTCAAAAATAATACCCTTCTCAATGCTCTGACACTCAATAGTGATAGACCTTATAGGTGACTTTGGGGCTGGCAAAGGTAGGGAATGGATAGAGTAGAGCCTCACCCCCACTGGCCCAGTCAGCCCTGGTCACCCCAACACAACACCCAGGCTAAGCCAGCTCATGTGCTGTGAGACGGACCTACAGCCATCAACCTCATGAAGTCTGATTAATGGGATGCAAAGACCTCCATGGTTATATACTTACAGACCTCCAGTCCTGCAAACTGGAACAAAAGGACCACTTTTTAACCTGCAGTGCAGAGGGCAGAGGAAAAGGCTCTTCTCAGCAAAGAGGAGTGGGCCTAGATGGTCTCATCCTTCCCCCATTTCTCTAGTCTTGCCAGTCTAAGTCTGTCAAAGTTTCAGAATCATCATGCTCTCCTTGCTGGGTCAAGCAGATCCTCTCCACACACCCTTAGGTTTAGCATACACAGTCAAGAGCTGCCTTCTGCTTTGCTTGGCATAGAGAGAAAGCAACTCCCCCAGCACAGGTGACCCTTTGCACCTCTGGAAGGGCAGCAGGAGAAGGGTTCCAGAGGCAAAATTCCACATGAATGGCTGCAAAGCAGAGCTTTGGGGCCAAAAGGCTGGTATGTGGGAGCCAGCCAGGAACTTGCCGTTCCACTATTATGTTCTGACTAGTTTCATACCTGCCCTCTTCACAGCCTGCATCATATTCCCCCTATCACCCAAAGCTGGAAGCCACAACAGCACCCAAACACATGTCGGGAGTGGAGGTTCTAACCCACCTAGCAGCAGCTGGGGATCCCATGGGTGGAAGAGCTGTAGGCTAACAATGTGCCTGAATCATCTTGGCGGGAACAGATAAGATAGGTCACAGAAGGGAACAAGGAAGCTGTCTAGTGACTGGAGTCTGAATGGAGGGATGCTAAGGTGAATGTAGATGGTGGGGCTTGGGTCACAGGGACTTGAGTAGTCTAGGCCCCTCCCACACACACAACCCTATAACTAGAATGCAGGCCAGGGCTTTATCAAATGGGCACTGCTATACCATGTATACCTCTAGGTTCCTGACTCAAAAGCCAGGCCCCACCACAAACGATGCTGACCAACTGATCACAGTTAATAAGGCTGGGTCCTGGGACCTGAGAAATTTCTCCAGTAAAAGAAGCAGCTATTTCCAGAGTTCAGAAAAAAAAGAGGAAACTATCCCAATCCAAACAGTAGGGCTGGTGGAACAAGACAGCTTCAGCCCAGGAACACAGAAACAGAACTCATGTGTGCAGCTCTCTATGGGGTTCCAGAGACACCCCGAGAGTTAACAGTTGAAATGTTACTGGATCCTAAGAACAAAACCCAGGCTCAGTCAGCAAGGCAAAGGAAGGCACTTCAAGACTAGCGTTCCCACGACATGCTACATGTGAGAACCAAAACTAAAGGGACCCCACTCACGAGGGAAGGAAAGATGCCAGAGGAACACCATCAATCTGTGGCTTTGGGAATGCTACGCAAATGACAAACTGGCAGCACAATAAAACTAGGGTTACAAATAAAGCAAGATGACCAGAGTCAAGTGCTGGAGGACCCAATGAGAGCTCAGGAGCATTCTTTGGGGAAATGGCTTTCTCACAGAAGCAGAACAGGAACTGGGGGCTGGGGGGGGGTAGAATGGGACACACACGGGGACACACACACACACACACACACACACACACACACACACACACACACACACACACAAAATAAACCCATAGTTCTACTCATTCAAGATCAACCAAGGGGACTAGGAATGTACCTAGAGTGGTAGAGTCCTTGCCTAGTATGCCCAGGAAGACCCGGCTTTAAATTCCCAGCACCAAATCAAATCTGTTTCTAATTCCAGCATTTGGGAGATAAAGGCAGGGTATCAGCTACACAGCAAGTTCAAGGCCGAATAACCAAGGAATCACCTCACTTCCCCAACAACCAATCCTAGCTCAGTCCCCTTCAGGTGCCTGCCACACTAGGCCTGTTCCTAAGGCACCACCCATGCAGATCTAGATCTGTGTCCTGGTGGCTGGTGAATCAATGGAGAGAGAGAGCAGACCAAAGCAGGTGCCTGCTGCCTCCTGGGGGACACACACCAGAAAGGAGGAGCCTTTTAGAGGGCAACAGCAGGGGGAAAAGAGTCTGAGGAGCAAGTAGACAGTTAGGTCTTTTAAGAGCCTTCCAAGCAGAGGGTAGCTCCAACCCAAGGCTCAGGTTTGAAGTGAGTGTGGGGACTCCAGGAAGGCAGATGTGGCCATAAGGATCCACATGGCTATAGAAAAGAAGCTCAAGCCAAGTGGTTAACAGGCCTAAAAACCCGAAAAGAACTTCAGGCGACATAGGCAAGGGATTTCCAGGTACCAGAGATAAATGAGACCCTTCCAAGAGCTAAATGGTTGAGGGAAATGCTCTCTTGTTATCATAGTGCCAGGCAAGAGACAGGCCAAGGACTTTCCTGCCAAAGCTGTGGCACTGGACAGGCTGCCCAAGGTACACTGTGCACTCACATGGGATGAGGAACCTAAGAGAGCATTCCTTTCACATGCTGGTCCACTCTATACCTAAAAGGGACTAGTTTCCCCCCACACCTGTAGAATCAACACCTTCTGTGAATAGCAACACAGTCTATCTAAGAACAGGTTCCAGGTTCAAACCTCTGACTTTGGACAAAGCATGCACACACACTGAACCGCACACCAGGAGGCAGTCATAAGGAGATACTCTTAAGACTCCTGAATAGAAAATGCCTCTGCCATACATAGCTCTCCTCTCTCCTCACCTAGATGTCTGTGTGGTTTCAGTTCCCACAGTTATGTACAAACATAGGCAAGACAGGGCATACAGACCCTGAACAATATAGGCACTATCTAGCCAGCCTAACAGCAGTTTGCACCTACCCAGAACACAGTCAGGCTGCAACACCTTCCCAAGCTGTGTCCCATGGTAAGCCAACAGGTCTAGTCTGCTGCTGTCATTCTCAAAAGTCACAGTGCAGGCTGGTGGCTGTCAGCTAGGCTGACAGTTTTTGAGTTACTGGTTTGTTTCTGTCCTTTTAAAGGCAAAGTCTCTCTACAAAGCCCTGCTGTCTTAGAACTCAGAGACCAACCTGCCTCTCCTTCTGGAGTTCTGGGATTATAGGTGTGCGCCAACCACCAAGCCTAGTGGCTGACAGTTCCTTAAGCACAGCTCTGTACAGGGTGGTTTTATGAATATATTTTGTGAGTTATAAGTCACATGTACTGACCAGACAATGCAGAAACATAAGAGAGAAAAGAAGTCATGGGCATCACAACAGACGTCATTTGGGGGAATTTTCCTTTTCACCTTTGCCCCCCAGTACAGTTCACATGCACAGGGGTGAGGAACAATATATCATACTCCCTCCTTAGTAGACAGCATAACTCTATCAAGCTGTTTCCACTGTGAGGAGCCTCCCTTAACTCAATGTAGGTGACAGCCTGTAACCAGCTGTGTCTTCTTTGGGAGTTCCTCTCTGCGCTTTGTAGATGATGTAGCCATCATATACCCAGCTGCCTTCTGTGACGATACTATATGCAGTTGTATCTTCTGTGATGAACATTCTTCTTCCCCTGTGTAGATAGCACAGCTCTCTATGGCCACTATGAGGAACCTTCTTTGTGCAAGTGACACTTGTTTGTATCTCGTTGTGGGTAGACACTACATCCCTTCATGTGTAGGATACATCTATTCCTGGCTATTTCCCCAGTCAGAGGCTCCAGGAAACAGCAGACACCCATGGAATGTGGCACCTTTTTTTTTTTTTTTTTTTTTTTTTCTTTTTGAGATAGGGTTTCTCTGTATTGCTTTTGGAGCCTGTCCTAGAACTAGCTCTGTAGACCAGGCTGGCCTCAAACTCACAGAGATCCACCTGCCTCTGCCTCTGCCTCTCGAGTGCTGGGACTAAAGGCGTGTGCCACCAACGCCCGGCTAGCACCCCTCTTATAGAGCTTGACTTTCTAATCACCTCAGTTGGCTGTTAAAACAAATTAATAAAAATCACATCACATGAAACCACAGGTGGTTTCTGCTTGGAGGTGGTGTTGAAAATGCTCTCTGGCCCCAGAGTCTTAGCCCTAAGGCTAGAAAGTGCTTGTCTACCTGAGGCTGGATGCAGGGCTCAGCCTGCCTCCTAGGAATACAGGTACCAGCACAACTTGTTCAGTGACCTGAAGCACTTGTGTTGGGTGGACCTACAACAGTTCCTCCTCACCCTTTCACTGCTGGGTGTGGGAAAAGCACAGAGTCCCATCACCTTTGTCGGTATACCAAAAGAATTTTGTCACAAGAAAGATGGACAGACCTACTTTTCCTAATTGTCCATAATCCCATGCTTCTATGGACCCCTGTTCTTCTCTACCCAACCTGCACACCCTCAGTTCCAGCATGAGGCTTAGTCTAAATCTGTGGATCATTAAGAGCCACCCCACACCCTCTCACCAACAGCCACTACCATGGCATTCGGGAAGCACCTACTGTACCCACAGACAAAAGGGGTCGAGGGCTAGCTACAAAGGAAGATGTGCAGAGATACCTGAGGCAGCCCTGGTGTGGACAGCCTGCACAGGCACCCTCAAATGAGGTAATGGGGCATTCTTCCATCATCGCAAGTCATTCACATCCACTGAACTGCCTTTGGAATTATGCAGGCTTCTCTGACACTCAGTGTCATGACATGTAGGGATTCCTAAGGAAGTTACTGTTGAGACAAGCTCCGCCTCTGGGCTGGAGTCCTGCTAACCTAAGAATGTAGCTGGCCATCTCCCCCAACAGGTGAGGCTGAAGAGCAGGGAGGGGGACCACACACATTCCAGACCATGCAGACCCCAGTCTGGATGTGCCTCGGATTTCTCATCTGTGAAAGTGGCCAAACCTACTTAAACGGCCATTTGAAAGGATACATGAATTCATGTCTGTAAAGACAACTGGTAGAGTGAACTAGTCATCACTGGGATGGGATGGGATTGTAAATAACCTGATCTCAGGGAGAAATCTTAACAGTTCAGCAGTAAATGAGACCCAGAAAAACTCTTCTAGACGAGATCTAGACATTGTGATCTGCCCAGAAACCAAGTACTTTCCAAGGCCGGGCTCAGGACAGAAGTGAGACTCCCAGGAGGGTACCCAGTTTTTGTACAGGTGTAAGGAGAGGCAGGATAATCTCCCAGTGACCTGGGGGTAAGCTGGTAAGCCTATACAAATCAACCCTGTATATGTGGCCTAGAAGAGGTGGGGAAGGACGCAGCCAACACAGGCAGAACACTTAAGTACAAATGGGCTGGTCCCATGACAGTATGCTGTGACCTTAAGGCAGTGACTCTGGGCTTCCCGGAAGGCCATTCCTCTCTTCGCTCCCCCTGCACAAGCATTCAGACACGCCCCACTACGTTGAGTCTTGGTTGCTCTGTTCTGGACTGGGAACCCAAAGACACAATCACAATCCTCCCACTGACAAGTCTGAGTGGCAGAGTCCCAGGGATACCAATCAGTCTCCAAAGTACGGGAAAAGGTGTGACCAAAAGGGACATTAAAAAAAAAAAAAATCCCTGCTTGAGATGAGATCTTACGCTGTCAGCTGGGTCAAACTGTCACGGCACCAAACAGTACGCAGGCAGATGGAACACTTAGAGCACCTCGCTCTAAGACCCAAAAGAGGCCCATGTGATAGAGAAATAAATGGGAGGAGAGACCAAACAGATGTGCAGGTTCTTTGAGTTCTTTCTGGGCCTGGCAGCGGACACAGGTTTGGCAAGGTAGAAGACGAGATTACATATCCCAAGCATGTGGTGCCGTGGCTGCAACGTAGGGGCTTCAGCACAGTGTCTGACTGGGTCATTATTACCGCTAAGGCAGAAACCCCAGGCTATCCTGTACATCAGCACCCAACACCATACAACTACACCCCATCACATCACCTTAGCTTGGGATCCCTGACTCAGGCCCAGAACTCATCTCATGCTCTCCAGAAGACCGCTGAGCTAAGGCTATACGTCCACTCAGATGTCTCAGACAAACCCACCCCAGGCCTCCTTACGGTAGCCATCACCTTCAACTCTCTACAGACCCGGCAGACCCGATTTAGGATATGGACTCGGTGGGAACTCCCTTTAGAGACCTGCAATGACAAACTCCCCTTTCCCAAAGCTTTGCCTGAGACCGGGAAATCGCATTTTGGCAAGTCACTACAGAGTGATCCCTGGGACCACAGCCCAGCAGTTGAGAGAGATGTGTTTCCCTAAGTGCTCACTTAGATGGAGTTCTCTGAACTCCTAGGGGCTAGTTGGGCCTGTGGAGGTTCTGCTGGTGCCCTGAAGGCCGGACCAGCATTTCCAACTATTTGAGTTACACACACACACACACACACACACACACACACACACACACACACACACACACACACAGTGGCTACCCACTCACCCACCCACTCACTCACTGACTGGCCATTTCTTTTACAGTGTTGCAGTGTCCCACTTCCTTCTCTACTGACTTGAGTTCAGGTAGAAAGGATACCGTGATCGGCAAATACTGTACATGGTAACTCAGCCAGACAGGTGGCATCTTTAGTAAACCTATTGCCTCTATCCATGCAATAATCAGTCATCACCAAGAAGGGTTTGCCAGTTGACTCCCTGTCTCCTCCAAACAACCCTTGAGAGCACTGAACAGGAAGAATCCCAAGTGTCCACCTTATCGTCGCCGCCTCCCTCAGACCCAAAACTGCCCGATTCCTCAACTGATCCTGGACACAGCGATAACTTGGCAACAAGTACCACCAGCCGCTGCAAAGACGGCTTGGGCGGCGTGGTTTAAGTCCTCCCACACACCCCTCACTCCGGGTCCTCTTCCTGGCAGGCGGCGTGCGGCTAGGTTTCCTTGGTCCCCGGTCCGGCCTTCGCGCCCACCTACCTCCAGGGCCTCCAGGGTGCTGAAGCTGGCTATAGCGAAGCCGTCAATAACCTCCTCCTCCTGCGAACTGGACTCACGGCGACGGCGCCGCGGGGGGCGCGCGGCGCGCAGGGGCGTAGGGCGCTGAGGCGGCGCGCCGCGGAGTCCCGCGTTCTCCTTGCCGGGACTGGGCTCCGGCTCGTCGCCCGACGACGGGCTCTGCGCGCGGGCGTCGCGGGTGGCTTCCCGACGCCGGCCGCGATCTCGCTGCGCGCGCGAGCGCCGGCTCGGCCGGACCTTGGCCTCCATGGCGGCGCCGCGGCTGTGACCTTGGCGCCCCGCGCCGCCTGCTACGCCGCGCCGCCGGGCTGGGAGGGCACCGCGCGGGCTCGGGGCCGGGGCGGGCTCGGGGCCGGGGCGGGCATGCCGGGCGCGGGCGCTCAGCGCCGGGCGCCGCGCGGGCTGGTACCCCGGGTCCCGGCCCGGCGCATCGGAGGGCGGCGGGCGCTCAGCAGCCCCAGATCGGGCCCCCAGGGACATAACCCATGGCGATCGGCGGGCAGCGGCGGCGGGTGGCTGAGGGCGGCGGGTAGCGGAGCTTCAGGGCACCGAGATCGTGAGGCAGAAACAGTAGTGGCAGCGACCGGAGCGGATAACAACTGACGCACTTCCGCCGGGCCGGAGTGCCAGAGGAAGCGGGCGCAGCTGGGGGAGGCTGACCCGCCGACTCCGCCCCACCTTGGCCCCGCCCTGACCCCGCCCTTCCGGACCCGGAGGCTCTGCGCTGAGTGGCCCCTCGCCCCTTCACATTAAGCCCCGCCCCCGAGGAGAGGGGGCTTTCCTTTGCCCCACCCCTGCAATAGGCCACACCTGTCTGCGCACTTCTCAGAATCCCGCCCCTCCCAGGCAGGCCACGCCCATTTCTGCCCGGCTCCACCTCTCTAGTCTAAGCCTTCCCTTAAGCCCCGCCCATGACTTCTGGTCCTGCTCACCTGTGCAGGATGGTGAGCCCCGGCCTGATCAGATCCCGCCCCTTCAAGCCCCGCCCCTTTGACCACGCCTACTCGGCAACAGGCGCACACTTGTAAGAACTGCCTGGCCACCTGCGGCGAGTTTGTGGTGGTCAGCGCCGCCTCTTCCGCCCTCCACGTGGGAGGTGATGGGTCTCTGCACCCACAGCAGGTTCCGGCAAACTGAATGGCAGCACGTGAGCGAATGTCCCGTCAGTTCTGGGGGCTCACAGTGCTGGAGTGTGTGTGTCGTCCTCCACCTGCAAGCTCTCAAATCCAGAGGTCTCACCCCGCTCTCTGCTGAAAACCAAAGCCCTCTGTCCTCAAGCATGCTTCCTTTGGGAACATGTCTCTCCCTGCTAGTCCAAGGACCTGGCGACTGCTGCTCTTGTCAGACGTGGAATATGGGCAGCTAGGAAGTTCAAGGCTAGACAAAATGGTGGGTCTCCTCTTTTAGCAGAAAACAATTTCCCCAGGTGGAGTGTCTGATGCACATGAACCAGGCCACCAATTCATACATCAATTACCGAAAAACCTTGTTCTGAGGTAGCTTGAGGGCCCTTTCAGAAATGGAAACTGTTGTCACAAAGAAACAGGTGGTGTCACAGCTTGGCTTGGGCATTGAGTGAGAAGTGACATTGAGCCATGCCTGTACCTGAGCAGTGGAGACCATGACAGGAAGAAGACACAGGGGGAGAAAGCCCCTGGGCAAGAGCTCAGGAGCACGCCATCTGGCTCCTGAGAGGCCACAGGCTCTCTGCAACGCTGTCCCTGGAAGCATCTGGAAAGATGGCCCACCATAAATAAGTGCCATTCTTTCACTTCCAACACGGGGACCAGCACCTGCCAGCCTAGCCCAGGGCAAGGGGGGGGTCTCCTCCTCTTCTCTTACTCCAGGATTTATTGTGAAAACTCTCAATGGCCAGCGTCTATTTATGTAAGAATCTAGCCCAGTAACCAAAAGCCAGTTCTCATTCCTGCCCACTTTATTCTCCTTTAGACACCTCTCCTGAGGCCACCCCATCTTCAGCTTGCAGAGTTTCCCTCCCCTATGTCAACCCTTTCCTACTTGTTTTTCTGACACAGCCCTGGCTATCCTGAAACTCTCTTTGTAGACCAGGCTGGCCCTGAACTCACTGAGATCCGCCTGCCTGTGCCTTTCAAGTGCTGGGATTTAAGGCGTGCGCCACCACAGCCTGGCACCTTTTACTACTTTAAGAACAACTGCTGAGACCCACTTTTTGAAGTTTTCAATAGAAATAAAAGGTATCCTTGCTTATCAGGTCTCCTACTTTCTCAAATGAATTGCCTCAGTGAAGGGCAGGGGCTCCAGAGGCCAGACTTTCTTCCTAGGTTTCTTCCCAGTTTCTTTATCTCCTTTAATTTGTTTCCAGCTTAGGGACCAGCCACAATCTCCCTGGGGGAACGGGGCTCTAGCTCAGTTGTTCCCCAGGGAAAGCTGGCTGTGGAGAGACATCTGTACTAATGTTCTCCCACAGGACACAGCTCAGAGTGAGGCAGGGTTAAGATTTGCCTGAGCTGTGGACTGGGCCCATTTGCCTCCACCTAGAGGACCATTTTGATAGCCCAGGTTTTCAAGGACTTGCTGAAGTTCCTACTGCAATTTCATACTAGTTTCTTGGTGCAGTTCAGTCTGCTGCATTCTGGTTTTGACTAGCCTATGTGCACACTCATTTTTCTCTCATACCTCTGTGGAATTGGGGCTGGGCAGATGGACTTCCTTTTGTGCTCTGGTGATATGTTCAGACCCAGCTTGTCCAAACTTGAACACATTAGCATCACAGTAGGGAGGGAGTATCGCGCGCACACACACACACACACACACACACACACACACACACACACACACACACACACACATCCCACTCCCCTGACCCAGAGTCCTAGACTGAGGAGGAGCTTGATAATTATTTATAGGCTGTTGATTTGGGGATCACACTCTGGGAACCATCCCCCACCCCCACCCTGTGTCCCCAGAATTGGTTGTTGAGCTTAGGAGCTGCCATCCTTTCTATTCTATTCACAGACTCTAACAGCTCCAGCCTGGGCACTGGGCTCAGCTCTGTAGCCTTTATACCAGCCCACACCACCAAGCTTAGTACTCAATTTCCGTCTGTCCATGGAAATGATGATCCTGTCCTTCTGTAGGTGGAACCCTCACCAACACGAGGACTCTTCAAAAAATAGCTGTTTCCCAAGCACATTCCCAGGCTCTTGCCTAAATTCCCCACAGTTCTGGTGCTCACCCATTCCTCCCTGAGTTGAGGCCCTCAGACGCTCCCCCTGTTAAAAGGGAACACAGGGCACTTTCATGAGTTCTTAGTCTTGTAGATAGAGGTATATACAAATGCTCAGGAGAATGCTTGAGGACATTTTTATTAGGATTTGAGAGGAAAAATAAAGCAATAGGCTAGGAGAGCTGTACATCTCAGAAGCAGCCAGAAGGAGGGAGCTGGGTAATCGAGTAATAAGACAGGCTCAGTAATGTACTTACACTAGCAGCTGCACTTGGGGTGGGAGGGTCTGCTGTTAGAGTATCAGGGTAAACGGGCTAAGAATTCTGACCACTATCTGAAAAGGGAGAGAGAGAGATGAATGGAAATGAAAAAGAAGTAAAAGAAAAAGTTAGGTTTTTTTTCTTGGTTTTTTTTTTTCTTTCTTTTCGTTTTGAAGCAAGAATAGAAAAAGAGGGAAAGACTTCTGTAAAGGTATGGGCTTCTTTACCTTCAGTAAAGGTCTTGTCAAGCCCACAGATTTGATTCTGAGGAGCCTGAGACTCAGTGGTTAAGAGCACTGGCTGCTTTCTCCAGGGGACTGGGGTTCAACTCCCAGCACCCACATGGCAGGTCACAACTGTCTGTAACTCCAGTACTAGGGGATCCGACACCCTCATACAGATATACACGTAGGCAAAACAGCAATGTACATAAGAAATAAAAATAAATCATCAAAAAAAAGATTTGACTCTGAGATAGAGACACACCAGGCCCTGGGTGGCCTCCACTATAGCCTACCTTGAACCTAATCCAACTACCTCCACCTCCCAGAGTACTAGGATTACTGGTGTTCATTGTGGATTGACTACAAAGGGAGGAGGCAATGATATAACATTGTGATCTTACGATCTTTGGGGCGGTTTAGGATGCTGTATTTTCACGCAAAGTAAAAGATACAACTCAACTTCTAGTCTTTAGAACAAAAGGCATACAGCAGGCACTCAGGAGGCAGACGTAGTGTAGGAGGGGCTCTGTGAGTTCAAGGTCAGCCTGGTCTACACAGTGAGCTCCAGGACAGCAAGAACTACATAGGGATCCTCTCACAATAGAAAAAAGAAAAGAAATATAGCTGTAGACTAAGGAGAACAAAAGAAATAGGAGGTAAACCTATAAAATCACCATATTTGAGCAGGAGTAGCTTCCCCTACTGGCTTCAACAAAGCCCTGCTTTACCTCCACCATCCTCCCTTTCATATGGTGTTTTAAATCTTCAGGGGGGCAATTGGAGGGGTAATTGTTATACTTTCTCTTTGCTTTCAAATTCTAAGGAGGGTAATTGTACTGTTTTACATTTGAAAATAGGGTTTTCAATTCCCCTTCCCTTTACTCCTCCCAGTTCCTCCCCACCTCCCGATCCCATCTGGATCCACACCCTTTCTGGCTCTCATTAAAAAACAAGTAGGTAGCTAGGTGTGGAGGTGCATGCCTTTAATCCCAGCACTCAGGAGGCAGAGGCTGAGGCAGAGGCAGGTGGATCTCTGTGAGTTTGAGGCCAGCCTGGTCTACAGAGAGAGTTCCAGAACAGCCAGGGCTACCCAGAGATACCCTGTCTCTCGTCTCAAAAAATTAAAGAGAGAGAGAGAGAAAACAGGCTTCTAAGAGATAATAAAATACAGCAAAATAAAATATAAAATATATCACATCGGATTTGGACAAGACAGATGGAAAAGAACCCAAGAAAAGGCATTTGTTTGGACACTCAAGAATTCCATAAAAACACTAAACTGGTGCAGACCCCCCCACACACACACACACAGGCCCTGTGCAAGCTGCTTCAGGCTCTGAGTTGATCAGAGCTTCTGTCACGTTGATTTAGAGGACCTGGCTTTCTTGGTGGTCTCTAGGCCCTCAGGCCCTTACACTCTTTCTACCTCTTGGAGCCCTGAGCCCTGAAGGGAGGAAGTTGATAGAGGCATCCCATTTAGGGCTGAGTGTTCCAAGGTCTCTAACTCTATGCCTAATGTCTGGCTGTGGGTCTGTATTTGTTCTCATCTGCTGCAGGAGGAAGCTTCTCTAAGGATGGCTGAGCAAGGCACCATCTATGAGTGTAGCAGAATGTGATTAGGAGTCATTTTATTGCTACTTTTTGTTTGTTTGTTTTATCCTGGGTCCCTGGGCTCTCTAATCTGTTTCTTGGTCACCCAAGCAGTGTCAGGTATGGGTTTCATCTTGTGGAGTGGATATTGCAACAATACACCAGGAGATACAGTTTAGCACAGCTTAGCATTCCCATCAGCAGTTTGTCAATTCTCTTACCCATTAGAGACCTCCACTAAGGTAAACCTAGCCAGATTTTTTACTTTGTTGCAGGAAGTAAATTTGAAATAGTATGAAGCAGAGCTGGAGTTTGTTGAAAAAGAAAGTTTAGCAGGGCTGGGGAGATGGCTCAGCTATTATAAGAATACTTGTCCTTGCAGAGGACCTAGGTTCTGTACCCAGATTCAATGTAGTAACTCATTAATGTCTGTTGCATCCGTTCCTTCAGTTCTGACCACCACCCTTTTCTAACCACCAAGGTCACCAGGCACATATGTTGTGCACATACATAGTTGCATGCAAAATACTCATATGCATAAAATAAAATAATAAATTATTTTTGAAAAGGAAAAAATAGGACATAATTAATAGAAAGCTTGGAGCTCATGGAAAGACTAAGGCATACCCAAGAATGGCTTCTCAAAGCAGAGTCTCAGGTAGCTTTTGAAATTGCTTCCCAGATGGTCTGGCCTGTGGTGGCAAACACTTTAATTCCCCAGCACTGGGGAGGCAGAGGCAGGTGGATCTCTGTGAGTTCGAGGCCAGGCTCCAAAACTGCAGAGAAACCCTGTCTAAAAAAAAAAAAAAAAAGGAAAACAAAACAGAAAGAAAAAAAGAAATTCTTAAAGGATTGCCTAACGGCTGGGTGTGGTAGCACAGGCCTTTAATGTCCCATCACTATAGAGGTAGGACAGATCTTTGAGCTCAAGGCCAGCCTGGTTTACATAGAGAGGTCCTGTCTCAAATGATTGCTAATACAGTTAAATGTAATCACAAGCCAATTCCTGGTATCTATTGGCTGGGAATCACAGCTGCTGTGGAAAAAGCTTAAATCACAGGGTTGCAGAGAAAGTTAGATGCTTCTACTATAAACAAAGGTGTATTTAGTGTTGTTTGTGAGGGTCCCATAAAATATCTGGAAAAGGAATAAAATCATACTTCAAAGTTGTGCACACCCAGGCCTTAAGCCTGTGTGATTATGTCAACAACTCTCAAGGTAAAAGTCCCTAATTATGCTAGAATTCATTTATCTCCTCTAACCATCCATCTATATTTCTATCATCTATCTCTTTCTTTTTTGTACTAGAATTCTTGATTCTCAGCTGGCAAGAGGCTTTGAACAGACTCTGAAGTAATGGGCTTAGTTTTCTACCCAAGTCACCGTAATCCTTAATTCTCCCCTCTACCCTTCTTCACCCACAATAGCCTAGGCCCTTGCCTATTCCACTGTCAGCCCAGGACCACGTTCCTGGCCCAGACCTGTACCTGGCCACCACTGCCTCTGGCTATGTCCACCCCCTGGAGCTCTGACTGGTACCTCAAGTACATAGGCAGTGGGTCCTGGTTGCTTCCATGTTGTCCATCTGCTGAGCTCATCCGTCATCTGTGGGCTTCCCCTTTGAGTCCCACTCTTCCTGTGCTGGACTCTGTGAAAAGCCAATCAATATGGGCATGAGTTTGGTCCCCGAGCAACAGTTCACCTCGTTCTCAGCTCCATGCTTCTATGGACAGTCAACGCTATGACCAACTCAGAGGTCCCACTCTCCCCAACCAGGAAGTGTACTCAATTCTCTTGACGCTGCCTAATACACAGCCTGGAGGCTTAGGGTTGAAACTGCAGCTGTTGGTTGTTACTTTGCACTGTTTGGGACAGGGTAGCCTTGAGCTCACTGCACGGTATAGTCCAGGCTAATGTTGGGAATATGTGAGTGAGCCACCACACCTAGCTCAGCTGTCTGTTTGTTTTGAGACAGGGTCTCATCATGTAACCCACGCTGACCTAAAACTCTTGGCAATCCTCCTGCCTCAGCTTCTTAAGTGCTGGAATTACAGGCATGTGCTACCTACCACACCCGGCTTTCAGCTGTTGTTTTCTCGTTCACCAAGCTGTAGGCTGCCTGGAGGGGCTGAACTTTAATTGGTGGACAGAGCAAGCCCATTCTATCCTCTTTTTTTTCCCAGAACACAGAGTGGAGGGGAGGGCTTAGCTGGGCTGAGCCTATGCTTTTAGCCTTACATGGGGCAGCACTCCAGGAGGCCTTGTGCTCTGGTGGCAGAAGCTTGGCCCTGCAAAGCTGCAGTGTTACAAAGAGGAAGTACAGCACTGGAATCATGATTCCAGTGTGTCAGCTCAGGAGGTCCAGGCTGACATTTGTCCTGTCTTAGGAACTAGCCTCTTCGAGAACTCAGTCCAGCCATCCTTAGTGGCTCCTCTTGCTGGTTCCTCTTCAGAGGATCTGCTTTTCCACTTGCTTATTCTGGGCCCAGGCATGTCCTGTGGCTTTTTGGCTTAAAGCCCTCCCTTTTCGTCTAGTCCCACAAAAGTACCACTGCTGCTCAGAGCGAACAGGAAAGACATTCCTGGTGGGGCCGGGCGTTGGTGGCTCATGCCTTCAGTCCCAACACTCAGGAGGCAGAGGCAGGTGGATCTCTATGAGTTCAAGGCCAGCCTGGCCTACAGAGCTAGTTCCAGGACAGCCTCCAAAGCAACACAGAGAAACCCTGTCTCAATAAACAAAACAAAAACAAAAAACATTTCTGGTTGGTGGTCATGGGTCAGTGTGTCAGGCATTTGAACAATTTGTATACACTCAGCAAAGCTGAAAGAAGGGTAAAACAGTTTGTTTTATAGCCCAGGGAGACCCATGTGGCCTGATCACAATCAATTTCTGCTTCTGACTTCTAGGTTGTGAGCTTGTAGGCCTCCTTTTGTCATAGGCAGAGGTAAGGACAGATGCATACTATGTTGTCTTGAGAACTAGCTGTTGCCTATGGATACCAGTATAGGCAGCAACTTGCAGGGACAACCCAGTACCTATCCATCCTGATGCTCAAGTGGTTCCTGCCTCAGCCCTCTAATGGGCTAACTAACAGGTGTCACTTCCCAGACCATGCACATGGCCCTACCCCAGAAGCACTGCCACCCCTTGTCACTAGACCCAAGCTCACTGAGAGCAAAAGGCAGACCTTCATAAATATGTGTGTTACACCTCTTGGCTCTGTGAAAGAGCCCAGGTCTGAATACAGGGGTGGGAGATGTCAGAATTTGCATGAACGGTAAGCAATCTGATCTCCTAGTATGGCCTGTGTACACACCTCGTAGGAATGAGGACAGACTGGGGGAGATGGTCTAAATTACTTAAAAGTGACAGAAAACTAGCCAGTCATGAGAGCACACACCTTTAATTCTGGCACTCAGGAGGCAGACACAGTCGGATCTCCACTGTGGTCTACAGACTGAATTTCAGGACACTCAGGACTACACAGAAAAACCCTGTCTCAGAAAAAAATATGTCAGAAAACCAAAAGCTGTTACTATGAGGGTTTGACATCTGCCTGGGTTTTAAGTAGGGCCAGATTCAAACACTGGATGGCTTTGGGGTCTTTCTCTTCTAGACTTTCTCATCTCAAGTTACCTGTTTCCTGTTTGTGAAGTATTGTTTTGGTTTTTTAAAGATCAACTATCTATCTTTCTATCTGTCTATCTGTCTGTCTATCTGGGTGTTTGTCAGGCATTCCTCCCTGCAGCCAGAGACCCTAAAGTTCACTTTGTAGTGACCCTCTTTCTTTGATCATCTTAGAAGCACAGAACACCCAACAGGTATTTTGTCTGCATGTACATCTGCACACCAGAAAAGGGTAGTTATAGATAGTTTTAAGTCACTATGTGGGTGTTGGGAATTGAACTCAGGACCTTTGGAAAAGCAGCCAGTACTCTTAACTACTAAGACATCTCTTTAGCCCCTACTTTGCTTTGTTTGGGGTGGTGTGTGTGTGTGTGTGTGTGTGTGTGTGTGTGTGTGTGTGTGTGTTGGTTGTTATTGTTGTTTTTGGGTTTCTTGAGATGGAGTTTCTTTGTGTAGCCCTGGCTGTCCTAGAACTTACTCTAAACTAGGCTGTCCTCAGACTCACAGTAATCTGCTTGTCTCTGCCTCCCGAGTGTTAGGATTAAAAGCATGTGCCACTACTACTAAGCTGCTTGTTTTGTTTTTTTTCTGTATTGCTTTGGAGCCTGTCCTGGAACTAGCTCTGTAGACCAGGCTGGCCTCGAACTCACAGAGATCTGCCTGCCTCTGCCTCCTGAGTGCTGGGACTAAAGGCGTGCGACACCAACACCCTGCTGTTTTGCTTTTTAAAGCAGATTATCATATTGTCTAGTCTGTCCTTGTACTCCTAATACTCCCTCTCCCAAGTGCTAGGATTATAAGGCATGTTACTACCATGTCCAGTTTATATAAGGCATTATATGGAGAGATGAAAGCCACAAGGAAAATAGGAGGGATAAACCCCAAAATCTTGGGTTTTGATGGGATCATCTGAGATCACCAAGTCCCATGCCAGGGGCATAGAGTTCTGATTGACATACCTTCATGGTGGAAGAAACCCTACGGGCAGCATCTTGGGTTGTGGACAACACTGCACCTTAGCAGCAACAAGGCAGACACAAGAATCTTACCGAGTTCAAGCAAAGAGGTAGATCACAAGGGAATAAATAGTTCAATAAATGACACCTAGTCATTTCCTTGAGGTCATTGTGACTCAGGTGAGTATAGGAGAATGATCTAGAAAAGTGTGCACTATGCTGCCAACGTCAGGCAAGGAACACAACAGGTTATCCCCCATGTGACCTGGGCCACAAATAAGCAAAGATGCTGCCAAGGATCCGAGGCACTGTAAGAGGTCTGGAAGGCAGAACAGGTTAGGCCAGGAGCTGGAAGCCTGAGAGGTAAGGCTGAGCTCTTCAGCGTTCCTTCTACTTAGAACACGATTCCTCCCAGTTATATTGGCAGTGAAGCCAATATAACTGTCTAGGAAACTCTGGCAGTACTTTTCCTTGTTTATCCAGCTCATATTGGGAGGAGTGACACCAACCACTCCCTCCTTTAAAATAGTCCCTCTTCGGGGGGGTCAAAGGTAGGGACAGCAGACAGGTGAGAAGCTACTGCAGGTCAGAGAGGCTATGGTATCTATCTGCACCTGTCCAGGCTTGGAGAAGGTTTGGCTTAGGGTGTGACCTAAGAGTATATAGCTGGGCTGGAGAGATGATAGCTCAGAAGTTAAGAGAGTATATGGAGAGATAGCTCAGAAGTTAAGAGAGTATACTGCTCTGGCAGAAGAACCAAATTTGGCTCTCAGCACCAATGTTGGGGAGCTACAACTGGCTATAACTCTAGCTCCAGAATATCCAATGCTTCTGGTCTCTACAAGATCCCTGCTCTGCATTCAAGTGCACATACACATATAAATTTTAAAAAATGATGCATCTTTTAAAAAAAAGAGTGAGTAGTTCTTAGAGGGTCTCATCTGCTGAGAAAAAGATGCTGAGTGGAGTTAAAGAGAGTGGGGTTCTGAGCAAGGGTATAGAGTTAGCTCATTGCCTGTCACTGTATCAAGGAGAGGCCACTGAAGCTTCTGGGAGCAGCCTTAGGTCCTGGAGACTGAGGACAGAATTCAGAACCTGTGATCAACTTAATATACCATCAGGATGTCCCTGTTCCCATCTGGTAGCTCCTTAAGAAGCAAATGAGACTGCAGAAGCAAAATTAATTTCAGACTCTTGAAACAGGGACCGTCTTAGATTACCCAGGGGTCAATGTCACAAGGTCTTGAGGAACAGCCCTTTTTTGGCTTCCTCAGACCACAGTTTTGTGCACATGATACACAGGCACATATAAAAATAAAATAGCAAAAAAATAAAAAAAAAACTCCAAAAAACAAAAAAACCCCAAAACAACAACTGTCGGGAGCCGCATTCGCCATTACAAGATGGCGCTGGCTTCCTGTTTCCTGGTTCTTGTTTACAGCATTAGCTATGCTGACTGCACATGCGCCACTGTATGGTAATTCCTATATGGTAGCTCTCCCTATCAGAGAAGCTATACCATTCAAACATTTTGCGGAGCACCAATCACAGACGAATACGTCGCCCTGCAGGCTATTTAAGCCGTGCGTATTCGGGGCTTGGGGTCCTTCTCCATCAGCATGTAAAGAGCGCTACAATAAAGATTCTGCTGGACACATCTTCGGTTGCTGCGTCTTCCTTATCGGCCAAGGTTGCGCGCGACAAGTGGTGCCGAAACCCGGGAACGGCCGACCCTGGGCGGAGGAACTACTCGAAGGACCCTCGACTGCTCGTCGAAGGAAGATTCAAGCCAGCGGAGTGAGAAGCTGCAGCACTTTTCAGCAAGGTATGACCCCTGTGGTCTGGGTGATCCCGTTTCTTGTTGTTTGTTTCGTTTTTCGTTTTATTGTGCTGTCTGTGTTTTAATTGTCATAAACGGGAGAACACTCGCCGCTCACCCTTTTGTGACCTAGCATAAGTGGCCTTAAGTCTCAGGTAAATATCTGAGCCGTCACACCCTCCCCTGTAGATAAAGGAATAATGGGGAACCAGCCGACCAAGCCTATTGCAGATGCAGTGCGGGCGCTGCTAAAGCAGAAGGAGCTAAAGATTCCAGATAGAGTTTTGCAGAACTTCCTTAAGGAAGTTGACCGTGTTGCTCCCTGGTTTGTGGTCTCTGGGACCCTCTCCAAAGGAACATGGGATAAGTTAGGAGGAGATCTTATGCGGGAGAAGGAACAAGGAACTTTAAGGACTGGTGTATGGCCATTATATAAATTGTTAAAGTCTTGTATTGAAGATGAGAGATGTAAGGAACAGGTCAAAGAGGGACAGAGAGTGCTTTCGGACCATCAGGATAGTCTATCAGAAGCTGAAAAGGGAAAGGGAGAACAAAAGAAAAGGTTCTCCAGAAAGAAGTCAAATAAGAATGAAAATGTGCACAGTAAACTAGCAAAGCTAGGAAAGAAAGCAAAACAGCTCGCCGAAAAGGAAAAGGAACTTAACCGACGAGCTAAAGATTTAAAGCTTGTGCCTGCTCCAAAAGGAGGAGCATGTAAGGATTGTGAGTGTGAGGATCCAAAATTGTACCCTCTCCTCACTGAGTTTAAACATTATACTATAGATTCTTCCTCCGAGGAGGAGACGTCCCCCGGAGAGGAGGATGAGTCTGACCTATCTGGGTCAGAAGGGGATCCAGAGCTGAACCCTGCCGAGCAGGCAGAATTAGATGAGGAAGCTAAAAATTATGAGGCTGGGAGATATGGGCGTGCCCCACCTTATGCTCCAGGCTATGAGCCAACGGCACCGCCCTATCTGAAACAATTGAAGGCCTTAGTGGAAGCAATACAAACATACGGAGTTAGCGCTTCCTTTACCACAGCCCTTATTGAAAGGCTGACCTTGAATGCAATGACCCCAGATGATTGGAACAATATAGTTAAAGCGTGCTTATCTATGGGTCATTATTTAGATTGGAAGTCCATTTATCAGGAATTGTGTGCGGCCCAGGCAAAGATGAATATAGCCGGTCAACGACCTCAATGGAGCTTTGATATGCTCACAGGTCAAGGTCAATGGGCTGTAAATCAGACAGCCTACCCACTAGAGGTTTATGAACAAATAAATAAGGCTGCCATCAGAGCATGGAAAAGTCTACCTAATAAAGGGCAAGTGACAGGAAATCTTACAAAGATTATTCAAGGAACAACTGAACCATTTTCAGATTTTGTGGCTAGAATGATGGAAGCAGCAGGAAGGATATTCGAGGACGCTGAAGAGGCTCCAGCCAAGAGCGCAAAAGAATTACATTGGCAAAATGAGGAAGGGAAAAGAGGAACTATTACCCCATATGTGCTAACCCTCCCTATAAATCTATGGGGAAGAGATGTATTACAACAACTAGATTTTGTGCTCACAAATGACTATTCACCTCAGAGCCAGCAGATAATGAAAAATATGGGCTGCGTCCCTGGTCGAGGCCTTGGAAAACACTTGCAGGGACGTACAAGTCCCCTGCCCTCTAATGGGAAGCAAGACAGAACAGGACTGGGTTTTTCCTAGGGGCCGCTGGGGAGGCAATCCCCATTCCTTGGAAAACAGAGGACCCAGTATGGGTTCCTCAGTGGCCCCTTACCTCTGAAAAACTGGAAGCCGCCAATCAATTAGTCCAGGAACAATTAAATCAGGGACATATAGAAACCTCTCAATCTCCTTGGAATACCCCTATTTTTGTAATTAAGAAAAAATCTGGTAAATGGAGATTATTACATGATCTGCGAGCCATAAATAAACAAATGCAGGTCATGGGTCCCATTCAAAGGGGTTTGCCTTTGTTATCCACCTTACCAGTTCGCTGGAGAATTTTAATAGTGGATATTAAAGATTGCTTTTTCTCTATACCCTTACATGAGCAAGATAAAGTTAGATTTGCCTTTACCTTGCCTAGCATTAATCATGAACAACCTGATGAGAGATACCAATGGAAAGTTTTACCACAGGGCATGGCGAATAGTCCTACTATGTGTCAACTTTATGTAGCAAAAGCTATTCAGCCAGTTAGATCTCAATTTCCCGCCATTAAGATATGTCATTATATGGACGATATTTTGTTATGCCATTCTGATCAAGCCCTTCTGCAGCAAGCTTTTGGCGTTCTATCTAAAGAGTTGAATAATAAGGGTTTATTTATAGCTCCTGAGAAGGTACAAGAAGGAGATATTGGAAAATTTCTTGGCTCTACCATTTATCCGACGCAGGTAAAGCCGCAAAAGATTGTTATCAGAAGAGATGTTCTTAAAACACTTAATGATTTTCAAAAGCTTTTAGGTGATATTAATTGGGTAAGATCATATTTAGATCTAACTACGGCAGAACTTAAACCTTTATTTGCCATTCTGGAAGGAGACCCAGCCATCACATCTAGTAGACAACTTACCGCTGAAGCTGCCCAAGTGTTGGATAAAGTGGAAAAGAAATTGGGTGAAGCTTCTCTAACTCGGCTAGATCCATCTAGCCCATTCCAGCTATGCATTGTCTCCTCACCTCAACAGCCTACAGCTGTGTTATGGCAAAGGGGACCGCTATTATGGGTCCATCCTCAAACCTCTCCTGGTAAAGTTTTGAGCCATTATCCCACTCAAATAGGAGAAATGGCCTTAAAAGGTCTACAATTAGCTCTAACTCATTTCGGCTGTGAGCCAGAATCTATTATTGTGCCTTATACTGTTTATCAAGTCAATGTGTTATGTGCCACCTTGGATGTTTGGGCGATTCTTCGTTGCACCTTTTCGGGGCATATTGATAATCATTATCCTAAGCATCCGTTGTTACAATTTGTTCTTACTAATGCCATTATTTTTCCAAAAATTACTAGAAGTCAACCGATAATAGGAGCTATTGATGTTTTTACTGATGGGTCCAAAACAGGCATTGGCAGTTATGTTGTTAATAATCAGGTGTTTCAAAAATGTTTTAATTTTTCATCCCCACAATTGGTTGAATGTGCCATTGTGGCTGAAGTTTCTACGAGCTTTCCCTCAACCTTTGAATATTGTCTCCGATTCACATTATGTGGTAGGAGCAGTACAGATTTTAGAAACAGTAGGATTAATTTCCTCAAAAAGCGCTGTTGCACAAGTTTTCGCTGATATTCAGCAATCAATTAGAACAAGATTGCATCCCTTTTTCATACAGCATATGAGAGCGCATACACTGTTGCCTGGACCCATGACAAAAGCTAATGAATTGGCTGATAAAGCTACTAAGGCATTTTATTTTATTCTTAATCCCATGCAAAATGCTGTTGCTTTTCATGAGTTGTATCATGTTCCGGCAGATACACTCAGAAGAAAATTTGGCATTACACGAGCAGATGCCCGTGACATTATATTAAAATGTGCCAATTGTGCGGAATTTAGATCTGCACCTACCTTTGGTGTTAACCCTAGGGGATTAAAACCTTTGCATATTTGGCAGATGGATGTTACCCACGTTTCTACCTTTGGTAAATTAAAATATGTACATGTCTCTGTGGATACCTGCTCCGGGATCGTCCACGCCACGCCATTATCTGGAGAAAAAGTGGCTCATGTTATCACCCACTGCTTGGAGGCATGGGCAGCATGGGGAAAGCCACGACAATTAAAAACTGCACAAAAATGGAAGTCCATCATGTAACAGGCCTGCCCTACAATCCCCAAGGACAGGGCATAATAGAACGTGCTCATAGCACCATCAAAATGTATTTACAAAAACAAAAAGGGGGAATCTGCCCCGCCATAAACATGGGACAGAAAGCAACTCTTTCCCTCACTATATTTACTCTAAATTTTTTAAAATTGGATTCCAATGGACAGTCTGCTGCAGACAGACATGTCACTCATACATCTCCAAAAGAGCTTGTAAAATGGAAAGATGTACTTGATAATCAATGGAAAGGACCGGATCCTATATTAATAAGATCCAGGGGAGCTGTTTGTGTTTTCCCACAGGGTCAAGAAAATCCAATTTGGGTACCAACACGATTGACTCGGATGGTGAAGCATGATGGCCCCGCTCTGGATCCTGACCATGCTAGGAATGCTGATGAGCCCGCAGACGACGAGTCAAGAGATACGCTGGGGAATCCTGTCGACTTTCCCTCGGCCGATGCCGGTGATGCATGATGCGCAAGTTTTTCCACGATTTTTTACGACTAATGACTCTTTGGGGCTACCATATTTGCCAATATCCAAGGATGTGGCTCCTATTCAAAACAATGATACTTGGATTATTAATGGTAGCTTATGTTTTACTGTGAACCAGTCATCTAAAGATCCTTGTATTAAGTTAGGAAACTTTTCCTATGCCAAATTAGGGGAGGAAGTTACTACTGGAAAAGGGCTTGCCAAGGTGATTTCTGCTAATGCCACTGTCCTCTTTGGATGGTGGCCACACCTCGATTCAGGGATGAGCCGCGGCTGCCATCGTCATCAACCACAATATGCACCTTTCTGCATTGGTGGGCGCCCAGATTCTTCCTCAATTTTTCCTTGGACTGGCTGTCAGAGTCGCAGAGCTCACCCATTAAATGGACACTTTACCTTCTCACCTTTAGAAGGCTTTGGGAACTTTATAGAGATGAATCCCTGGAGATATGATATTGATCCTTTTGATGCTTGGTTACTTTGTGGTGCAAGGGGTAGTTGTACAGACCTCTCGCCTATGGTTACCATCCTGGGGGGGATCAACGGGGATAACCCAGATGAGCACCAAGATCGGAGGTGACGTGTCAGCGTCACCGATTTCTAATGTGAAATGGGTGGATCCCACTCCAGTTTGTGTCTGGCCCCCGTTCGTTTTTGCTGTATGTAATGATACAGGATGCCTTTTTGCCCTTTGCTGGAATGCTAGTGAGTTTTCCTCTGCTACTGTGGCCCGTATGCCCAGGTTTTTGCCAATGCCAGTAAAGACTAATAATTCTTTAACTTTATTTCGACAAAAACGTGATTTTGGCATTACTGCAGCTATAGTGGCTATTATAGCGACTGCGGCAGTTGGGGCCTCTTTGACCGTGTCGTCCTTAGCATTACAGGGACAGGTAGCCACTGCTCAACATCTTAACAATCTGTCTGCCTCAGTTAGTGAAGCAATAGATGTTCAAGCCTCTGTGAATAGTCGATTAAAAGGAGGGTTAATGATTGTTAATCAGCGCATTGATTTGGTTCAGGAGCAATTAGAAATTTTATGGCAATTGGCTCAATTGGGATGTGAAGTTAAGTTACCTGGACTTTGTGTGACTTCCATTCAATATGAAAATTTTACAAAAGCAGCAAATTTGTCTAAGGAATTATCCTCGCTGTTGCTATCTAATTGGAGTGTAGAATTTGATGAATTGATGAGAAAACTTCGTCTTGCCATAGTTCAGATTAATTCCACTCGTTTAGATATTTCTGTCACAAATGGATTGTTTTCTTGGATGTCGTCCGCCTTTTCCTACTTTAAAGAATGGGTTGGTGTAGGAATGTTTGGAACGACCTTGTTTTTGGGACTGTTCCTCTGTTTTTGGTTGCTTTGCAGATTCAAAAGACAACAACATGCTAAAAATGTGGCCATTGTGCCAGCTATGCTGGCTGTTGAGCAGGGAGCATCCCCCCAAGTTTGGTTAAGTATGCTAAGCCGTTGAGACACTGTCAGAACTCCAAGCACTCCTGACGGGCACAGGTTCCCATTGCACCAGGGTGTTGTTCTGGACAGACCTTTGCATCTCCCAGGGCTCAGGTTCCCATTGCACGGGGTCTCAGATGCTAAGGGTCTCTTTTATTGTGTAATCTCCTTGATCGCTCAAGCTGTTGATTCAGCGGGCTGATCGGAAACTTCACAGTGTTAATTGTGGCCTTGCATATAATTTTAAAGAAAGGGGGAGATGTCGGGAGCCGCATTCGCCATTACAAGATGGCGCTGGCTTCCTGTTTCCTGGTTCTTGTTTACAGCATTAGCTATGCTGACTGCACATGCGCCACTGTATGGTAATTCCTATATGGTAGCTCTCCCTATCAGAGAAGCTATACCATTCAAACATTTTGCGGAGCACCAATCACAGACGAATACGTCGCCCTGCAGGCTATTTAAGCCGTGCGTATTCGGGGCTTGGGGTCCTTCTCCATCAGCATGTAAAGAGCGCTACAATAAAGATTCTGCTGGACACATCTTCGGTTGCTGCGTCTTCCTTATCGGCCAAGGTTGCGCGCGACAAACAACAGGTAGAGTCAGGAGGGTTAGGAACAGCAAAGGAAACACAAGGCTGGTATATATGCCCTTACAGCTTCTGGCTCTGCACAGGGGGAGGTACAGTGAGACAAGGCCCACTGGGCCCCAGTGCAGGCTGACCCTGAACTCTGAGCTATTAGATAGGTGCAGTGCCTCGTGGAGGTGTACCTGGGATGACACATGGCCCCAGGCCTGTTTTTATCTTGAGCGGTGTTCAGAAACACTTATGAGTGAGGTTCCCATATCTGCTCATTTGGCTAGGGATTCAGAACCTTGGGAGACACATGCTGTGTTCTAGACAAATAACTGAGAGGTTCATATATTCGTGGACATGGACCACCTTGTCTGCTTGATTTGTACGAGTATCAGCATTGTCCCTGCCAAATGTCCCTTCCTTGGTGAGTGGGTGAATGAGGTACAGGTTTACCCATCAACAGTTTCAACAGTTGGCAGAGGTGCTTCTTCGCCCTTAAGGGTTACTTTAGGTATACTTTGAAGACTTTTCATATCTTACTCCCTGAAAGATCCTTGCTCTCCAGAATGTTACTGCTGTGTAATGAACCCTTGCACCATGAGAATAAGGGGCCCCAGTTATAATGAAGGTACTGGGAGCCAGAAACTCAGGAATGTGAGAAGAAACAGGCCCTTGGCTGGAGGACCACTTGTGGGCAGGAAGACCTCTGAGGAAGTAGAGATGTACACAAACTTACCATAAAGCAGCCAAGCAGCATGGGAGTGGGCACAAATCCAACCTTACAGTGCCAGGCCAGAGTTCTGAAATATGGCTGGGGTCTGCCCTCCTCTCTGGCTTCAAGAAGTACACATTCCTGATTCTACTATATCTTCAGGGCTGGTATGGCCTAGGGTCTGTCTACCCTCCTGTCTCCTGACTACCAGACACACTTGGAAGAATCTTGTGATGGTCTAAGATTGAGGATACACACATACTGATAGTCTTTCCTGCTATAAGTAGGATTCCATCAAGGTTCCCAGGGTGGGTGGGGGCTGTTCTCTGAAAGCCATAATTTAGATGATCACAAACAGAAACGTTGGTAGCAGGAAGTTTTGCGGGAGGCCTGGGAGGAGCCTCCAGAAAGCACCAGATCTATCCAAAATAAAGACAAGCCTGTGCATTTGGACTGGAGGTGGCAAGCTGGGGCTACCTCAGGTGCTGACCCCTACGCAGATCTCTGTCCATGCAACCTTGAGAAATGCTAGCATCACCTCCATGAAAGCTGAGGCCCTGGTCTCTGTGATGGTACATACTTCTCTCTCTCTCTCTCTCTCTCTCTCTCTCTCTCTCTCTCTCTCTCTCTCTCTCTCTCTCTTGTTGTAGTTGTTTGATTTTTTTCTTTGAGACAGGGTTTCTCTGTGGTTTTTTGGAGGCTTTCCTGGAACTAGCTCTTGTAGACCAGGCTGGTCTCGAACTCACAGAGATCGGCCTGCCTCTGCCTCCGGGGTGCTGGGATTAAAGATGTGCACCACCACTGCCCGACAATACTTCTCTTTATGAGGCCTTAAGTTGAAGGTAGGATGTCAGCTTTCAGGCCTGTGTACTGAAAACAGAATTGCCTGATTAGAAGCCACATTTAAAGAGGTGGCAAGATAAAATAAGGTAGAGTAACACAATTCTGTGTGACTGGTAACTTTATAGGAAGAGTCTAAAACACAGATACCCATGGCCATGTAAAGACATAGGGAGATGTCATCTGAAAGGCACAGAGAGCGGCTCCAGTGACTAGCCCTAGTCACTTGGGCCTCTGGAACTATAGAAATGAGTGCCCTGTTTATGCCTTACTTTTTTTTTTTTAATTTTTATTGCCTTGGGTACTCTTTTGCAGCTGTGGATAGAGAAGGAAACTAAAAGGGAGGCTAGGGTGCCACCTGGGCCTAGGCAGAGACTGGCCACCCTAATCTCAGTTAGGAGTGTTAATATATGCTTTTTTTATTTTTTGAGACAGGGTTTCTCTGAGATACAGCCCTGGCTATCCTTGAACTCACTTTGTAGACCAGTAGACCAGACTGACCTCGAACTCACAGAGATCCCGCCTCTGCCTCATGAGTGCTGGGACCACCGCCCAGCGTTAACATACACGTTTAATTCTAGCTGTTGGGGGTCTGAGGGAGGAAAATTTGAGGCCAACCTCCTTTACATAGAAAGTAATTGTTTTCAAAGAGCAAGGTCTGTGAATATAACTCAGTAATAGAGTACTTGCCTAACATACACAAGGCATTTCGTTTGATTCAGTACCAATTTTTTAAAGAATTAAATAAAAATAAAAAGGATTCTGTAAGGATATGCCTGGCATATATTTTGACTCCTAGAACTTAGGGTAGCAAAGCAGAATTGAGAGTCTGAGACCAGGCAAGGCAACACAGAATTGTTTCAAACTCCCTTCCTTCCCCAGGCGAAGGATGGCTCCTCATCCACATCCTTGGGTGTTGTAGAATATTATTTTAAGGTATGATATTTTTGTTTATGTTGCATTTGTTTAACTCTGTGAAGCTGTGAGTCTTTGTCTGTCTAAAACACCTGGTGGTCTAATAAAGAACAAGGCCAAATTGAGGCCAGAGAAAGGACAGGTAGGGCTGACAAGCAGAGAGTTTAAATGAAAAGGGATCTGGGAACTAGAGGAAGGAGGAGGACTTCAGGGGCCAGCCACCCAGCCACACAGCCACACAGCCACACAGCCACACAGCCACACAGTCACCCAGCCACCCAGCCACCCAGCTACCCAGCCACACAGCCACCCAGCCACACAGCCACACAGCCACACAGCCACACAGCCACACAGCCACACAGCCACACAGCCACACAGCCAGACATGGAGGAAAAAGGAAAGAAAAGGTATACTGGAATAGAGAATGATAAAAGCCCCAAGGCCAAAGATGGATGGGATAATTTAAATTATGGAAAGCCCGCAAGAAACAAGCCAAGCTAAGGCCAGGGCATTCATAACTAAGAATATGCATCCATGTGTGATTTATTTGGGAGCTGAATGGCGGGGCCCCCAAAAACAGTAAAAGCAACCACCAACACTTGGGTTTTACTGCAGTCCAGATGCTGCAATCTCCAGGCTCCATTCCAAAGGACTGGACATCTTATAAATACACCTCTGAAAGCTTATGGGCACTTCAGAGCCTCAGCAAGGGAAGGGAAGGCCAGAAAGTGGTCATGTGACTCTGGCTAGGATGAATTTGAGGAATCTCTGGAGCTGGGCACTTTAGGGAATCAATGGAGTGAGTGCTGTTTCTCTACTCCAAGTGAGATCGCCTTGTAAGATGGTCCAGACAGGATAGGGACACCACACTACAGTATGACAGGAAATAAAAATGGACAGGAGCCAGAAGAAAGCATATTCCTCACAAAACAAAGCAAAGCAAAACATAAAACCGTGCAAACACAATTTAACATATCTGATATTATAAACAATAAGAAAACTGGGGGCCAGGGCTCTAAGTCAGTTAATAGAGTGCTTAGCTCGCATGCACAAGCCCCTGGACTCTTTCCCTAGGGCTACATAGCGTTGAGTGTGGCGGACCAGGTATGGTGGCACATACACTCTGTGTGTTTTGTTTTGTTGATTGTCTTGTTGAGACAGAGTCTCTCTATGTAGTCCTGGCTGTCCTGGAAGTTGCTACAACATAAACTGAGCTGGCCTCAAAGATCGGCCTGCCTTTGCCTCCCAAGTGCTGGGACTAAAGACCCAGCTAAACTGGTAGTTCACATCTTTAATCCCAGGCAGGAGGCAGGAGTATCTCTGTGAGTTCAAAGCCAGCCTGTTCTACAAAGCTACACAGAGAAACCCTGTGCCACCCCCCCCAAAAGATATGAACCACTATTCCTGACCCATGGCTTTAATCCCAGAACCTGTTGACAGGGGCAGTCTGATCTCTGTGAGTTCCAGCAGTAATGACAGGAACAGAGGTATTGGAGACAGAAAAAAAGCTGTGCAGTATTGGAAATAAGAAACTCCGGGGTTAGGGTTATGAGAAACTAGAGGTGTTTACAAGAGTTCCAGGGAACTGCCAAACCTTAAAGGCCAAGAGTACCTAAACTCTAGGCCCAAGAGTTGCATCATTAGCTACTAAATGTAGGAACTGAAGGTCCCAGTTTCCAGGCTTATTCAGGAGTTGAACCTGCTACTAACATTCATAGTCACTGCTCCTGGAAGCTGGGAATTACAAGCTACCAAGTGCTGGTAGCTAAAAGCCCAGAACAGTAAGCCACCATTTAAATCCTTGACTCCTCCAGACTTTGAATACCTAAACCAATAGGATTCTAGCACTCTCCGTTACAAAGCTATGGTACAAACTGTGGCGGAGGCTTCATGACAAGCTGCACTGATCCCTCTGCTTCTATTTCCATTGCCATATGTGCTCCCAGCTGTGTGTGAGAAACCATGCCACTGTTCCCTAACATTGATTTCCCTCCCTGGGGCAATAGATCTAACTGAGAGGAGAAGAGTTAATGGCATATAAGCCACCAACCAGGCCCCAGGGCTGAGAACTGCTCACAGCGTACCCTTACTTCCCTCTGACAAGAGACGGGCAATGGCTTGGTTCCAGGGACAAAGAAGACATGGCTCAGAGACCTGGTGACCATAGATGACATGGAATGTGAGGAGTGGCCTTTTGATGCAAGTGGCTAGACGGGGCCTGCTTGTTACAGGAGACACCAGAGCTTTCCTGACTGATGTAGTGTGTCTGCATGGGCTGCCCCCGTACCCTCAGGGGGGTCCTGGATCAGAGCTTCTGCCCCACCCCATCCCCACCCTACCTCTACCCCCCCCCCTCCATCAGTTGCTCTAAATTAAGGGGAAATAAGCCAGAGAAATGACCAGTGGGTTTTCTACTCATCCAGTGGACCTCCGATAAAGCTCTCTTCTGGATTCTGCAGTCATTCCTGTGGCATACCCATATACATTATACATAAATAAAAGTGAGTCTTTTTAAAGACCAAGGGAAAAGTCAGAGAAAGGCTCTCCTTTCAGGCAGGTCTTAGTGGAATATATGTAGACTTCCTGCCCAATTTCTCTGGAATAAAACCCCCTTGTGTAGTAGATGACCAGCAGGACTGTAAGTGACTGCCTACCCTTGTTGCCTCCACTCCATGATTTTTTTTTCCAAGACAGGATTTCTCTATATAGCTTTGGAGCCTGTCCTGGAACTCTCTCTCTGCAAACCAGTCTGGCCCTGAACTCATAGAGATGTGCCTGCCTCTGCCTCCTGAGTGCTGGGATTAAAGGCCTGTGACAACTCGTGTTGATGTCTTCCAACTCACCCAGGCAGAGTTGGGTGAGCATCTCCAAATGAGTCACTGGCCTGAGCTACTCTCTCAGGGCTGTACCTGACACCGCCTTGGTCCAGTTTCTCATTTTGCTACACAGAGTGGTCACACTCATTCATTCTTTCCTTCATGGAGATTTCCTGCAACTCCTCTTGTCTGCTTGACAGCCTCCATCACAAGAGCATTATTCTACAAATGATATCTGATCATGTCACTCCCCCTACGGACACCAACAGTGCAGATAGCAGCAAGCTCTCCCGCTGTGGCCTGTAGGGACCTGCCAATGGACCTTAAGAGCCCTCCCCGCTGTTGGTTCACTGCCAAGGTTGGTGCAGCAGCCTCCTGTGCCTCCTGCTTGGGGCCTTTGTGAGAAGACTTTGCATAGTTCAGCTAACAGGATAAATGGTCCTGCTTGTCCTTGTCAGCTGGGCTGGGTCCTCCCAACCTCCTGAGATCATCTCCCACCCCAGGTCACAGGCCAGCCTCAGGATCATCCCCCCACCCCTGGGTCTCTTGGGTCTCTCTTTTTCCTGTCCTACCTAGGCTACTTACTCTATGTAAAGCAGCTGCTCATGCGGTCTCCTCCCAGACCATCCATCTCAGTGAGGCAAAAGGCAGGATGGCGCCTATGTGCACCAGGCCACACCCACCACCATATACAAGTCCCCTTGATGGTCTTTATTTGTGCTAGCTCTTTTTCTTTCTGTCTCTTTTTTTTCTTGGTGCTTTTGTTGATGTTTGTTTTTAGACAGTATGTGACCATGTAACTTTGTCTGACCTAAAACTTGCTACATAGACCAGGCTGACTTTGAACTTTCAGCCACCTTCCTTCCTAGGATTCCCTAGTGCTGGGATTATAAGCATGTGCCACCATTGCATCTTTTGTATGTTTTCTTTTGGAAAATGTTCACTTAAATACTTCGCTCAGAGCTGACCGGTGGTGGCGCATGCCTTTGATCCCAGTACTCAGGAGGCAAAGGCAGTGGATCTCTGTGAGTTTGAGGCCAGCCTGGATTACAAGAGCTAGTTCCAGGACAGCATCCAAAGCCTCAGAGAAGCCCTGTCTCGAAAAAGAAAAAAACAAAAACAAACAAACAAAAAAACTTTGCTCAGTGTTCAATTAGGGTATTTGTTTTCCTGCTATTGAGTTGTTTGAGTTCTGTCTGTATTTTGGACATTAGCTCTCCCTCTGTGGTTTGTAAATATTTCCTCTCCTTTCATATGTTGCCTCTATTGGCCATTTCCTTTGCTAGGCAAATGATTTTTAGTACTAAATTTGCTTTCGCTGTCTGTGCTTATGGTTATGTATCAAAACAACAGTGGCCAGTCCAGTGTCAAGAAGCTTTTCTCCATGTTTTCTTCTGGTGGATTTATAGTTTCAGATCTTACCATTAGATCTTCAATCTACACTGAGTTGATTTCCGTATGCAATGATAGACAAGGATACAGGGCCCCTTCTTCTGCATGCACACATCCAGTTTTTCTAGCAGTGTTCTTTGGAGACCCACCTTTCTCTATCCTGTGTTTTCAGCTTCTTTTTTGCTAGTGACTATAAAGGACATGGTTGAACCTTCCTGAGCCCCTGATTCCTTATTTCCAGAATGCCTTGCCTCTCTTTACTCCAGTTTTCTTCATAATATGTATTGTATTTTAAATTTTCTCTTTCTCTCTCTTTTTTTTGTCTGTTTTTTCCATGTGACTTATAAGCAGACAAAGGCGGGGTTCCTGTCTCAGCCATTGCTCCACCACCCACTACCAACACAGCCACTATCATGATCTCTGCCATCATCTTTTTTTTGTACAGATGTATTTATTTTTATTTTATGTGTATCAATGTTTTGTCTGCATGTATATATGTATACTGTTTATGTGCCTGTGCTCACAGAGACCAGAAGAGGGAGGGTGTCAGGTCCTCTCTGGAACTGGAGTTACAGACAGTTGTAAGCTGCCCGGTGGGTCCTGGGAACTGAACTTGGGTCTTCTGAAAGAACAAGTGGTCTTAACCACTGGGCCATCTCCTATAGTCACCATCATCATAGTCACCGTCATGGCAATCATCTTCATCTCCATCATCACCACCATCATCTTCATCATTACCTCCACTGCTACCCTTACCATCCTCACCCCATACTCACCGCTATCCTACCACTCACATTATCACTATCACTGACACAGTAATCACCATTGTAATGAGTAATCTCCATGGTCAATTTAGCAGGCTTGAGCGGTGCCTATGGCGTTTCCAAAGGGGATTGACGTGTGGGAAAGCTTTTGATTGTGTGCGCCATTGTTACGGGCAGTTCCATCCACATCCACTGGGCTGGGGACTAGGATGGGGTGAAAGTAGAGGGCAGAAAAGCCAGCCAGGGTGTGTAAGCCCCATTTCCCTCCCCGCCGAATGAGCGCATTTATTGCTGCTGCCATGGCCTGTGGACATCAAAGCTTCATCTTTTCAACACATTCACATACCTTTGGCTCTGTAGGGAGCTTCTAGGCCTTCAGCTGTAGACTGAGGCCACATCGTTAGTCTCCCTCCTGAGGCTCTCAGGGTTATGGGGTCCTCCAACTCTCTAGTGCGCAGATACTCACTATTGGGCTATCCAACCTCCAAATGTGTGAATCAACTCAGTAAACCACCTTTGTAATAACATTCAGCCTATTGGTTCTGTTACTCTGGAGAACTGTCATCACTGCTGGGTCTCTCACCACCCCATATATTACCCCCAGTGATTAGGAGAGTGCTTGACCAGGCATTGATCCAGATGTTAGTGCTAGCTTCCAATTTCTATGAAAAGTGAACATCCTGGGAATGGCCTCTTACCATGTGGAAAGGCCTTCTACCAGCACCTGCTCTGGGTTCCACCTTGGCGAAACAGGAGCTGACTTTCTCATCTACCCAGTGGCCCCACCTGGTAGCAGACAGAAGTTGTAAGCCTGTTTTGGGAAGGCTGAGGCACAGTAGTGGGGGTTATTGCAGTGAGCTTCTCTCAAGAGGACCTGCTTGTCCTCTAAAGAGATACACTGTCCCGCATGAAGGCTGCTAGCTACTGTCTGGCCAGAGTTCACATGTTTGTCCCCGTTGTTCCTGCTGCTCTGGGGTCCTGTCTCTGGACTCAGATGTTCCTTGGTCAAGATAATCTGTAGGAAGCCTAGGTCTGGTTCCTTTGGCAACCAGGGCCCTGTTCCTCAGGAGTGACCCTAAGAGGACACCTGGAAACCCAGGACCTTCCTAGGGAAGAGCCCAGAGGCCCAGGGTGTGCACAGAGCCGGGGGCATCAAAGTGGCCTGCTAGGGTTTCCCCTCCATGTAACTCTTTGTGGCAGAGGCTGTGAGGGCTGGGCCAGGGCCATGACTCTGCATGTTGCTCATCAGGCCCATGCCCATGTTTAGAGCAAGGCAATAATAACACTGGCGATATCCACAAAGACTCACCTTATTCCCTGTGATGGGCTTCCAGCTACACCCCCAGTGGCTCTGGCTGCTCCTAGGATGATCCACCCTCTGTTTCTCACCACTTGGGACTTAAAGACAATGGTGTCCCCATCCACAGCTCCTGGGTCACATGGAGCTTCCTCTAACCTCAACTCCCTTTTGAGCACTTCTTAATCAGCAAACAAAGTGGGCCCACTCGATGTGGCCATGAGTTTTGTGCACTTTCTGACTCTCTGGGATCACGGCCAGCCTTGTGAGCTCTGCCCCCTTCCCGGAAACAGTGCCGAGTGCACAGTGGGTCTTGGATGAAAGCAGAAACAGAAATGACAGAAAGGAGATGATGGTGTCTGTGAGCATATGCACAGTCTCCATGATCCTGTTTGTTCTGGAGTTGCAAGTGTGTAATCTTCCCTGTTGAATAATCCTTGTTTAATCCCCCTTCTCTCTGCTCCTGTTGCCTGTGTTACCTCCAGTATTATAGGCCTGCCAGATGCAATTTGAGAGCACAGCAGGTCTCCTCTGCTCACTGAAGCCCAGTACCTTCCCTAGAGAAAACTCCTGCATGAGTGTCCTGGGCTACCTACCTGACAGGGCCCTGAAGGAGGCTGATTACAACCAGGGGACAAGTCTGCCCTTACCCTTAGGGCAAGCAGTCCACAGGCACTCTCTCCCGTTGCCCCAATTTGGGATCTTCTTGCTAGGAACCCTGTCTCATAGCTTTTCACCTAACCTATGCCTTGGCCTCATTTAAGTTTCCTGGTGTGTCTGTGCTTCTCTCCCTATAAGGATTCCTCCCCTAGATGTAGAGCCAACCTTTGTCCAGTGTTCACATCTTAACTACATTTGAAAAGAAAGATCACATTCCAAGGAGCAAGGGCTAAAGACTCCAACACATTTTAAAAATTTGTTTGCTCTTTTTTTTAAAGGCAGGGTTTCTTATAGCCCAGTTGAAGTAATACTATATAATTGAGAATGACTTCCAACTTCTGATCTTCTGGCCTCTGCCTCTCAAGTAATGGGATTACAGTCAGGTACCATCATACCTAGTTTATTTGCTGCTGGAGATAGAAATCATGCTAGGCAAACACTCTCCCAACTGAACTATGTCCCCTGCCCTCCAAAATGTTTTTGAAGAACACAATTTATTCCATAAGGGTACCTACAGGTTGCTCCCTGAGGACTGGGGTGCCTGCCTGGGTCAGCTTAGCACGGGATTGAGGCCAAGGCTTGGACCAAGTAAAGAACCAGCTGTATGGAGTGAGAATGGTGGGTGGACAGCTCAGGGTACTGCTCCTGCAAGCAAGGGCAGGGAGGAACACAAGACATACGGAGAAAGGCCAACCCTGATTTCCCCTGAGCCCCAGGCTAGCATTGTGATGAACGGTCCTGCAGGGAGTCCTGATTCTGGGTAACAAGACACCTGGAGTCATTATCACCTAGGATAGCATGGCCTGAGGTGAGGATGAGGTGTGAGGGTGAAGCTGAGTTGTGTGATTCCTTCCCACTAGCATCTGCATCTGTTTCCAGGAGTGAAACTACAATAGATCATCCAATACCAAGTGGACCCAAGGAAGACTCAGGTCTGCTATCTCTCATCTTTGGTGGGTGAATACTGAGGTGTAGCCTAGCCCAGTGGTCAGAATCACTGTATCAGCAGGTTGGAAGCCTTGTCTGTGGTCAGTGGTCCACTCCAGTCTGGTGCATTCACTGATTAGCAAGTTGGTGCAGGCCGGAAGTCTTGATTCTGCCACACGCTCCCCTTGGCACTGCAGAACCCTCTCTACATAGTAATCCTTTCCCCAGAGACACACAGAAGACTTGGCTGAGGTTATAACACCCTGGATCAGCCAGGAGGTCATGCAGCTCCCCTCTGGCAATATCTGCTCACACAGATTCTGAGTCAGTCACAAGCCTTGCAGGAAGCAGATGGTCATCTCAGTGTTGATGATTTTAAGAGTTTAATGAAGGCTTGTTTGCATAGGGAGGGGGAGTGTGGGCGAGCAGTGGAGCCCGTCAGTGCGCCTCCGAGAACGACAGAGGCGCCGTATGGGAGGGGAACCCTACGTTCGGGCTTTTAAGATTACTGAAGGTTATCTGCAAGGCTCTTTCCCCTTGGTGCCAGCCTCACCCTTGATGAGCTCATCTCCAATTTCTGGATCTCTGTCTCTTTACTAGGACACAGCCTTCCTGAGAGCAGGAACTTTCTCCTCCAGGTGCTGATTGCACATTTACATATTCATGAAATGAAGAAATGTGTGTTCTGCCCAGCCAAAAAGGCTCAAGGTCAAGGCTGCCAGCTGACCTCTGTGGCTCCTTCTGTGCCCCTCCCCCAGTCCTATAGAAAGAATAGCACAGACTGCCATGGGGCCTGCTTTTCCCGAGCCTTGGGCTAGCAGGGCTGCAGCTGGCAGCAGTGTCTTCCTCTCTGGGAAATGTGCCTGTCTGCCTTGGCCAAACCCAGCTGTGTGCCTGTCACCCCCATTCTCTCCCATAGACAGGGATAGGGGAGGTTGAACCACTAGAAACCTTAATGCCACATCCAGCCATGCAGTCTCCTGAGAGGTCTTTGAGCTGTGAACACATAGTATGAGGCTTACACATGCACCCACCCACAAGCAAACACATAGGCATACCCTGCATACATATGAGAACATGCACACAGTTTACATATGTACACCGACTTCCCACATGGACCCACAGGCAAACGTTCAATTCGAACATGCACAGACATTTGCTTTCACAAACACATAGACACACTTGTATGCACACAGCACTGTGTTTACCATGCGTGCGCACAGACACACACACACACACACACACACACACCAGGTATATGGAGCCATTCCTGCAGCCACTGTACTTATAGAAGCACCTTTGTCTTTCCAGATCATGGGGTCCCTGCAGACTGCACAGGGGATGGCACCTGCAGGCCTGTGAGAGAGGAAAGAACTTAGTGCCAGGCTGGGATGGTTCTAACCACCTTCAGTTTTACTGACTCATGAAGGGACTGTGGTGGCAGTGCTGACACATTTTTGGGTAAACAAAGTTAAAATGGGAGTGGTCTGCACACCCTCTGGGAAATGACAATCTTTTGTAGCTCCAAAGGGCTACTCATCCACAACAATCACTCCTTCATTTAGTAAATGTGGACTGTGAACCTAGTGTGTGTCTGACCTTGCTCTAGGCAGGTTTTGTTTTTTTTTCTTAAATTCTATGCACTGTAAGACCCACGAGAGCGTGGTCCCTCGCGCTCCCACTCAGGAAAGGCACCGCCCCCCCCAAATCACTCACAAGAAGCGGTCTTGATGCAAACACATAAGGTTCTTTATATTCCAGTATACTGGGGCTGTCAGCCATTCGCCATGCAGGGTAGAGGGCTGAGCGACCCCTAGCACAGAATTGAGACATCATGAACCAATCACCTCGTAGCATCCAGTGCAGACCAATTAAAGTATTCAACCCCGCCCTTAGCCCAGGAAGTCTGCTTTCACACAGGCTTCTGGGTGTTCATTCACTCACAGGCTGCTGTAAACATTAAAGTAGGTGACCGTCAGCTTGGGATTTAAGACTTCCAGCTTCCTGGGTTCACTGGAGAATTAGGCTATATTTTCCCATCCTAACAGTACATGTGTGGGTGTTTTGCCCATCTGAATATATCTATTGCCCATGGAGGCCAGAAGAAGTGTCAGATCCCCAGGGACTAGAGTTATAGAGAATTGTGGGTGCTGAAAATTGAACCCAGCTCCTCTGGAAGAGCAGCCAGTGCTCTTAACCCCTGGGCCGCCTCTCTAGCCCCCATGTCTCATTTTGGGAGTGCATGCCCATGCAAGTGCTCACGCACATATATATGTTTGGTTTTGTCCTGGAACTTGCTTTGCAGACTGTGCTGGCCCTTGAACTCCAAGAGATCTACCTACCTTGACTTAGGAATGCTGGGACTAAATGCATGCCCCATAATGCCTGGCTTGTTTTTGTTTTTCTGAGATAAGATTTCATGTATCTCAGGCTGGCCTTAAATTTTCTTGTAGGTGGAGTGTTGGTGGCGTACACCTTTAGTCCCAGCACTAGGGAGGCAGAGGCAGGCAGATCTCTGTGAGTTCGAGACCAGCCTGGTCTATAAGAGCTAGATCCAGGACAGTCTCCAAAGCTACAGAGAAACCCTGTCTCCAAAAACCGAAAACAACTTTCTTGTAGGTGAAGAGGACTCGGATGCTCAAGTTATCACTTGTGTGACAGGAATATAGCACCATTTAGGGGTGGATTGCTGATTTTAAGCAAATATCCAAAGATAAAGGCCCCAGACAGATATTAGGCAATTAGGTCCTTCTACTAAAGCTGAGAAAAGAGGAACTCCCTCCCCAGGCTTTATGCTGAGAATGGAAAGGGGACCTGCGGCTTACAGGCCTGGGGCTGTGTGGGTTGAGGTTGAAAGCAGGAACAGTGGAACATTGGCTGCTGCTGGGGACTGGTTCCCACCACAGGCCCCTCCCTGCCCAGTGCTGCTTCAACTGCTAGTCAGATTTCAGCAAGTGGGGGTGGAGAGGATAGAGTTTTTCGTTAAAAGAGACTTTCTCCACTCCGTAACATTTTATCATGAGAGAATTTCAAACCCCAGAAAAGCTTCAGGCTTCCAACGCCTGCTGTGCTCCTAGGCCATCCTCCCCTCTCTTGCTGGTTGTTCTAGGGCTATGGCCCTGTTACCCTTATCGCTTCTGTTCTTCAAGGTTCCGATATGCCTTCTGCCACCTCCCCTGATAAGAGCACTGGACCTTGTCCCTGACCTGTCCTAACCCTGGCTGACCTACAGAGAATTTTTTGTTTGCTTTGAGACAGGGTGTCTCTATGTAGTCCTAGCTGCTGGAGATCCACTGCCTCTGTCTCCTGAGTGCTGGGATTAAAGACGTGTGCCCCAGCACCTGTGGAGACCTTGCTTAATGATGCCTGAGATTTTCCCAATGATGCCACATTTTAAGGATTTCAATAGATAAGACTTAATTTCCCGCCCCCCCCCAACTGGCTCCTTGAGGTGTGTTTCGAAGAAACTTGCTGAATTTGGTGTGGTGGTACATACTTGTAATCCTAACCCTGTGGCTGAGACAGGAGAACTACTGAGAGGTGGGGGCTAGCCAAGGCTATACAGTGACAGATATATATATATATATATATATATATATATATATATATATATGTGTGTGTGTGTGTGTGTGTGTGTGTGTGTGTGTGTGTGTGTGCGTGTATCCATATGTATATAGGTATATATATATCCCTCTTTTTTTATTTTTCCTTTGTTTCATCTTTCTTATGACAATATTAAAAAAACAAAACAAAACAAAACAGCGATCAACCAGGCTTGGCCAGCATGGACTACACACACAGTGTGCCAGGCCAGCCTTCCCAATTCTCTTCCAACCTAGCTGTTTGAGACTCTGTGTCAGAGAAGCTAGAAGACCAGATTCCTCTTCTCAGGAAGCAGGGAACAGATGCAGTGAGACCTTGTCCTTTTGCCCAGGAGCCCTGGGGAGCTCCCTCCAGGGTCTTTGGGTCAGTAGGGGCAGCCCCTCTGCTGTCATATGACCCCATTAAGCATTAACAAGTGCCTGTTGCTTTGGTAACTACTGCTAGGCTGTTTCTGTTCCACCCACTTGGCAAGAGTGACCTTGCTCAGACTTTGGGGAACAATCACCAGGTGAGCAGTTTCCATGACTCCCTTCCCACTCTTCTTGGCCACTGTTTTATTGGTCGTGTGCAGCAGGGGTCATCCTGGAGAGAAAGGTCAGGACTGGACACTCACTTCACCCTGAGGGCCACCCTGTAGGCTAGGGATAGAAAAGGCACAGCTGGTCCTGTGCCAGACACAGCATCTCACAGCCCTTCTGGGGCGAGAGAGGCTAATGTGAGAAAATCCCTGGGCAGCCAGCTGCCAGGCCACCTGCAGAGCACCCTAGCTTCAGTAAATCCCCATTTGATAGTAACAGGGACGGGGAAGGTGCCAGTGTGCTCAGCTCAGCCTCACAAACTGCAGGAATAAATTATCTGGCTCCTCTTGGGCATACTGGAATCCAGTTACAGCTATGGGGCCTTGAATGAGGGGCCTAGCTTTGGGGCTTGTCTGGGTCTTCCCTTCCTCAGTTTAACATTCTGGGACTTGGGTGACCACATGGGACAAAACCTTGATGGGGCTAAGCCCTGACCCATGGAACTTACTCTGCGCAGAATACATAAATGAGGAGCTTGGAACCTGGCAATGCCACACGTGTGTTACACAGGATCAGCTGTCAGAGTACCTTGGGACTACCAGAGATAGATAGATAGATAGATAGATAGATAGATAGATAGATAGATAGATAGATAGATAGATAGATAGATAGAATATGTCGGCATCCAGGAAAACACGGTGCTGGCTACATCTTGCGTGAAAGACAACAGGAAGTGGACTGAGTGTTACGCTGAGCAAAGCCTGTCCCTATAGAGATACACTTCCTCCAACAAGGCCACTCCTACTCTAACAAAGCCACACCTCCTAACATTGCCATGGCCTTTGGAGGGCCATTTTCTTCCAAACCACCACAATTACTATGCCCCAATTTTCCAAGATTGTATTTTGAGGACTTTGACTTTTATCCAGGGGTGCTGAGTCAGAGAGGAGACAACTCCAATGCCCTGATGGTCTGCCACTACCCCACCTCTCCATCTCCACCCTCCACTCGCCCTCCTTAGCAGAACAGTGTCTGCAGGTCTCCCAGACAAGACTTGGCTCCTTGTTCCTATTGGCCTCTAGGTTTTCCAAAGCTGCTGTACTGGCTGGTTTTGTGTTAACTTGACAGAAGCTAGAGTCATCAGAGGGGAAATAGCCTCAGTTGAGGAGGAAAAGTTTCCATGAGTCCAGCTTTAAGGCATTTTCTCGATTAGTGATCAGTGGGGTGGGGCCTTCCCTGGGCTGGTGGTCCTGGGTTCTATAAGAAAGCAGGCTGAGCAAGCCAGGGAAAGCAAGTCAGTAAGCAGCACCCTCCATGGCCTCTGCACCAGCACCAGCCTCCAGGTTCCAGCCCAGCTTGAGTTTCTGTTCTGACTTCCTCCAATGATCGACCATGACCTGGAAGTAAAAGACAATAAACAGTTTCCTCCCCAACTTGCTTTTTGATCATGGTGTTTTGTTACAGCGATAGAAACCCTCAGAGAGCTGCCTTAAGGAACCCAGTCACTGGAGGGGATTTGCTTAGGCCGTTGAGAAGGCTGCCTTGTTTTGTTTTTCCAGTATGTTCCTCTAACTAGACTGTAGTTAGGAGTCTGTCAGGTGAGAGCAATGCTTCATACTATATACTGTTCCACTTGTAGCCCTGAGCTGTGCCTTGATGAGCAAATGGTAGTAAATGGATGAGAGAGAAGAGAGGGAGGGAATGAGACAGAGAACAGAGCAGTGGCCCAGGGAGAAACTGGAGAGAGCCAGCTGAGAAGTGGCCCAGACGCTCGCTAATGATGCACAAACATCTTACGCTTGGTGGTACCAAGCTGGACCACCAGTGCTTTTTATACTTCATGGATCTAGAGTTAGGCTGGGCTCTGTGGCATTGATGGAAGTCACTTGGGATTCTCACTGGTGGGTGGATTGGTTGGAGGGGCCAGGATGAACACCATGTCCTGAGCAGCCTGGCCTGCTGGATCTTGAAAGGATGACATAGCCCCACCTGTAACAAGAAGGGCAATGAGGAGGGCTGGGTACCAGTGTCCAAGACCATGGTCAGGGTTGTGTCTCCTGTGGGACACAGGGACACCTGACCCTGTGCCTCCTACGTCCTGTCTCCTGCCCCCCCCACTCTGTTGTTGTCTATTATTCGGCTGCCCCCACCTCCTATCTCACAAGGCTGCTCACAGGAGGTGGGAACTCCATGCAGTTTTCTCTAAGGTTCTGAAACATCCCTAGGATGGAATAAGCATCCTTTGTTAGGATGAATCTTTGTTATCTTCTTTGATAATGACTCAATATGCTTCAAGCAGCTCCCTACATCTGTTTCTCTTTCTGTTCCTAAGTCCCCTTCGCTGGTAGAGATTAGCACACACGTGAAGGACACGTTGGTGAGGAACAGCTGATTTCTCCCCGAAGAAGGCCACCAACCCTCCGTCTTTTCCCAAGCCTCCCACCCAGCCTGCCTGCTTTCTGAGGCCGGCTTGCTTCCCATCGGTGTGGGTGAATTTGGTCAGGGCTACTTCCTGGCCTTGGAAGCCTCAGGTGGACACTGGGAGGCCAGTTCTTTAGGAACATAGAACAGTGCTGCCTCAACTGTTCCAGGGGCATCTTTCCCTGCTCTGGCCCCTACCTCAGCCCTACCCTACTGTCTCTCCTGCCCTGCTTGGCCTCCCAGGTTTCCATTCTGCCCTGTACTTAACGGTCACATCATGGCCATTGTGTCCCTCCATGGTGGTTGCTTTGAAAGGGACTATTTGACCCAATTCTGGCTCAGAACCTAGGAGGGAATGGGTAGCCACTGGTCTGCAGAATTCCAGGAACATCTTCTATCCCCTCCAGGGGTTTTTATAGACTTCAGTCTTTGGGGGAGCTCATGGCATGTACTTTCTAGGAGCTTATGGACTCAGAGACGGCAAACCAAATCCCTGGAAACGTTATCTTCATTAAAGAGTAGTTCCCAAGCTTGAAGCTGTGAGCTGTCAAGACCACCATGGTCTCACGGCCCCACCCATCGTGGTCTGATCATATCTATCCAAAGGTCTGTTCCTCCTGTCTGGAGGTCCACTCCTCCACTTGCCTCTACTTGCAAATTTAAGTGACATAAGTCAGTTGTCAAAGGGCAAACGTGGTACGTTTGTTTCACCAGACACGTCCAGAATCTGTATTTTTGTAGGGATGCCTAGGGCATGAGAAGGTAGTAGGCTCATTACATAAAAGTACCCGGTTCTGTCTGAGATACTGGAAACATTTTGAACTAGACAGGTGTGGTGGGTTCCCTAGGACATACACTCCTCCAGAACCCATCAATGGGCCTGCTCACTGCACAGTGACCTCAGGCCTGTCTCTTCTTTGTCACTTGGCCCACGATCCTTTGCAGGATGGGTTGTGGCTACTCACCCAGAGGGGTTTTTTTGTTTTCTTTAGGAGTCATAGCTTGGATCAGCCTCAAACTTGCTACTGGCTGGTTTCTGCTTGTTCCTGCTTTTTACCTCCCAGAGTGCTAGGATTACACACACACATACACACACAGACACAGACATAGACACACACACACACACACACACACACACACACACTAAAAATAATGATAAGAATAACAACAACTGTATTAATATCAAATTAAAAAAGGGAACCCTGTCACAGAATGCTACAACTTCTGAGACTCTTATTTATAGTTGCCAGATTTTTGTTACAGTATTTATGAAAGATTTATTTGTGTGTGTGTGTGTGTGTGTGTGTGTGTGTGTCTGCCTCCCCAACACCAGCCCCTTTATGGCTGGGGTAGTTGCCATGGTAATGGCTTATGAGGTGGATAAACAGGTTTCCCCATTGGCAGAACAGCTGGTGGGAAGGGGTGAGTCCATCTCTGGGCATGTGTCCAGGGTCCCATTTCTAGCTCCTGAGCTGTAGGGATTCCCCTGGCAGTTCCCATGGCCTTCATCTCAGTGGATCGCCTGCCTTTCTGAGTTAACATATCACCCCCACCTCCCACACACCTTCCCAGTACCCTGGCAAAGGTTGGTTCATCAGAGTATGCTTTCTGTAGGAAGGGCCCCCTGCCACTGTGAAGACAATATTGGCTGAGAACTTCTATTTCCACCACAAACTTCCTCCTCCACCTAGGCCTACTTTAGCTGGTGTCACAGGGAAAAATTTAGATGCAAGCGGCTGAAGGGCCAGGTGTCAGGGTCTTGAGAACACCTGAACCCTGGAGTCTCAGTGGATTTCCAGCGACCCTGATTTCTAGCAGGTTGCTTTGTCTGTTTTTTTTTTTTAAATGTATTTGAACATTTTGAGATTTAATTTTACATGCATGCGTGTTTTGCCTAGATGTATCTGTGTGCCATATGCATACAATGCCCAGAGAGGCCAAAAGAGGGCATCAGATAAGACACCTTGGAACTGGAGTTATAGACAGTTGTGAGCCACCATGGGGTGCCAGGAGTGAACTGGAGTCCTCTGGAAGAGCAGTCGAAACTCTCAATCTCTCAGCCATCTCTTCAGTCCCATTTTTTTGTTTGTTTTTTAATGGGGCTCAGATGTGACTGAACCGTAGCCAAATATTCATGGTGTGTGTTGGGTCTCTGTCGGCCAGGAGGGGTCCTGTGGGTGCATGAGATCAAACTGCATGGCTTCCTTTCTGGATCATAAACAGGGGGATCAGAGGTTCTCTTCTGTGGCGACTCCTCTGGAATGGTCTTCCTGAGCTGCTCTACAATCACCTGACGTCCATCTGTTTTCCTTTCTGAACCCCAACTAGTACATTTCTATGCATGGGTTTTAATAGAAGACTCACCCTCCAATGCAAGAGATCCCACTCTGCTGGCACAGGGACAAAGAAAAGGGGGGAGGAATCATTGGATAGTGGCAGTCATTTATTAGTTCAAGTGAAAGGGAGCTGACTGTGGTGGCCCATACCTGCAATCTCGGCTCTTGGGAAGCTGAGGAGAAGGAGTACAGGTTTGAAGCCGCCTTGGGGGCAACACACACACATACCAGGTGCAAATATATATATATATATATATATGTATATATATATATATATATATATATATATATGAAGGCAAAATGCTCATATGCATAAATTAAATTTTTAAAGCCCTTAAAACAACAAAACTCGGGGGCTGGAGAGATGGCTCAGTGGTTAAGAGCACCAACTGTTCTTCCAGAGGTCCTGGGTTCAATTCCCAGCACCCATGTGGCAGCTCACAACTGTCTGTAACTCCAGTTCCAGGGGATCTGATACCCTCGAGCAGACATCCACGCAGGCAAAATACTAATGAACATAAATAAATAAATAAATAAATAAATATTTAAAAAAAAAGCAGAACCAAAAAACTCAAAGGACAAACCCAATTGAGGTCCCAGAGTCCTATCCAAGAGGGTTAGAAGAATAGGAAAAATTGTCGAGTGTCTCTAAAACATGTTCTAATCAGGATTGAGCACTGGGCACTGGGGTAAGCAGTGGTTACCCAGTGTTGTGAGGGATCTGGTGAGGAGGAGGAGGAGGAGGAGGAGGAGGAGGAGGAGGAGGAGGAGGAGGAGGAGGAGGAGGCTGAAAGCTGCTGAAGATCAATGAAGTATATCAGACCAGCCCAAAATACTTAAGCAGGACTGAAAGTGAGTGACAGGAAAGAGGGGTGAATGTGTCAAAACCAAGGAGGTTATAGGCGCTTGGAAAAAGAAAATACATAAGCAATAACAGCAATTCAATAGTTTAGTGGACTATAATGGTTAGAGAAAAGGGGCTCGTTGAAGTCGAATGGGTTTTATTGGGGGTAAAGAGAGGTTGGAAATCTAGTTACTGAGACAGGAGGGTGACTGGACCAGACTAAGCAACTTAGAAATATCCTATCTCAAAATAAAAAGTAAAAAGATGGGTCATCAAGAGATGGCTAAGTTGGTAAAGGTACTTGCTTGAGTTCTATACCTGAGACCCACAGAGGGGAAGGAAATCCTAAAGTTATCCTCTGACCTCCCACACTGCACACACACACACACACACACACACACACACACACACACACCTATCTTGTGGTGGTTTCAGTGAGAATGGCTTTCCTTTGAGAGCTATCTCTCTCATGTGTTTGAATGCTTGGTCCCAGTTAGTGGAACTGAACTATTTGGGAAGGGTTAGGAGGTGTGACCTCATTGGAGGTGGTACGTTGATGTGGGCCTTGAGGTTTTAAAAGCTCAACCCAGTCCCAGTATCTCTCTCTCTCAGCATGCTGCCTGAAGATCGGAATGTAAAGCTCTCAGCTACTGTTGTTATTAAACACAGCATTAAACAATCCCTAGGCAGGGCCTTCAGGGATTCCCACCTGAACTCTCAAAGTCCCTTAGGTTGAACTCTCAAGGATTACTATATTAGAATAGCAAGGATTCCCAAGATTCCTAGGCCGAACCCACAGGATCCCCAGACTGTATGAATAAAGGTTGTTCTTACAGATAAGGCAGCTACTCTAGAGGGTTTTCTGCTTCCTTTTTTTCTCTCCTATGACCTTCCTACCCACCTTGTGTGATGTGGTAGCTCGGGCTCCAGGCAGCTCAGAGTGGAAATCAGAAAGCCACAGTGGTAGGAGCTCCAGGATGGAGCCCCTCTGAGAAGGTCTGTGCTTGCTTACTCTACAGTATTTGCTAAAATCTTTTCCAGGGAGAATGTTCCTGCAGGTACAGGATTCGGGTGAGGGAGCAGGAAGCTTAGTACCATAGACACAGTCAAGTGGCCAGCTCTACCTTGCATCATCAGGCACTGTTGTTAACAGTCCATTAGCAGCACCCTTGAGTGCTTCCTGACCAGCAGCACCACAGCAAGCTCCAATGGTCTCTCTGAGACACCGGAGGTGGGCCTTCGTGAGTAATGGAGTCTGTGAGGAGCCAGGATCCTGCTCAGATGAGTGTTGCTATGCTTTCCCTGAAGAGAATAGATACCCAGTGAAAGGAGGAGCAGGCAGGCTAGGCCCTGCTGAGGCGGAGCCCTAGACTTATGCCATTCCTTCCCTGCAAATAAGAACATGCACACGTTGCATGCATGTGGATGTAGGGTATGTGGCATGTGTCCATGCAGCAACCAGTGTGCACACATTTAAGGATACATCTCCTGGGTCTCCTGAAGGCAAAACCCACTATGTTATGTGGAAAGGAAAGTAGTGAGAGGCTGGTAACACAGTTACCATGTTGGCAGGAAGGCTCAGTGGAAGTTCCCCAAGAATCCTAGGGTACAGCTGCCCAGCCCTTCAGTACCACTTGGCTACAGCTCCAAGAGACATGAGCTGCTAGTTCCGAGCTCAGCCAATTCTGACTTACGCCACCTGGGCATCTCAGGAAGCCATGGAGGCTACCAGCAATGGAGAGGGCTACAGGACAGTGACCACTGGATAGGTGCAGTTCTTGAATGCAGGCCTGTGTTCCAGTTTCTCCCCTGACCCTGGAAGAGGCTAGACCCAACAGGTGTGGCTGTAGGATGGTTAAGGGGCTCAGCCTGCTTTCCTTCTCTGGGTTTCTGATTTGCGTATCACGCCAAGACAATAGACTATTTCTACCCAGGAGAAAATGTGGTTCTAGAAGAGCTAATGATGCAATCCTATTAGAAGCTAGTGGAACTTCTGGAAGAGGATTTCATTACTTTTTTTTTTTTTTTTTTACTACTACCTTAAATATTCCAGGTTATTGTGTATGTGCCTGCATGATTCATGAGATGTGTATATGTGAGTGTTGGCATGCATATGCCGTGCTACACATGGAGGTGAGGAGAAAACCATGGAATTAGACAATTTTACGGAGTTCTCTTCTCCTTCTTTCACATGAGTTACCCCGGTCAAACTCAGGTCTCCACCCTTGCACAGCAACCACTTTTGGCACCTGACCCAATTTGCTAGCCTCTAAACTGGGACTCTTTGCTTTTCTAGAATCTAGCAAGGCAAGACTCTCCCAGAGACAGCATAGGCAACAGCAACTGCTTATACATGTGTGGTATATAGTGCCATGACAGGAATGTATCTTTACCCAATTCTGGACCCTTTTAAGACTCTGGGAGAGGGTACCTTCTGTCTCTTCCACTCCAGATCCTCTCTACCTGTGACCTGAGTTGAGGATTCTCCTCTAGCTCTTTCTTCCTCCTCTTTTCTCTAACATAACAGCTCCCTCTTCCTCCTCCTCTTCCTCCTCCTTCTTCTTCATCTTTTTTTTTTTTTTATAAAATCTTGCAACAGTTGCCCAGGTAGCCTGTGAGTGACAATCTCCCAGTCTTGGCCTCCTTGAGTGTGGTTACAGGTGTACTCAATACACAAGGTTTGACTATGTATGTCTCTTCTTGTAAGGAATGCAATCACTGGATCCCACCCAATGGTCTCATCCTATTTTATCTCCAGAGGCCGAAGCATTACTTACTTCAAATGCCTAACAAGAAGCAGCATAAACTGGGCGTGTTAGCATGTTGCCTTTAATCACAGCACTCAGAGGTAGAGACATGTGGAGGTCTGTGAGTTCAAGGACAGCCTAGCTACATAATAGAGGGACATTGCCTAAAGAAAAATCAGCTGAAGGGAGGAAGTTTATTTTGGTTCAGAGACTGATGGGATACAGTCCATCATGGTGGGAAGATACGGCAGCAGTGCCGTGGAAAGTTGAGCAGAGAAAGAGGAATGCCCGCACTTAGTGGCTTTCTTCTTTTTCCTCTTTTTTTAATCATCCCACATTCAGGGTAGTTCCTTACAGTTAATTGTCTTAGACACATCTGAAAGTGTGTCTCTCAGGGGAATCTGAATCCATCAGGCATGGTGGTCTGCCCCTGTAATCCTGGTTATTTTGTTTACCTAGTGAGTTTGAAGCTAGTCTGGGATAGCATAAGACCCTACCTCAAAACAAAACAACCCCAAAACAAACCAGAATAGGGCTGGAGAGATGGCTCAGCTGTTAAAGAGTACTTCCTGCTCTTCCAGGGGACCCAGCTGCAGGGGTTCTAACACACCTCCTTCAGGACTCTGCTACTCTGTGGGCACTGAAAACATGTAACACACACACACACACACACACACACACAAGCACACTTAAAAACCATTGGAAAAAAAATCACACACCTTTAATCCCAGCACTAAGGAGGCAGAGACAGGCAGATCTCTGTGAGTTCGAGACCAGCCTGGTTTACAAGAGCTAGTTCCAGGGCAGCCTCCAAAGCAACAGAGAAACCCTGTCTCAAAAAAACCAAAAAATTAAATAATAATAATAATAATAATAATAAACATATTGAAAAAAATAAACTCCCTAGTACCTGAGAGGTAGAGACATGTGAATTTCTGTGAGTGTGAGGCCAGCCTGGACTACACATCAACTTATATCAAGTTCCAGATCATCCACGATACCACCCAAAACTATGCTGGTGTTTAGTGCACCACAAATTATCAGTATGGGCTGACTATAGTGGTGACAGATCATCTGTTCTCTTGGCTGGACCTGTTGCTGTTCAGAGTCTCGGTGCTGAGGTTATCTGAGGGCTCGTGACCCTGGTGGGTCATGATGGCTTCCCAGGACCTTCCAGGGACTTGGATAGGTACCTATGGCTGTTGTGGGGTATTCACCAGAGAAGATTGCTCAGACATGGGTTTAAGTCAATAGAAAGTCTCTATCAGTTAGTCAGCATAGCCCTGAGCCTTTCTCAGGGTAAGCTTTTAAGCATGAAAACTGTGTGGTGGCTTGACATACTTCAGTTAGCAAGAACAGTTAGCCAGAAGCCAAAAAGAAGCAAGGTTAGTATGTTTAGAGACTTTCCCGTAACAGTGGACTTGGTGGATAAGGTCTTCGCTTCCTTTTTGGCAGGTGGTACTGTTTACATGCTGTAATTTTTTTGTTTTGTTTTCATGTGGTTGCTGGGAATTGAACTTGGCCAGTGCTCTTCACCTCTGAACCATCTCTCCAGCCCTACATGTTGTATTTTTCAGCACTTTTACCATGCAGTCACTTGTGCTAAGGTCTGGGCACTGTTACCATACCTAGATGCCTGTTGGTTTGGGCTCCATGAGTAAGCATCCAGGGCTCAGTGTGTTGTGTATGGTCTAACCCTTCCTGATCTGTGTGCCTAGGCACCTCAAAGACTGATCCGCCCCCAAAGAGAGGAATTCTGGCCCCATTTCAGCTGGGTGACTTGTTGGGTGGAGCAGGAAGAGTTGAAAATGGGCCTTTGGCCTTTGCTTATGTGGCACACTCTCTAAACTGACAAGGTCTAACCCAGGCTTGATGGTCCAGAGCTGGTTTGGAAACACAATTATTTCACGTATGCTGAGTGTCTGCTGTGTACTAAGTCTGAGGAAGTGGAGATGCTTCACAGAAACTGTTGTCAGCACTGTCTTTGTTGTACCTGGCCGGCAGTGCTCTGGCTCAGGCCTGCAGGGAACTGATCATCGGATAGACACAGAAGCTGACCTTACCAGACTCTGGAGCAGATGTCCTCTGGCTCTTGGGCCCTGTGCAAGCCACAGCTGTGCTTGTTTCTCTTGTAGTATTTCCAAAAGTGAGGTTGGTTCCTTGCTGTAGCAGCAGGGGCTGTGAGTGAGTGAACGCTGCCTTGCTGCAATGGCCCAGGCTCCTGGTTTCCTCACAGCTGGCTTTTAACCCCTGCCCCACACCCAGAGAGGTCTGGGTTCCTGCCCTTCAGAACCTGCCTCCTGATGGGCCTTCTGGAGAGAACACCAAGGCTGCAGGTCCTAGCATGGTACTGTGTAGCTGCAGTTATTCTTGGTGACAGCACGGTGAAGTGGCCTTACATGAGTGATCTTGTTTCTCCCCCTGACTCTGACAGAAATTGGGTGCCAGTGTTATACTGTGGCAATGCGGTGAGGCCCATATAAGAGTTCAGCTGAATGACAGCCTCAGGATCCTGGGCCCTTCCGTGTCTAACCCTAGAACTGTTCTCTGGAAGAAGGACCACACGTCCTTGACCCAGTCCTTGACCATCTATTAGCTGGCTGGAAGTGGAATGTCCACTTCTCATTGCTGTCTGGTTGCAGGTTGCTCAGAAGAGGCCCCTGAGCCCCATTCCTGTGGGTCCTGCAGGGCTCCTTTGCCTCTGTGGAGTCCTTTTGGGATATTGGCATCCACCTGTTAAGAAGAGCGTTGGACAAAACTGCATAGACCCTCTGGCCATGACACAGGGTACACTGGCCTCAACTTGATCTCTTCCCTCCACCCAGGGTGGATTGCTAAGTATGCACACTCTCCTTGGGACCCTCAGAGCTCATCTCAGTCTGGCCAGGGCATGTTTTCTGCCACTCCATGACGCTGTCTGGCCTGAGAGCTCCCATCCCATTCTGATTCCTCCCAGTTAACCCAGATCCGTGGCTGAGAGGCCAAGACAGGGCCCGCCTGCCACCTTCTTGCTCTGTCAGCCTCCTGCCTGCACTCACTTCCATCTCCTCCTTTCCTTCCTCCCTAAGGGACCGTTGAGGCCTTGACTTCTGGAACTTCTACACTGAGAAGAAAAGGTGGGTGGGAGACTGGGTGTCAGTCGAGGCCAGTCAGTGGTGGCAGGTGCCTTGCTATGCTAGTCCAAGAAGGTAACATGGGAAAATGGGAACCAAGGCCTTTCAGATCTGTAAAAGTCCTGGCATCTTGTCCTGAGGTTAGGGAAGCCTTGTCAAGCACAGGAAGGGAGATTGGAGCATCACCATTTCGTGTGGGGCTGTGGCAGGCTTCCCTGTTCCTAAGGAGGGCAGCCCTTGGGAAAGATGGGATTCTTCCAACTCTGCCTTAAATTTCCCCCTGGAAACTAAATCTTGGCATGACTCAGTTTCTCAGAGAATCAGCCTCTCTGCCTCATGGATCCTGAGCAGATTAGCTGCTCAGGTGATGCTTTGAGAGGAGAGGTCACAGAGGAAGCGGAAACTGACAGAGATGAATTCCTGTCATCTGCCTGCATGCTTCCCACATAAATTCTTCATTGCATGCATGGGCTGTGACACAGCTGCTAAATCCCCTCTCCACCCTGGGTGGCTCAGGATAAATGTGTGTGGATGAATAAACAGGCGGGTAATCCAATCTCAGCCTGAGCTAAAGCCCTTTGTGCAGTTGCCCCGGGCAACAGCTGGAGTGGGGCTATTGTCTCTATCCTTAAAACCCCATTAGGAGCCCTCTGCCGTGCCTCTTCCCTAAAGTAATTAGTGGGAGGTTTGATTGGTTAGGGCTGGACTGGGGCTCAGGCACTGGCAGTCTGCCCTGAGTAGAGATTTCCTTATTTACTGACAGGAGGGCTGCTTTTGATTAGGGTTGGGTATTGAACTAGATGTGTGTCTCTCTGTTGAGAGCTGTCAGCCTCTGTCAAACAGAACATGGGGTACTCTCTCCATCTAACTCTTCTGCATGGGAGAGTCCCTTTACCAGGGTGGGGCTAGGCTGTTTCTATTTCCTATTGTGACATACCCATCTTTATGCCAAAGTATGGACACTCCTCATATGCATGTCGGGTCCTGTTTTATGCATCATCAAAAAATACAGAGTCTAACTGAGTGATGGTGGCCCATGCCGTTAATCCCAGCACCCAGGAGGCAGAAGCAGGCGAGTCTTTGAGAGTTCAAGGCTAGGCTAGTCTACAGAACTAGTTCTATGACAGACAGGGCTACACAGAGAAACCCTGTCTTGAAAAACTAGAAAGGTGGGGGGGATCCAGTCTGGCTGCTTCCCACCACTGCTACCGTCTCTGGTCTGGACCTTTGCAACAGAGCTGGTCCTGGCTCTGCTTTCACTGTGTTTGGTCTCAAGTGGCCCCACTCCATCTGCTGGAGCTTGTACCCTCTTGTAGTCCTTCGGGAGGCAGGAGGCACAGGGCTCATGTCACTCCTGACAAACAGAAACAAGAAAGGGTATAGCTGTGGGGATCCAGGCTCTGCCTCCCTGCTCCACCACTCTCATCTGGGGTCAGAACCAGTGACCCGGTTGAGCAGCACTGTCCTGTGTGAGGAGGAGACATGTGTTCTACCCCAGCTGCCATCAGAGACTACCCCCCCCCCCCGCCACCTCTGACATCAGAACCTTGAACTCAAGGATCTGGCTGGATCTAACTTAGTTCCTAATCCACGAAATGTGTGAGCTGATTCCTGTGTGTTTAATGCTCTTAATTCAGGTGCTATTAATTAGGCTGTAGTACCTGACCATTTTGTACCCCATGCTGTGTCTCCAGCAGCCAAAGAAGTTTCCTTAGAAGACCCAATCACCTCACGTTTGTCTTCTGTTCATGGCTTCACAATGTCATCCCATCAACTTTGCCTTTATGACCACCCCAACCTGCATCTGGTGTCCCTCCCTATCCCGTCCCCTTCCTCTCCTCCAGTTGCCTTTCAACACCCTGGCTGCTCTGTCTCAGGGTCTTTGTACTGGCTTGCCCCTCTGTTGAGATGCTGTTCTCCAAGACCCTTGCATCTTTCAGTTCTCACGTTCTTTAAATGTCAGCTTCCCTATGGATCATTCTAATCCTACCTTGTTAAACCCACATCTCTCCCACTGTCCAAGAACTTGCTGACAGCAGACTCTCTGTTGCCTCCCCTCCTGCAACCAGGACATAAACAATCAGGAAAACAGGACTTTTCCCTCCCTGTGACTTTTTTCTTCCCTGCTGCACACCTCAGGCCTAGAGCAGTGTCTGATGTACAGCAGCTCCCACCTCTGTTCTCTCCCTTCCCCAAAGCTGGAGAGTTTATGAGCCAGTGATTTTTTTTTTTTCACAGAGAGATGGAGGCCACAGCAGGGGGATGGATCCCTTCAGGTTCTGCAATATTCACAACCCACAGGAGGTCTTCATGGTGTGCCTGAGCACAGGCAGTGAAGGAAGAGTCCAGGCTGGGTTGGTTTAGCATCTTACAGGTTATAACAGCTTAGGCTGTGTACTATAACACCACAGAGAAAGCAGCTAAAACATCAGGCATCGATGCCCCATTGCTCTAGGGGTTGGGAGGAGGCACATGGGAGAGAATACAGATAAAAAGAGTCAGAAACAGAAGAGTGAGACACGAGAGAAGAGAGACACAGAGACAGAGAAGAGAGATGGGGTCAGGAATAGAGAAAGACAGATAAAGACACACAGACAGACAGATGAAAAACTAGAAAGGGCGGGGGGAATCCAGTCTGGCTGCTTCCCACCACTGAGGGTTGGCTGTTGCTCTTCCCTCTTCCTGCCTGAGCACTGCCTGTATCAGTTCAGAACCCTCCCCTTATGGCCCCATCAAACTTGTAAGCTCCCCACAGGTCCATGTCCAAATGCCTCATGGGGTCAGGGCTACCAGCTGTGAGCATGGAGCCCAAGCCTTTAGTCTGTGACAGGTTACCAAGTGCAAGTTCTATTGACTTCCGTTGCCTCAATTTGGGGGTCATCTCATTTGGGCAGAGGGAGTAGAACTGGCCTAGATGCTGACCCTAGGGGTTGTAATAGCTGTTCACAGACAGTCTGATCTCCTTTGTGAGACACACAGAGAACCATCTTTTATTGTTCTCCAGACATTAGGCTTGGCTATGGACTTGCTTTGTTGGCTGTGGGAGTGTGTGTCGCCCTGGGTCTCTGGTCTTTAGTAGTTACAGACAGCAAAGGCAACCTGCTGACCTGTGGCAGAGTAAGAAGCACACCTTTATGTGCTCAGTGTAGTGTGTGTGGGGCTATTTGTTACGCAGCTCAGCATTAGCCAGCTAGACTCATACAGTCTCCTAACATGGATGGGTGGTGGTGGTGGTGGTGTCTGTCTCTCTACTCCTATTTCATGGCACAAAGATCCAAAGCTGTTTTACAGGCATGTCCCAAACTCCTTATTTTCTAGGTTCCTCAGAAATAGTGAAAACAAAACCAAAAAACAAACCAACCAACCAAGATGGGCAGCATTGCAAAGCTGCTGGACTCTCCTCTGGTGAGAGGGATAGGAATAAAGGTTCCCCAGGACTCTATCCCCAACAGAGTTGCAGACCATAGATTCTTTCCTGAGCAATAACCTGGGTCCAGCTGATGTAGTGGAGCCAGTCTTCCACAACTCAAGCAGGGAAGGTAAAACTTCACAGTCCAGGGACTGGTAGGTCCACGCTGCACCCCACAATCCCAAAATTCCTGAGAACATACAAATGGGAAAGTTACCAGGAGCCTTCATTTTAACACGACCATAGCCATTTGTTGTACGCTATGTGGTCATGCTATGTGTGTATGTCTCCATAGAGGCAGCCTGCTTCCAGATGGTTCATTGGTCTATTCACACACAATTTCCATACATCTCTAAAGATTACCATTTTAACAGCTTTTGGTAGATACCAAGAAGCAGTTACATTTTACAGTGCATAAATCTAATTTCCTCCGCACTCAATTTTCTCAGGCTTCAGAATCAATTTGGATCTGTCAGGATTTTATTCCAAAGTCTATTACTGCCCAGTCCGTTCCTTCCACCCTTCTCCAAACTTCCCCCTTTCACAGTCTCCTCCCCCCCCCAAAAAAAAGATGCCTTGCTGATACAAAGTAACAGCTTTTTATCTCTTTACAACAAAATCCAATTAGGCTTGAAGGAAACTCACTGGGAGGCCCCCTGACTTGACATATGTCACAAGTCTACTCCCTGGTAAGGGTTGTGTCCTTACATTCTTGACTGGAAGGAAGGGAAACTACTGTGTCCTGTAGGAAGATGTACTTTCTGGGGCTTCCTGATGTCTATAGCCATTTGGCTCTGGGTATTTTCATGACCTGGCTGGGGTAAGCTTCCACTGTAGAATCCAAACTGAATACCAACCACATTTCAGTCCTATAAGCAGGTGCCTCTTTATAGACCAGTTTATAGATGGGAGATAAACACTAAATGTGTTAGTTGTCCCATAGAGTGGCAGAGCCTTCACCTGTCACCACAGGCAGTTTCCACATTTGCTAGCCAACCTGAGCAGGGCATGGCATATATACACCTGGTTTTCTGCCTAAGAGAAGCTGTCCTGATCTACACTGAGCTGGCCAGTTAGCTTCTGTCTTCTGCCTACCTGGTGTTTGGATGGTGGTGTATTGGCCAGCTGTCGAGAGGTGTTGTGGTGTCTGTGTTTAGTCTAGATGATTGTGAACTGTCATGCAGGTGCTTAGAACTGAGCCTAGATCCTCTACAAGGGCTCTTAGCCTCTGAGCCTGCTCTCTATCGCCCCTGACATTTTTGAGGCAGGGTTTTACCACGGAGCCTTGCTTGGCCTGTAGCTCCCTATATAGATCACATTGGCCTCAAAACTCAGAGAGATTTGCCTGTCTCTGCCTCCCAAGTGCCACCTCCCCCTCCCTCCCCCCTTTTTTTTGGGCCAGGGCCTCTAAAATCCATCTGTAGCTCAGATGAGATTTCATGCTTCTGCCTGTCCAGGTCTGGGATCAGAGATGTGTCACACAACTCTGACTCATTCTTCTCTCATTTGGACTCACTGCTGTTCTGTGATTGCACACTCCTAACCAGGCTCCTGTACATCCCTCGGAACCCTGCTTCCCCACCCTCCTGTCATAGTCTGCCTTTAGGGTTCTCTCTACCAAGGCATGGGGCAGGACCCTCTTCCATTCCTTCTCTCTCTCTCTCTCCCTCCCTCCCTCCCTCCCTCCCTCCCTCTCTCTCTCTCTCTCTCTCTCTCTCTCTCTAAAGGCCAAGTTCTATACTGTAGCTCAAGCTGTCCTGTCTCAACCTCTTGAGAGAAAGGATTACAGGTGTATGCTATTGTGCTCAGCTTTCCTTCCCCCCTTTATGTCCCCCATCCAGGGTTTTATCATTTTTCGAGTCAGGGTTTCTCTATGTAGCTTTGGAGCCTATCCTGGAACTAGCCCTTGTAGACCAGGTTGGTCTTGAACTCACAGAGATCCACCTGCCTCCATCTCCCAAATTCTGGGATTAAAGGCATGAGCCATCACCGTCCAGCTGCCAACTAGCTTTTAAAACTTAAATTAACCTGTTTATATTAGTCTATATTTTGCCAAGTGGCTCCTTACCTCTCCTCTGTACCTCCTCCTTGTCTGGCTTGCAAATCTCCCATCTTATATTCTTTCCCAGGGTTCATGTCCTTGTCCAAAGTCCTGCCTGTCTATCCTCTCCTGCCTAGCTGTTGGCCATTCAGCTCTTTAGTAAACCAATTAAAAGGTACCTCAGACAGGTGAGGTTAAAGGACACATTATCACAGTGTACAAAAAGATTATCACAACAGTGAGCTCTGGCCCACCTCCTCCCCAGCTCATGCTGGGATACAGATGCACTGAGGTGGGAGTGAGAGGGTGGGGAGTGGGTGGGTGGGGTTAACATTTGCACCTCATTAGAGCTCTCAGAAGCCAGTATGATACTGGCCTTGAAGAGGCTTCCATTTATTACACATCTCCAGCTCCTGCTCTCCTGTGCACTTTGTCTAGCTGTTTCTCAGCCTGTGGAGTGCCATCCCTTTGGGGGTCGACTTTCACAGGGTTCACCTAACATCATTGGACAACACAGATATGTATGTTATGATTAATAAAAGTAGAAAAATTGCAGTTATGAAGTAACAACAAAAATAATTGTATGGGACAGGAGAGATGCTCAGAGGTTAAGAGCACTGGCTGCTCTCCCAGAGGTCCAGAATTCAATTCCCAGCAGCCACATGGTGCCTCACAACCATCTATAATCAGATCTGGTGCCCTCTTCTGGCATGAAGGTGTATATGCAGGCAAAGCACAGTATACATAATCTTTTAAAAAAAATAATTTTATGGTTGGGGGTCACCACACAGGAGACATTTATTAAAGGGTTGCAGCACCAGCAAGGTTAAGAATCACTAGTCTAAGTAAATGACTCACCGTGGGATTGACTTGAACCCCATCAGCAGGCTCTGCACACAGGACTGAGGGACCTTGTGAGGCCGCTGCTCCTGCACCCCAGGTCCTCCCTGATACAGTGGTCTGAGCTTCCCCTAAGTGGAATCAAACCACGAGAGGGGCAGAGGTACCGGTGGGTTTCTGGGATGTCCCGGCCCGTATTAATCACCCACGGCCTGCAGACCCCATTCTATGTTGCTGAGAAGAGTAGAGGGCAAATTCCTGGTGGCTGAGTTCCAGGGATGGGCACGGACACTGGGGGAGGGGAAGGGGGGCGAGCAGTGACATCTGAGCCAAACCCCTGCATCGCTGGGTGCGGCTGGGCAGTGGAAAGGAGGTTGGTGCCCTCTCCTGACCTGTTGTGGAATTTTTTTTTCAACAATAGCACACATTTTTGCAGTTCTCCAGGTTCCCAGAGACTATTTCTTTCCATGGCAAGGGAAAGCGAGGCCCACCGTCCTTGGCCAGCACAGACTTCTGAACTTCTTTATCTCCCCAGACAATTCTCTTGAATCTGAATCCTTAGGTCCTCCCTGCTGCCCTGCCCTGCTGTTGCCTTCCACTCTGTACTCTGCACGGGGAAGCCCTTGGCTTCTGAAATGGAAATGGGCTGGGAGGTTCTTCAAAGGCCAGATGAACAAGGGAGGGGGCTGGGAGACAGCCATATCCAGTCCTGTTGGCTAGCTGGATTCCAGTTCCTTTCAGGTGTGTCTGGTAGCTGGGTACCTTAGGCTGTGTCTAAGGACTTGAAGCCTCAGAACACATGGGCAGAGAGCCCAGACTGTAGCCACCTCAGAGACGCAGCACAGGGTCAGAAGGCACATGGCCAGGACCCAACATGGCAGGGATTGTGTCTTAGTCTTGGGATTCTCATACAGCTGCAGTGATCTGAGCTTCAGGTAGAGAGAGCTGGTGGTGGGGCTTGTGAAGAGCTGTTGCAGGGAGGTAAGGCTGTCCGTCCCTCTTGTTGAGCTCATACAAGCAGGACAGAGAGACTTACAAAGGGACCACTGAGGCCTGATCTCAGGCACTGAGTTTTCTGTCTTTCCCATTCATCAGCCTGATTATCTGTATCGGGGTCCCTCTGACCAGCAGCACCACTGTTACCTGTCACCTGGGCAGAGAGTTAGGGATGCAGTCCTCCCAGACTATGCCTGAGCCTTTGGGAACTTTGTGCTCTGTGGCACCCTGCCCTGAGTCTAGTGCAATAGGGTCCCATATTGAGCTGGGCTCTGCCAAAGGCCAGGATGGAGCCACAAAGGGTGGTCTCTGCCTCAGTACATAGCTGGGCCCCAGGTGCTCAGTTCTGTGGTTGTGTCTTAGGCTGAGGCTCCTTCAGAGTGTGCAAGTGCAATGCCTAGTCGTTAAAGGAATAATTTGCCCAGGTGGGTAGGGTACCTTCTTTGCCTGTGTGATGTGGTGTGTGTGTATGTGTGTGTGTGTGTGTGTGCGCGCGTGTGTGATATAGATGTATGTAGTATGTGTGTGATATATTTGTGTGGTATGTATTTATTATGTGTGATATGCGATGTGTGTGTCTGTCTGTCTGTCTGTGTGTCTATTTATCTGTGCTGTAAGTGCCAGAACAGTCTAACCTGCCTCAGGACTGTCCTCCCTCCTGAAAAATACATGGATGGGGCCCATGTGTCAGCCTGCCAAAGCCAGTCTTCACCGGGTCTAGAGACCAGCCCTTTCAGACACAGTAGGTGTCATTTAGGTAGAACGTCATGTCTCCTTTGAGCCTTGGCCTGCAGCTCAGGACAGCACACACATTCCCTGGAGTAGATCTCTAGTTAGATGTTGGGAGAGGAGAGTCCCTGTAAGTTCCCTTCAAGCTAGGGACAAGAATCTCCCAAACTGAGGGGTCCTGTAGAAAATGCCCGAGTGGTTTTCTTTAAAACATTTAAAGCGGACAGAGCCCTAGGCCAGGCCCTGAACAGATGGGGAAGCTGGCAAGATCTCACATTTGAGATCTCACAGCGCCTATGATCTGCCAGAAGCAGGGCCAATGCCACTGTCTTCTGGGGGTACAGAGTAAGCAGCAGGGACCTTCAGGAAAGCCTTGGTGAGGAAAGACGTGCCTAAGGACTCCAGGCATGTAGAACCAGATGTGGCCACAAGGTGACAGCAGCACCTTTCATACCAGCCCAGGAGGCCCGGCCTGGAAACAGGGCAGGGGAGGTGGTTGCCTGCCTTTCAAGCTGGCAGCCGGCCAGCTGTGACTGACTAGCAGAGGCTTGATTTAGGGAGCAGGTGGAGGGCAGGTAGAGGTCCTCGCAATAAGTGCACCGGCTTCTTCAGGCTCCGGGCTGTGATGTGTGGTCCTTCTTCTTTGCTAAGTCCCTGTTTTTGCTTTCTTGTTATTTCTGTTTCGTTTGTCTCCTTATCTCCATCTTTGTCTGTTTCTGTGCTTGTGTCTCTCTGTCTGTCTTTTTATCTCTGTCTGTCTTTCCTTTGATCCCGAACGGTCTGGGCTCATGTCCTAGGTCTCCTCCGCATCTAGGTTGTCTCCAGATGGAACCTGAACCTTCTACACCTCAGTCTCCTCATTTCTCACATGGGAAAACTGTCTGTGGTAGGCAGGGCTGCGATGGGGCTCAGATGAGCAGAAGTGTGGTTTGGAGAATCACATCTTGCACACACGTTATGTGAAAGTGAAGAAACCTCTGTTTTGTGTGGTCTGAGGCCCCGTGGATGAGCACTGGACATGTGCTCCAGGATTCTCTTGGGCCTTCTCAGTCAGCACTTCCGCGTTCCTTGTACAGATGAGTGGAGTTGAGCTGATAGCCAGGCAGAGGTTCAGTCTCCATCTAGCTCCCGGGGTCCCATTATCCCTGCGGTTTGGCAGAAAGATGTGCTGAGGTCAATAACTTGTTTGAACTTCATAGTCCTAGAGCCACCCTAGGGCTGTGGTTTCCCGTGGTCTAGAAGCCTATGCTTGGCTATTGTATTTGAAGTCCCTCTGTTCAGAAGAGAGGACCTGAAATGTACCAGAAATATTCTACACAGCTGGGAAGGACAACCCACACCTTAGTACCCACCCCAGAGCCCAATAAATAGCCAGAGCTTACAGTGCATTGAAGACCCCACTTGATGCCCACTCTGACATCCCATACCCTGCCCAATAGCCCTGCACAGCCTGGGTTCCTAGGCAGGCAGGCTTCTTGGCAGACTTGAGAACCTCACACATAGCAGCCAGCTGACATGAGCATCATGGGGCCTGTGGCCACATCACTTCTCTAAGCTGCTGCCATTGGCCCAGAGGCAACACTTCATTTTGTTTGTAATTAAAAGAAGGTGCCCTTTAAAAGTTGCTAGCTGTTTAAGCATCTAGGCAGCAAATTATCTCAAAGTGGATTTTCTTTGTTCTGGGAAGCTAATTGATGGGCTATGTGTATGCGTAAGCACGTGCATGTGCGTGTGTGTACATAGAATGTGCTTGGGGCTTTTCAGTCCTAGTCGTATGATATAGACATTCAAGGACTTTACAAAGACACAGAGCTCCATGCCTGCCCCAGAAAGAATGGCTCAGCTGGTTGGAGGGGCCTTGTCTCCCAGGAGGCTGCAATGGGTATCTTGGGAAGATCTTGAAAGGACAAGGTCCTCAGATGATTGGTGTATAAGGGGCCAGGCCCTGATACAGAGATCCCTACCCAACCTTGAAGCTTGACCTATGGGGAGGTCCTGCCCTGTCTTGGAGTTCCTGGTAGGCTCATCATCAGGCTGTTATCCTTGCTTTTGAGGCTCCAAGCTAATCCTGATCCAGGGGATGAGAATCATTCAGAATAGTAGACAATCCTAACTTAGTCATGGTAGGGGTGTCACTTCTGTTAGGGACTTAAAGGACATGTTGAAGCCTTACCTTCTACTTCAGAATGTGGCAGTCTTTGGATATGGATCACGCAGATGGAATATAAGATGAATTCGGAGTGAAGTAGAATGTTCTAACCTAGAAGCTATGGGAATTTGCATCAATGCACACACAAGAAGCCATGTAAAGCCAGAAGCACATTTGGGGGAATACTTCTACAAGTCAAGGAATTCTAAAGATTTCCACTCTCCCCCCAGTATCTCAGAACCCAGCCTGTGACCCTAATCCTGATGCATAAACCATCCACTGAAGTGGACATTGCCTGGGGGCCATCCACTGGAAAGGCCCTGTAGGTAGCAGTGGGCATTTCAGTATCAAGGCGTGGCTTAATCTGTGTACCCTGGCAAAGTGCTAACATCCTCATGAAGGTGATTCTGCCCTGCAGACTCTGTTTTCTTGAGTTGGGTGTTCGGTTTTCCCTAGGGAAGGAAGTGAACTTTGAGGTGGTGGGTATGGAAGGATCCTCCCTTCCATGATGGACAAGCTTGTTCAACTCCAGCATTAGTTTTCTTGTGTCCTGCATGTTCTTGGCTACTGTGCCACACAGAACATCCCCAGTGGTTGCTCAGCTCAGCCCAGGCTTCAGTTGGCCCACAAGAGGCCACCAAGTCTTCTACAATACAGGTAAAGCCAAGGCACTGTATGACTGAGAATATCTCTGTAGTCAGAGAAAGTAGTCCACTTGCCTTGGCATTTCTGCTACGCTGGAGTCATGGACAGGCCCTGTAGAATGTGCTCAGCTATAGTTTTCACCTGGGGGCAAGTGTGCTTCACAAGGATGCCTCTAACTAACCAGGGTAGGTGCTCAGTGCCTTTGAGCTATTCAACCTTCAAAGCTGCATTGCTGGTCTTACAAGAACCTTCCAGGGCTTCTGACCCCTCATCCCAGCTGATCTATGTGAACCAGGGCCTGGAGAATGAACTTACAGGGACCCCACTGACCCTCCGAATCCAAGAGACACACTAGTCTTATGCCTAAGATTCAGCAGGTAAGGAGGGGCAGGAGCGGTCCCGTGCTGCTGCCTTCTGTCCCTTCTCTAGGGTTCTTCCCAACTCCAAGAGTCCTTTCAGGCGGGCATCATCTGCATCCATGTGTTCCAGACTGCTGACTTCCCATCCCACAGCAAGAAGCTATGAAAAGGGGGGCATAGGGTACTGTGGCTGGATTTCTCAGAAACATCAGACATTGGCAGTCCTTGGGTAGGGTCTGGATGGGGACATCAGGGACCTTGGTTGCTTCAGTTACACTGGATGGGCCCTGGTTTTCCTATCATGGGGTCAAATAGGAGTGAGGGGCATGAGACGTGTGAAATGGACAGCTCAGGGAAGGACACTCCTGAAAATCTTGGAGAATGCTGTGGATGTGTAGATACAAGCCCACAGCTCACTCCCACAGTCTACCCCACTGAGCCCTGGCTTGTCTGTTGACCATAGAAAGGTCACTGGGGTGGGATGAAGGCCTCTCCTTAGCAAGCCCAAAGAATGTCATCTATTGGACTTAATGGCTGAATTGGAGCTTGGACAAAGCCTGGAGCCCTGGCAGCTATGATCTGGGGAAGACTGGATGTGACCTTCATGGTTCATGGCCTTCTCTAAATAGTGGGAAGCCCTCCAGAGGTCCCCAGGGAGCACAACCATGCAGAGGGAAGGGAGGCCTCGGTGGTCTAGGTTTCAGCCTCAGTAGCTTTGAGAACCATTGCCATTGGCCTGGGAGCATCCAACGGCTCCCTGAAGCTCTTTGAATTCCAATCTGGGAACTGCTGTTCTCCCTGCCTTCCAGGTTGCTCCACACATCCCCCAATAAAGTAGTGCTCTCGTGGCTCAGTCCCTCTGTTGAGTTTTCAGATGCACATCTTTAGGACCTCCTCGTGGTTCTCATCTTATAGCATCCAGCCTGTAATTTGTCCTAGTTTATGGACAGACACTTGTACGGTCCCAAGAGTTATATGGCAGATTCTTCTACAGACACTCTGGAGGCATCTGTCCCTGTGAGAATGAATTCTCCACATGCATCTGCTAATAGCAAATACAGCACTGGCCTTTGCTGTCATAACCACTCACTTCCATCTGCAGAGCTACATAGCCCCTACAACCTGTTGGCACCAACTACCTTTTAACCACCTTGCTTCTCTGAGGTGGTGTGGCCTGGTCTGCATGTCCCTTCCTGTGTCTCTAGGGTGGCCCTCTCCTCCTTTTATTTCTATCAACATGAGGACATTAGCATCCAACACCTTCCCCAGATCCCCTCCCCCCAGTAATCTGCTCTGCATCCCATGGCTGGTGCTGCTTCCCAACCCCCCCCCCGCCCCCCCGCTCCCCCAGTGTAGAACTAGATTCATCCATCACAGCTTGGCCTTTCTGCCCCAGTGCTCTTCATCTCAGCAATGTGTCTTCATAAAGTCATGGTTCCTTTGCAGTGATTCTTTCCTCCTTAACGCTAGTCCTCGGAGGTAGAGCCTTCATCATCCTTTTGACATTAGTGGCTCTGCAGAGGAAGGGGAAGCTGGCATGTCCCTGACACCGGAGGACAAATGTGATTTCGGGAACAGGGAGGTGACTTTATTTCCCACAGGCATGGAACATTGTTTGGAGTGTGCAAGACTGTGAGTAGGTCAGAGAGTTAGCAGTAGTCTGGTGCCTGCAGACCCATTCTGTGCTGGCCCTGGCCCACAGATCTGCTCAGATGTCCCTCAGCTTTCCTGAGCCCTGCTCCCAGGCCCTGAAGCTTATAGCCCTGGTTACTATCCACCCAGGGCTCCTGCTGGAGTGGCCCTGACATCTTCTTGGGCTCAGCCTGAGTGTGCTGGGCCCAGACTTCCCTGTAGCAGATCCCATCTGGGTCCTCTTCCAGAGTCCATGCCCCATAACCCTCTGGGCTCTGTGCCCAGCTTGTCCTCTGCTACCCTGGAATTCTGCTGCCTGTTTCTTTGGTTTTGTATACTGGTTGTGAACCCTTGAGGGTCAGAAGTATGTAGGGTCCTTCTTCAGGGCATAGCTCTCATTTGGTACTAGTTACAGGTCACATGTTTTAAAGCCTCAAAATCTCTCACATTTCTCACCTCCAGCGTCCACAGTCAGAGACTGGGCACAACTGAGTCCTTTGCTAGGGACTCTACAAGCTGGGATTAAGGTAGTGTCTGGGGTCCTCTCAGAGGTTTAAGGTCACTTTCTAAGCTCATGGGGCAGGCAGAGTCCTGAAGCACCAAGCTGTTTTCTCAGACTGTCATCAGGCTTCTTCTCAGCTTCTGGGGTGTTGCCTTAGTCTGCAAAGCCACCAGGAGAATCTCCATGGCATTTTAGGGACCGTGCTATTGAGAACAGCTGTCCCATCATCCTTGTCATTAAGAGTGAGCCTGGCCAGGCAGTCAATGGTTGCGCGCACCTTTAATCCCAGCATTCGGGAGGCAAAGGCAAGTGGATCTCTGTGAGATTGAGGCCAGCCTGGCCTACAGAATGAATTCCAGGACAGTCAGGGATACACAGAGAAACTCTGTCTCAAAAACAAAACAGAAACAGAAAACCATATGTGAGCCTCATCAAAGGCACAACGGCCCAATCATGTCAACAGTCCAGGAAGGCCTGTCACCTCAACCCCTACCCCCCATCCCCTGGGAAGCCAGCATCATGTTCTGTGGCTTCAGAGATAGGGAGCGGGAAGCAGAACTTTCTGTAGCCAATGGGATTGGAAGCTTCATACTCAAGGTTCAGGAAGCCCCAGAACTAGAGTGTTTTCTATGCTTTCTCATGCTTTTAAGCTATGCTTGATGTGGAAAGACCCTTCTTGTTCTGTTAAGCACTTGCTGGGGGCCTGAGACAGGATTGTGACTTAGAGCAGAGAGGGCCAGTTTTGGGCTGTAGGACTGGCCAGGAGGATGCAGTTGCTTCCTACTTTTGCCCAAACTCAGATTCCTTCGGTTAGCACCCAATCAATTAGTAGGAGGTTTCAAGATGCAGGAGCACAACCCCACAGCTGTCAGTCTGAGGATCCGCCTCCTTCTGGCATGGGGTGGTGGATCTTGCAGAAAACCAGGACACTGTTCATGACCTTGTGGCTGGACCACAGAGGCAGGTGTGAAATTCTGCTGGGACTTTGAGGCCCCAGAGCTGTGCTGCCATTACTGATGGTGGTCAACTCTCCTGAGAATGACATGTTTTGTTCAGTCTTTCTATTACTGTACGTTGGTAGGCCTCAGTAAATCCCAGCGGATGTCTGGATGGGTAGCCAGTGTTATAGTCTCTGTTCCTGTAAGTAAGAGTCCGAAGCCTGGGGCTTGAGCCCCACCCTGTAAGGTGCATCTTATACTACTGATTTAAATGTTACCAAATACATATCGATTTTAAATCCCATTTTTCTGTGTTGTATTTTGAAGCCAAGAGGTTTAGTTTTCCTTTACTTTTTTAAGGTCTCATAGCCAGGAAGATCAGTGGCTCTGCTGATTGTGACAGTTTGTGACTCTTAGCCCTAGACATATGGCTTTCTAACCACAGCTTCCTGAGTCTCAAGAGCCCAGCAGCAATGCTGGTGCCCTCCTTAGGAACGCTTCCCTCAAGATTCCTGATTTTCTGTGGCTGCTCAATTTTCTGCCAGCATGCCTCTCCTGTTGCCTGTTGAACTCATTTGAATCCATCTGTGAACCTGGCTGGCTTCAATTATATCAGACATCAGATCTCAACCCCCATCCACATGCCACAACGTCCTTCTGCAGCTTCCTGGACTCACATCCTACTCTGTTCTGGGGCTTCACAGCTGTCTGTGACCTCTGTCCCCACTCTAGCTGGAGAACTGCTAACCCCAGTGGACACTGCCTTAACTTGGCAGCTGCGGAAAAGAGGTTCTTGTTCTTACATAGGTAGAAGCAAGGTCTGCCAGGCATACACCCTGTTTCTAGCAGAGCTCGCACTAGCATCTCCTGAGCTCATCAAGTGCATTCCAGTGTGCAGGACAGAAGCTGTGAATCTTGTTTTTAAATTAATTACATTTTATCGACTGCTGGGCAAGAGATCAAACGCAAACAAATCTCCCGTAATCCCCACCAAATGCAGTGGGGGCCCCAGCGTGCTCAGCATGGGGGTCTCTGCAGCCAGCCACTGTTCTACCTAGCAGGAGGTGGTGTGGCTGCAGGGCTTAGACCACACAGCACAGATGGTGAGAGAACAAGATAAGGTAATCTCTGTGCTTCTCAGGTCCCACCCGAGCATCTGGGGGAGTAACTTTTTCCAGACGTTCAGTCTTTCCAGTGTACCCTCCCTTGACCGGCAGAGTACTCATTCGTATTGGTTCTTTTCTGCTACTTACTTGCAAAAGCAAGCTGAATGAGGCAACAATTGTCTGCTTGGCAGAGCTCTGCTGTCAGAGAATAAGGAACAGCAACACATTTGCCTGTGCATGAATATGTGAGTGTGTGCATGCCAGAGCTCAACATTGGGCACCCACATCCCTGTTGTGACCTGCAACTCCACCGGGGTGGGTGGGGGCGGGGGGGGGGTAGGGGGTGAGGCTGGCTCCACTTCCTGTCTGTCTCTGCCTGTCTCTGTCTTCTGTCTCTGTCTTCCTTTCCTTTCTATCCCTTGCTTTGCCTATCTCTCCTTTCACTAGCTCTGTCCTGGGTTTCTCCATTTTGTACTGCTCTGTTCTTGGGGACTTTCAGGAAGCATTCCTCCATTGCCTCCCCAGGCTTCCATCTCCTACACTGTTGTCATGTGGTTATCATTCCAACATGGGTGCTTGGGGGACATTAACAGTCATCTGGGTAGAACTGTGTCACACACCTATAAAACCAGCACTTAGGTGACTCAGAAGGAAGGTCGTGGGTGCCAGGTAGGCCTGGGCAACAGAGTGAGAACCTGTCTCAGCAAATTGAAATGAAAACAAAAAAAGTATTTTATTTTCATGAGTATTTGTTTTGTCTGGGTGTGTGTATCCGCATGCCTGATGGCATGGAGGTCAGAAGAGGGTGTGTTGTGTCCTCTGGAACTAGTTTCTGAGGGTTGTAAGCCACCCTGTGTGTGCTGGGAACCAAGCTCAGGTCCTCTGTAAGGGCATAAGTACCCTTTAATCATTAAACCACCTCTCTCCAACAACAAAATTTAAAGGATAAGATATATATGTATATATATCTTTTAATTTTTATTTATTCTTCTCTCATACAATACATCCTGATCTAAGCTTCCCCTCCTTCTACCTCACCCTGCCCCATCCCACCCTACCTACCCTCTCCCCTAGATCTACCCCCAACCCATCTCCCCCCAGAAAAGAGCAGGCCTCCCAGGGGCATCAACTGAACATGAGTCATCAAGAGTCAGTATGACCAGACATAAACCCTCAACTCATATCAAGGCTGGTCAAGGCAACACTGTAGGAGGAAAATGGAGGAGCTGGACAGATGGAGGAGCCGGCTCAGCCCTTAAAGGCTAGGCTTACAAACAAAAAAACTAAAAAAAAAAAAAAAAAATGCTTTTTGAGACTAGGTTTCTTTGTGTAGTCCTGTTGTCCTGAAACTCACTCTGTAGACCAGGCTGGCTTCGAACGCAGAGATCTGCCTGTCTCTGCCTCCCGAGTGCTGGGGTTAAAGGCATGTGCTACCACATCCAGCTTAACAGAAGTTTTTGCACCATGGTCTCATGTATCCCAGGCTGGCTTGAATTTGCTTTGTAGCCAAGCCTGATTTTAAATTCTTGATCTTCCTACCCCTCAGCTCCTAAGTGCTGAGATTACAGGTGTGTGCTATCATGCTTCACTCCATTTCGTCCGTAAACTAAAAAGTAGCTCTAATCCTGGGAAGGAGGAGGTCATATCTGGATATGGGTCTTTGTAATGTAATGAGGTTGATTCTAAGTCACTGAGGTGAGACCATCCCGGGTCATCCAGGAGGGACCCAAAGATACAAAAAGTGTCCTGACAGATTCAGAAAAGGAGAAGAAAAGCAGCCTGGGGATCATGGAGGAAGAAACTGGGGCAGCATGGCCTCAAGACTGGGAAGGGTAAGATTGCAGAGTGCACCAGTAGCTGGAAGGGGGCAGACGAAACCTTGCTGAAGATCCAAGGCAGTGTCTGTCACTCTGTGACTTGGGCTTTCTTGCCCATGCTACTAGAGGTCAAATTCTTGCTGTTGCAACTGAAGTGAGCAGTACTCCAATTGCCCCAACTCATGGCAAGCCAGCAGCTGCCACACACCAAAGGATGTCAACATCTAGCCCAATGGGTCCTGATGAGCCCTGTCCTGTATTAAAAAAAAAAAAAAAATCCAGCAGACCTAAAGTTTGTGGGTAAATTCACATTGTAGCCTCGAGACACAAGGCTACAGAGAAGACCTCTCTGGCTTCACCTGGAGAGCCCAGGCCTGAGAAGCAAAGTCTAAATGTCCCTGATAGCTTCTTGTTCTTTATCCATTTACTTAATTTTGATCAGGGCATGCCATTGCTTTCTCCTAGATAGTCTTAATGAAGGTGGATAGGTCCTTGGAGAGGGCACTATCCATGCCCAGGGCCACACCTGAATACTGCTGCTTTCTGGTGCCTCCAGACTGACTCATGTCCTGTGGGTGTCCCTGAGGTCCCCCCAGAGAAGCTCTCCTCTTAGCCCCAACACCTGTGAGAAGCCCAGGGCAATGTTGTCATTCTGTAGACAGTTCAGCCACTGCAGGCCCTGCCCCTTCTTCCCTCTCCAAGGTTCCTTTCCTTTTTCAGGGTCTCCTGTCCCTGTGAGTCACCTGGGGCATGGTCAGCCTGTGGTTCCTGCATCAGCCTCCCTCTGTGTCACCTTAGATTTTCCTTCTGGGAGCCTGTGGCTTTTGTTCACTTTGCTGGATGTCTTTGTCACCCACCTGGGCTCTGGATCTTGCCTGCTTGGTACCTCCCGAACCTCTATTCAGGCACATTCTAGTGCTGGGCTGTGAACAGATGCCACAGTGATGATCATGGCTCAGCTGTAGTGGTCACCTGTGTGAGTAGACAGCAACGTTGAGCTCAGGTACCCAGCCTGGGAGAGCAGCCCAGTCTCACTTACTTGAGATTAAGCTTTGAAGAAGCTGCCAACACCTGTGGATACTGCAGCTTCAGGATCAGATAGGCAGATGGGTTCATAGGCCCTTCACATATTTACCGGCCATTGGTGGTTGACCTTGCGTTCTTTCTATCTATCACCTATCTATCCATACATCCACCCATCTGTTAACAGGCTCTCACTATGCAGTCCTTCTGGCCTGGAACTCACTATGTAGATCAGGCTGGCCTTGAATTCAGAGATCTGACTCTGACTCCCAAGTGCTGGAGTTAAAGGTGTGTGCCACCAAACCTGGCTGTCCCTGTGCCTTGGGGATGTTATGAATTATCTTCAGAGGATCCATGGATAAGTGTCCAACAATATTCCCAGGGTTCACCACAGTTCTCCCTCGTCTGGTTAGTCATCACTATATATAAGTATACTTGCTATATCTGCAGGGAGCTCATGACGAGCTGGACTTGGGGAGATACCTGAACTCTGTTCTTAGAGGCAGTTGAGCTTCCAGGAGAGTCCTCACAGGGTATGCCCGAGTACTGGGGATAGGGAAGCGGCCTGGCTGGCAGGATCAATAGTGAACAGGGCTGCAAGCAAGATTGGAGTTGGTCTGAGGGAGGAGGTACAAGCCCTGCCTTCATCTACAGGAGCCATCTGTGCCCATCCTGGGAGGTCCCTCACACACAGCATGGGAACGCAGGTGCATAGTGCCGTGGGGACAAGAAGTGCTTTGGTATGAAAGCCTCTGCTCTGTCTGCGTCCAACCTCCTGGCCAGCTGCTACTCCAGCACCTTCCTATTTTTAGCACTCTGTACGCATCTGCCTGGCTTCCTCGGCACCTCTGGCCCTGGACCCTACAAATTACAGACATGTTATCTGAGGCTGAGCCGAAGGCAGAACTTGCAGTCTATTAAGATTTGGAGAGATTTAGCAGAACAAGACAAACAGGGGAAGGAATTTAATTTAGTGATTAAAAAAAAAGTAATCAAATCTCTACTGTGGACACAGGGCAGTCGCCTGAATCACCGATTGTTTCCATACATCAACATGTAGACCATTATAAAGCAATTAACATGGTGACTGGTTTTGCAACATGGCCAGCCTGGCAGGTCCCACCCCTCCAGTCATTCCAGAGTTGGGTAGACAATGTGTGAGGACACCTGGGAAGAGACACCAACTTGAAAATAATTTTGCAAGCAAAACCATCAAGAGCATGGTCTTGATTTGGACTCTCTGTTGTCATTTTAGCAAACTCAGACTTCTGGAAGTCTCATTTGCAGGCATTGTGTGGCATCAATGCCTGGTATCGCCTGCCTTCTGCTGCTTCAGCAAACATCCAAGGCTCTGTTTCTCCCGTTCGGTTGTCTGCTCTGAAAAGCCAGCAGCTTTATCACTTTTGCGTTTTCTGGAGAGCAGCCGTGGCCCTTCTGGTCAGTACTCTGGGTGCAGGGGTTTACATAAGAGCAGGAGCCCCTTACTCATATCCACCACCAGAGCAGCAAGGGCTGTCCTTCCTTTCTTTCCTGAAATTTCTCCAGCAGCTCCCTCAGCACATGGGACTCAGCCCAGATCCTTGATGACTTGGCCTATGACTTCCTCTCCTATCTTGAATAATGGCTAGGACTTCCTGCTTCATCACTCAAGCTGGTCTCTGCCCAGGACTTTTGTATACCTTTTTCTTCTGCCTAAAACTTATTTTAGGCCTTTACGTCGAGACTGTAAAATGACCCAGCTCTTTAGTATATTTGGCCAGCATCATACATCGAAAGCAGCAGTAATGTAAGGGATAGGCTTTTACTGTAAATACCCACTTTAAAATGCTTATTTTTCCTTTAAGTTGAACAAAGATGTTGGGGACCAGGGCAGTTTGACTCCGTAATTGTTAGGTCTGTCCCTGCTGTCCTGCTGCCTCGGCGGAGGACTGCCAGCCTATCATCTGACTAGACTGCTTTTATAAAATAAGCTGGCCAAGTCAGGCCTGATGGCACATGCCTTTAGCAGAGGCAGGGGGTTCTCTGTGAGTTCAAAGCCAGCCTAGTTTACAAAGTGAGTTCCAAGGTCAGCCAGAACTATGCAGTGACTCTCTGCCTCAGTCCATTCCTACTCCCCAAAAAGACAAGCTGACTGCGTGAGTACGGCGGGCAAGCCTCAATAGAGCTAGCTATGCTTTGTTCACAGAAGCCTGCTGCCAAGGCTCAGCTCTGGCTCCCGAAGGTCCTGTCCCAGCCATAACTGTTTCTACCGCTTTTTTCAGACACCCCAGTGAACTCTAGCAGTCACCCCTACTCACCCAGAGTGTGGCACAAGAGCTGTAAAACTGTAGTCTCTATGGACCTAAGGGTCCTGGAAACTGAAGCCCATCCAGGAGGTGCAATACTGGTAAATGTTGAATGCTGCTGCTGCATTCACTGCTGCTGGAAGCTGGGATTATAATAGCTGCCAAGTTCCAGGGCTTCTGGTTGGTAAAGGCCAGAGCAATAGCCTCCAAGCTGAGAACGGGCAGCTTTTTGGCTTGTAAAGCTGTAGCAATAGGCCCCTAGCTCCCAGGGCCTGAGGTTCTGAGCCTCTAGGTCTGCTAGTCTTAGCCCTTAGGCCATGGACCCTTTAGGACCCAGAGCTGTCAGCATGGGAAGAGCATCTTCTTGATACCCACAATTCTTGTCTGGGTGGAGCAGAAGAACTCAGCCAGCTGGTGAGGAACAGTGTGGCTGTTTTCCCCATTATGTTCTCTTCCTGGAGCTGCTGTTAACAAACAAGAACAAAGCTGCTGAACTGTCTTCTCAGCGGGAGGCCATTGTCTGGTTTTTCTTTAGCATCTCTCACCCCAACTGTGGTAATCCTCCAGATAAAGCCTCTACCCTTGTCCTTCACAGCGTGTGTGTGTGTGTGTGTGTGTGTGTGTGTGTGTGTGTGTGTGTGTGTGTGTGTGTGTGTGTGTCAATTTTTTTCTTCACATGGTTTCTGCCCTGGAACTCACAGAGATACACCTCTCTCTACCTCTGAAGTGCTGGGATCAATGTTGTTTGTGCACCACCACACCCAGCTACTCTCTTTCACTCATAATTATGAGAGGTTACTGGATCCAAGATCCACCATAAATTCAGGGTGGTCTTACCTAGACATCCTTACTTAATTACAGAAACCTTTCTTTCTCTTCCTTCCTTCCTTCCTTCCTTCCTTCCTTCCTTCCTTCCTTCCTTTCCTCTCTCTGTCTCTCTCTCTCTCTCTCTCCTTCCTTCCTTCCTTCTTTCCTTCCATCCTCTCTCTCCCATTCCTTCATTTTTTTTTTTTTTTGAGACAAGGTTTTTCTGTGTAGTCCTGGATGTCCTGCAGCTCACCGTACAGACTAGGCTGGACTCAAAATCAGAAATCCACCCGTCTCTGCCTCAAAAGTAATAAGGTCAGATCACAGGCCCTGAGGCTGAAGACTCTGGCCTCCACTCAACCGTTATTTTCCTAGTATAGATGGAAGGTTGCCTGACCTGGAGACTCATTGATCACCACTTTCTGTGTCACCCTCGTTTCTCTGGCGTTAATACTTTGATATCTATCAGTGACAGACAACCTGGCAGTCAAAGAATCAGAAAAGTAAAATTCAGCAAAAGGCCATGACATGGCTTCAGGAAAGGATATCAAACAGCTATCAAAGCCTTTTTCTGAAGGGCTGAGGAGGAGCACACAGTGAAAGTTGGTTTTGAATGTGAAGTTGCACCTGGGATGGTAGAAGGCAGGTCGTTACTGCCTACAAGCGGTGTGGCTTTGTTCCACTGGTTGTCAGAAATCAGACCGGTGCTGTGCTAGACCCCAAGACTTCCAAGCCAGGAAGTATACAAGTGAAAACTCTTCACTTTATTGTGTGTGTGAGTATATATGCCACATATGCAAGTACTGGCAGAGACCAGAAGAGTCATCAAGTCCTCTGGAGTTGGAGTTACAGGCATCTGTGGGTGGCCTGCCATTGATACCCAGACACAAACTAGACAGACCCTCTGTAAGAGCAGCACACACCCTTAACTGAGCTGTGTCTCTAGCCCCTGATGTCAGCTCCTCAGGAAGGTGACCAGGGTGCATTCACAATGCTCTACATCCTGCACCATGAACTAGAAGACAAGGCTGAGCCTGCTGTTGGTCCTTAGGCCACAGTACTAAGTTTATATCACCAGAGCCACAAGCTTCTTCTCCAGAGGCCTCTTCTCCAGAGCGACACATTCACTGAAGGTGGCTCGTCATCAGTCCTGCAGAGCAGCCTTTGGCAGGCTGCCTGGGAGTGTCTACTGAACCAATGGCCCCAGTTTTAATTGAATGTGGAAATGTATTTCACCAAAGAATCACTGTTATTATTTGGTGTTTGAATTTTGAGTACAGATAAAAATTCCCAGCACCAGCTTGACTACAATCATGAATCTGGATCCTGGTCCCCACACAGCAAGTCATGTATTCATGACTCAGTCACACTGGTGGATTCAGGGTTGTGATTATATTGGTAATTGGATACATACATTAGCTATTTCTTTTGTGTGTGGGTGCTGGCTCAGCTGACTGCTTGCCCAGCATGAATGAAACTCTGGTTTGACCCCAGTGTCATTTGGTAATCAGAGTGTGGAGGAAGGAGGACCAGAAATTCAGGGTAGGGTTGGTGACCCGGCTCAGTGGGCAAAGGCACTTTACGCTGAGCGTGAACCCTGGGAAGAGGGGGAACACTAACTTCCTGTTGTCCCTCGACTTCCAGAGGAGTACTGTGGTACCTATATTCTACCTCCTAGCAAGTGAATTAATGTAATAAATGCAAAAAAATGTTCAACATTATCAGCAAATATCAGGCCAGCCTGAGCTACATGGGACCCTCTCTCAAAAACAAAACAACCGGATGCCTTTAATTCCTGTACTCTGGAGGCAGAGGCAGATGACTTCTGTGAGTTCAAGGTCAGACTGGCATACACAGTGAGTTCCAGGACAGCCAGGGCTACATCCTGTGACCCTGTCTCAACAAACAAACAAACCAGAAGCAAAACAAATGCGAACACACACACACACACACACACACACACACACACACACACACACACACACACACACACACAAACACAGTCATCTTCATCTACATAGAGATTTTGAAGCCAGCCTGGGCTACATAAAAGTTGTCTCAAAAAAAAAAAAAACAAAAAACAAAAAACAAAAAAAAACAAAAACAACCACAACAACAAAAAAAACCCAAAACCAAAACCAAAACAAAACCCCCCAAAAAACAAAAACAAACAAACAAACAAACAAAAACCCCAGCTATATAGCTACACCACCCTTAACATGCCTAATCTCATCTGACCTCAGAAACTAAGTTGGGTAGTACTTGGAAGGAGGCTGCCTGGGAATACTCATGGCTGTAGGGTTACAAACAATAACAAAAAAAAGGCTAGAGAGACAGCTCAGTGATTAAGAACACTTGCTGCTCTTCCAGAAAACCCAAGTTCAGTTCCCAATATCCACTTCAGATGGCTCACAACCACCTGTAACTTCAGCTCCGGGAACCTGATGCTCTTGCCCTGCACACATGGCATTTACTCACAGCATATGTGCTTATAGTAGCACACACCTTTAATATCAGCACTTGAAAGGCTGAGGCAGGTGGAGCTCTCAGAGTTTAAGACTAGCCTAGTCTATTCATGAGATCCTATCTAAAAAATAAAGAGGTAGACAGATGGCTCAGCAGGTAACAGGACTTTAGGACCTGGGTTCAATACTCAACATACACATGGCAGTTCATAACTGTCTATAGTCCCATTTTCAAGGGATCCAATACTCTGTTTGGTTTCTACTGGCACCAGGCACACACATTGTGCACATTCGTATATGCAGATAAAAATAAATCTTGAGTGAGGCAATGGTGTTGAATGCTTTTAATTCCAGCACCTGGGAGGCAGAGGTAAGACAATCTCTGAGTTTGAGGCCAATCTGGTCTACAGAGTGAGTTTTAAAATAGCCAAGACTACATGGAGAAACCCTATCTAGAAAAAGCAAACAAAAAATAATAAAAATAATAATAGATCTTGAAACAACCACATACATACATACATACATACATGAAAGTGGTATGATGCAAGAACTACATGTGTAAATGCATGCATAGTTGTGAAGATGTGTGTGGGTAAGCATGTATATGCATATATGTGTAAGAACATTCTGTGCATGTGTGTACGAGCATGCATTTGTGTGTGCACATCTGTATGCAAATGCATGTATGTATGCATGTGTTCATATGTGCACATGTTGCACATGCTTGTGTATGTATGTATGTATGCATGTATGTGCAGTTACCCACTCATGCAGCAGATATGCACTGACTGAAGCTCCCTCTCCAGCCCTGCTTACTCAGGGTAGGGAGATCCCACAGCAGGACACACGTATGGGCTCTGGCTTGGCCTCATGTTGCTGCAGAGGGTGGAATCTGGATACACTGGACATGGAGGAAGGTGGCTGACACCCACCGAAAGCCTCGTTAGCTTTGGGCTTGTACTGTGTGCCTAGATACACTAGAAGTTCCTTGCAGTGTTGTAGATCACTGTCTTCCCGGCTGGTGGCCTTCTGTGGATTTTCCATTCCTCCTTTCAATCATTGGGCTGTGTCTAGCAGAACAGCTCAGGAGTTGTGGAGATTGAATGATCCTGCTTGTTGCTGAGGCAACCAGGGCTACTGAACTCCTTGACCTACCAAATGGTTCAACCAATCCTGGGGCTCCACAGGCAGCTCCAGGGGAGGGACTCAGGCAGAGAGTGTGGCAGGGCTACAGAAACGGTCCCCATCCTGGAGATAGATGCAGGAGCTCATATCATAGGTGATGTGAATATGGACCACTGGGGCACTGGATGCCGTCTCAGGAAGCACTTTTCTGGACATAAACATCCCATCTCAGCAGCTATGTTCATAACCCCTGGAGAAAGCAGCTAACCTACCCTTATTGTTCTCGGATGGTCAGTTGGGTTTTTGTTCCAGGGGAGAGTGTACAGGGATATGTGTAATTTCATACCCAGTCTGAATCAAAGGTTGTTACCTAGTGAGTAGAGTTTGTGCATGTCAGCTCTGTGAAGGTGATGCTGCCTCATGGTACGAGCTGGGTGAATTTCCTTCTCTTTCTTCTGTCTTCAGAGTGACCAGTGTTTCTGGGTAATGCTTTGGGGGTCCATGAGGTCCCTGCCCAAACTGTGGATTTCAGATGCTGGTGGCTTGCTAGGAATTTTTCCCAGCTGAGCTGCTTTGTCACTCAGCCGGCAGCAACTGGGGATGTTCCCACACCATTAAGGCCTTGCTCACAGCCTCTGATCACTGTGTAAGCTGTGTAGCTTGCCTGCTTTGATTACTGGCCATTTTGGTGGGAGGAGGTACCCCGCAGTGACTTTAAGAATGCCACAGGAAGGGCTGGAAAGATGGCTAGAAAGATGGCGCAACCTTGGCACAAGCTCTCTGAAACTGTGAGCCAACTCAGCGGTTCACCCTCCTTCATTGCTTCTCTCAGACATTTGGTCACAGCAACCGAAAGTTAATCCACTGTACACGTGAAGAGGGGAAGAGAACGTTCTCCGAGCCAAGTTCTCTGGAGCTGTTAGAAGTCTGGACAGCTGGCACCATCTTGTCACCAGAACAGACAAGGAATTGGAAACAGCCAGCTATGAGGCACCAGCCAGGAGAAAGAGTCTTAGTCTTGATGACATTGGCTGAGTTCCTGGATCTTGATGTGCCTGAAGTTCCCACTACCCCGGGCACCAGTACACCCTTCTTTTCTGATTTATGCTGAGCCTAGTTGGGGTGTCTGCTGTCTGAAGCTACTGAGTGAGCCCTGATTATTGCATGCCAGGGACCACCCCAGCTGGGTATGGGGGTCCCTGGGATGAAGGTTCTTGAAGACTAGGTTGAAGAATTCAGCGGTGACAAACAGAAACAAACAAACAGAGGCAGTCTGAATCTGAGTGTGTTTTGCAGCTTTCAAGCAAGGCTTTCTATCCAGGATAAAGCATAACTTCTCAGAGATTGTGTTCACTGAAGCAAACCCAGATAGAACACACGACATCATCGTTATTAGGCACAGTATCATACAACTTATCCAAGGCTAACAATAAATCAGAAAATCATTCAAGGTTAACCATAGCTAAATGCCTGTTTTCTAAGATCAGGTTAATAGATGTTTAACATTTGTTGCCTAGCTCTTGCGAATCTTTGAAATATTGAGCTATTCTGACTTTTTCTTATCAAAAGGCTTTCTTTACCAAACGTTTAAACCTACTCTCTATTACACATGTACAGCCATATGAAGTTTTATTGTTGGAAAAGTTTTCATCAATACTATTTGTACTTATGTGAATAATTTGAAAAGCGCTGGTTTTCCTGGAGAGGACAGTTTCTCATTTATATCTCTTATTTAAAATGTCAGCATAGGCTTTCAGGAACATTTCGTTAATATGAGGAAAGAACAGAAGAACAGAGATTGCCATGAGAACTACGACAATACTTTTCTCTGGCCAAGAGTTCCACAACCGGTTCCAGGAGACCTCCTTTTGAAGTTATCACCTCAGTCTGTGGAACTTGTCACACAGAATCCACTCAACTTGGTGTGGCAATTGCAGACATCATTATTCTTTTTTTTTTTTTAAATATATATCTATTTTATTGTATGTGTATGTATGTCTACCATGTAGATGCACAAGCCCATGGAGGCCAGAAGAGGCCTTGGATCCCCTTGTATTAGAGTTACAGACAGTTTGTGAGCTGCCCTGTGGATGCTGGGAACTGAACTTGGATCTTCTGTAAGATCAGTCCGTGTACTTAACTGTTCTGCCATCTCAACACCCCCTGGACTTTTACATAGATGCTTGAGGTCCTCATGTGTGCAGCAGGCACATTACAAAGTCAACCATCTCTCCATTTCTAACATTTTGTTGTTGTTGGGCAGACACCATTCTTTTAAGACATTTTTAGAGCTTTTTTTTTTTTTTTTTTTTTTTTTTTAAATCTTATGTGTATAGAGTTGTGAGCCACCGTGCAGGTACTGGGAACTGAACCCAGGGCCTTGACTGAGCCATCTCTCTAGCTGCTGCAGACACCATTCTAATAGAAGCAACTCCATTCCTGAGAGGAAGACACAGAGACTCGGGGTTTCGTCGTTAATGTTGGGCCAGCAAACAGAATTCTGGCTTTCTCACTCTGCCTTTTCTCCTACTGGCCAGGGGAGGGTGGTGGAGGGTAGTACCATTCTGGGCTGTGGAAAGCCTTTCCCACAAAGCCAGGGAGTGGCTGAGGCTGCCTGACAGTGACCTCCTGAAGGAGATGGGTGGTCCTTCCTCCTTCAAGGAGCATCCTTGGAGCCTTGCCTGCAGCTGGATACTTCACTGAAGTCACCTTTGCAGAAATGGCCTCAAGAGTCAAGGTCAGTTTCCCTGTGAGTTGCTCTAAAAAGGATCTGTCACCTGGGAAAGGCCAGGAAGGCTGAGCAGAGACTCAGGATGTGCTCTGGGGACCAGCAGGGTGTTGAGAAGCAAAATATTCTGAGAAAACGTGAAGTTCTTTTTTGTTTAAACAGATTAAGAGGAAGCAGGGCTTGGCACCCATCTGCCTGTGCCATTTGCACTAACTGGGTGCCTACAGAGGAGATCTGTCTTCTGCATCCAGAAGAGAGGCAGGTTTGGGGCTTGGGCACGGCCTCTTTGATCCTACCTCTGAGGATCAGAAGCTTGGCATCTCCACACTGCTTCAACTGGGCACATAGGCGACTCCTTCCCTCATTATTGTGAATGATTGCGGACCTCCTGAATTCTCCATCCACATATCTCCACCCTCAGCTCCATGGAGAGCTCCCATTGCTGGAAGCCAGGCTTTCTCTGTGAGTTCTGGATTACTTGGTACTTCTGAGTATTTGGCATGAAGCCCGAGTAACGGGTGTGTTGACCAAGTCATGGTATGAGGCTATCTTCCATGAATCATGGCTGCTGGATCTAACCAGGTTGATCTCCTTTGAGAATAAGTTCATTTGCGTCAAACAGAAACCCAAGTAAAATAACAAGAGAGTGTGGGACAGATAGGCAATGTGGGGCTCAAAGAGCTGTTGGACGATGTCAAGGAGAACTCAAACTTGCTTCCTGGGTTACTCACCATCTTTAGTGTCTTTAGACTTCATTGCTAAAAAATGGCTGCACACCCTAACCATCACATCATCAACATTCAAAACTGAAAGAAGGAAAAGGAAGCTATTTCTATGTCAAGACAAAGCGTTCCCAGAAATTCCCCCCAGATGTTTCCTTTTATGCCTTGGGGCTCACACTCTGATGCATAATGTCATTTCAGGGCTCCAGGCAAATTCATTATTTATGGTAGAACTACTGGAGCACCAAACATCAGACTAAGTTGGATTGTGTGAGGAGATTGGGGATGGATTCAGTAGACAGCTGATGACTGCAGACTCTGACAGATCTACTGTGTCTTTGTGTACAGAGCAGGGACCCTGCCATCTTTAAGAGGAGCCTGGGGGCCTTGAGTGTGGAAACTAGTAATTCAGGCTGGCTTTGTATTTTTTTTTTTTTGTTTTTTTTTTTTGTTTGTTTTTGGTTTTTTTTGAAACAGGGTTTTCTGTTTAAGAAAATAAAAACTAGAGAAGAAACAGCAGAAATCATGACAGCCTCACTATTAACCCGCTGTGTGAGAGGAGATGTCACCATTCTTGGACTACTAGTGATATGTTGGTGAAATGTACTCTAGGTCAACCCTTAGCTCTAAGGCAATGCTGTTTATTTAGCCTTTCAAAGCCCAAGATTTGTCATGCCCATTTTATTCAGTGAAGCCCTGAGAAGGTATCACGTGGGTGCTAAGCAGCGATTGAGGGGCAATGCCAGAGTGGAATTCAGGTCTGACAGATCCCCAGCAGGATCTGAGGACAGCTGGTGCAGTCTAGGAGCCTCATGCCAAAGGCTGGATAGAGAGGGGTCAGCTGGGGTTCGTTCTATGTGTGACTCCTGCCACCCTACGCAGGGCAGGCTTGCTGAGTAAACGTGGAGCCAGTGATGGCACCAACAACTTTGTCTATAATTAGTACACTCAGTCCAGGTGTAATTACCCATAATTTGAGGAGGGAAATAATCTTGTATTTACCTTGCAATTTGCAAGAGCGTCTTAGCTGGGTTGTGTTGTTTCTTAATCACTGCAAAGTCATACCCTTGGAGGGTATGTGTGGTACCCTTATATGAGGTATGTGGTGCCAGCAGCCTCACCATCTGTGCTGCTCTCTGAATTCCACTGGGGTGAGAAGTCCTAGATGGCAGCCCTGCTGGACCCTGCCTCAAGGGTCACCAGTCTGAATTGCCACAGATTCCCGATGTCATGTAGCTAGTTCAAGGGAGTGTCGTGTTTGCAGAGGAAACTGCCAAGTTGTCGGTTGGAAGCAGACAGGCCACAGAGGAGGCCTCTGAAGCTGTTGCATGAGAATATAGGATACAGGGCCTACAGATCCAGTGAGGGCCTGGCAGGAGCGCCCTCTGGGGAGCATTGAGGCTCCAGAGCCCTCTGCTAGGAGGATCTGGTATCTGCCCTGAGATGATCTTGAAGAGGACAGACGGGTGGGTGATGGGGACAGTAGAAGACCTCACGGTACCTTTTTCAAGGTGCGACCCACTGAACACCACAAATGGGTTGTCTCCAAATCCAGAAATCCACATGGAAGACTGAGGAGAAGGCCGTATATGCCAGCACCTGGCCTGGCAACTTGAGGCATTCTTTCCTACCCACTGACGGTGCTGGTCTCCCTGCCCCTGTGCTGGGCCCAAGCCCTGCCTGGTACATTTCTAGGCTTCAAGGTCACCAGATCCCTTCTGGCAGGACACATTTTCCTTTCACTTCCTTTCCTCCCTCCCTCCTTCCCTTCCTTCTTTTATTTCTTTCTCTTGAGATGGCTCTCATACGGTTGAGGCTGGCCTCAAGCTTGCCACAGCTGAAGATGATCTCCAACCTCCTGGCTCCACCTTCTGAGTGCTTAGGTTGCCGGTATGTTCCACCTCTTCTGGTTTATGCTGTCCTGGGGAATCAAACTCAGGCTTAGCACATGCTAGGTGTGCTGGCTAGGCAGGTATCTCAGAACTGGCCTCAGGCAGCTGGGTGGTCAGTTCAAAGGATCATGTCTGTAATAGTTTCGCATCCTTATTACTGCCACTCTACGGGCTGGCACTATTGGACATTTCCTAAGATACAGTTTCACAGTGTGGTTTAGGCAACACGTTCATTGTAACCCTCCCAACTTAGCCTCCCGTGTGCTGGGATCACAGGCATGAACCACCATACATAGACCCTTTATTTATTTTTTTTTCCCATTTCATTTGTAATAGACAGAAATGCTATTTATACAGAATCTTCCAGGAAGTCTTCCCGTAACTGAACATCTAAGTTCAGAAAGCTCCAGGCACAGCTGTACCCAGCTGCTTCAATCACATCCTCAAGGCTCCCTTCCCCTTCCTTCACCTTTGTCCTCCTTCGACTGTTTCCACCCACAAGCTACATCTCATGAGCTAGCCTCCAGAAAACCCTCTTTTAATAATTGGAGCAGAAATCTTGGACTTGAATACCACCTTGCCTGGCTTGAACCTGCTCCCCTCTTTGGAGCAGGATAGAATGTGCTAGCTGGCCAGAATGATGGCAGACAGACGTTTGCCTTGGAAGCAGAATCTGGGTGCTGGGAGTTGAGGTTACTCCTAGAGATTTAAGGGAGTGGGGAACACTGCGTTCCAAGTAGACAGTGGAAGCAGTGCTCTAACACACCAGCTAAGCCCAGTGCCTGGCTGAGGGACTAGAAGGGGAACCCAGGAAGAGCCTGCCCAGTGTCCTCCCTATACAGATCCTCCTGAGTCTGGGTTTCTGCTTCTGGAGTGGTGACAACATTCAAGAGATCCCCTAAGGGTGCCCTTGGCAACTGTAGCCCCCTCCACCCCACCCTTCATACCTACTACTGAATAAAAGGCTGGAAGACAAGGAGACGGGTTTCTCCGTCATGGCAGGCTGAGTCAAGCCCGTGAGCTTACTCATTAGAACCTGCCGCAGCATCCTCTGTCTTTGGAAGCATGAGCAGTAAAAGCTCAGAGATAATGAGGACAACTAAGCCACTGGTTGTCTGACGTCCTTTCTTTCCCTCTAGGCCAGGCCTCTGAGATCACCCACTTTGGGAGTCAGAGACAGCTGTGGTGAGGACAGAGAATTGAGCTTCAGAAGGGGACACTTCTAGGTGGCCGTGTCTGAGGTGGGTGGGAGGGGCTGCACAGGTTACCCCTCCCTCCATCTCGGCCTGCCTGTGCTTTGGACAGATCTCTCTTCTCCAGAGCTTTTTCTTTCTTTCTTTCTTTTCTTCTTGAAGCATTTATCTAATTATTCTTTATCAATAAAATATCAGGAGGGAGAATCCGAATGATCAGAGAAGCTTCAGAGAAGCCATCGGTGACTTCCTACCTCTTCAGTTCCCCCATCCAAAAGGGCTGAGATCCTCCCTTAGCCCCGCCTTTCTACTTCCTGTCTCTTATCTGTCCTCAATCTGAGACCTCTATGGTTAATTTTGGTCAGCTAGTGGCTACCTCTGCCCTCTGACTCAAAGCAAACTTTATTGTCCTAAAGTGACCAAAATATCACACAATACTTTCTGATCACTGGGAAAGTAGCAATCAAATAAGCATGCCCAAATTTCGTGGCTAATGCCTGGGGCATTATTGCCTCTGCCTCCCAAGTGCTAGGATCAAAGGTGTGCTCCATCACCACCCAGGTCAGTGTGACCTCTTTAATCAGAATAGTTTTCATCTTTCACGGAACAGGCCTGTTCCTCTGGTTCTTGTCATTTGGAGGCACCAGGTTCTCATGCGGCCCTGATTAACTGACACTGGAAGTGATCTTTGATGACCCTGACCCAAAAGAGGTCAACCAGAGTCCTGGGGTCTCTGAAGTTGGGACCAGAGAACTGAAAGACAGCATAGCCACACCCAGAGCCACTGGTCTTGGTAGCCCCATCGCCATTCAGCTGGGGGTATCAGCTGGATCACCTTCCCCCGTCCATGTCTGTCTCTCTCATAGGCACCGAGTGCTTGATGTTCTCCTCCAGAGAGTGGGCTTATGCCCACTGCAAGAGAGGCTGACAAGGGTCCTTCGTTCTGTACAGCCCACACTGGGGTCTACCAGTGTCTGCGGTGCATACAGAAAGAAGACAAGTGTGGCTCAAAGTTCCTGACTCACGGAGCATGGGTCTGGGAGCTTTCAGGGAGACATCATGGAGGAAGCAGGTGAGGATGAGGTTGGCAGAGGGAGAAAGTATCAAGATGTGTGATGGAGAGCAGAGCTACGGGATTCCTGTTCTCAGTTCCATTCTATGTCACTAACGCCGGGTCTTCGTCATACACCAGAAGGTTTCCATTGTGCCCCACAGAGTGCATATACTCGAAGACAGAGGAACAGTGCTCAGGTTTCCCTGCAGGAGCCGAAGACCATTCTTGGGGTTCTCGGGGCTCACTGCTCTATAACACAGGTGTTAGGCCCTAGCTCTCACCCAGCTTGACTGCAGAGTCCTAGAAGAGACAAGAGGTTCAGAGAGCACCCTTTAATGGGACACCACATCTGATGCTTTCTTTCCCTGCACCTGCTGACACCTTCCCGTCACACCAGGTGCCAGGTGACCCCACCGTTCAGAGAGAGGTTCCTCCCTTTCTGGAGTCTCCAGGCTTTCTGCCTCAGTGGGGAAAAGGCTTGGCAAGCCCTTTTCATTTTCCCTTTCTGGTTTGTTTTTTTTTAAGTACAGAAAGCAAGCTGTTCTGTGCCACTGGAACATATGAGAGGAAGCGCGGTTTTCCACACACAGTCGCTTCCCATCTCAGACCCCATGACTGCAGATCCAAGCAGAGTGCCAGATGGTGGGCTGAATGCTAGAACCAGCTCTCGGAGGCTGGAACATGCATGCAGGGCCGGGAGCTCCTTGCTTCTCCTCTGACTATTCAGGTGTCCCCGGGTTCAGGAATTGAAGGTGAGGGTAGGATGGGCAGTCAGCTTTCCCACTTTCTGTGTCTTCCACCATGTAGGAACGTGCTCCAGCAAGCACATGAACCTCTCTGGGGGACACTGCAGTGACATCCAGACTACAGCAGAGACTACGGAATCTAAGCCACATTTTCTGAGGCTACATTTTACATTTATAATGTAAAATTGATGAAACATTGACTGTCAGTGGGAAAAATGGTCATTTCTGGTTAGTAGTGGCACTTGAGGCCGTTGGTGCAAATGAGATAGGAGGGTTGCAAGGGTCTAGAAGGTTCCCATGGCATGGTTCCGCTTGCACATGATTGGTTTGCTCTTGACCATGGGGAGGTTGTGCTCAGAGACAAGGGGAGGAGCTCTGGATAGGTGGGGGAGTGCACAGCCAGCCTCGGGTCTCCAGGGGTGCTGAGTTCTCTGGATTTGTTTCTCAGATAGGCTTTCGCCACAAGTGGATCCCTTGCTCTATGTGGCTGTCTCAGAGCTCCTGAGATGTCCCCAGAGAGGATCATCATTGCTCCTGTGTGGACTCAAAAAGGACGAGCTCTGGTTGGTCTGGCTGAGAAGTCAGTGTGGGTTGTTAGAAGTGATAAATGGCAAAGAGGTGCTACCCAGGACACTTGTGGGACCCGCAAGCCAGGCAGAGTCTCCTCCCCATAGAAGCCCGGGTCATTCACTGCTCCTGTCATTGTGGAGGTGCCAGCGAGGGAGTCCCCTCTTTGCTTGGAGACTCCCCTACTGCCTCTGAGGACAGGACTCAACGCGCGCGTTGTTCTGGACAGTTCTGGCTCCCCCTTTCAGACAGAGTCAAGGGGGAGCTGTCCCTACATACACATAAAGCCTTGGTGAGGTGCTTTTAGAGGGAGCAGTTTGGTCTTTGGGAACTCTCCTGGACTCTCCTGAAAGCTCAACAGAGTGAGTCCCTGCAGAGTCTGGGTGATCCCAGCTATAGCTCAGGAAATGGGTCCTGGTGACTGCATATTGAGCAGCGGTGCCTGGAGCATGACAGTTCCCCTCGGGGACCCAGATTGGAAAGTCGGTTTCTGGCAGCTTCATCTTATCTCCAGGCTCATCTTGTGGAGGAGGCGAATGTTCAGGAAGACCTGTCTTATTCATCTATTCTGACTGCCTTCCTCCCCCATGTTGGGAAGACAGGGGAGGATGCGTTTGGACCAGCCTGCTGGAAAAGAGAAGCATGTAAGGTTGGCAGGAATCGAGGGGCTTTAAATCCATCCACTTGAGAAACGCGCCTTTGAGAAGGAGCATATGGCTAGACTGAATTGAGGGCACTATCCCTTCCAGCATCTTCCACCGGTAGCCAAGTCTAGGGCTGGAGTCTGGGGATAGCAGAGAGGAGTGGGCCAAGAACAGTAGGTTGAAAGCTTTGCTCCTCGTGTGTTTGAGGCAGTGGTGGCTCTGGCTTCTGGGTCTTAGAACTAGAAATAGGACACTTGGGGCTAGGGGGCTCTTACGACTGGACAGGGGTTCACCTTGGGATACTGCCTCTTTTAAATCTGCTTCTAGCCATTCTCAAGGTCTGTGGGCCTATTTGACTTGGGTGCCAGAAATTATCCAGAAACTGCTGTGATGATATCTGTCCCACCCTGTTTGGGAGATTGTAGCACTATGTGAGGAGGGCTGTGCCTTAAGACACATGTGCAGCTCACAGGTTTCTGTGTAGGTTGGAAACATGGGAAGCAGGTCCAGATAAAGAAAGACTGTTGAGAGAAGGAACCCAGGATTGGGGCTGGGACTTCTGTGTCCAGCAAAACACAAGGACAGTCTGGTCCTCTGACCACAACTATAGGTTTGTGGAAGAGAAGATCTGAAACTACCGTAGCCCATGTCTTGCCTATGGCCAGCTGGAGGGGGCTCAGAATATGTTCATATAATGAAGGAGAGATAGAATGTCCTTGGAATTCCAAGGTCCAGTGAGGAGCGACATTCCACAGGCAGGACCAACCTGGAGATCAATCCTTCCATCCAGAGAGGCTCCAGCCTTCTCCTTGGTGTTTATCCTTCCATCCAGAGAGGCTCCAGCCTTCTCCTTGGTGTTTAGAAGTGCAGACATTCAGAATGGTTTCCAGTTCTAGGCTGCTGTACTGTCTGACATCCAGAAAGTATTAATGAGAATAAGGAGCCCTGTGTGTGTGTGTGCATGCGTGTGTGTGCGCACACGCACGTGGGCGTGTGTGCGCATGTGCGTGCATGCGCACGCGTGCATGCATGGATGCATACATCACCTCTCCCTATATCCCCATACTTTCCTTTGGTCAACTTCCACTGAAGACATGTCAAGCAGCTAAAGGTCACTCGAGACAGTGGGATGCCAGGTGGACAGTGGGAAGCTCCTCCCAGTGGGTCGCAAACAGATGGAAAGAGCAGAAACACAGGAACAGGAGTGGATAAAGGGATCCTGGAGCAGTGGGGTGTGTGACTTGCCGGGCTGGGCTGGACACCTCCTATTTCTTGAATATTTTTTTTAATCTGATTTGTTTTTTTTTTGTTTTTAAACAGGGTTTCTCTCTGTGGCTTTGTAGACCAGGCTGGCCTTGAATTCACAGAGATCCACCCGCCTCTGCCTCCCAAGTGCTGGGAGTAAAGACATGTGCCAACACCACTGGGCTTTTCATTGAATATTTTAATCATAAGTAAATCATAAGTACCTTTAATTAGTTATGAAGCTATAAATCAAACCCAGGGTCTTGGGTTAGACAAGAGCTGTGGGGATCATCAGAGTCAGCCCAGGACACCCAAAGACAAAGAAGGTTTATTTGCCCTAGAGGGACAGAGGGCAGGGACAGGGACAAAGACCGGACAGATGGAGAGGGAGAAGGGGAAGGGAAGAAGGGAGAGGTGAGAAAAGGGGCAAGGGAGAGGGGAAGGGGTATTTGTCCCAGAGTGGGGAGGGGGGACAGGAAGACTAAGGATTGCCTCTGGATAGAGAGGACACAGATGTGGCCCATAGGCAAGTGGCAGTTTGTAAATGTAAAAGGGGAAACCCTGTGTTAGGATGAGGTGTTTAATTTTAATTGGGCATGCTAATGGGGTGAACCAAAGGGGGCTTTTGATTGCTGGGCTCCTTCTTTAATATCTGGACCTTGGTAGTCAGCCTTAGGAGGAAGAAATGCCAAATAAGGAATAATGCCTTTTACCAAGGCGGGGGTGGGGGGGGAAGGGTAAGGCCTGCCAGAGCCGTGTTTGCCTCGCTTGGGCTGGCTAGAGTCTCTTCAAGTACTCTACCACTGAGCTACACCTGTAGCTTCCCCCCCTGACAAGAAAAGCGAATGCTTGTTTGAGTGACTGAGGAAAGGATTGAGACGTGCTTTTTGCATTGAGGTAGCGCAGTGGGGAGAAGACTTCCTGTAATTTATAAGTTAGTATCTTACCTTATCTTCTGTTGTTGTAACAACACACTCCAGGCAGAGCACCTCTTGACAAAAAAGTTTATGTAGCTCCTAGTTCTGCAGGCTCAAGGATATGGTGCTGGCTCAGTCATTTTCCATTATATGCTGTCTCTTAAAGTTCCTACCACCTTAATACCATCTCATACCAGGGACCAAGCTTGCAGAACATGAAATTTGGGGTGTCAGAAGCTGTATGAGGCGGATTCTGAGCGCTTGTGAGAAAACTTCAAGAAACCGAGTCAAGAGTATTGTGACTTCCGTTTCTTTCTCGAGAACTCAAAACCGTTATTGGCTTACGCTTTTGTGCCCCTCCCAGTGTAGCAGACAGGATTGCGTCTACTTCAGATTAGTCATTACAAGTGGCTATTGTTGTGTGTTTATATACCTGAATAGAAAAACGTATTTTAGCCACGCGCTGCTTGTCTGCCATGTGCAGCCTGCCCTTGTGATCGTATACTTTACTCATGTGACTACTTTTAACCATCACAGTATAAAGTGTCCGAGGCTCTGAGCAAAGTCGCATGAGACTGTAGTTCACCTCACTTATCAGCCACATTCTCCCTGGTCTCACGCCTCGGTGAACACGGGGACTCATGGAAACCATACGCAAACCACAACACTGCTCAATGTGTGCTAGGGAACAGTGTCAGACAGGGCTTTGTGGCAGAGGAGCAGGAGAACAAGACCACAAAAGATTCAGGAGCCTGGAGGACTTGTTTGCCCAGAGCACAGACAAGGAGCCTCTTCAAAGGTCTTCCTAAGCTGTGGACCCCAAGGATGAGGCAAGATGTCTGGATAGACTGGAGGCAGTCAAGCCTGAGTCTCAAGGGACCTATGACTGGTCTCAGACCAAGCCCAGGAGATACTATTTGCTTATATCAGAATCTCAAAGCTTAGGTCTACTGGGGAGATAGGTGCCCGGAGAGAGAGAGCATGGTTCAATCTGTTTCCAAGCATTCCAAACGCAGGGCTAGATTGATGGACAGGCAGAACCCGGGCTCTGAGTATCCTCATCCTGCTGATTCCAGAGAGGCTATTTGGCTGACACAGCCTGTGCCTTAGCTGTGAGAGATGGGAACAGTCACCCCACTTCAGGGAGAAGGAGATGTTCAAGGGTTCCACAAGTCAGCCTGGTGGGGACTTTCCCAGAAAAGTGCTCCACAGGCAATGAGTGTGCCAAGACTGTTTTGATTGTGTGTGGCAGAGCTCAGCCAAACACATCAGAGTAAGCACTTTGGTTGTGCAGCTGCCTCAGGCACAGCTGCCACAGGCTAGAAGGCCTCCCAAGATCTCAGCTGTGTTGTCTCTTGCTACTAGTTCCTCAGTCCAGCTTTCTGTTGCTAGGGAAGACCTACCCAGGGACTCCTTACCCATATTCCACATGGCACACAAAACTAATAGTAAAAGGGTATATTTTGGCATCTTTTGGAAAAGGTCAGGAAGTACATCATGGGCCATGGGCTTCCCAAAGGCCAATCCTGGGCAATAGAGGTAACTTGAGTATAAGAAATGGCACTGCCACTCTTTCTCAGCTAGACACATAGGCAAAACAGGACTCAGTGTGTGATCAAGTTTTATCCATATCTTCCGAGCTGTGCCCGCTGGATTTATTAACAATGGGTTCCAAACCTGCCTCCACTCCACCTATTTCTGTCTCAGCTCTGACCCAAACGGACTTATATGGACTGACAATACTAGATCTATTGAGAGAACTCTCATAGAGAGCCAGAGTTGCCCAAGTCAGTCTGATGAAAGAGAGACTCCATTGTGCAGATGTGATGATAATCATGATGATTGTGGTGATGGGTGATGAAGGTGATGGAAACCGCAGTGATGAAGACCAGGTGTTGTGGCGCATGACTTTAATCCCAGCTCTTGGGAGGTAGAGGTGGGCAGATCTCTGCGAGTTCAAATCCTGGCCATCCTGATCTACATAGTGAGTATAGGGAGTTACAGGATAGCCAGGGCTATATAGGGAGACTGTGTCTCAAAAAGGAAAAAAAAAAAAAAACAAAAACCCAAAACCAGAAACAAACCAAAATAGAAAAGAAAAAGCAGTGAGTGACACCAATGGTGATGATGTTGGTGATAATGGTAATGAGATGGTGGTACCAGTAGTAATGGAGGTGATAGAGATGATGGTTGATGATGATGATAATGATAATATGAGGATGGCTGATAAGGTGATGTTGATGATGCTGCTGAAGATGCTGATAATGGTGACATTTCGCTGTTACCAGTCTAGGAGATCTGAAGTTAAGTCAGGAGCCTCTACCAACACTACCCCAGGTTTGACCACATGGCAGGGAGGGAAAACAAACGGCCAAAGTGGGCTGAACAGGAATTGCTGCAAACTGAATTTGCACCAAGTTCTTTGAGAAGCATCATTGCTTGCTCAGGCTCCCTTTGCTGTATTGCTGAACACTACAGGGAAACCTGAGATGTTCTAAGTAGGAACTGCTAAGATACACAGATGTTGGGGTTAGGGAGATGGCTCACTCAGTAATACATGCCACAAAGGCCCGGGGACCTGGATTTGGATCCCCAGCAAGGCATGGTGGCACAAATTTGTAACTCCAACATTAGAGAGACATGCAGATTCCAGGAATCTGCTCATTGGTAATCTGGTCTCGCCAGCTGGCAAGCATGGGGTACAAGGAGAGAGCCTGTCTCAAAATATAAAATGGAGACTAATAGAGAAAGATACTTCATGTCTACCTCTGGCCTTTACCTGCTTGCACACACACATGCAAATGCACATGCATGTATATGATATATACAATGCACACACACACACACACAAGTTTATAGATAACAACAATCAACTTGAATTTTCTGAGGAGTGTTTATGGGCAAAAGTTTGTCTACTGGGAACAGTGGGAAGCTTTCTCTGTGATAAATGGGATAATGGACAGACAGACTGAAAGCAGGAGCTCTTGAGATGCCTTCGCTGTGAGTTCCTAGAAAGCTAGTCAAGGCTTCAACCTCCAGTAGCTCCAAGCCCTCCCCCGCAATGCACGTACTCGTATTTCTAAGGCCTGGAGAATTCTGGGTCTTGGGGCACTTTCTTGGAGGAGGCAGGTGGGGGTTATTGAGATGGTAAGAAGGATCCCAAAGGAAGAGAAAACTAGAGGAGATGGGGGCAAAGGGACCAGGGAAGGCACTCTCCCTCTCAGGGCCTGGCTCTGTGGGAATCTCAGCAGCCCTGCTGTGCAAAGTGTTTGATATTCAAATTAAAATGGTGCTTGTTTGGGAAAACTCGGGCTCCACAGAAGACTTTAATTGGTGCCTGTGGGAACATTTACACTTACAGAGAATTAATGAAAACTTTGCTGCTGCATTTAAGTGGAAATCTTGGGGATTTCACCACCAGCACCAGGCACTCTGCGATCCCATTTCTATAACTTCAAGGGGACAATGAAGGGAACAGCCACAGATGGCTCACCATTGCTAAGCCCTGTAGGGAGTAAATGCCCCTCTTTGGTCCTTGGTAGTGGAATTCTGAGGCAGAACATGAAGCCAACAGGGGTGGGGCTGGAAGGAGGAGGATGAGGCTGTGGAGCTGGGCTCACACTCTGATCAACAGTAATAATGGCTGGCATCCACCGAGGCCACTGGTAGCAAGATTACTGTTTGCACAACGTTAATTCTGAAGTTCTCACATCAATCATCAATTAAGAAAGAGCCTCACAGACAGGCCCATGGGCCAGTCTGCTGGAGGGGGTTCTTTAGTTGAGATTCCCTCTTCCCAAGTGACTTTGTGTCAAGTTGACAAAAACTAACTAGCACGGGCTGTGTTCTAAAAAATGCGTTAGCGAAGCAATTTTATTGCTTTGGGATCTACAGTGTATGTAGACAGACTAAGAACGGTTATGACATCATCAGGTGATGTAATCATGGGTCCACTGCTATGTATGTAATCTGCTGTTGACTGAAACATTTTTTTATACAACACATGACTGAACATATAAACACATACACATGCCATGCACATGGCAGAGCATACTATATATATATGTACACACACACACACACACACACACACACATATATATATATATATATATATATATATATATGACAAGTCACATACACATATACATGCAAAAAGGCATACTGCCAGTACACACACAGATGAAAATGCACACATATAGGTATGTGCAAACTTAGGAACACACAAACTCAGATACACATGAAAATACATACATGCAGACACACATGTACAAATGGATATTCATACAGGTGCACACACATGCAAGCTTACCTATGCCAACTCACCCATTCAGGCACACAATGTTGGAATACACATGTAGGCACACAGTATATGCAGGAGCATACATGTAAGCATATATACATGATGGTGCATACATATGCAGGCATGTTCATGCACATATACCCACACTAAGTATGTGCATATGAAAGAATATACATACATACATACATACATATATACAATCACAAAAGTGAAGGAGTACATTCATGTAGTGATACACATATAGGCACACATATATTCTGGGGTATATATGAAAGCATATTCATGCAGAAACTTACATATATATATATATACACATGCACACAAAACACATGTTAGCATGTGCATGCAAGTATATACATATGCAGGCACACATACATGTCAGCACATATATGCAGATACATATATAAAGACATACATGCAGGCCTATGTATATTCAGGCAATCAGGGATGCATATACAGAGCCAGAAGCAAGACTTACTTCTAGGATCTACCCAGTTCCTGTGCTGTCCTGGCTCACAGGGGCTCTGCCTTCCACCCTGTCTTACCTATTCTGATACTGCTTCTGAGACACCAGCCTTTATACCCCAGACAGGGCCCTACTTTGTGACTCCCCATTTCTGGCTTTTCTCTAGGGTTGCTTCACTCTGAGGCTAGGCCCTTCCTCCCTCTCTTCTGCCCACTACACAAGGCTCCAAGACATCATCAGCACAGCAGGAGGTGACATGCTGGCCTACAATCTCTTGCTTCTGATTAGTGGAGCAGGCCTACAATCTCCTGCTTCTGATTGATGGGGCAGGCCCTCTATGTGCCTTAAATGTTTGTGGCTTAATCTTGCAGTGTCTAAACCCTGGAGCACTCCTCTGCTGGTGCTGTCTCCCAGAGTGACCACAATGACACCAGAGGTCAAGATTCATTAACAGAAGTCAGAGGTCATTAGGCCCTCCCAAGGCTACTTCTGGGCCTATGGGTGTGGTCCTCTCTGTGACCTCCCATTGTTTTCTTTTTGTGGGTTTTGTGGTCCTCCTCTGTGAGGTCACTAATCACCGGATTAGGGCATCCCACTCCAGAACAACTTTATCCTAACTGATGAAACTAATGATGTTCACAGTGAGGTCACATTCCAAGGTGTTGGGGGAAGCAGGACCATAGCATGTGAATTTTGGGGAATCTTTAACCCGTGACACCTGTGAAATGGGGGCAAGGTATTGGCATCTGCCACAGTCAGTGTGAGGGCGCAGGAGCCGTCACACAGCAAGACATGGTGTGGAAATGCCCGGTACTGCAGGCTGGGTAGGGAGCCCCAGTCCAATCATGAAGCTGTCTCTGGGACACCGTGGCTCTTGATTAGTGGAACAATCAACTGGGGTGTTCTGCATAGGAATGGGCCACGGTGGAGTGTTCCACATGGCCAGATAAGGAGGTTGCTGGTCCCTTTCTTGCCATCACATGCCCCGACTTTCCAGGGCTGTCTGTTTCCTGTTTGGGGGCACCCTAACTCTTCAGACATATGATGCCAAAGAGAAGCTGACCACCCCTGTCTGAAGGTCCATGGTGTAACCAATGCCCAGAAAGGCCATGCCCATTCCTGTTCTTCAACCTTCTGCCACTGCACCTGGCTTCTTGGTCTCACTTTCTGTCTTTTTCAAGTCTGGTTTTTGTTTCCTCTCAGACGATGCGTAGCACCCTCCCACTAACCCGTCTTCCACTCTAGTTGCTCAGGTCAGTTCCCATTACCTGGAGCTGAAGGGTCTGGTACCCAGGGAGTGGCCTTGCCTCCCAGACCTCTGATTGGGATTGTACAATTTTTCCTCTGGTGCTGTGACTTCCAAACCCAGGGATGGTAGCAGCAAAATGCAGAATTTAACAGCACCCATGTTAATGTCTTGGTCTTCGGCTTCTAGCATTATCAGGGAGATAAAGGAAATGTTGGGGCGCAGGTCTTTGCTTCTTTTCTATTCTGCTTCCTGCCTGCTGTGAGGTGGCCAGCTTCCTCTGCCCTGTTCTCCTGCCATGATGTGCTTGCTATTTTTCACTGATCCAAAGCAACTGGGCAAAGCGTCCATGGAATGAAATCTCTGAAATCATGAGCCAAACCAGCCTTTCTTCCTTGTAAGTTGTTTGTTTCGGGCATTTTGTCACAGTGGTAGAAAGCTGATTTTAGCACGTGTGTTCTTTTGTCTGGGTACAGTGAGCCCAGCCAGCCTGCAGGAGGAGGGTGCAGCATCTCAACTACAGTTAGACATTGCCAGAGGGATCAACAGAGCCACTCACTGAACACAGAAGGACCCACAACAGTCACATGGACAGCGTTAGATGCTCCCTTCAAGCCTCTAATGTTGTCTGAGTGGCTGTCATTACCCAGTGCAGCTATAGGGTAAGCTGGCATGTAACTCAAGAGAACCATTATTTTCCAGGGAGTCCCTTAGTGTTGAGAGGTGACCAAGGGGACTGTGGGGGTCTGACCGCCAACAAGCTGCCTCCTTTCCTGTGGGGTTCCTCCTCTCCTGGGATCCCATGCTTCTAGGCACTTAAGAAAGAATGCTGGAGATGACAGTTCCCACGAGGCAGACGGCACAGGCTCATGAGCAATTTCCTTTGATAAAGTTGTTAAGAAAATTATATGTAGTACTGAAATTATATAACTGTTATTATGAGTTGTTTAAAAATTATTTGGATTTAATTGATCAATTAGATTAAATTATATAGTAGTGAAAGTTGGCAAAGGTCCAGGCCAGCACTGGTGGAATTTGAACAGCACACAGCCCTGGTGCAGGCGCCTGATATCAAGCATAATTTTCTTTTTCAGATTAAAAAAATTGTGTGTCTGTGTGTGAGTTCGTGTTTGCGCTCATGCATGCACACATGCATGAGTGTGTGCACACGTGTGTGCCTGTGCATGGGTGCATATAAATGCAGGTACCTATGGAGACCAGAAGGGTGTTGGAAGTCTTGCAGCTCAAGTTGGAGGTAGAGGTATTGTGAGCCATCCAATGTCAGTACTGGGAACTGAATGAATTCTAGTCCTCTGCAAGAACAGAAGGTGCTCTTAACCACTGAGTAATAAAAATGAGACGGTGACAGGTCATCTTAATGGTTTGTAACAGTGAGCCGGGTGAGGTGGTTGTGACACCGGCTCATGAATCCTGGACAGGACATGTATGACCAGGTCCATTCTGGTGTCTGCTCAGGATGCTGACTCTGCATGGTAGCGGTAAGGGTATTCCCAGCCATATCCACATTCTGCCTCGGCTCACATTCCACCCATTTTCTTCTGTCAGGGGACTATACCTCATAGGTATACCAACACATAAAGTACCAAACAGCAGTGAAGGGTTAGTTAGCAGTGAAGACAAAAGAAATCATCCCCTTGTGTTTTTATTTATGAGTAAAGCAACCATATAATGGCCCAGAGGGTTAGGGCACATTGGAGAATATCTGTAAGTCATTTCAACAGAGCCTCAGCATATGAAAACCCAGACTGGCCCATTCCAATGACAAATGTGACAGGAGGGCTCATGTGTCCCCAAGGGTTTGTGCTGTGTCCTTATGTGTGGCTAAGGGTATATCAAGCCAAGGTGGGACCCTGGATGGGTCTAGTCTTATCTCCAATGCACCAGCTTGGTTCCATCAAGCACCACTTGATGGATTGAAGATAGAGGAGGTACAAAAATGCTTTTCTTTGGGGTTGGAGAGACAACTCAGGAGTTAAGAGTTCTTGCTGTTCTTTCAGAGGACCTGAGTTCAGTTCCCAGAACCCATGTCCGGCTACCTATAACTCTAGCTCTAGGAGAGCCAATGTCCTCTTCTGTCTTCTGTGGGTACTAACACATTGATGTGCTCCTATACATATACAAACAAACATACATTTTTAATTTTTAAAGACAGGATCTTACTATGCAATTCTGGCTGGTCTGGAACCAGACTAGCCTTGGACTCAACAGAGATCCATTTGACTCTGCCTCCCAAGTGCTGGACTGGCACCACACACAGCATAGAAAATAAATCTTTAAAAAATGTTTTCTGTTGATGGTACAAAAAAACCCTCTTTTTTTCCCTAAAATTTAATTCATAATGTAGCTTAGGAAAGTGCTGTCCTCCATTTTATCTGTCTTGTGGTCTGAAACAATGCATTAAGCTACCACTATTCCTCTCTCTCTCTCCCCCTTCCTTTCCTCCTTTTCTTTATTCCTCTATCCCTTCCTCCTTTTCTCTATTCTTCTCCCTCTCTTCCATCCTTCTTTCCCTTCCTTCCTTCCATACAGGGTCTCATGTAGCTCAAGCTGTTTTCAAACTCACTATGTAACCCATGTATGCAGTCAGTCTGGTGACCCTTTGTCCCAGCCAGGGAAGGGGCCAGCATCCATGACACAATCCTCTGTTTCTACACAAATGCTGGAATCACTCTCAGGACACAGTTGGTTACCTGGTTCCTGGCCTGATTCTTGGTTCTAATAAGGGGAAAAGGGTGGAAAAAGGGTCCCTCTGGCTCCAGGGTGGAACACAGGCCTTAGATTCCTTCTCTCTCAACTGTTGCTAGGAAGATGCCCAGGCCTCTTTGAAAGCTACAAGACAAAATAAATTCATCCTGAAATTCGAAAACTCCTTGTACTTCTGTACAAATAGGCGAGGATCACACAGTGAGTGTTTTCAGAGGCATGGAGCACATAGTGAGCACCTCCAGGGGCTGGAATCTGATGCTGGAGAGCAGACCAGTATGGTGAACAGTAGTACCTGGGATTCCCCAAGCGCAGAGAAAGATGCTGGCTTGTGGGTCCGGTCCCTATGAGCTTCAGGAAGCTATCGGTTCAAGGATGCTGCATCTGAGCCACGTGGATGCAGCCAATGAGAGAATCCTGTAACCCTTAGGTGGAGATGTTAGCTCCTTCTCCCAGACACCCCCGATCACTGATCCCTGGTGTTCTCCCAGGCATTTGTCACCCCCTCGGAGAGCAGGCCAAGGACACCAAGGCAGGTGCTGCTGCTCCAAGCCAGCTGATTTACGAAGAATGCATAAATGTGATTCGGGACCAGCTTGCTCCTGGGTACTAAATAAAATGAAAGGACAGCACCGGGTGCAGTGTCTGCAAGCACCACGTGAATACAGTCGAGCTATGAATCTTCCTCACGACAGCTGTGCTTTGTGGCTTATCTTTGGGGAGTTCTGGGAAGAAACCAGGGGTGGAAAGATTACCAGGAGGGGAGATGGAGAGAGAGACAGTGTGAATATCATTATGCAGACAGAGAAAGATGGCTCTTTTCAGTCTCCCAATATGTCCTACATGCTGAGCCTGGCTGCCTGTCTAGGCAGTGGGCTTTATAATCCTTGCAAAGTCCAGGAAAGTCCTTCTCTGATGCCTGGGGAGTTATCAGAAGAAAGATCTCTCCCTCTGCTCCCCACCCTCTGCTGACATTCTGGCTAAATTGGATTTGGAGTTAGTAAGGCAGATTTTTATTAGTAAACAGCAGAGACTAAGCCCAAACCAGATTAATCGAAAGGGGAAATATATCGATCCATATAACCGGAAGTCATGCAATGAATGGAGAACTCGAGGCATATCTGGATCCAGGAGCTGAAGTGATGTCATGAAGTGTGTGTGTGTGTGTGGGGGGGTCCTTGGGTGTGTGTCTCTGTGTGTGGGGTTCTCGGCATCCTCAGGAGTTAGCTCTATTGTGCCCATGAACTGATTGCTCTTCAAATCTCTGGTATGGCCTTTTCACCAACCTGCCATATGTGATCCTAGTTTGGGTGTTTCTGTCTGAAGACACATTTTTGGTACCTGTTAGTTATTATGATATGCTAATATACTAATGAATATCAGCACTGACCTCAATCCCAGGTGTGTGGTTGCTCTAGTAGCAGGAGAGGGCTGCGGGGAGGCATAAGCTGTCTCAGCATATATGGTCAGCGCACCTGACTAGGCTCTGCATCCACCCACACACCATAGGTACAGCATCCTGACATACTTGTCCCCAGCTGAGTTGAGCAAGGCCCCCTCTGCTTTTTGAACCTGCTCACAGACCTAGAACACTGTTCTCCTGTGGCCCATATAGGTCGGGCTGTGGGTATTTTGGTGTAATTCTCAGTGGAGCTAGTAGATTTCTTCCCATCCCAGCCAGCGTTGTAGGGAAAGGTAAAACGTGGCTCTGAGTGGTGCTCAGCTGTGACAGGTGCTGTGGGAAACGCAGAGCCCAGCCTGGAGCTTCTGCCTCCCCGAGTTGCACATGTCCTCCATGACCCATGTGACATCTGTTCTGAGCCGGGGACCCCAGCCCATGTCCACACATCTGTCCCTGCCAAACCTCAGTGAAATACCACCAAAGCAAACACAAGCAAGCCGGTGGGGGGAAGCTTGGTGGGAGTGGCCCCAGGGCTCCCCAGTAGTGTTGATCTGTAGGTCTAGAGATGCCCACATCGGATACAGACTTGCAAACACCTGTGGAAGGGGTGACAGAAGTGGGCTGCATTCCCATGTTAGCCCTGGTCTGTCATGGGTGAGGTGTGGGCAAACCGAGCGGGAAATACTTTCTCTCCATCTCTTCATGACCTACAAGAGCTGAATTAGTGACTCAGCTTCTGTGTGTGGCTCAGCAGGGAGCTGGCCTGCTGAGAGCTATTCAGTGCAAAATTGTGGGAGGTGACTGAGGCCAAGCAGCCCCACAGCGCCCCATCTCCCTGAAGACACTTGTCCCAGTGTCTCTCTAAGCACACCCTGAAGCCCCACTGCCCTTTCTTCCTTCAGCCTGTACCCAGAGAGTGACTGTGTGGCTTCCATGATGTTTCCACGTGGAATGGTCACCGTGGCCAACGGAGACTCAGGGACTCAGGAGGCATTGCTTACTGAGGCAGGGACACCAAGGAGACAGCGGAAGAGGGCACTGGGACAAGTGCATTTCCAGGTGTTATGTTTCAAACAGGGCTCTCTGCTCCCCAACATGCTGCCTTTGCATGCCCTGTGACCCCAGGCTGCAGGCTGAAGTCAACACTAAGCACTCGGCATCTCCTCCAAAGCCAGCAAGCGCAGGCTGGACCTTCAGATAAGTCTCCTCTTGCTTACGCCTGGGTTCTGTGTGCTCACACTGCCAATGGAATTCAGCCAAATACTGACTCAGGACCGGCTGCTGGGTATTCACATGAACCACGTCCATATCACTTTCTATAAACATATAATGAAAAGGTTTTGATTTTTTTTTATTTGAACATCAGTGGCTAATAAATTTGATTCTGGAGCCAAGTAGTCTGGGCTTAAATCCAGACCGAGGCTTCCCTGCCAGCATGACCTTGGGCATAGATACATTCTCCTTGAAGCCTCAGTTTTCTCTGGTGGGAAGTTAGGCTATATCCATTTCCTCCTCCATCCTATTACTGTTAGAAATAGCCAGTTAGTAGCCATCCCAGCTGAGAACGGTGCCTATACTCAGATCTGTGTGAGTTCTGTTCTGTGATTCAAAGGCTGCCTTTGCAAACTTGTAAATATTACAGACCCTGGTGTCTTATACACAGAACAACACATTATATCAAATGAGGGATAAGGGGATGACAATTTATGGAAAGAGACTAGTGTCTGTGAGTCACTCTGCTGTCCAAGACTCCTGAAGTGTGAGGTGTGTTGACCTCCATCTTGGTAGGCATGAGCTCCATGGTGAGTGATTGTGGAATGCCAGCCTCAGTCCCAGTGCTTGGGGGCCTTCCTAATAGTGTCCTCTGCGCCCCCAAGGCATATTTTCCGTAAAAGGAAGGAAAGTCTTATTCAGGAAAGAAGCCGTGTGACTTTCACGCCTGCCACTTCCACTATGAGGCAGAATGTCTCCAAACTACACAGAACATGCTGGCCTGCAAAGAAGGCAGTGTGGATGAGAGAACCTGAACCGGGGACCAGAGTCTCTACCCACTGCCCCCAAATGTGAGCAGATACAGCACAGACTCTCACACACACATAAAAGACACAACACACACATGCACACACAGAAACTGCACATACATGAACACATGGGTGCATACAAACACACATCACAAACACATTGCACGCATGCATAATCATAAGGACACAGCACATGCATGCATATATACACACGAAGACAAATCACATACATGTGCATATACACCATGAAGACACACCACATATGTGTGCAAACGTGTGCAGCAAGTAGAGACGTCACACACCCTTTGTTCTTGTGCACAAAGGAGGCTCATGAACACAGAATCACATGTGTACTCAAACATAAGTACATATACATGAACACATATGCATACCCATACACAAACACATGTGCATATGTAGACACACAGACACATGCACACACAACACACATGGATATATGCACACAAAACAGATACATGAGTGCACACATATTCACATGCAGAACCAAAAAGCTACAGTCTCAGGGACCTTTTCTTTCTATGTGAAAGAGCCATCACAAAGTGAGCTCCTAATACATGCTCCATCATTTATTCATTAAATATTTCTGAACACCAGCTACGTGTCAGAAATCGTTTCGGGCACTGTTGATACAGTGGTAACCAGGCATACAGGAGCTCACATCCCCTGATCCCGGTTAACAACCCATGCTGTATGACTTCTGTCATCTCTCCCTCTCTGATTCCAGCTAAATTAGAGGTGGAGGGAGAAGTGGGTGTTTTTGTTGTTGTTGCTGTTGTTTTTGTTTGTTTATTTTCTGGGCGAGTGTGCACCTGAGCTCTGAGGACTTGGGCAGCATGGTCAAGATTTAATTTTCTTTTATTTGTTTGGTCCTGATGCTGCAATAGGTTTGAATGCTCAGTCTCCAGCCTCCTCTACCCTCCTTTCTTATCTCTGGGTCCCAGAGGAGGACAGGTTTGGCCACAGGCAAATCAAGGTGGCTCTGACTCACTCCTTCGAGCACAAAGGCACCCCACCACACCCTGGTGTAAACCCACAGCACAGTCCTGACCGGCGTCCCCAAAGGCACCGTGTCAATAGGGGTCAAGTGTGTGTATTAGCTCCTGAGATAAGCCCGGGATGTGAAGGGAGGTCCGAGGTTCTCTGTGGTGCCGCGCTCTGGGCCTCGCTCCTGGCGGGCCTATCCTGGCTAGGGGTGGAGCGCGGGATCGGTTTGGGGCGGCGGGCGGGGCAGCAGGCGCCGCGTGCATGCTGATGAGCGCAGGCCGCGTCACTGCGCACCGGCGCCGTGGTTTCGGGGCGCGCAGGAGCCGGGCGCGCAGGAGCGGGGCGCGCAGGAGCCGGGCGCGCAGGAGCGAGCGAGGCGCGCAGGAGAGGGACGCAGCAGCCAAGGCCTTGCGCCGCCTCCTGGTCCCAGAAGCTCCTGGCGGGCGGGCCCTGCTGACTATGCGGGCGGTGCCCGGTGCCCGCAGCCCCGGGCAGTTTCTGCGCGCTGGAGAAGGGCGGGTCGCGGCGGCCTGGCGCGTGGAGCCCGCGTGGCGGTGCTGAAGGAACAGCGCCCGCCTTTGCCCGGCCCATGGTCCTCATCGCGGCCCGCCGCGCTCAGGCTCGTGCGGCCCCGGGACCCCGGGGATGCCCGGAGGGTGAGGCGGCCCGGTCCGAGCCGCGCTCATGGCGGTGGCCAGGAAGATCAAAACTTTGCTGACGGTCAACATCCTGGTGTTCGTGGGCATCATCCTCTTCTCGGTGTACTGCCGCCTGCAGGACCGTTCTGAGGCGCTGGTTCAGGTCGTGCGAGGCGCCGACCGCCGAATGCGCAATCGGTTCTCCAAGGCTAGTACTCTGGCCGACCGTGAGGCCATCCTGCAGCGCTTGGACCATCTGGAGGAGGTGGTCTATAACCAGCTAAATGGTGAGCCGCGGGTTTCCCGGGATAGAAGGGAGGCAGGATCCTGTGTCCAGAAGTGGCTGCTCACACCCATCCCACAATATCTTCCAGGGTCCAGGGTAGAAGCTACTCTGGGTCTTACAGAGGGAATACAGGAGGTAGCTGGGAGGCCCTCATTGGTAGAGGGCAGTGATAGGGTGACTGCACCATCCACTCATCCCGTGAACACTTGGGAACTGTTCCCTGCCTTCACAATGAGTCCAAACTTACTACCCAAGAGTAGTCAGACTTGAGCCTTTAAGGAGCTGACAGGAGGGCAGCGAGGGGCTCAGGCAATGCCTAGATCCACAGCGAGACGTCTAGACAGTGCCTAGGTTCACAGCCTGGGACCAGGGGCACCTGACAGAGCTGTGAGGGTGGAGGTGACACCTAGGTCCACAGAGAGGACCCAGGGAATCTTTCCAAGCTGTGGGTTTAGATTGGACTCACTCCTCCCTCCCTGGAGAAACGGGAGGGGGTGACTGCTGCCCCTCTAAAGTGGCTGACCCATTGCAAGGCACAGAGGGTTCCTGTCCATTGAAGTTGTGACCTCTGCCCTGGATAGCCCTCTTTCAAGGATGCTCAGTGCTCCTGCAGAAAAAGTGTTGTTGTGGGAGAAATGTCAGACACCACGGTGCTGTGTGGACAGAAGGAGTCAAGTGTCAGGCAGGGACACATAGGAGCCAAGTGCTCACATGGACTGAGGTCACAGTGCCCGGGAAACCCTGAGGCATGGGAGTGTCTGCTTCTGGTGGCCTCTTTGCCTTTCCACGAGGGGAAAGGTGGGGGGAGGCTCAGCTGGGTTACAGCAGGTCACAGTAGATGGGGGTAGGTGTTGAGTGCAAGATGAATGCATCGTCTTTGTCCCCAAGGACAGCTCTGTTAGGTTTCAGGAAAGAGACAGTTGGTACACAGCAGGTTTCTCTTCTTCTGTGTGGTTCTTGGCAGAAGCAGCCCTAGAAAACCTCTTTCTGCAAGTGCTAGGAACCAGCTGCAGTAGGCACTGCCTACTGGACATCTTCAGCAGGGCTCAGGTCATAAGTTGCCTGCTTGCTGTGAAAGGTCACCTGGGAGAAGTGTGCCTCTGAGCACAGCCTAGAGGGACCAGGTGCCACCTGGGGATGCAGGCAGCTCACGTGTCCTCATGGTAACAAAACCCTAACTTCCTGAGGGGTTTCTCACCACCCACGGAGCTCCTGGAACCCACAGCAGTCCTGACCAGCTCTGTGGCTTCTCAGCCATTCAGCTGAAGGCAGAGAGGAAGAAAGTTGTGTTGGAGCGGTCGCTTGGCCACGCCACCAGTGTGATTCATCTTCTGGAAGACTCTGGGTCCCGTAATAGCACGGAGCTTTATTGAAGTGTATTTGCCAGGGTGTTATGGTCTGTTTTATGGGTGAACCAGAGGGTTATATAAGAACATTGGCACCATTTGAGTTTGTGTAACATCACGCTGGCGAGCCGGCCTCATGAGCTGTTTCCGTCCCCAGTTCCCCAAGGACAAGAGGGGCCGGTATCTGGTGGAAGGGAAACCTGGGACCCTTGGCCGACGTTCTTGATATTGACATGGACAGAATGAAGTTCCTTCCTCTGGACTCTCCTCCCTGCTCCTGCCGGCTTCTTCCTACCTCTCTTCCTTTCTTACCCCCACCCCCTTTTCTTCATCTGTCCTTTATGCTTTTCCTCCACGCCCAGTAAGTTCCTCCCTCTTTCTTCTTGGCTCTTCCAGTTTCCCTTTCTCCTCTCTTTGTGCTGAGACAGCCTTGCCTTCCTCTGATTCATGTGCTTAGCAGGGTCTAATTGTTCAATATTTGTCCTAGGAGATAAGCAAAGCCTAAGTTTAGTGTCCGTCGCCAGTGGGCTCCCTGCGGGGGCGAGCACAGAGTTTTCGGGGTCTGTCTGTTTAAGTGAAGTCATTTAGGCACCTTTGTCCCACTCCAGGCTTGGTTCAAAGCCTCTGATTGAGGGCATGGAGGAGAGCCATGAGAGCTTCCTGGAGGAGGCAAGTTGGTCTCCCTGCTGCAGCTTGTTCTAGTTTAGATCCTAGATATGTGGGCTTGATTCCCCAAGGGTTTCTACCTGGAGATTGACTGCATTTAAACACTAAGTGGGAGCAATCGCTCACATCTACCTGGACTTTCCATTTGAACCCTCTCCTGGGTGGGGGGATGACATGGAGTCCTGGGGAGTGAGGGGTGTCTTCCTTTGAGTCAGGAGGTGCAGGAGAGTGCTTTGTTGGGGGTGAATATTCTTTTCATTCTCTTTGGCCCCATGGCCTCCTCATGACATGTCTTATTGACCCTGGCAAAGCACCCCCGTGCAGTGCGGGCTCAGGCTTATGGGACTGCGAGGGAGCGTTTTGTGGGAAAGGGTGTGCGGTCCCTCTCAGATGTGCTTGAGAATTGCTTCTAAATCCAGCGCTCAAGGCAAGAAAAAAGTGTTTATGGGAAAAACTCATCCTCCGAATACCTTAAATTGCACATAAAGCCCAGTGCCCATGACTGTGCGAGCAGCTGGCCCAGGCTCTCAGGAACAGTAAATTTGAAATCCTCCAAGCTTGTGCTGCTTCCAATCTGATGGCAGGAATTCAACCCTTTTCCCCTAGTGATTGGGGGTGGGTGGGAATTCAGGCTTTTGTCTGTACTGCGTTTGCCTCTCTATGAGTCTGTGAAGTCCCAGCAGAGTGGGGGAACAGTCTTCTACTACTGAAAGCTCCATATGGTGGGGGGAACCATTTGGTCCAGTGTCTCACACCCTGGAGGGCTGGGCTCTGCCCCGAATTCAGAGGTGGTCCAACTTTCCCTATGTGCTCCAGGACCTGAGGAGGAACGAGGCATGGAAGGTGCTGCAGGGTAGGCTGTTGCTTGTGAGGGGTCACTGCTAACTAACATCAGGGCACATGTGCTTGTTAATTCCCTCCCCGGTCCATGTGTGTTCACCATGCCTTACAGTTGGCAACATTCACAGCTATGGTTGGCATTATGGTTGGGACAGAAAAACTAGGAGCCGGGAAGTGGAATGCCTTGCCGGGGTTCTACAGGAAGTTGGTGGCGGTAGCTGCTTGGAAAAACGAGCAGGACCTGCATTTCTGTTATCATCACAAAGTCAAGTTAAAAACAAACCAGAAGAGCTTAACGTGGGCCCCAGATGCCGGCCATTGAAGTCCTAGCACAGATGGTGTCTAGCTACGTTATAAATACTCGCTTGCCCTCCTCTGGGCTGCTGGTCTAGTTCTCCTGACCAAGCACTTCCACAGCCCCTCTACACCTGTGAAGACCGATGTCCTTTTTTGGTGTTTTAGAGACTGGGTCTCTACTGTGTAGCCCTGGATATCCTGTTTCTCTGTTGTGTGCACCAGGCTGGCCTTGAACTCTCAGAGATCCAACTGCATTCTGCCTCCTGGGTGCTGGAATTAAAGGAGTGTGCCACCATGCCCAGCTCCTTTGGTCCCCTTAAATGGATAGTTTTGTCTGTGTTTCCGTCTTTAGGGCCTGACACCCTGGCAGGGTAGCACATCCATGTACATTTGAGTAAGTGGGCATTTCTCTGAGCTACACATTGCTTTTGATAGAATAAGTTTGTTTTTTTGTTTTGTTTTTTTTTTTTCTTAAGATAGCTTCTCTGTACATAGCACTGGCCTCCTTGGAACTCTGTGTAGAACAGGCCGGCCTCAAACTCAGAGATCCACCTGTCTCTGCCTCCTGAGTACCGAGATCAAAGGCACGTGCCACACACTTGGCTGAGAACAAAGTGATTTTAGGCCATTGTATTCCACTGCCATGCTTGTCGGCAGACGTGCTGGGTGAAAAGTGTTGTGGTAGGCCACACACTGATGCACAGCTCTCAGGATTCAAAGGAAGCAGCTTGAGTGAAGGGGATGCAGGGAACGTGGAGTGAGCCTTGCTGTAGGGGCATGATTATTCTCATGCTGAGTCCCCGGGTTACTCAGCCCTTGTCTGTTTCCTGCCAAGAAGTGTCCTGCAGTGTGCACAGCTTTAGAAGGAGGTTTCAGAAGCCCCTATCTAGGGTTAAGATGGAGGGGCTGGAGGCCAGGTGCTGAGATTGAGGCAGCTGTCAAAGGGTACCAGTTCTGTGTTATCTTCATGATAGCAAGGCCAGCACTGCTGGTAAGCAGTAGTCCTCCCAGCCATCTTGTGTTGGAAACAATGAATTACCATCTACAAAGGCCTTAGAGCTGGAACAGAGGCCAGAGGGAAGGTAGGCATGGCTGGGAGCAATGTTGAGCAATGGTGTGGCTTTCCCTTGTAAACTTTGGCTTCAGAGAAGTGAGGACTGAGCCTGAGGCAAGGTGTTGGAGTTAGGATAGCTTGATGCTGTGGCTGGGGAATGTGGTAGCTTAACACCTTCTGCTGTGTCCGGCGTGACAGGACGTGCCTCAGATCTCTGTCCTCCCAGTGGCTGGCCCTATGCTCAGAGTACAGCTGTGTCCTTAGAACCCTACCTGAGTACAGTGAGCATATCTCTTGGATGTCCTTCTCAGAGAATATGGTCCTACGTGGTCCACGGAAGTGGCAAGAGTGATGGTAGCTGCGAAAACAGCTACAGTTGGCTGGGTGGGCTGGCCTCCACCCACCCTTCCCACTTTTACAGCCTGCCTACTACTGAAAAATAATTTCAGTGACTATCCCAATGGAGTATTGTCCTGGCTCCATAGCTGGGCAGGCCAGTGTGTGGATGGCTGCCATTCTCTCTGTGCTATGCATAACTCTTAGAGCAGCTTTGATTATGGTTTTGGTTATAGTTTCTTCAGTTGGAAGAAGTTTGGCTCTACTTTGCTCCTCCCAGATGGGCTGCATAGTTTTCTGGGTACCGGTCTTCATCAAAGATGCTTATCCCTGACCACAGTTGTGTGGGGACCCCTGGGCTTCCATATGACAAGCAACTATATGACACGAAGCTGGAGCACACTGCCATGCTATTTCCCTGTGAGCAGTGGACCTAGTCCGGCTGAGTCTGGGGCTGCAATGTACAAAGATATGGGGTGGGAGGAGGGGGAACTTGTGGGAAAGCGCTCACAGGTGGAGGCCCCAGCCTCAGGGTGTGCTGGGGTGGAATGAATATCTTTACAATCTGGCTTGCAAATCGGCATGTTTCAGTCTGTTACAGATACACTGTAGAATTGTAAAAGATGGCTTATCATTCTTTGGCTGGAAACGGAATAAAATAAGCCTCTGTGAACTCCTTTACCATATCTGCCTGCACAGACATGCAGACGAGGGTTGAAGCGGTTAAGAGTACTTACTGACTGCTCTCCGAAAGGATCAGGGTTTAATTTTCAGCACCCATACGGTGACTTACAACCAACCATCTGTAACTCCAGTTCCAGGGCATCCTTAGGCACTGTAGGCATGTGGTGCACAGACATACAAGCAGGTAAAACACTCATACACGTTTACAAAAAAAAAAAAAACCTAAAGAAATACAAGCAGGCTCTGGGACTCAAGACCAGCTCATCAACCTCACTCTGTCTCAGAAAGGTAAAGATGCCATGGGAAGAACAGGGAAGCTACCAGAAGGAAGAGGCAAGGACCACTGAGGGCAGCAGGAGTCAGCATCCTTCCAACTTTCTCAGCCGGGCCCGTGACCTCTATGAAGATGAGTGTGACAGTCCCTTTAAATTTTTTTCCAGAAGGAGAGACATACTTTACAAGTCATTTCAGAGGTCTCTTGGAGGAAGACGGCACTGTATCTAGCATGTGGCAAAGTGGTCATTGGCACTATTCCCGTGCTCTCTGCTGCCCCCTGCTCTATGGGGCCTCCCAGGATTGCTCAGTGGCCCTCCTTCTGCAGCTGACCGAGCAAACATGGGATGTGCATACTGGTGAAGGACAGTGCACCCTGGGGAGATGTGAGGGGAGTACATGAGCACTTATTCTGGGATCTCTCCAAGTTAGAGCCCCTGTGAACCTACCCCGTGCTGGAAGGGGCCTGGTGAGATTCAAAACTGTGCCGGAAGGCTCCATACATTCAAAGTACAGCAGGGCTCCATCTGCAGAAGGGAGTGGCTCATCTTAGAGTGACCTCCCAGAAGGACAGGGTGGATGTGGAGCCCATGTTAAAGCTCTTTCAGCCGAGATGGTCTACAAAGGGAGTGAGGGACTTGAGATGCCCACATCGGTTGAACTGTGCCTTCCAAAACTCACATCTGCCAAGCCTTAGAATGTGGCCTTGTGTGGAGAGAGGGTCTTTGCAGATATTGAAGATGAGGTTATGCTGTCTGGGGGTGACCCTAAATCTAATGACATCTGTGTCTACGAGAAGAGAAAAAAGGAGGGTGGGTAGATGGCTCAGCAGTTAAGAGAAACTGCTGCTCTTTCAGAGGACTGGAGTGTGGCTCCCAGGTGGCTCCCAGCTGTCTGTAACCCCAGCTCCACGGAACCGATTCCCTCATCAGGCCTCTGTGGGCATCTGCATGCAGGAAACACGAGGGAAGACACAGGAAGTGACTTACAAGGCAGGGACAGAGCAGTGTGGCCTCAAGCCGAGGGATCCTGGGATCTGCCAGGAGCTGAGAAAGGCAAGGTGCTTTCCTTAGAGCTTCCACAGGGACAGGTCTGTTCATTATGCCTGAATCTCAGACTTCTGCACTTCCAACTGGAGAGAAACCAAGAAATCCATGTCAGGCCCCCAGGTAGCTGAAGACCTCCCACCAAGGGACAGCCAGGGACTCTATCCAGTAAATGTTTGAACTGAGATCTAAATGAAGGGAAAGCGTGACCTAGGAGCATCCTGGGAACAAGACAGAGTGGGCGTCAGCAGATGCAAAGGACCTGTGGTGTCATGAGGGTCCTAGTGAATAGTGAGGGAGGGGAGAAGTATTGTATGAGGTGTCTTGGGGGAGGCAGGCAGAGCCCATGTTGGTCTCCTTAGTGGCTTGTGAGGTCTACAGGTAACACCTTTGCTCCTTGGCTTCTGGGAGATTCCTAGGAATGGAGATGGCAAAAGAAGTTCTCTGAGGGGTGCCTAAATTTTTTATTTTGTTTATTTTTCAGGGGTGTGTGTTTGTGTGTGTGTGTGTGCTCGCCTGTGCAGAGGCAAAAGAGGGCTTTGGATCTCCTGGAGCTGGAGTTACAGGTGGTTGAGAACAGCCTGATGGATGCTAGGAACTGAACGTGGATTCTCTGAACGAGCAGAAAGTGCTCTTAACCACTGAGCCATATTTTCAGGCCAGACACCTGGACGTTAGCTGGGGTGATGCTTCTGCCTTCCTGGCAGGTTTTAAAAAGCATCCATGATTTCTCTTGGATATTTAAGACCAGATGAGCTTGACCCGGCCAGTGATGCTATTGTTAATTAGCCAAGGGGAAAGAGCAAGGTTCCCAGGCAGCCCAAGAGCTGGAGGGTGTTAATTTGGTTCATACTGCCTGTGACCTAGCCAAGCCCGGTTAGGGCTTCTAAATTCAGTTCCCCAGCCTCAGGGCCTGGCTACTTTGTCCCAGGTGTCCTGTGTGTCCAGTTTATTGATTTATGGATTGTGAGATGTTGAATACTGTCCCTGATTTCACCATCTGTCAGAGGCAAGCCCTTCATAGCTGCAACTCCAGCTCTGTCCCCAGGGAAGCCCTGTCTGGCTGAGCTCCCCTGTTTTCATTAAAGTGTGGCCATTGACCAGCTGGGTTCCTCTCCAGTTCTACCCTTCCCTATGGGCATCGCCGCCTCTCTGAGCCTTAGTTTCTTCACTTGTGAAGTGGATATGAGAGTCTCGCAGGGACTGGAGTTATTGTAGGAAGGACCCTTACTGCATGTTTTGTAGGGAAGGGACTCTGTAACATATGCACCCCTCATCTGTAAACAGGCAAGTGAATCTGAGTCACAGCATGACCCTCCAACTTCCCATGCAGAGCCAACAACAGCTCTGTATAGCCTGTCGCAGTTTCCAAGTATGACCTCCAAGAGGCCGTGTGTGTGTGTGTGTGTGTGTGTGTGTGTGTGTGTGTGTGTGTGTGTGTGTGTGTGTGTGTTAGGTGTGGTGGTATGACTGGCTGTCATTGTCTTTTGTTGATATATTTTTTTTTTGAGACAGGGTTTGTCTGTGTAGCCCTGGCTGTTCCCAGAATTCGCTTTGTAGACCAGGCTGGCTTAGGACTCAGAGAGATCCACCTGCCTCTGCTTCCCGAGCGCTGGGATTACAGGTGTGTGCCGCCGCCACCACCTGGAGCAGGTTGTCTTTCGTTGGTAGCCATGCATTACTTATCTAAGAGACATTGATCAAGAGATGGAGACCATAGTGGAGATTTTGGTTGTTTACTGCCCTAGAAGAAGGTGTGACCAGGGAGAACATAGCTAATAAATGAGGTGGACTAAAGTCTCATGCAGTAGTCAACTACACTCAATTCAGAATACCAGACAATTTATACTGTGAGGGTTAAGGGGAGTCACACGAGTAAAGTGTACAATCACAGGGCAAACCACACTTGGCTAAGACATGATTTCCCATAGAGGCATATAAACAAACAATAGTCAGTTGTAATAAAAAAATCTGAAGTGAACTAACTCCTGTCCATTCACCTGGGAGGGGCATGAAAACATAATCTGTTGCTCAATAAATAAAAGACCCAGAGACTGACATTGGGGTTCAAGCTTCAAGCTGAAGATCAGAGAGCTCTTACTCTACCTCGGGATGAAAGGGGATTCTGGCTCCACGAAACCTCAGACTGTCACCTCTCTTCAGTGTGGCTGGAGAATCCTGATACTTCAGTGTCTCCCTATCTTCAATGTGGCTGGGGAACGGATGTCTGGTACTGACTACTGAAGACCCTGCTCCTGTCTTTTATACCCCTCTAGTTCTGGGATTATAAAGGCGTGTGTTCCCAGGTGCTGAGATCATCTTTGTGTGAGCTGTTTCTCTTTAGGAGTGGATTAATCTTGTGTAGATCTGGGTTGGCACTGGACTCTCAGAGATCAGTCTACCATTTAATCCTGGTTCCTAGGATTAAAGGTGTGTACCACCACCTCCTAACCTCTGTCTTCTGGAATTTTAGGTATGTATCACCACTGCCCTATCTCTATAGCTTGTGACTAACTTTGCTTTCTGAATCCTCAGTCAAGCTTTAGTAAATCATAAATAATATATCACCACAATAATCCAAGAACAATTTTGTGCTTTTGAAGAAATTGAGGTTAGGAGACTCTTGTCTTGCTTTCTTGGAGTTTTCTCTCAAGCACTGAGAAATCTCACATGACTCCATTCTTGAACTGTGTTCTGGAATAGTTAATATGATAATTGATAGTCTTCAGGGCGAGCTTACCTATTTTTGCCTAATGAAGCACATTATTCACCAAAAAATTAGGTCATCATGGTTGAGGGATGTTGGTTATATTTTTAAAAAGTATTTTGTAATAATTGTTGTAAATAAATCTACCTACCTGGCTATACCCTTGACTTTTAAAAAGAGAGAGACAGATTTAGTTAATTAAAAGAAGAATCAATTTCAGGGAATCTGCTGAATAAGATAAACTTGACCAGTTTGCAAAGACTGTACAGAGGGAAGGGAGGAAGGTGAAGTATGGTGATCTGAGGGCTCCAGCCTGACTGTCCTCCCTGGGGCCTTTAGTGTGATAGAGATGGGAGAGAGAGAGAGAGAGAGAGAGAGAGAGAGAGAGAGAGAGAGAGAGAGAGAGAGACCCAAATCTGGGTCTGCCTCCTGGCCAGAGCATCCTATGACTCTCAGTTTAATGGAAACAAAGAAGGCACTCCGGGTGCTCTGACGCTTGATGAGGGAGGCAGCACAGGTCAGAGGATCATGGTTTAGCAGTGTTGGTGTAGGGAGGATGGTTGGATGCCCTCCCTGCTGTCTGGATAGGCTCAGAGTCTACATTTTGGCAGAATCCCTGTGGCCCGTGTACGTACATGCAGTGTGAGTGCTCTCTGTACTGCCCTGGCCTGATTGGGTATTACAGTGCCAGCTCTGTAGAGTGTCTGGTGCAAGGGGCTGAACCCTTGGGCCCGGGAGGGGATTGGGTGGCTCTCACGTTTGTCACAGACCATGAAAGGAATGCACAGCAACTTTCAGGCCCCAGGCTTTCTGGGTCAGGGCCACCTGGAGCCTACAGCATGGATCACGGAAGCTCTGACCGACTAAATCAGCCCTGGATCCAGCCCACAAGACCCCACCGAATGCCTCAGCTGCTGGTACTATGTTTTAAAACATACATGCCAAGTACACATGTCCTTTATAATGCTGCCCTGGGCCTTGGTGTTGTGCCAGGAAAATAATGAGGCCGCTGTCCCAGGGAATCCCAGATAGTCTTCCAGGCTCCCTGTTTCATAGTCTTGGGACCCAATAACAGCTCCTTCCTGCTGGGTGTCCCTGCCCTCTTTAGGAGGAGTGTGAGCTGCCGTGGAGGAGGATGGGGACAAGGCTGTATTTAAGAGGACTGGATACTCTTCAGGGCCTGTCTGACTGTAGGCCTTGGGTCCACATGGCTTTCGGCTTCCAGGAGGATTGAAGAGAGGAAGGCCTTTTAATTCAAGTTTAGCAAACCACCGGATCTGAGGTACAGCATTGACGCTTTGCATCGAGTTAATGCTTTTGGAAGATTCGTGGGACACGGCACACTGGGGTCCTCATCATATGCTAGTGGAGCTCATAAGATCGCTGGTCCTGGTCTGAGGGCATGCATGAATGGAAAGTTGTGTGGTGGCGGCACCTGCTATGAGCATTGCTGCCTCTCCAGCAAGCTTGCCTCTGGGGGCCTCTTGCTGTCCCTCTGTGAGCTCTTTGGGGAGAGCCCTAGCATCAGTTCTGGGGCTCAGTGTTACCCCTGAGCCAGCTCATCCTGAGAGAGGTGGTGGGAAGGGCCATTCTGCCCATGTGCCGATGCTTATGAGAAAGCAGGGCTGAGGGAACAAGGCAGGGTGGCCACATGGCAGAGACTGGGCCAGCACCCTGAGACTTTCCAGTGGGACACTATGCAGGTGTCAAATCTGGATGACTAGCAGAGCCCCCCCCAGTCTTTTTTTTTTCTTCACATAGACCCAATAAATTCTCATTCAAATTTCTATACAACTAATCAGAGTAAATTCTGAGAAGATTCATATAGTGTATTTTGTTCAAAGTGTACAACCTTGGTTGTAGTGTTCCTTCTGAGTATCCTCCCAAGGATACATGTTTCTGCTCTGCCACTTTCGTTTCTGCTCTGCTGCCTTCCTGCCTCTGTGGGTGGCCTTGCCTAAATGAGTTCCATGTTGGATGGTATACCCAGCCCCATTTACCTTTCTATAATGTCCACCGTCCAGTGTGCTCCTCCTGGCCGTGTTGTGGGTGCAAGATGCTGTCCTGAGGAAAGTGTGCCAAGAGGCCCGTGGTCCCCGTGTCTTGGCGAGGGCCAGGGAAGAAAAGAGAGAAGAAGGTGTGCCTTTTCTGTCTAGTGTCTGGTGTAGGCTCAGACCCAGATGTGAGCAAGATTGGTATGTGGAAGCCTAGGGACTGGCTGGTCATTCTCCTGGGTCCTAGAGTTGCCACCTGCTAATCCTCATAGTTGGCAGCTTGCTATCTCTGTATACCACCCCATTCTACTTCCAGGGCCCCACGATAACATTGAGACCCCTGGTCAGTGCAGCCAAGCAGGAACCTTTCTCCTCCATGCTCTTTCTCTATGAGTCGTCTGTCTCCTCACCCCCACTCCCAAGTTTTGGTGCTGACATGCTCAGCTTTGGGGAGGGGCTGTACTGTCTTGCCCAGTAAGCAAGGTATACAGACTTCTCAGTAGGAAGCATCTGGGCCAGAGCAGAGTGTGGAATGTAGTGTATGATATTTGTGTTCTGTTTGCTGTATGGGAAGACTACATCCCTGGACTTACTCTGTAGATATTAATTCATCTCATCCCTCAGTTGTGAAAGCTCCAATGATCTCCCTGACGACAGACACTCCTCCCGAGAACTAGTTCTGTGTAGGTTAAAGTACTCGGTGGCTAAAGGGCATACAAGAGGACCCAGGATTGATGGTCCCTATCCTTGATTGGGAACAGGAGCAAGGAGAGAGCAGGGCTCACTAACACCTTGGACAGCTCCCTGCTGGAAGGTTGTGGGAATTGTGCTGATGACAAGGGCTGGGCTTTCCCCTAAGATTTTCCATTTTCCCAGGGAGGCAAGAAATGGGGCATAGGCTGAAGCTGAGAACTGTAAATTGCCTTCTTCTCCTTTCCTCTCTGTATTTTTAGGTGTATCTCTACGGCACTAGACAGTTTGTTTCTTAAATTCTTGGTTTTGGGGTTTTGGTTTGTTTTGGTTCTTTGAAACAGAGTTTCTCCGTGTAGCCTGATGTCTTGGAACTGTAGACCAGGCTAGCCTTCAATTTAGAAGTCTGCCTGTCTCTTCCTCCCTAGTGCTAGGATTAAATGCATTTGCCATCATGTCTGATTAGATATTTTTTTTGCTACCCCCCCCCTCCCCACAGGGTTTCTCTGTGTCCTGGCCAAAAGAAGGCGTAAGATCCCCTGAAACTAGAGTTACAGTTGCAGGCTGTCATATGGGTGCTGGAAACCAAAACCTGCGAGAGCAGCCAGTATTCTTAACCACTGAGCCTGATGATCCGGCCCGATACTGTTCTCTGATGCTTCCATGTAACCAAAAGTCATGAGTTTTGGGGCTTCTATGGGGAGCCTGCAGAGGAGGTGGTGGGTGTGAGCCCTGTGTGTGCCCTGAGCTCAAGGGCACTGCTGAGGCCCTGTAAATGGATCTTTCTCTGGAGAGCCTCCAGGCAAGTATGAGAAGCAGTAGCCATTGTCACTGTTCTCCTGGGGTAGTGTACTGTAAGAGGTGTGAAAACCCATAGGAGCACAGGGGAGGGATGTTTCAATGATAGATGTTTCAATGATAGATGGCTTCATGGAAGGGGAGGCATTTGGTGTTGGATGGATCTGGGCACAAATTCCAGTTAAATGACCTTGGGGAAGTTTATTGTCTCTCTTTGAGCTCTGTTCATGTCTGTAAAATGTGAATTATGATTGCCTGTGATGGGACCACTGAGATTAAATAATACGCCTGTAGAGGGCATGGTGAAGTCAAGTTGGTCCTCAGAAATGTTAATGAAGATTTAGAAGAAACAGTTAAAATGAGGGAGGATGTGGATAAATGGGTAGGATAATGCCAGACATGCAGTAGATAAATACTGCCTGGTGGGATGGGTGGATGGCTAAGTGAGTGATAGATGGGTAGACGTATGGGTGGATGGATGAGTGGATGGATGCATGAACAGGTAGTGGATATCTGTACTGTGATGTCCATTACCACACCACTCATATGTCAGACCACCATGTCCTCGCTGCTAATGATCATTGGACCCCAACCTGGGGTGGTGGGCACTGGTTGCTATATGGTGAAGCTGTGTGGCATCTGTGGGGAGAACTATGAAACCCTGTGTTCCGGGGGCTCCAAGTCCCCCCCCCATCTCCCCTGCTGTGTCTCAGTTGAGTGCAGAAGCTCCGTGGAAGGAACTGCCAGATATATTCTCTGAGGGCATTTCCAGTTAACTGCCATGCCCTGCAAAATGTTAGTGACCTCATCATTTAAGGATATTGGTCTGTGCTATTGACAACCTGTTATTAGTTCAGGTGCCCGGGGGAATCCTAAAAGACCTAACCATAATGAAACGAGCTGTTGTATTTGGAGAGAGTGGATAAAATTGAGGCTGCATGAGAGAGACATTATCCACCGAGGCAGACCAGGGGCTGTCATTATTATCTGTCCTTTGTGATCATTAAAACGAATAGCCAGCCACATTAGATCAGTGTGCACTTTTGGAGGAGAGGAACAAGGGGTGCTGGAGGGACGTCATGTTTGCCTCCAGTCTTCTTGATTCACCTACACATTCTACAAGATTGGCAGCCAAGGCCTCAGAATCACAAGGGACGCTTCGTATAGGTCCTGGTAGGTAACAGTGGTCATTTTCTCACTGTAGACACTGAGACAGGCCCTACTTGCTGGATGAAGATGGAGACCCCCCCTCCGGTACTTTTGGGACCCAAGGGTATAATGAGGACTGCTGCCTGAAGTCGGCCTCCATTGCTCCTGTGGGACTCACTCACAGCGTCTTGTCTGTTATACGCCTTGTTATACGAACTGTGGCCGTTGTCATGAGATCGGATTGCAGGCATGTTTTACAGAGGCTGAGGATGAAGAGGGTTCCCTTGGAGAGGACCAAGGTTATTTCTCCGGGCTCCCGAGGACGAGCCTGGGTGGTCTTTTAGTCCATTCTGTCATTCAGATCAAAACTGTTTCCATATATTGAGGGACACGGAGGTCCCACAGTCCCTGGCTTTGGAGACATGAAATGACTCTCCTGATTTCTTCCACTCGAAATGTCAGCTTCGAAACATTCAGAGCCCCCATCAAGACAAGTGCAAACGCTACCCTGCTCTCCTGCTCCACACTCCTGCTGCCTTTGCTCTGGGTCACATACTTCATCAGATGTTCACATTTTTGCTTTAAAATCTTTTAAAACATATTTATAGGTGTTTGGTCTGCATGTAAGTCTGTGTACTACCTGTGTGCCTGGGCCCACAGAGTCCAGAAGGTGGTGTCATATCCCCTAGAACTGGAGTTAGGCGTGGTTGTGGGACGCCATGAAGGTTCTGAGAATCAAACCTGGGGCCTCTGGAAGGGAAGCTAGTGCTCTTAACCACTGAGCCATCTCTCCAGCCCTGTTTATTGCTTTTTAGACCTTGGTTCTGTTGTTTGTTACATCCTTAGTTATGTTCCATGAGCACGCGTTGCTCTGACTCTCTACCCCTAGGGGATCTTAGCTAACAGTGAGTCTTTTCTCTGGGCTTATGATGGCCCTGGGTGCCATGGAAGATGTTACCTGAATCATGGCGGGCTGAGACTCGGACTAGGGGAAACTGCCCCAGGACCTTCACTTTGTCAAGGTCAACCACCCTGTTCCCCAGAGAACTTTACTTCTGCTTCTTCCTCTGCGATGGACCAGTGGCTGGCAGCCCGTGTACTCAAGGCTGTTTCCTCTCTCGGAACATTGGCTGGTGCTGCGGTGACAGATGGAAACCAGTGATTCAAAGAGAAGCAGGGAGCTCCGGAGCAACACAGCCTTCCAAGTTGAAAATCACAGCCACCCACGAGCCCAGGTACTCTGTGCGGAAGAGGTGGGCTGGCCAAGTGAGAACTGACTTTTCTGGGGGCGGGGAAGTTTTTGCTGGGGCTTGGTGAGAGCTGGCAGCACTTCTATTCCTGTGAGGACTCTTGCCTGGCCAGGAGACACTAGCCGACTTCTTGGCAGGGCCATTGATAAGTTGGCAGCCTGGATTTTCCTGTGCTGAGGTCTTGTCTTCCTTTGCATTTTTTTACGGGAGAAAATTCAGCCTCTGATGATCAAGGACTGTGTGACTTGAGTTCTTTGTCTCGCCGCTTCAGAACCACAGCTGAAGATCATCCCTGCATTGTGGTCTCTCTGTGGCACATGGACTCCAGAGGGAGGTGGATAACTTCCAGGACCAACCCCGTTGGAATCCCTGCCATAAATTGCATTTAATGATCATTTCGTGGCTGCTTAAGCCCCCCCCTCCGCCCCCTGAAGCATTGAATCCCAGTTCCAAGCAGGAAAAGGGGAATGGGACTGAGGATAGAAAGCAAAACTCACACGTTACAGTGATGGGTACTCTCAGTAGACATGTCTCTCAGGATGGCATTCAGCATGTCCCATGTCAGGCTATGGTCAGACTCACTCTTGGCTGCCAGGCCCTTGTGGAAGTGAGTGGCCCATCAGAGCTATTTAGACCATTCTGCCTGAAGCAAACAGCGGGTCTGCTGGCTAAGAATGCAGGGACAGGCAGAGGCTGCCGGACATCACCACTGGCCCTCCACCTGCCACTTCCTCCCTTTAATTTCTTCTTTCCTGCGGCTGGTGTAACAAATGACAAGTCTGCGGGCCACTGAGATGGAGGCACAGGTAGCTTTTCCTCCACTGACCTTTCTCTTGATGGTTCTAGGCATCCAGGAATCCTAGGCTTGCCATCACGTTACTTCTCTGCCTACTGGCTGTGCCTGTCTTGAGGACACTGGCTACCAGATTTAGGGCTTCTTAATCCTGAACACTCTCATCTCCACACTCCTATTTAATGATGTCAACAACAACCCCTTTTGCAGACAAGGTCACATTTGTAGTCTTTGAGGGTCACCTCCATAGTCTAAGGCACAACTTGGGCTCTCAAGCAGCTACTGGGAGCTTGGGCAGCCCTCATATAGGCCCACCACTGCCCTGCAGTAAGCAGGTCCATGCTACCAGAGTACTGTGTCCGCTGAAGAGCCTGGATGTCCATGCTTAAACTGAGAACCTACAGGGCAGATTTTTAAGCAGCCTCTGCAGACAACATACACCAACACCTGACGGATAGGCCTGAAACACTGCTTTCCATCCTCAGCTTCCTCCAGAATTGGCTGCTACTCCATCACACTGCTCTTTCTCTGTAAGCCATTGCTGAAGTAATTGCTCTTGAGGGTTCTCTTAGTCCCATGTCAAAGTGCACAGACACACAGGAGCAGAGGCAACAGGTGATAGTGTTGGTTACCATGCATCCTGCAGCCACTATCTCTGCTGGTATAGGAAGTGCTCTGCTCCCAAACACACCAATCCCGATGCAGCTATTTGAAGGTGCCCTAAGGTCTGGGAGCCCCACTAGAGGGACTGCAACCATCAGCGTGTGGGGTCTGGACACTTACAAAGCTGAATGCGCGTTTGCTTGACCCTGTTGTTCTTGAGCTTATGGAAGCAAATGACCACAGCTGAAGACCTTGTAGTGCAGAAGCCCAAAGTGTGTTTCACTGAAGTAAAACCTTGGTGTCTGGGAGCTGTGCTGCCTACAGACTCTGGGGCCGGTCTCTCCCAGAACCCACCAGCACCCCTACCTCGTGGCTGTGTTGCTGCAGGGACCACCTCATTCACACATATTCTCTCCGATGTGTCAGATTTCACACTGCTTATGGCTGCATTCATCCCCCACCCTGTTTCCCAGTGGAACAGATCTCCCATCCCAACCTGCTGGACTTAATCCTTCCGACAAAGTCCCTCTGCGTATAGCCACACACTGCTTCACAGAGCCTAGGACTTAGCCAGCCAAACCCAGTCTTCCGTATTCGTCTGTTAACCATTTCTTCCATACCATGCCATGGTAGGAGCCTGCATGTCGATGCTTCTCTTGGAATCTTAGATTGCCCGGCACCCTTGGTGCCAATCCCGACTGGCAATATTTGGTTAGATCTTAGTGGCCCAGTATAGCCATCGCTCCAGTCTTCATCACCACCTGTAGTCCCCAGCACGACAGTGAATGGCATATTTATCCTAGAATTTCTGCCATAATTTCTCTCAGAGTGCAGCTTGAGAAGGTGTGTAGGAAACTGATGCAAATCACACCTCAACTCCTGAGTCATCCTTGCCTGCCATCCTGCTTCCAAACTGAGTCAGCCCCTTGTGAAAACAGTCTCACGCCCACCCTCTGGCAACAGTGCCGCCCCCTGCTATCTCTTGTGTGTGTGTGTGTGTGTGTGTTCGCTCCTCCCAAGTAATAGGAAAAGAGCTTTGAATGATCTGTAAATGTGGGATTAGTGCTGGCTTTGCACATTGCTGTTGCCTTTAGTGGCTGTGCTGCCGTTGGGTCGGGATCGTAGTGGAGGCTGTGCAGCTCATTCCACACCCGGGCTGCCCACTGCCTCTGGACCAGAATGAGGATCTGGGCTCTGAGTATGGGGTAGACTGCCCCCTGCTCTCATGTGACCTGCCCCCACGGGGACAAGGAGGGGTACAAGTGTGTAGCTCCTCCTGCTCTTGGCTCTTGCTCTGGACGCTTGCTTCCCACAACCAGGGCCAGGCCATGCTCATTTGTACCTAGACAAATTGTTCCCCAGCCCCAGGAGTCATGATTCACTTCTGTGTCAGGCTGGTCTGTGTCCCCAACTCTAACCCAACTCTAATCTCTGCTAGGAGATGACACCTGAGACTCAGTGATACCTGAAGGCCCAGCACACAGAGCAACTCAAACTTCCTCTCCCCATTCACTCACTCATTCATGACCATGATCTGGGGGGGGAGGGGGCCAGGGGTTTAAGGATTCCAGAAACCAGATGAGTGTGGTGGTAGACATCTGTAACCCCAACATTTAGGAGGCTGAGGCAGGAGGATTACAGAATTGAGAATCCTGTCTTTAAAAGAAATGCTTAGGAATTCCATTGTGCAATGACACCAGATGAGTCAGGTCCAGCTCTGGGGGGACGGGGGTTGGGGGGGGAGGTTAGGGTCTGGTTCTCATACTCTTAACTAGTGCTTTTCAGACTTCTCAGGTTGCTTTAGTGGTTTGCTGAGCTTAGAACCAGGACCTAGGCAGTGGTCTGGACCTCAGATGTGTGAAGCTCAGGGCCTAGGCCCTCCTCAGGTGGTCCTCCCCCTTCCTCCCTCCTTCCTCTCTCCTCCTTCTTCCTTCCTCCTCCTTATTCCTCCTCCCTCCTCCTCCTTCCTCTGTCCTCTTTCTTCCTTCTTCCTCCTCCCTCCTCCTCCTTCCTGCTTCCTCCTTCTTCCTGTTTCCTCCTCCCTCCTCTTCCCTCCCTCCTCCTTTCTTCTTCCTCCTCCTTCTTCCTCCTTCCTCTTCCTCCTTTTTCTTCTTTCTTCTTCCCTCTCTTTTTCCTCTTCCTCTTGTTTTTGTTTGTTTGTTTGTTTGTTTTTTCCAGGACAGGGTTTCCCTGTGTAGCTTTGCAGACCAGGAGGGCTTTGAACTCACAGAGATCCACCTGCCTCTGCCTCCCAAGTACTGGGATTAAAGGCATGCACCACCACCCTGGCTTCTCCTTTATTTATTTTTCCTCGCGTGTGCACCGTATGCATAGCTTATGCCCACAGAGGCCAGAAGAGGGCGCTGGAACCCCTGGAACTGGAGTTACAGGCAGTTCTGAGCTGCCATGTGGGTGCGGCATGAACCTGGACCCTCTGCGAGACCAGCAAGTGCTCTTGACTGCGGAGCTATCATCTTCTGACTCTGTGCTGGGCTGGGGCACCTGTGCGTTCCTATCACATTCCCAGGTGACTGGGTGTTGCCAGCCCTGGGCCCCTGTTTCAAGAACCATTGCCTTAGCTGGCCCTGACCTCCTTTTGGACCAGAACCCTAATCACGGCTTCTTGCCATGCTGTGAAGAGCTTGTGGAGAAATGCCCCGTCTCAAAGCCACATTTGAAGCTCAGTTATCGGCCATTGTAGCCCTTTGCTCACATCTCCCCAGAGCCTCTGAGCTTCGGACATCCTTTACCCAGGATGGCCAGCCAGGTGGGCATTGCGTCAGCTCCCTTTATTGCTACTCTGTAGTGAGTATCCCTAACAATTATTTTAAAAATCTGTGCCTTTTTTTTGCCAGCATTTGGGCCAAAGCCCGGAGTCTTCTTGATGCTCAACAAGGGAACTGGGTTTATAGGCGGTTGGTTGTCCTCGAGGCTCCAATGGGGCCTGAGATGAGCCCCTGCCTCAGTGGCAGGGTGATTTCACAGAACAGAGTCATCCTGGCAAAGCAACCCCCTATGGAAGTGACCAGGGTCATTTGACTCATAGGTGTGGAAATGGCCCTACAGGACCTCAGCTGATGTTTACTCAGAGAAGGGAGGGCCAGCTCTAGCCCCGATGCTCCCTAGCCAGAGCAAAAATGTTCAGGGCATTTCCCCCAGCATCGAGGACCATACAGAATCCTCCCAGATCAAAAGGCCTCCTCTGAGGATTATTTCACATGGAAGTTGACAAAACATGTAGTAAGCTGAGAGCTGATGGGTGTGGCTGAGGGACACAGGATGATGGTTGCTTTGAGATATCAACTGTTCTGAAATACTTAAAAGAGTTAAAGGGATAAAACCGCAAAGAGATTATAGAGAGAAAGCGTAGGTTAGAAAAATATATAAGAACAATGATGGGTTGAAAATTTGAGGTCAGCCCAGGCTACAGAGGGACCTTGTCTCGACACTTAAAACATATAAACGTCCAAAGTTGAAATATATTACCACTGAAAGTAAAGACTCACTGGCTGGATCATACAGGGAATCAGACACTGCTAAGGAGAAGATGTAGTACCTGGAAGTTGTTCTTGAGAAAATAGCCACTGTACAGCGAGGAAGAGGAAAGGGAGTGTGTGGAGGAGAGGCAGCCACATCTTGCTGAAAGAGACAGACCCCTGTGGACCTGGGGCCACGCTCCAGACCACTTAAATTAGTCCATCATAAGCATCCTAGTGAAACTATGAACTGGCAGCCCCACCAAGAAGAAAAACCCTAAGCTCCTCTTCAGAATGTAGAGTGGGTTCAAAGGGATTATCACCATGTGATAATGGGTCTGGGGGCACCTTGGCTGCGTGTATTGGTAACAAAGTAACTGGGAGCCCAACACTACACCCCCTCCCTCCCTCCCTGCCTCCCTGCCTCCCTGCCTCCCTGCCTCCCTGCCTCCCTCCTTTCCTGCCTCCCTGCCTCCCTGCCTCCCTCCCTCCCTGCCTCCCTCCCTCCCTGCCTCCCTGCCTCCCTCCCTGCCTCCCTGCCTCCCTCCCTCCCTGCCTCCCTGCCTCCCTGCCTCCCTCCCTCCCTGCCTCCCTGCCTCCCTCCCTGCCTCCCTGCCTCCCTCCCTCCCTGCCTCCCTGCCTCCCTGCCTCCCTCCCTCCCTGCCTCCCTGCCTCCCTCCCTGCCTCCCTGCTTCCCTCCCTCCCTGCCTCTCTGCCTCCCTCCCTGCCTCCCTGCCTCCCTCCCTCCCTGCCTCCCTGCCTCCCTCCCTGCCTGCCTCCCTGCCACCCTCCCTCCCTCCCTTCCTGCCTCCCTCCCTTCCTGCCTCCCTGCCTCCCTCCCTTCCTCCCTCCCTTCCTGCCTCCCTGCCTCCCTGCCTCCCTCCCTCCCTGCCTCCCTGCCTCCCTCCCTGCCTGCCTCCCTCCCTCCCTGCCTCCCTCCTTCCCTGCCTCCCTCCCTGCCTGCCTCCCTCCTTCCCTGCCTCCCTCCTTGCCTGCCTCCCTCCCTCCCTCCCTGCCTCCCTCCTTCCCTGCCTCCCCCCCTGCTTGCCTCCCTGCCTCCCTGCCTCCCTCCCTTCCTCCCTGCCTCCCTGCCTCCCTCCCTTCCTCCCTGCCTCCCTGCCTCCCTCCCTCCCTGCCTCCCTACCTCCATGCCTCCCTCCCTCCTTCCTTCCTTTCTCCTCCTTCTTATGGCAAAAGTTCATTGAATAAGAAAAGCTTCCCACCCTTACTCTAACAGCATCCTGAGAATTACGGGCTTAGCTGTGAGTAGGAGGCCACAAAAAGCCAAGGAAAATGAGTAAGCCACACTCCTGGGGGTGGGCACACAGGCCTCTTTGCTGAGACACTGCCACAAACCCCATGGGAGGCTGGGACCAGCCCTGACCTCTGCACTTGCCTCAGCCAAGAGTCCAAGACATGATCAGACAGACCCAACAGTTAAGTCAATAAATTAAGCCCAAGAGGGTTAAGATAAAGGCACGTTTGGAGGGAGAGGGGAAGGAGCAGTGCTATGGACTGCTAACAGGCTACAGCCTTCAGGTAAAGATACTTGCTTTCAAGCCCAAAGCTGGAGTTTGATCCCCAGAACCCACATGGTGGAAGGAGAGAACCTACTCTTGAAAATTATCCTATCTTCCACATGTATGCTGTGACATGTGCATATATGTACAACAATGTAAACATCAAGACAGGGTTTCTCTGTGTGGCCCTGGCTGTCCTAGAGCTTCACTCTGTAGACCAGGCTGGCCTTGAATTCACCACTGATTGGCAAAAATAAATAAATAAATAAATAAATAAATAAATAAATAAATAAATAAATAAATAATAAAATTAGAGTTAAGCCTGAGTTAGGTATGGGGGCACAAGCCTTTAATCCCAGAACTTGGGAGGCAGAGGCAGGTGGATCTCTGTGAGTTCAATACCAGCCTGGTCTACATAGCCATGGTTGTCCTGGAACTCACTATGTAGAGAGACCCTACCTCGGAAAAACAAAACAACAACAAAAAACAACCCTGAGTCTATACCAGGCCACAGCAAGCCCACCCTGTAGATCATGTTTTCTGCCCAGAGCACAGCTGTTAAAATCTGTAGAAGAGAGATGACAGCAATTTACACATGCTCACATAAAGCCATAACCTTGTGTCTTCTGTGAGCTGAAGGGGTCATGATGTTGAACCTCATAAAATACTCAGAAACCAAATGACATAAAAATTGTTAGGTTCAGTCTGATCCGTATTTAACTTTATTGTTTATATTAATATACTGAAAAACAACTAAGGTCAAAGTGAATTATATTACTTCAGTCTTAGGGAAAGCACACAGCTGTTAAGTAAATTGGGGAGAAGGAGGCAGTAAATAGAAATTAATGAAACAGAAATTAAAATGAGGAAAACAGCGGGACCCGTAAAACCTTTGAGGTTTTGCTACCCTGGCAGCCTGGAGAGTTGGGTGAGTCCTGGGTATTGTCTGTATTTCCCTGACCTCCCTATGGACCCCGTGCTTGCCGTGGTCACTTCTGTGGTGGCTCTGATTGTCCTCCCTCTCCTGAGCAGGTCTGTCCCTCCATGCAGTCAAGTTCCAGTGTTAAGCGAGACTCCAATCTCCTTTAGCAAAGTTCCTCTGCCTTCCAGGAGCTGCCTCCCAGGGGCTTGAAAATAGCCCCATCTCAGGCCTCTTTGCTGTGTCTAGCTTCCCCTGCTGCCCCTGGTTCTGACATCACCACCCCCTCTCCCTACACCAGAAAGGCTGCTTTCCTCACCTGCCCCCCATGTTTACTTCCGTGACCTCCCATGTGTGGGACTAGACAGCCTACTCCCTACCCAGGGATCAGACCCTCTTGTAGCCCCTTTTGCTGAGGTTCAAGCCCTTCAACCTCCCCTTGTCTCCCTGCCCCCATACCAACCTTTCAAGGTTTTAAAAAAAAAACCCTCCTCTAGCCCACCACGCCCTGATTTCTTCCCAGAATGCCTTATCCCACCCCAGCCTTTTGTCAGAAACTCTTCACACCTGTTAAAATATAATTTTTATACATGTGCACATATATGTGTACATGAGTGTGCACACATTCCATGTGTACATGAGTGTGCACACATACCATGTGTACATGGCTTCCTGCAGAGGCCAGAGGAAGTCATTGGATCCGTGGGAAGTGGAGTTATAGGCATTTGCCAGCCATCTGATGTAGGTGTTGGGAACCAAATTCCGACTCTTGGTCACTGAGCCATCCCTCTAACCCCTCTCCATGCCCTTTTAGCAAATGAGCAAAGAAATAAAAGGTACTGTTTCACTTTGGCTTTTTATGTTTATGGCTACCCAGGTGAAGTTTTAAAAGACTCTTCCATGGCAGGAACGTGCTAGAGCGGAGTGAATAGGGCAAAGTGTGAACTTAGCCTGTCCCTTGTGTCCACCACACAAGGGTACTGATTTCCTCTCTGTGATGAGGCCCTTGGGTGATTCTGGGTATGTCTTCTAGGTCCCCCTGCCAACGTGGAGGAAATGTGGTAATCATCCCCCAAGAGCGTTCACAAAAAAAGTTGCCCTCTTGCTCAAGGGTGTCTCTCTTTCTTGACTGGACTCATGGGGTTAAAGACACTGCTCTTCAGTTAATGCGTTGCCTGTTGGAATGAGACGCTGGTGATCTGTCCTCCACTGTGGACATTTGTGCCTGGATGGCTGATTGGGCTCCTTATATGATGATGTTGGACTTTGAGAGGTCCCAGCTTTTCAGCCAGGCACCAGATCCCTGGAAGGTGACCCTGGACTGAGAGTGGGGATCTGGCTCTTGGATTGTTCAGCCACTATGTGTGCAGGTCTGTTTGTTTTCCAGGAAAAGTGTGGGAAGATGGAAGCTAGATAGCACTCATCCTTGCTTCTTCAGGAACTGCCGTGCTTTAGGGAACCCTGTCTCCACCTTCTTTCTGCACAGGAAGGTAAACCACCAGGCAGCTGAGCCCCCTGGAATGGACTCACACTGGGTCACCCCATGTGAGGAACAGTCCATACACCAGAATCTTCTGCCCCCGGATGTCAGCAGACCTGGGTCAGGTCCAAGTGACAGAGCATGGTACAGGCTGTGTCTGTGTGACAAACAACAGCCTCCGAAGCCAAGTTCTTTCTTTCATGGTCCCCAGGAAAGGCTTTCCACCCCTTCCAGCTGCTGCAAGTTCCAGATGTCCCTGGCTTGTGGTCCCAACTCTAACTGTGTCTTGTACACAGATGGCCTTCTCTGTGAGTAGTCATCCAAGTCCTCCGGTTCTGAGGACACCAGCCATGCTAGACTCGGGACTTAGCCTCATCCCATTTTACTGTGGTCGCATCTATTTCCCAATTGGACCACACTCATGACTCTTGAAACCAGGACTTAAACACATTGATCTTAAACATCTTTGGAAGATGCAGTGTAGCCCGCAGTAGAGTGTATAGTCTGGTCTTGTGTGCTGTGTGGGTACAGCCCTTGTCCTGCTCGTGGGAGCTGGGGATCCTGAGAACTGGGAAGGAATGAAGTGAGATCATCCCCTACCTTCTTCCCCAAACCAACGTGCCCCTCCTGCCCAGGCTGTACTGTGCCTGGAGCAATGAAAACAGGGCCCCAGTGGAGAATAAGAGAGGAGAGTCTACAGCTGCTACCCAGATGTCTGGGCAGAAGGGGCTGCCCAGCTCAGCATGGATTTTGTCAGCGCCTCGGGGTATGGGTGGCTGTATAGACTGTTAACAGGTAAAACATGACTTTTCTGTCACAGGGAGGTCATCTTGGTGTCCTTCAGGCTTGCCCTCATTTCCTGGTAAGATCAAGCAATTCCATCTCTTTGCAAGAAATCTTTGTGAAATGGGATCTGAGCTGATGCAGGGAGAGTGCAGGAAGATGAGAGGCCAGGATCCCGGCAGGGAGGTGCCAGAGTGCCTTACCTCAAAGGCAAAATCCAGTTTGGAATTTTCAATCAGTGTAGCTGGTACAGATTCCACTCCCGAGAACTGAGGGGAGCTGAGGACCATGCGGGTAGCCCCGACTTCTGTACCCTCCCAGGCTGGTTTTAGATATTTGCTTTGCTCATGCCGACCCCTCTCTACTGGAGGCCCCTGACCAGAGCCTCAGAGTTGAGTCTGTGTGGAACCCACTTGTGAGTCTCCCCAGAGACAGTGTTCCTGTCCCATATCTTCTGTTGGGGCTCTGCAAAGCCCTGTGAAGAGCAAGGAACAGGTGTGTCCTTCAGACTGATGGACATGTGCCACCTAGAACCCCTCCTGTGGCCCTTGGGCACACCCTAAAAACAGGATATGATTTGTTAGTGCTGATGGTCAACTTAAGAGGATGTTGAGTTACCTAGGAGATGAAGCTTTGAACTTGTCTGTGAAACAGTTTCTAGGTCAGATTAACTGAGATGGAAAACTCACCCTGGATGGGTGGTAACATTGCACGGGCTGGGGTCCTGGACTAAACAGAAAGGAGAAAGTGTGCCGAGCACCAACATCCGTCTCGTTCTGCTTCCTGACTGTGCATGCTGAGTGACCAGCTAGCTGCCTGTGCTCCTGCCACCTGCATAGTCTGTACCCTCAATCTGTCCTTCCTTCCCTGAGTTGCTTTTGTGAGGAATTTTGCTCCAGCAATGAAAAAAATAATTCATATGCAAGACTTCTCTGAGAAAGGTAAGATGTGTAGTGTGTCCTGTGGGGTCAGATGCTAGGAAGGATGGTGGGGGCCAGGTGGGGACCAGCAGAGCACCAGGAATCCACTGTATTACAGTGTAGGCTGGCCTGGGTCCTAGATCCACCACCTCCGCCAATCAGTACAAGGGCTGCTTTCTACTACTACTACTATACTCCTCCTCCTCTCCTTCCTTCTTCTTCCTTCTTCTGGTTTTTCAAGACAAGGTTTCTCTATGTAGCTTTGGAGCCTGTCCTGGAGCTTGCTCTGAAGACCAGGCTGGCCTCGAACTCACAGAAACCAGAGGCAGGTGCATCTCTGTGAGTTTGAGGCCAGCCTGGTTTACACAGAGAAGCCCAGTCTTGAAAAAAGAAAGAGAAAATCCTCTTTCCATACACTCCTTCTGAAATGTGATTTGATAATACTTTTCCGTCAAGAAAAAAAGCAAGCCCCAGACAAGGAGATGTGGAATTCACAAATTAGAGACCCTACCCAGGCTGAGCACAAGAGGGTTCAAAGGATGGTGGCTGAGCAGGACAGTGCACGTTTGAGGGCGCTGAGAACCACTTGTCTCCGCTCTGCAGTGAGAAAGGCTGGAGTCTACTCCACAGATACCTTGCTAAGAAGCCTGGGATATAGCATGGAGACCAGCTCTTCCCAGCTATGCCACCTGAGTGTGGTCGTGTCTTTTCTAACACCATGACCATGTGCCATTTGACTCTTAGTTTCCTCATCGCAGACTGAAGTGCCTAGTAGACTGACAACCTCGGGTTGCTATAGAGAAAGAGGGAGTTGAACACGTCTGCAGAGCGTGTGCCAGCAAACACCGTTACCGCCATATTTGTATGCCCGTGCCAGAGCAAGATGGCTCAACGTAAAGCAACCAAACTGTACATGGTTCTGGGAATTTAGAATATTGGTGGTAAAAAAAATCAGTATTGCCTTGATATTTGAAAATTCTTCACTATGTGGCCTGAGGTTGGTTAGTGATGGAATTACATTTTGGTCCCGGTGGGTTCTTCAGTGCTGGGCTCCCCAGCAAATTCTGTTCACGTAATTTCATAGGATAAATGCTGATCCATTTCTTGCTTTAAAATCTCACGGACTCTTGCCTGCATTTCCAGAGCATGATAGGGCTATTGCAGACAACCTTGGGGGACACTGTATGTCCCTCATCTTACATGTTGGGCACCAAGGGACCTGGTGAAAGTTGATGATCCCAGAAATAGAGCTCTTGAAGTCACAAGGGCAACCACCAGAATTGCTAAAAATACAATAGACTTGAGAAAAATTGGGGAAAGGCGGTGCAGGGGAGGGGACGTAGGTGGAGATAGAAACAGACTCCGCTCATTTTTCACACTGAGGAGCCCTGGGACTTTCTCTGGCTCACAAAGCAGCAACCAGATCTGGCTATCATGGCTACAATGCCCATGTACTTGCTGAGATATGGAAAGATGTAGCAGGCCAGCAAGAGGCAAGTACTTTGAAGAGTGGGGTTTGCAGGCAAATGAGCTCAGGTGATGTGTTCTGTATTGACTGGATAGTTGACCGAGTGTGGTTTTTGTTTTTACAAGTGAATCTCCAAAGCTGGATATTGGCATCCCCTGAACAGCTTCCAGCCAGGCAGCAGGATCCGAGGACAAGTGTTCTGAGGGTGTCAGGGCTGTTCTCCTGCCAGCTTGGAAGCTGCTGCATGTGACAAGATGCCACTAAAGGAGATGCAGAGGGGCCAAGACTGTGAACTCTCCGCACTCTATGTTCATTCTTTCTTTAGAAAGAGTGACAGGCACCCTGGGAGGTGTCTGTCTTTTCCTTTTCAAAACAAAAGGCACAAAATGTAATGTGCTTAAAAATAATAGGATTTTTTTTTTGCCAGACATGGTGGTGAGGCAGGGGAGGGGTCCATCCAAGCCTACTTAGTGAGTTCTATGCCAGCCTGGGCTACAGGAGGGCTCATCTCTAAATCATGATTTTTATATGTTGCAATATTAAGAAGAAAATAAGCAAGTGAAGGAATGTGTTTCATAATTTCAATTTTATATTCAATGCATATTCTTCAATCTCATACAAACAGCAACTCTATGTTGGAACAATTGAAATGGAACGTTCCAGACATACAGGGGTCTAGGAGCCTGGACTGAGTAGAGAACCCCCCTGGCTATTTGGAGTGTGGAAGTTCACACCTCATATTACCTAGCTGGATCTCCACCCAGGAGGGCGAAGGGTACTTACTGTCTTTGCGTGTGGCTGTTGCCCTGGACTACAGCTCCTCTAGGGGGAATGCTCTGAGCCATGCCCGCCAACTGCTGAGAACCTTCCCTCGCCCGGGGTTCCCTGGTCCCTTAGTCCCCACCCCATCTAAGACTGAGCAGAGCAGGCTCTTTCCTAGCTTTCTGGACCTTGACCCTCTTCCCTGGCTTCTCTTCCCCAATGCCTTGCTTCTTTGTCCCTGACTTATCCCCTGTGTCCTCAGATTGAAACTGTATGGGGCAGTAACTTGCAATTGGTCTGGAAGACAAAACACTACCATGCCCAGGGTGGGGACAATGACTTAGTATTGAAAAGTTTATTTTAGTTCTCTACAATTAGATTTTATATATTAACTTTACTCTTTTTTCAGATTCTGTTACACTGTTATGTGTATGTGAGTGTGTGTGAGTGTGTGATTTGTGTGTTTGTATTTGTGTTTGTGTGTGTTTTTGTGTGTTTGTGAGTGTGTGTGTGTGTTTGTGAGTGTGTTTTTGTGTGTTTATGTGTGTTTGTGTGTTTATGTGTGTTTGTGTGTTTATGTGTGTGTTTGTGAGTGTGTGTGTGTGTGCGCACGTGTGTGTGTGTGTGTGTGTGTGTGCATGCATGCGTATGTATGCCACAGCTTGCAGGTGGAACTCAGAGGACAGTTTTCATGTGGTTTCTGCTTGGTGTGGGATTGAACTCAGGTCATTAGGCTTGGTGGCAAGCACCCTTATGCTCTGAGCCACCTCACTGGCTCTGAGTCCAAAGAGTTCACAGCCTCTTCTGGTGGCATCTTAGGTCAGCACAATGATCTTTTACAACGGTAAACTGTTAATGGCACAGGACTCATAGCTGAGGTTAAGGGTCCTCCTGGACCTTCCTGTGCTGCTGGGGTTCTGTTGTGCATGTATGAATGTATAGTGACTTACTGTAACCATCATGGTGTCATATAAAGTAGCCCTCACTTATGTCCCCCGTGTCCACCCTCTTCCACAACACACTGGGCTGTGGTGAGTGTGCTGGCAGCAACTCCAAGGTTCTGCTGACCTGTCCTTTCTTGTCTTCTGCAGGCCTTGCAAAACCAATCGGGCTGGTGGAGGGTCCAGGTGGCCTGGGCCAGGGAGGAGTGGCAGCCACTCTGCAGGATGATAGCCAAGAGGCCGAGGGCAAGTTCGAGGAGTTTGGGTACAATGCACAGCTCAGTGACCGCATCTCCCTGGATAGGACCATCCCTGACTACAGGCCCAAGAGGTGAGCAGCCCGGCCTCAGCAGCTGAGGACTGAAGGTGGGGCTCTGCTGAACAGGGCTACACATGGACCCTTGGTCTCTTTGTGTCCGTCTCCCTGATCCCTCTGTCTCTCTTTGTGTCTCTTCTTTGTCTCCTTCAATCTTCCTAAGTTTCTGTCTATCTCTCTCTCTGTTTATTTCTGCCTCCCTCAATCTCTGTAACTCTTTTTTCTTTCTGTCCCTGTCTCTCTTGCCCCTCTGCTGTCTATATATTCATCTTTTTGACACACAGCCACTGGATCAGTCCCCTTTTCCTTGGACTCAGAGGCTGGAAGGCTGGAGGTGGCGGAGTTATTATGTGAGTCTAGCTACAGCTGTGTGCGTGTACTTACATGGGCGTGGACACCTGAGCTAGAGGCTTGGTCGCTGCTCAGCATGCTCACCTCACTGGCTTTTGTGTGCCAGTACTGTCATTGCTCCGCGAGTCCCAAGTGTCGCCAGTCCTTCAGAGGCTGTGACCATCTTGTTTCTCCCCACAAACAAAGAAGCAAAGGACTCAAGAGAATTACCTTCCTCATTGCTGTGGCCTTGCTTGTGTCTCTGAGGACTGGTTCTTGTCCCAGATTATCATCTCATTCCAAAAGCACAAAGGGGCCTGACCAGAGCTGAGCTTGAACAAATACCTTTGATAGGAGGATTAGCCAGGCCCAGCATCAAGGCTTTGAGGCAGCACTAGCAAGGGACAGCCTGGCACAGCTCAGCCTGTGCCCTTGAGCTCTGTCACAGACTACCAGGACAGGAGGCTTAGGCAGGGAGACTCTCCACAGCTCCCTGATATCTGAGCTCAGGGCTCAGTGTACTGCCAGGGTGCCTCACTGGGCCTGGTGAAGGTAGATGAGTGGGCAGGTCTGTTTGCAGTTCCTCTGTTTGCAGTGGAACCAAGACTAGAACTCTGTCAAGTAGCTTGCTGCAGAGGGTGGGGCCAGGAGGAGGAGGGAACAAGAAGCTCGGGGAGGTGCCTCATAGAGCAGTGATGGAGAAAAGAGCAGTGGACCAGCCCGCCACCCGCCTCTTCAGGCTGCTTTCGAAGACTTCATTCTCCACCTCCACCTTGCTCTGTGCTTGGGCTTAGGTAGTACGATGGCCAAAGCCCAGTGTCTGTGGCTGTGAAGGCCCAGAATCTGGGACAGTTCTCCAGGGCTATGCTTGAACCAGCTCCCAGGATGGTGCCTGGGCTTGGGTGATCCTCCAAGCGTGGAACAGAGACTACAGCTCCAGGGATGTCCCCAAAATAACCTGTATTTTTCATGCCTGGTTTTTTTTTTTTATTTTTGGGCACTTTTCTGAAATTCAGAAGTTGAATTATTTACATCATGAGACAGACCCAGGGAGCTAATTGCTGCCTTCAAATTTGGGGTTGACACGCTGTGATGGAACCTGGTGAGACCTGTTACGTTCTTTCTCATGACCCAGGTTGGGAGGCTGAAGGAGAGTGGTGGAGAGTGGGTAGGGTTCTGATGTGGACAGTCCACCTGTGTCAGAATGTCACCCGCCCGTGAGTTTTCCCTGCTGGGCATTCCCCCTCTCAGTGAGTAAACTGAGGACGAGTGTACCCAGCACTTCTCCACTCAGCTCTTGGACCATTTCTCCTCATGTCTGGTTTCCTGTGGCGTGGCCGAGAAAGCTCCATGGTACCAGACCTGGCCAGTCAGAGCGTAAGCATGATGGAAACCAGCCTAGAGTGACCGTGCCAGGAACATGTTAGAGATGTTGAGAAATAAAAAAGGAATAAGCCGGACGTCGGAGCATGCAGGCCGATGGGCAAAGTGGAGTGGACAGGCTCTGATAGCTTGGAGAGACATCCAAGCCTCCCAGGACCCCATTATGGCTGTGCCCACAACAGTTCCCAACCTAGAATCTTTGTAGAGGCCTCCAAATTCCTGCCCCCCAGAACCACGGCAAGAAATGGCTATTGTATTGAGTCATGAGCTTAGAGGCTATTGTGTGCAGTCAGCAGTTGGACACCGGGTGAAGAACGCCAGGGTGAATCCATGGGCGGTGTGTCAGTGGTGTCTGTGTGCATTGCCTGCTCAGCAAACAAACACCTGGTGTTTAGTGACAGGCGTCTGTGGGTAGCTAAGAGGGAAAATCTGATCACTGCAAGCTCAGCCTAGGCTCCCTCAAGGCTTTCTTGCTGTGATTTCCTCAAGGGCTTCACCCCTATCATGGCCTGCAGGACTGGGAGACATGGCCATCAGAGGCTGCGCTGTAGGAGGGAGGGAGGGAGGGAGGGAGGGAGAGAGACAGACAGACAGATAGAGACAGAGACAGAGAGACACACAGAGAGGCAGAGAGGGTGAGTCTGTCTGTCTGTCCCAGCACCCACAGGCAGCACCATCCACTCAGATGAGTTCTTATGCTTCCCCGGACTCCTTTTGTCAGGGGGGTGGACAGCTTTTCTAATTAAGCAGCAGCTTTAATTATGGCACCAAGTGTATCACATAGATGTTGATTACTAAGCCTGCTCCTGAGATGATGAAAGGAAGCTGGTAAATCCAAATTAAACAGTGTCATCAAAACGAACAACCTTCCCCAGAAGCCACAGCCAGGCTGTCCCTTGTCTCATGTTTGCAGTCTCCATGCATATTCATCGTCTGAGCTAGGAACAGCTTGGCTCTCAGCCCCATAAGTGCAGTCTGATTGCGTGGTAAATGGAAGGCTGAGCCGGCTCCTCGGTCAGGCTGGCAGATAGGTCTGTACTGCCCACCGGACAAACTGTGCCCCCACCCCTTGTGCTCTTGGTGCTTGTGAGGACGGCAGGAGTTTTGAACACTGAAGACCTCAGGGAAACTGGGGTTCCCTGAAGACGTGACCTAGGACCTGTGTTCTGTAGTGGCGTGGATTTGTTTTGCTTTGTTGTTGGTTTTCTGCAGTATCTCCTCATGTAGTTCAGAGTGGCCTGAAATTCACAACCCTCTTGCCTCGGCCTCCTGAGTCCTGGGATGACAGTTCTGTGCCTCCACTCCTGGCCCTGGTGTTTACTAGGAGTAGAGCTGTGGACAGTAAAGCCTTGTCCTGGCTGCACAGCTAGCCCTACTCTGGTAGAGGCATTCATGACAGCTGGAAGGCCCTGTAGCGGAGCCAACCCAGCAACTGTTCTCTGGCGCTCCAGACCTGTCCCTGATACCAAAGACTGAAACCTAACCTGCCAGCAAAAGCCACCGTCCTTGTACCCTTGAATGTGGACCACCGGAGCTGGGCCCACAGAGCACAGGGCTGGCCCGAGGCCTCTCAGTGGGCAGAGCGGGACACAGAGTACATTAGCTGTGTTATGCCCTCAACCCCCATAAGCCAGCCTTCCCCTTTCCTGCTGTATGGCCTCTGAACCAGGGCCCTCTGAGCACCCACAGCCCCGTGGGGGGTCCTAGGCTAAGACAGCACAGGGGCCTGACACAGCTGCTGGAAGTCAGCAGAGGACACCAAGAGCTGAGCTGGCCCAGATCATAATGTGTCACCTGGACCTGGGAGATGTGCCAACACCAGTGACCCAGGAACGTTTGTCACTGCTGGGAAGACGGGGGACATACCTACAGCCCTGTCAGGGTAGGGGAGGCTGCCTGTCTATGAGTGGCTACTTCACTCAGGTGGTGACCCTCTGACTAGTCTGAGGTCCCTTCCTGCCTCCCTTTGAGAGTTGGGAGCATGAGAGAGCCCTGCATGTGCCTGTGTACGCTTGTGCTTCTTGCTTCTGACATGCGGTTGAGGGGTGTCTGTGTCTCCAAAAGGGCCTGTGAGAAGATGACTGGTAGGGGTGGAGTATGTGGGCTTTTTGTCTCTGCACAAAAAGTGTGTGTGTGTGTGTGTGTGTGTGTGTGTGTGTGTGTGTGTGTGTGTGTGTGCACGCCTGGATATGTATGCATATGTGTAGGTATATTGCAGGGCAGTCTGTGTGTGTGTGTGTGTGTGTGTGTGTGTGTGTGTGTGTGTGTGTGCACGCGCATGCCTGGATATGTATGCATATGTGTAGGTATATTGCAGGGCAGTCTCTCTCTCTGTGTGTTTGTGTGTGTGTGTGCCTGTGTGTGTATGCATATGTGTAGGTATATTGCAGGGCAGTCTGTGTGTGTGTGTGTGTGTGTGTGTGTGTGTGTGTGTGTGTGTGTGTGCACGCGCATGCCTGGATATGTATGCATATGTGTAGGTATATTGCAGGGCAGTCTCTCTCTCTGTGTGTTTGTGTGTGTGTGTGCCTGTGTGTGTATGCATATGTGTAGGTATATTGCAGGGCAGTCTCTCTGTGTGTTTGTGTGTGTGTGTGCCTGTGTGTGTATGCATATGTGTAGGTATATTGCAGGGCAGTCTGTGTGTGTGTGAGTCTGTGTGTGTGTGTGTGTGTGTGTGTGTGTGTGTGTGTGTGTGTGTGTGTGTGCCTGTGTGTGTATGCATATGTGTAGGTATATTGCAGGGCAGTCTTGCCTTAGCAACATGGATGGTATGGATGAATTCAGTGTGTGGAAGACAATTTGGTCCTGGTTTCTGGATCCTTAGTGTCTCCTCGCTTTGGCTACTGGAAGTCACTACCCCCTGCTTCTTCAATGGCAGCGGGAAGGCAGGAGTGAGGTGGCTGCCTAGCTGAGGATTTTGAACTCACATGTGAGTTCTGCATGGATGATCTTGTGTTTCACAACAAGGCAGGGTGCTACCATGCAGCATGGCAGCAGCACTGTCCCCAAGGACCTGCCTTCCAAGAGCCCCCCATACAATGTTCCCAGAGATGAAGGCACAGTTTCTGGATGAGCGGCTTTCTGTCTGCTGAGGCTCAGCTCAGCATGACACATGTGTCGTAGTAAGTGGCTCTCAGGGACATGCCACTGCTTTACTTCTTGTCATCCCACACTTATCTTTCCAGGACACAAAGGGTAGCCCCATGCATTTCCATTAGCACCAATGATGTGAGCATCTGAGGAGAGGTGCTCAGGCTCTTGGCAAGTGTGCTACTCCTGCCGTCTCTGTGGCAGGATTCCCCCATCTCCCTCTGCAGTCTGTGGTCCCTCTAGTGCATTTCCCAGCATCTGCTTCAACCCTCCTCTTCCAGCTCATGCTCAACAGTGGGTTTCCAGAAACCCCATGGCATGCTGGCAATGGGAGGAGGCAGGGACTACAGTAAACACATTTGGGCCCAACTTTGGGGAACACTAGTTTGTTGATTGCTGCCTGTCAGTCCTCATGGTTGAGCACACTACTTTATTCTGCTTGGACACAGGACTACACTCTGCCCAGGCTTGGGAACAAGGCATAGCAACCACCTCCTGGTGCACAGCAAGTCAGAAAGACAGGGTGGCCAGCCATGAGAAAAACCTGAGATCTGGTTTATTCCCACTCTGACAGGCATGATGGATGGTATTGATGTTGGGAGGAACCTCCGGCTCCTGTACACTAAATTACTCTGGGGCCAGGAGATAGCAGTTTATTTTTTTCCCCTCTGTGACACTGGGGCCCTGGGGTCTTGAGTGGTCACAAGCATTATCTAAGCCCACACAGCACCTCTAGGGAACCCAAGGTTAGGAGGGGGCACAGGGCAGCCTGAGACATTACCTCATGAACACTTCACACTCAGCCCAGAGTACCACACTGACTCCATATTGAACAGTCATCATTTATCTGAAGAGGTACAAGGTACCTCCGAAGGCACATAACCTATAACTCTTCATAACACATAGAGGATAGCAAGGATATTTGTCAGACCTACATCAGTGCCCCTAAGGAGGGGACAGAACTGGAGGTGGATTGGGCTTAGCTCTGTGTTGTATCTAAGCTTGCTGGAGAGAACATCCTAGTGAAAAAACAAAAACCCTCGATTCAAAATGGGCTAGGGAAGTTGGGAGATTAGACAAACAGCAAAAGCTCAGGCGTGTGTGTGTGTGTGTGTGTGTGTGTGTGTGTGTGTGTGTGTGTGTAAGGATGTGAGGTGTGTGTATGTGTAAGGATGTGAGGCGTGTGTGTGCGTGTGTGTGTGTGTGTGTGTGTGTGTGTGTAAGGATGTGAGGTGTGAGCCAGTGCGTGTGCGTGTGTGTGTATGTGTGTGTGTGTGTAAGGATGTGAGGCTTGTGTGTGTGTGTGTGTGTAAGGATGTGGTGTGTGTGCGTGTGTGTGTGTGTGTGTGTGTAAGGATGTAAGGCTTGTGTGTGTGTGTGTGTGTGTAAGGATGTGGTGTGTGTGCGTGTGTGTGTGTGTGTAAGGATGTAAGGCGTGTGTGTGTGTAAGGATGTGAGGCGTGTGTGTGCGTGTGTGTGTGTGTGTGTGTGTGTGTGTGTAAGGATGTGAGGTGTGAGCCAGTGCGTGTGCGTGTGTGTGTATGTGTGTGTGTGTGTAAGGATGTGAGGTGTGAACCAGCAGGTACTCGTTTCTGTATTTGTCAGGTGTTTAAAGGACTACATGACACTATTGTGTTTTTATCTCTCTGCATTCCTTCTGTCTCTCTCTCTATGTGTCTCTCTACTTAGCTTGTCTTTATCTCTGATCATGTCTTTCTTGGAAATAATTACAGAATGAAGCTATTTCCCACCATCTTTCCTAGGGTCTCCTAATCACGAGGCCAGGTTCTAGTAATGGGAACACTGTCTTCTGCACACCATCAAATGCTGTGCTTCTGCTGGACAGACATAGATATTTCTGGGAAGGATCCATTATCCCTCCACTCCTGGGAGACCCTGGCTCTCTTCTGCAGGTGGCCAGGAGTCCAGAGGCCTGTGCCCACTTCCCAGACCAGTGCATGGTGAGTGTGAGGAGAGCCTGGGTTTCTCAGTGAAGGCAATGTTTGTGAGAGGAAGGTTGCTACAACCAGGAAACGAAAGCAACCAACATGCCAAAGGGAAGGCAGTGAGGAGAGGCTGAGCCCTGAGGCTCAAGGGCAGGGGAGGTAGGAGCTCTCCCTCTCAACAGCCCTTGCTAGGCTAAGGACCAGAGGCAGGGCACTCTCTCAAAGCACACCCCCCCCCCAGTTCTTGCAGGTAGAGGGTTCTTTGAAACAAGTGCATGTGCCCAACGGCCAAGTCCATTGGCTTCCAGCCGGCTAACCTAGAAACAGAAACAATTGGTGCAGTCCTTCCTGACCCAGCAGCCACTGCCTCTTGATAGCACATGGCATTGGTTTACAGATGCTCAAATGGTACTTGGTCTATACGTCCACCATCATCTTCTCTTGAAGGACTGACTGGTGGAGAGAAGACCCTAGCAGAGGACACAGGTGGGAGACATGGGCATGAGATCCGTGTTCTGGGTGAGTGTTGTACATAACTGTCTCCAGAACAAACCAACCACCATCTCTCTTGCAAAAGTTTGTACAGCTGGGCGTGATGGCTGTTTGTATCCCGCCACAGGGGGGTAGGAATGATTACAAGATGGTCACCTGAGTATCTAGTTTCTCCCCATCACCTGTTGCTATATGTAATTCTGCTCTAATCACACGTGGCCTCAGGAAGGGGCTAAAGTACACAGGTCAGGGAAGACTAGGAAAGGCTTCATCTGTGAAGCCGTGGGAAAATCAACACCCCTGCTGACTAGAGACTCTCTGGGGTGGCCTTTCCAGGGCGGCCTCACAGCTCTGTAACTCACTCCTCATCTGCACTCTGGGTTAAGAAAGCCCAGTTTGCTCCCCAGGGTGAACTTTGGTGGAATTGTGCTTGTTTGTTATTGGGGTCTTAGGAGGAGAAGTAGACATTATTTGCCTCCCACATTCCTCCTCCAGGAAGGAACTTCAGCAACAGTAGGCATAAACCGTGGACAAGGGACTCCAACAATGGACCAGTGACACCGTGGCCTGTAGGGTAGGGGTGCAGAGAGCAGCTGTGCCCCTCCCCCATGGAGCTGTGGGGATCCTTCTGTGTGGCTGCAGTTCCTGCAAGCCTGCTCGTGCCTTCTGTTTTACATGCTTCGCAAGTTCATGAAATTACAGGTTCCAGCTTTCTCCCTCCACGGATAAATGGACTGAGGTCTTCCTGTCAGGAGGCCTTTGTCAGAGTGATGAAATCTCCATGGCTAAGCGCACGCAGTCCATATCGATGTGGTACTAGGCAGCAGTTGTCCCTTGAATGTCAGCAGGCAGCTCGGGAGGTGTGCAGCGTGGCCATGAAGGGGGTGGCTTCTGGGGAGGTCAGGTCCTTAACTGTGCTGTGTACAGGACACCCACTCCTGACGCTGGTTTGAACCCCTGAAGCTGAGGGGAAGGGTGCTCATCTCTAGCAGAGTAATCGGAGGCTCTTGATTGAAAAGATGGAACAGTGGACGGTGAGCAAATGCTGTCCCTGTTCTCAAGTGACACAAAAACCCCAGGGACTCCAGCTCATTCTGAGCGTGGAAGGAATGTTGCTGTTCCTGGTGTCACAGACTGATCTCTGCCCCCAAAGTTCACTTTGAAATATTAACCTACAGGACTCCAGAGCTTCATTTGGAAGCAGAGCTACTGTGGATGTGATTAGTTAAAGAGAGAGCCCCACCAATCCCTATGTGACTCTGAAGAGGAGGCTGGATAGGAGGCCTGTTTGTGCACTCCTGTGATTTTCTTTCCTTATATATACACTATCTTAAATTACATTATTTATTTGTCTGTCTGTTGATTTGTGGGCTTGGGGCCATGCGTGCCACAGCACGTCTGGAAGTTAGTGGACAACTTGCAAAAATCATTTCTTCCCTTCCACTTTTTGGGCCTTGGGGATTGAACTCGTGTTATCCGATTTGTCAAGTGCCTTTAAGCTGTTGAGCCCAGGAACAAAATGGAAACATTCCCTGAAACCATTAGGGGCTCCTGCCCCCACCCCCAGTGCTGTTCTGGGTGCTGTATCCTGGTCAGATCCCCTAGCTCTTCTCCAGCCCCTCTGCCCTTTGTAAGAAAGGCTTGTAACCTTGTTTCCCTTAGTATTATTTACCCTTGTACCCAGTATTGTCCTGCCTCTGGCTACTTTGCTACTGTTCACACTCCTGCGTCTGAAGGCGTCAGGTGGCACCCACCCGGCTTATCTCTCCTGTAGCATTCTGTGTCACACAAATGTAGGTGAGTTTAACGGAACAGCCTTTGCCATTTTGAGGAAGGAAACATTTTTACTTTGGCACAGCACCCAACAGCTTTCAGTGGGTCCCACCCCTTGTTTTCACCTAATTACCTGAGTTTCGTTTCCTCTTTTATCCATTTTTTTGTTGTTTTGAGATAGGGTCTCATTCTATCCCAGGTTGATCTGAAACGCACAATGTATCCAGGCTGGCCTCAGACTCATAGTGATCCCCCTGCCTCATCCTTCCAAGTACTGGGATTACAAGTATAAGTCACCTAACCAACCAGCCCTGTCCCTCTGTCCCTCCATCCCTCCCTCCCTCCCTCCGTCCCTCCCTCCCTCCCTTCCTTCCTTCCTTTCTTCCTCCCTCCCTCCCTTCCTTTCCCTCTCCTTCTCTCCCTCTCTCCCTCCTTTCTTCCCTTCCTCCCTTCCTCCCTCCTTTCCTTTCTTATTTGGATTTTATTTTATGTATATGGAAGTTTTCCCTATGTGTGTGTATGTATGTATGTATGTATGTATGTATGTATGTATGTATGTATGTATATGTCTGTGAACAACATGCATTCCTGGTATTTTTGAAGTCTAGAAGAAGGTGTCAGATCCACCAGAGCTAGAGTTAGATGGTTGTGAGCCACCTTGTGGGTTCTGGGAATTAAATTCAGGACCTCTGGAAGAGCAGCCAGTGCTCTTAACTACTGAGCCATCTCTCCAGCCCCTGGGTTAGGTTTTTATTGAGACAGGGTCTTATATAATCCCAGTATCTTAGAGTTTCTGTTGCTGTGACCAGAAGTAACTTGGGGGGAGGGGTGGGAGAGCTCATTCCATCTTACACTCCCAGGTAATAGCCCAGCACCGAGGGGCCGCCCCATTCCCAGCTGCCTACTGCTCGTCCTGATGACCAACGTGCCTCCACAGGTGCAAACAGATAACACACCCTGAAGACCTTCCCCAGATCTCTGTGGTCTTCATCTTCGTCAATGAGGCACTTTCAGTCATCCTGCGCTCCGTACACAGCGTGGTCAACCATACACCCTCCCAGCTCCTGAAAGAAGTCATCTTGGTGGATGACAACAGCGACAATGGTGAGTGGATACCATGCCTTAAGGATGGAGATGTTGAGTACACAGCTTTGGAGCTGTGGACCAGCTCTCCTGGGGCTTCTGTGGTGATATCTTTCTTGCACAAATAAAGCCTGTCTGGGGGTCATAGAAGCGGGGCGGGGAGACGCCATGTAGCAGAGGAAGGAGTAACGGGTCCGGATCCTTCTCTGGCAAGGTAAGACCACATGGAAATACTTAGATTAATAGAAATTGGTTAATAATTGAGAGAGCTAGCCAGTAAGAAACCCTAGCCATCGACAAAACAGTTTGTAAATTAATATAAGTCTGTTTATTTGGGGGTAATCGGTTGTGGGACCAGGTGGAACAGAATCCACCATATTCAGGCTGCCCCAGCCAGGGGCTTCTAACTGGGGGCTTGAAGCCGTAGCGTTGACTTGCTAAGCTTTGAGGTAATAGCCTTGGACGTGCAGCCAGGGAAAGCTCCTCGCCAAGTGTCCTCCCGTCTTCAGCTGCTGGCAGCGACACATGGGGCTCCAGGCTGTAACCTTGTCTCTGTCTTTGTGTTGTTGGGGTGTAGTTCTTTGCAGCTCTTCTCAAGGCCACTACCAATGGGCCTGCATTAGTCACTTATGTCTGACAGAATCAACTTAAGGAAGGGTCTACTTTGGTTCACAGGACTTCATTCCTGTCTGGATGTCCCCTGTCCCCTGGTCTGCACAGGTTTCCATTCTTGTTTGTAGTTCAGTGGCTGGTCCTGCTGCCTACGCTGGTCTGACCTGTGCTTGTTCTTCCCTTTGCTACCTTTCCAGGAAGTACCAGCTTCCTAGGACTGGGGGTTTTTGTCCTCTTCATGTTGGACATCACCCAACCTAATGTGGCCTCACAGTACCTTTTTGAAACTCCAATTTGAGAGCAGGACTCAAACGTCCCCAGTCGTGGCCTGGGCTCTCGGCGGCGGCGTAGCATGCTAACACGCCTATCTTTTCCCTTCAGTGGAACTCAAGTTCAACCTGGACCGGTACGTTCACAAAAGGTACCCAGGCCTCGTGAAGGTTGTGCGCAACAGTCGTCGGGAAGGTCTGATCCGCGCCAGGCTGCAGGGCTGGAAGGTGGCCACTGCTCCCATTGTTGGCTTCTTTGATGCCCACGTGGAGTTCAACACTGGCTGGTGAGGGCTGGGGTCTGCAAACACAGGGGCGTCCTGTGGGAATTCGGGCCAGAGAGCACGTTAGGCAAGGTGGGTCTGTGGCTCTGGGGGTTTCCAGAGATGGGCTCTGCTGATAGGCCAAGCCATTTCGGCACAAGAGGGAGTATTTCCTTGACCTTGTAGGAAGTTCTAGATCAAGAAATTCTGGATACTACTTCACAAGCAGGGGAAGGATTGGGCTCAAATGAGAAACTGAGGAGACCCTGTGAGCAGGAGGTGAAGAAGCATCCCCATTCTGTTGTCCCGGGTCACAAGGTACACAAGACATCCATTACAGGAGCATCCTATCTATCCCTGTCTATCCTGTGGTCCATGGAGGCAGGGACCTATCCCTGCTTGCTTCTCAGACCAGGGCAGGCCTGTGTGAGCTCAAGACATCCACAAGGGCTGAGCGCCCCAGAGTCTGTCCTGGGGTTTCCTGGTATTTGTTCGGCAAAGGATGCCTTGGGGGACAGTATCTTTTGTCCAGCAGGTGGCCCATACTGGGGAAGCCATGTCAGAGGCTTGGGGTCAGAGTTGTCTCCTTGTCCCATAGGGTAGGAGCTGAGCAGAGGAACATGGAGCTTCCTGCTTTGGCGGCAAAGCTCTTCTCTGATGACCAGGAGCCCCAGCTATTACTCTATGCAGGGTGTGCTGCACTGGCAATGATCTTTGGAGAAAGGGACATTAGAAGCCCTGCCTGAGGCTCTGCTCTTGGACTCTGTGTCTATCAAAACTGCAGAGTGACACCTGCCGTCACATATGCATGTGTCCCATGAGCAACTGAGACCTTACGGCAGAGTGGGCACCACGGGGTTCGGAGAGCAAAGTAGAGCAGAGGGAAAGTGGCCTGGAATAGTACTACCCTGAGGCCACCATGACCAAAGCCCCTCACGAGCTGCCAGGGATAGCTGGGATTTTCCCTCTCTCAGCCGGGCACCTGGACCAGGGTACTTTGCGGCTGCATCCCTCTGGATCTCTGGAGAGGGTCTTTCCCTCTCAGTTCCTGCTGGCCAGGTATCCCTCAGTGAGTGGCTGTGCTTCTCCTCTGGCTGGTCTTCACACGGCCTCCTATACCGTATTATGGTACAGGAATCCTGGTCACTGCCTCATCCAGGAAACCCCTGTACCTGTTGAGATAGCTGAGGTATAACAGTAGCTGTACAAGAGAAGCTGCCTCCCAGCCACACCTGTCTGAGAGGCCAAACAGGGAGAACCAGGAGATGTCCAACAACCAGGGGCCCAGAAGCTAACTCTGCTAACGCGTGGATAATTCCACACAGCTGTACACTGAGCCCCTTTGTAGCACTCAGCCCTCCAGGCCCCAGGCTGACACCATGACAAACTTCTCGGTTTAAAAAAAAAAAAAAGAGTCGGTGGGCTGGTGAGATGGTAGGGTAGAGGCAATTGCTGACTTCGATCTCTGGGACCCACGTGGTAGAAGGAGAGAATTGATCCGTCCAGGTTGTCCTCCGACCTCCATGCACAATTTATTTACTGCATGCACAATTTAAATAAAATGTAACTTTAATTCCTTTTAAAGAGGTTGGAATAGTGATACAAAACCCCTGAGTTTGGGTGGAAATGGACAACTGGATGTTCCCTGGTGACCTGGCCTCGGGCGGGTCCTGGCTGTGGACCCTGACGGGCTCTGTGGATACCTTCTACAGGCTCGGGCTTGCTGGTTGCGCTCAACAGGTGTTTGACAGACCTGGCTTCCTTCTGCTCCTCATACTCCCGTCTCTGCCACTCTGTGACAAGACTTCTTTTTCCGTTATTCTGTCACCTCCTTGAACCCTATATCATCCTGTATCCTCCCGCCAGAATCACCCCATACCGTCGCGTGCGTTGTACACTGCACAACAGTGAGCACTCTATCCACCAACGGCTCCCCGAGGGATAGTGGGCACTTGGGAAAGCTGAATTTATCAGTCAGAATGAGATTTTTAAAATATGTGTAACTCATTTTTACTCAATGGGAGACCCCTCGTTATCTGCGAACAGCACCATGGCCTTTATCGCATGCAGGTCCTACGTGTTCGCAGACGTGGCATTTGCAATCTCTCTGATGTACTTTGTACGTTCACTCGTTGATGAGAAAGTAGGACAATAGAGGCTCCCAGAGGGACGAGGCTACAGGCTGGCCCCTCCCCATATTGCCCCATCTCTTGATCCTCCCATCTCTGAAACACACAGACCCTCAGCCCCCTAGTCACCCCAATCTCAGATATTAGGCGAATCCCAGTTTGGATGTAGCCCTCCAGATGGAACCTTGTCCTGTGTTAGACAGTGTGACCCCAAAGGCCAGGTCTGTCCCTGCTACCTCCAAGGTACTGCACGGGTATCGGCCAGTTGAAAGAAAGCCTGCTGTTTTGGCCCCTCCCTCGTCTCTGCCTCTAAAGCTTCTCTTGCCCATGTCCCCCGTGACCTCCTGACCCCCTTCCCCCACACATACTGAGCATGTGCCAATGGCTGGTAAAGCTGCTCTGTCAGTGTAGACCTCAGTGCCCACACCCTAGTCCTCCCACTCCATACTGGATATCATGCAGAGCTGCAGGGCTCACCCCACTCACTGCTTCCTGCTTTTCATAATGCCGTTCACCACCCACAACCCTCTACTCAAGCCTCGTCATCCTCATTCCCCTTAACCATGGCCTGTTATGTAGGCTGTGCATTGCGTCTGTATATGTAAGCACCATGAGGCGTGGATGCTTTTTCTTCTTACAAACATAATCAGTCACAAGTGTGGCCTTCAGAGAGCTTTTGCAAACGGAGGTACCTACCCACAAGTGCAGGAATAGAGGGGAGTGTAGGATTAGGCTAAGAAAGCTCTCTGTGCAACCCCAGGGCCCTGACTGAAGAACATTCAGATATCCCTGAGCCTAGCGCTGACCAGTCAAGGATGCCCAGGCCTTGGTCAGGGCAGTGTTGTGGGTTAGCCATTCCTAGTAGTCCAAATCTGCCAGGACCGGGTCCTGTGTGCAGCAGATGGAGACCAACCAAGCTTAGATACCGGCCAGTGGAGCTCCTTCCTCGGGTTGCTGAGGGTTCTGGGGTGGCTCTTGTCATGAGCAGTGCCTTCTGCAGGGCTGAGCCCGCCCTTGCGCGGATACGGGAGGACCGCCGGCGCATCATCCTGCCAGCCATCGACAACATCAAGTACAGCACGTTTGAGGTACAGCAGTATGCCAGCGCCGCCCACGGCTACAACTGGGGCCTCTGGTGCATGTACATCATCCCTCCACGGGAGTGGCTGGACCGTGGTGATGAGTCAGCACCCATCAGGTGAGCCAGGATCAGCCCTGATCAACAGGAGGGCGGAGAGGGGCCGCCAGAGATGGCTCAGGACAAGAAGGGGGACATTTCCTTAGAGAAAGCCCAGCCTGACCTCAGATGAGAAATGTGTACCTTATAAGGGTACGGAGTGGCCGTGGTCGGGGAAACAGGACAGGGTTGGCTCAGATCCAGGTCCAGAATGATGACCGGGTCAGATCAGGTTGTTGGTCTGATTGTGTGAGGTTGGAAGGAGGAGAGGCAGAAACACAGAGAAGGAGGGAAACTTTAAAAGACACAGCAACAGTGTGTGTTTGGGGGGGGGGTCAAAGACAGAGAGACAGGGGTAGGCTGAGTGAACGACAGAGACTGAGACAGAAACAGAAAAAGACAAGACAAACTGAGGCAGTGACAGAAGGAGGCAGAAAGAATGAGGGGGTAAAGGTTAAAGGGCAGAGATGTATAAACAAAGACAGAAGCATAGAGAGAGAGACTTAGGTGGAGATAGACAGAGGCTGAGAGAGACAGAGAGAGGGAAAGAAAAATACAGAGACAGAAAGGCGGACGGCAGAGGAGGCAGCAGTGGAGAAACTCTGAGCATAGGCCACCGTATTCATCCAAAAGAATCATGGGCCCTGGCCCACAGGGGTGTGGGAGCTTGTTTGTGGGCGGCCACTTAGTCCATTTTCTCTCACCTGCCCAGAACATGCCCTCCCTCCCTCTCACCCACCCATCATCTGATGAGCCCCTGGGGATCTGTACCCTCAGATCTGGTAGCTTACTCACGTTCTCCTGGGGACCCACTTGGGTTCCAGAACTATCTTGGGAATAAATGAGCATCTCCGGGTGCTTCTGGGCCCAGGGCAGTGGGTCTTGCTGGGTCCCCCTCCTTGCCTCCTGGTGATGTGTTGCATTTGGCTAGAATGCTAAGAGTAGCTTCAGTCTACACTCTGTCCTATATGAGGGTTTCCTGGGGGCCGTCCCGGCTGGTGCACAGCTGGACCCTGCAGGCTATAGAACTAGTTGATTGAAGTGCCTTGCTCATCTCTCTACTGGCAAGGAGCTATTGGTGGTAAACCCAGATGAAATCATTTGGCACAAAAGGAGAAAAAAAAAAAAATCACCCCAGAGGAAATGGTTTCACAATGCTTGTAAGACTAAGGAGCTTCCAAAGTTGGCAAAGTGTCATCTCACCATACCTCCTACATACATTCCTACATACATTCCTCAGAGATGGACCAGGAGTCTTGGAGTTGGCCCTGCCTGCAGTAATTTGCTAAGCAGGGGTCTGGACTCTGGGCTTTACAGCAAGGCCAGAGCACTGAGCTCGCCGAAGGAAAAGGCTCACAGATGGGTCCCAAGAGGCTCAGTGAAGCAGAGGTGACAGTCTGGATGTTATTTTTCTTCATTTGAGATTCATTTCATGATCCCAATTAGTAGCAAGATAAATGCTCTGTGTGTGACATTTTAGAAATCGGTGGAAGTCAGAGGCCCAACGGGAGGCATCTCCCACAGTTTGTGGCAGGCTCTGGATACCCAAGAGACAGTGGGGTACAAGCTTGCTGGCCTGATTGCAGGATGGTGGTTCCCAAACACGTTTATTAGAATCACCCAGGAGCTGTTAACCTTGCTGCCAGAAACCAGCTAATTGATGGGGCTGACATAACAGATACCACATTAAAAAAAAAAAAAAAAAAAGATGGGCACATGGTGAACCACTGGAAAGATGCTAGACGGAAACCCCAGTTGAAAAGGTGCAAGTTGAAACTTTGCACAGACGCCACTATGTACTCAAGAAGAGGGCTAAAACAAAGACAGATAATTCTTTTAAGCGGGCGGTGCACACAGATGCTCATGTCTGGCTAGTGGAAGCTACTTTGGAGGACTGACAGTCTCTTGTAAAGACACAGGAACTTCCTGTGTAGTCTGGACGTTCTATTCCTGGTGGGCTTTTCAAAAATGAATGAAAACATGGTTCATAAAAAGGCTTATATGCAAGGGCCTTGTAAGGGCAATTTTTAAAATAACAGACTCAAGCCCAATATTTGACCAGGCGAGTCCTGTCTGACATCGCCTCCCTCACACTCTGGAGCGCCAGGAGTCACAGAGGAGATCCCGACAGACACAGCCTCCCTCACGGATTTGCCCTTGGTTTGATAACGTCCAGTGTGCATCCCTGTCTGCCCTGCCTGAGAGTCCAAGGGAGAACCCAGTCCAGCATCATGTCCCTAAACTCTGGAGTACCAGGAGCAACGACTGTGGAGGGTTTCATCACGGCCTCCCTCCCCCTGGCGTATGAGGAGAGATGGGAGAATGCTGTCCTACGTCGCCTCCCTCACACTGGAATCTGAGGAGCAACAGAGGGGAATCCTGTCAGATACCACCTCCCTCACTGAGTCTGAGAGATGGTAGGGGCATCGCCCTCACAGTGTTGGCTCAGGTGCAACAGAGGAAGGAGCACCCTGTTGGTTGCCACCTCCCTCACTGTAACACCTGGAATGACACGTGAGTCCTGGCTCACATTGCCCTTCTCGTTTGGAGGATCAGGAATCAGCACTTTGTGTTAGCAGGAACCATGGGGCAAAATCCCCACCCAAACACATCCGGAACGACTGTTGCTCCTCACCGAGATCACTTCCTCTCACACAAGGAGATCTATGCTAACTCCTCATAAGTGACCAGCAAAGGAATGGAATCTGCCTGTGGGGAGAATTGCTGTTGTCTCCTTCCTTAATTAAATCAGCTGGGCCTGCTGATGACCTCTGACCCCGCCCGATAAAGGGACCACCCTTCAGGAAAGCAGATTCAACTAACACCATGCTAAAAAAAAGATTTGAAGAATAATTAACCCTTTAATTAGATAATGTACTTTTCCTTCCTGGAAAGTCTGCCCCAGATGCAGTCATAACAGAGCTGCCATGAGGTTTTGTTAGCCACTGCCCTGCCCCCTTTCTGAGTAGGAACTCAGACATAACTTTCTGTCTTTCTGATACTAGCCTGAGCCTAGGTGTGCTCGGCCTAACACTTTGGGCTTTTTAGCTCTTCCTCTGAGGCCCTCCTCCCTACTTGGTGTCTGCTTCTCTGCCGGCTGTCTTAAATCAAATGGCAGAATGGCATGACCACCCCAACCCCTGCCCACTTAGAGACAGGGTCTCATGATGCAGATTTGGATGGCCTGGAACTTGGCATGTAGACCAGGATGGCCTCGCAGTCACGGAGATCTACCTGCTTCTGCTTCCCCAGTGCTGGGATTAAGAGCGTTGTCTGCCCTGAAATTTATCTTTTAGAACTCTAATAAAATTATCTTCAAGCTTAAAAAAACTGACCAGCTCTAATTGGAAAGCACCTTTCCCCCATCCTCTGTAACCTTCCATGAAGAGCTGAAGGTCGCTTACCAGATTGGGAACAAGAAGTAACAGAACTTTCACGGTTTTAAGCACTGGTTCTGAACTGACAGCCCAGGACCTCCATTCAGAGCCACAGTTCTGCAAGACAGGTGCCCAGAGAATACTGCTCTGGCCTGTCGTTCCCACATGGCTCCGGTGGGGTCACTGCTGCTGTTCCCAAATATGTGACTGAAATAGAATATTGGAGTCAAGTTTTGCACAAATAATAGAACCCCCAGAAGTGAGAGACAGGGAGGAGGGAGGTGTGGGAAGATGGAGGAGCCTGTGAACCAGGGCCCCAAATATGACCACCAAAAGCCAGTTTTTTCCATGGTGTGGCCTGACTCTTGTATATCCCATGCAGTGCACAAACCATTGTTTGTCTATCCAGGCAGCCACAGAGACCATTTGGGTTGATCCAGGTTTTTTTATGGTACAACAGAAACATCCAGGGCCCAGAAGACAGGATTAGAGGCAACAGATTCCCAGACCAGGAACCTTGGAGACCTGTTGCTGTGTCTTTCTGTCCTCTGAATGTTGCACAAGAAGGGGTCATCCCTGTAATGACCAGGACAGATCCCCCAACCTGAGAAGACCTCATCTGAGGCATTGCTTGGTTCTACTCTTCTGTAATCATAGCAAGAGTTTTTCATGCAAATAAAATCAGCGCATCTGACTCGTACACTGTCGCCTCATGAGTTTACATTTATTTTGGAGCCAGGCAATAATAAAAAGTCATTACTGTCTGTAATGGACTTGGTGGTGGGGGATTTGGCACCTCCCTTCATCAGAAACCACCCTGGGATTGTTACTGTGGTTAAGACGATGAGAGACACGCCTGCCGTATATTGGGATCATATCTTAACCAATCAAGTTCTTGCGATTAAAAACCAGAAGTGCTATTAACATTTTGTTACGGTTAGCTTTGTGAACAAAAAGGAAATTGTATCATTGCACAAATAAAAGGACAACTGCTTTTTAATACCACTGTGTTTTCAGATGATGTTTATTACTGCCTTTCCAGGCAGTGAGAGCATGCCTCTGTTAAATTTGATGTAGACCGATGTTCATTTTATTGGAAAGACTTGGGTATGCAGAAGGCTGGGGACCAGGAGCCCTGAGCAGCCTCCACTGGCTTCAGCAATAGGAGTCATGGAAGACCACGACAAGTACCTCAGAAAACTACAGCCTGGATGAGACTAAGCTCTCGGTGCTGAGGGTTGTCTTTGTTCTGAGGCAAAATCTCTCATGCAAAGCCTAGAACGTCAAAGTGTGGCGTATGGCTCACAGTCCACACGTGTCTTGTGGCCTGCACATAGGCAACTGCCTTTTCTTCATCTTTTCAGTATTTTTCTTCCTGCCTGGCAGGCTCAGCACACTCCACCCTGTGCCAATCCACCCACATTTGCAAAGTGTTATCAAGATGGCGGCCACTCATTCTGCACCCTGACCTGGTCCTTTATTGATCTTTGCCTTCCCATGCTACCTCAGGGTTTTTTCTGTAGCCCTGGCTTTCTTGGAACTCACTATGTAGACCAGGCTGGCCTCAAACTCAGACATCCACCTGCCTCTGCCACCCAAGTGCTACAGGGATTAAAGGCATGTGCCTTCACTGCCTAGCTGACTTTGGTGGATTTTTTGGTACCTAGATAATTGGCATAGCCATTCACGATTTCAACAAAATGCCAAAGGCTTTTTAAGTGTGTGGGTTTAAGTTGAAATATTACATGGCAGTCTGTCCACTACAGCTGCATAACTGGGTACTCTGCAACTTCAGAGCTGGTCATTCAGACTGATGTCAGTAAAGGTTCATGGAACTGGGTAGTGTATATCTTGTAGCCCTGACACTTTATACATCAACAAGACACTGAAGGAGGAAGACTAAGGGGTGACATGTGGAAAACAGTGTCCAAGGCACTGTCATCTGCTGGAGCCACACAACCAAAGCCAAGTTCTTAGACTCTGGTCTGTACCTTTCTGACAGGGCCTAAGACGTACAAAGACGGGTCCATGGCCACTGGGGATATGGCTTCTCACTACACCCAGAACACATTGATGTCTGTGGGAACAAGAAGCATGGGGCTATGAAGGGGCAGACTCAGCTGTGGTCCCACAGGCACACGGGGCTCTGGGCCATACCATGGTGATACTCTCACTCAGTATCTCTCCTTCCCCAGGACACCTGCCATGATTGGATGCTCATTTGTGGTGGACCGGGAGTACTTTGGGGACATTGGCCTGCTGGACCCAGGCATGGAGGTGTACGGTGCAGAGAACATTGAACTGGGGATGCGGGTGAGTAGGGAGAACGCTGGTCCTCCTGCTAACTGGATACAGCTCAACACACCTACCACCTTGGTTAGAGGGGAAAGGCAGAACATCTACAGAAGGGTCAGTGTCTCTTTGAGGGGAGATTGGAACAGCCTGCAGTGGAGGTGACAGGCAGAACTGGGCACAGGGGCCCTGCTGCAGAATGTGGACATCAAGCCAAGAGGCTGTAGGATGGAGATTAAGCAGCCATGAGCCTTTATGTAACTCCTGTGAGGCAGGTGTGGCCACAGTCCTTACCCTGAGCCTTTGTCTCTGTGTGTCTCTAGGACACGGGGCCTCTTAGAACCATTAGTAACAGATGTGCTAAGCACCTCATAGCTGTGTTGTATAGCTACAGAGAGGATGGAACAGGAAGGGACGGCCAGCTTTCCCACGTCCTGGCTTGTAGAGAAGGAAATGACTAAAAAAAAGAGTGTCCCTTAGAGAGGAAGACAGGAGGAAATAAAACAGAGAGGGGGCGAGGTGGGGACACTACTCACAATGAAGACATTTAGAGAAACACTCTAGTGGTCACAGGATCCTGGACAGCAAGTCAGGATGCGGCTGGCAAGGATTGGCCAGTGCAAGCCTCTGAGGCAGCATAGGTGGCCGGAGGTTTGTGTGGCCTTACCTCAAAGATGGGAGAGTATACACCTAGTCTGTGAAGTAAGACGTGGAACACCAGACTCCAAGTCTCCTGATGTCTTCTTCCAGGATCCCTCTGACTTGGGAGAGGGTAGACAAAGAGGACACGACATAGTTGAGAGAAGAATTGAGAAAAAGATAGATGGAGGTGATGGGCAGTGGTGGGTGGGGTGGAAAGCAGCTTCCCTGCCATATTGGTCTTGAGCGTCTAGAAGGGAAAAGATGTCTCGGAGGTGTTGGGGCTGATGGTGGGCACATCCCACAGATCCTGAAGTCCCGTCAAAATTCAGCATACATGTAGTCTTGTCACTCTGAGAAAGACCTCACTACATACAGCCCAAGGCCAAACCAGAAGGGCCTTGGATTTAGCCTTATCCCAAGGCTAAATTCCAAGTGTTTTGTAGAGAAAACAGTTATTCAGTGCTTTGTTTTATCCTGAAAAAAAAAAATCAGATTGGATTTGGAGACTGGTGGTCAGGATTCTGCTTATGCTAGTAAGGCTCAGGGGCAGAGGCTGTGTGTGGCCAGCCTGTGCTAGGCTTTTGACCTCCTGGAGAGCAAAGACGACTCAGATGAAAGCTTGAAGTTAGTTTGCAATTTAGCAGGAAAACCCAAGCACAGGTGAAGATGGAGGTTTCTGTTCCCTGGCCTCACAGCTGTTTAGCCCCAAATAAACACCCAAAGACTTATATTAATTTATAAACTGTTAGGCTGATGGCTTAGGCTTCTTATTGGCTAGCTCTCACTTAATTATCAGCCCATTTCTATTAATCTATGTATTGCCGCGAGGCTGTAGTTTACCCATAATCCGGCATGTCGCTCCTACGGCCACATGGCGTCTCTTGGCAGCGGCTCTCTCTGCCTCCTCTCCCCAGAATTCTCCTTGTCTGGTAGCCCCCATACTTCCTGCCTGGCTACTGGCCAATCAGTGTTTTATTCATCAACCAACTAGAGAAACATCTATACAGAAGGACATCCCCATCACACAGGTAAGCTATGGATGTCACCCCGAATGGAAGGAAGAAACTAGAGAAGATAAGCAGGCACGGAGGTCAAGGTCAGCCAGACTGTGGGGATGGGAGCTTTAGAAAGAGTAGGAAGGCAGGAAGCTTGCTTTGGGGAGTTAAAATGCACAGTTAGGCTCTGACCAGCATCCCAGATAAAAAGGAGAAAGGGAATCGTTGAATCCTTCTGAGTCAGGATGCACAAAGGTGGGCAGACCCAGTGGCTTACAGGGACTGCACTAAGGGAAGGAATGTTGCAGAAACATTAATCCTTTCCATTGAGAAATCTCTCTGCACACTTAGAGGTGAAAGAATGTCTCTTTACTAAAGCGCCCAGCCGGGCGGGGCTAACGGCCAAATATGGATTGGCCACTAGCAGAAGATTTTACCAACTTAGTAAAGCTTAGGCTCATGCATTTTACAGATGCTATATCACCCTTAAATCTCTTTTAGGTCCTGGCCTCAGGTTACACTTGGAACAATTTAAACAGTGACAGGAAAGAGACTGCAAGTCTGACCACTTGGGCAGATTCGGGAGATTCTCATAGCAAAGATATTATTGCCAGAGTAATTAAGTACATCAGTGTTGCTCCTCTCAAATAGATGTTACCTAGGTTCATCTTGCCTGACTGGCAGAATTATGCTTTCCCCAAGAAGAGGACTGGAGACGTTATAGCAGACCAAGAATGAACACTGGTGGTGGCCCTGTACTGCCGCCCTCTTGAGCATGTCAGAGGCACATTCTTTGGGGATGAGTCTAATGGCTGGTAAATCTTACTGAGCAAACATTTACATCCTAGTGTTGTAAATGTATCTCTAACAGGCCTGGTAAGCATACTATTTATCTTTGGTGTATTTGTGAGACAACACCCCTGTAACTAAATTCTACTTTCTGTGATTTTATGTCTCCTAAGAAAATCTATTAACAAATCCTTTAAAACAGCAATTCTATTACTTTGAGGGTTTTGTTGTTGTTGTTGTTGTTTGGTTTGGTTTGGTTTTTTTCCTACATCAGGAATCATACATTACCTTAAGGTAAACATATCCTCCTAGGGATGGTCCTGACCTGCCCACAGGATTAACCCTTAAGGAATGAAGCAAGGGCATGGCTCCACCTAGAGGTAGATCTTACTCTTTGCAGGGGCCTGCACACTATACAAGAGGGTACAATCACTGGTATGTATGCCACATGCCCATCATGTGTGCGGCACACGGTTGAGCCTGACGGGTACATTCTATTTTTATTTATGACGGCACTTAGGGGAGCTTGCATTGAAACAGACAGTTCCAGCAAGATAAAATAAATCATAGAGGAAGGGAGAAAGGGAAAGGGCAGAGAAGGGAAGGGAGGTGGGATGGGCTAACAGCATTCTTAGCAAAACCCTGTGGAGCTTGGCAGGAGGAAGGCCAGCACTTCTCTGAGCCAGGATTCCCTGCCCCACCCTAAGGCTCTGGAGGCTGAGCGCCAGATCCTGCATTCTCATTGTTAAAGATTGGAGTCTGGATTCCAAAGGCCCCTGCAGGGATAAACTCTCCTTATCCAGGGTTCCAGGGTCCTAGGGGAACCCCCCCAAACCAGGAGCCCACAGGACAGGCCTCTCCAGGTCTGGCCTAGAGAGATGAAACAAGTTGACCTCCCTCCCCCAAGTACCCAATTTGATTCCTTTGACACCTGTGTGGCTCCAGGTCCCAAACTGTGGGGGCATCCCCTGGCTGAGGCCCTTAGAGAATCCACAGGAATCTTGGGCCTTCCGAATGTGAATCTTCTCTAGTATTGTCCTAGTATTAAAGAGTAATTGATGTAAGATGGCTCCTCCAAGAGTCCTCCGTGCGGTGTGGTTCTAGAAACTGCCAAAGAAGGGGCATCTCTGTAGTCATAGACAATCAAGTTTGTCTATGTCAACGTAGATCTACCTGGCCCTTCAGGCTATGTTCCTGTTCCCCAGAATGACCCTGGGCTGACTCCTGGGTCCAGCACATGTGTGCTGACAAAGGGGACTTGCAAACAGGGAGAGTCAGGGCACCCTGGAATTTGGGCAACAGTAGTCCATCACCAGCCCTGCTCATAGGGCCTGGATGGCCTGGAAACAAACAAGGAGTCAGGACCAACCCAAGCTAGAGACAGCAGAAAGGGGGGTGGGGGGATGACAGGGGTAGTAAGCCACCACTGCTGGCTGTCACTTTACAGGGTGCCTGTGGCTTAGCCTCTAGGGGTACAGATGGCACAGGGGTAGTTAAGAGGGGACAGAGCGACTGGAACTATCTGTGGGGTGAGGGTTACAATATCCTAATTTCTTCATTCTTTATGAAGAATAAAGATGTAGAGTGGCTTTCTCAGGACAGAAAGCTATTACTAGGGACTTGGAAACAAAGACAAAGGCAGTCAGGAGCAAGCAGGGAGGTCACCAGGTCTGGAACCTATCTCCATGGTGACTCAGGAGAGCTCCATGCCCAGGCCTTGGGGTCTTAGTGGATTCACGTGCTGTGTCCCTGTGTCGCTGGCCTCCAGTCTTAATCCCTCTTCTCATTGCTGTAACTGAATACCCTAAAAAACTCACAGAAAGGAGGAAAGAAAGGCTTATTTTGGGCTGTAGCTTGAAAGTGCCACCTATCACTGCAGGCAGGTCACGGCAGCAGGAGCGTGAGTCAGCTGATCCCACACGGACACTGGCGCTCAGCTGCCTTCTATTCAGCCTGGACCGTCAAGCCATGCGATGGTGCTGCCTGCATTCAAGGTGGGTTCATCCCGCCACAGCTAACCCAATCTAGAAACTTCCTCACAGACAGACACAGAGGTGTTTCTGTGGTGATTCTAAATCTTATTGAGTTGATAATCCAGGTTAACCATCACAACCCCGCCCAAGTAACTGGATGACTGACTGACACCTCTGCCTGTCCCAAGACTCATGCTCCCACCCACCGTGAGAACTTGGATGTGGCTATGCTGTCTCCAAGGACCTATTGTCCTGTCGCAGCTAATGTGTTTGTGGGCTCTGGTGTGATTGACCACCAAGGCTGAGATCCATGCTGGGGAGGAATGCAGCACCTCACAATTAAAATTCCTGTCTAAACTTAAACCGCAGCCCCATCCTGGGAGGCAGTGGGGAACATGTGCGATGTACGCACACATGGGAAAAGTTGAGTGTTACCAACAGCTGGCCGGGTCCTTCTGTTCTACCCAGATAGGAATCCTGAGAGGCAAAAAAAAAAGATGCTCTTCCAGGACTGGGCCCTATAGTACCCAAGGCCAGGGGACTAGATTGGCAGAACCAGAGGCCTTCGGTTCCATACCCTTCAGAAGAAGGCAGAGCCAAATTTCTCTGAACACTCCAGATAGAGGCTTGCTGCCCTGGGTCTTAACTATCAGCAGTCCAAGCACTTGGCAGCTCTTGTGATGATCCTCAGCTCCTGGTAGAAATATATAGTGGCAGCAGACAGAGCCCTGCACAGCAGCTGAAGGTGGCAACTTCTATTGCTACAGTTCTCAAGAACGCCTTAGTTTCTGGACCCTTTGGTCTAGGATGACAAGAGCCACAGCCTGGGGCTTTGGATGTCAGGATTTTTAGCCCTACAGGCTTTGCAGCTCTCTGTAATTCTTCCAGCAACCAGGGCCCATGCTCCTTCATCCGTGGCTCTCTTCTTTCTTTGTTTTTCCAGTCTAAACTCTCCACCCCTTATTTTGTTTCTGCCCCTTGTCACTTTGCCCCGTCCCCCTGCATGGAACTCTTGCGACCTCTCATCACGACTACAGCCTGAAGTGCCGCTGCTGTCCTGCTGTTGTAGTCTTTCCTTCATGTTGCCAGTCCAGCCTGCCGCTACCACACCTGGGGGACAGATGGCACAGGTGGCAGTCTCCCAGTGACTCCCAAAGTGAATTGAGCAGCTCGCTTTTATAGCCAGAAAGTGGGTATGGCCAGCGTGTTTGTACCAATTAACTGCAGTCCTTTGTACAAATTGAGGGACTGTGTTTGTGCCAGTCATGGCAGAACTCCTGCACCAATCAGACATCCACTGTGCAAATGGATAATGATGTTGCTCCTATCACAGTCCTTCTGCTTGTGTAATGCTCTTAACCGCCGAGCTCTTTCTTCAGGCTCTAGAACACATTTTCTGAAAGTGTGCAGAGTAAGAACAGTCTCCTCTTCTTCTTCTTCCCTTGCAAAAATCAGTTCCAAGGCCAAGGCAAGTCCCCCTGGGGTGGACCCTGGGCCAGCTGTGGTTCTCAGTATAGGACGGAAAGCATGTCAAGCTGCAGGCAGTTTTCCACCCGGCTTCTCAAGCTGCAGGCAGTTTACCATGCAGGAGCGAGCGCTTGACTTTCTTCTCTGCAGCTGGCTCTCCACGCCAGACTTTGTTAGATTTTGTCCTGACCTTTATTAAACCTAATGGACGAGACAGAAACATTTCCCCCTAATTGGCTCCAGGACTTTCCTCATTAGGGGACGTGCAGATGGCATTCCTACAATCACAGGAATGAAAATTGACCTCGAGACCACAGAGTTTCTCTAATTGAGTTGAGTTGATTAGAAAGGCTGTGTGGGCCATCATGTTAATCTCAGGTCAGCAACGGCGGGAACAGGGAATGGCTAGCAGAGAATAGGCCTGTGGCTGTTAACCAGCGTCCTGAACAGGTACAATACACCCCAAAGCCTCTGCACTGCTGTCCCTCTACCAAGGGACACTTTACCCTACAGGCCTCACAGCTTGGCTGGCTCCCACTGTTCCTTCATGTCTCACAATTCACGTGTCATCCTGAAAGTCCCGCCATCTTCCCAGCCTTCCCGTGGAAATCCCTTAGCCCCTCCAAGCTCTGTGGTGGCACCGAGGATCTTTATAGATTTGGGGCAATACAAATGTTCTACTCTGACTGTATCTCCAGATATCGTGAGAACAAAATTCTAGTAGAAGAGGGAGGAGAGGAGACAGGAAGCTAAAACTGAGCAGTTAATTTGATGAGCACTAGTAAGGTGTATGTGAGACAGGGAGCAGGCCGTTCTGCAGGGCTGCTTTGAGACCCAAGAGCATTTCTGCTCAGAGCCCAAGGTGAGGAGGCCTGAGAGAGCACCTTTGAGTTGTGTGTCAGATCTGAGGTCATTGCCACACTGGTGCTACTTATGTCAGAGGGTCTCAGCTGCCCCCTGCAAGTGGGTGACCTAGAAGCAGCCTGCTTCCAACAGCTCTGATGTTAACTGCTGCTGGCTACCAAGAGTTCTCTAGGGGCATTGGCTACACAGCCCAAACAGCTCTATGAGGCAAGCATCAGGGCTAGCCTGGACACATCCGATGGGCCACACTAGGGCTGCCATGCAACCGCAGTCCTCACTAAGGATGCCTGTGTGAGGCACATCAGAGGGACCCCATTGCTTTCTGGGTGTTGGGCAAAAGCGGCCACAAGCTGAGCCTCCATACCTGCCAACATATGAACAAGCTCCAGCTGTGGGAAGCAGGCATTGGGTGGAGGAAGAGGATGGAGGGTTATCTGCTGCCTCGTGTGTAGAAGCAGCATTGCAGGCACCGTGTCTCCAAAGACCCCCGAGGCCTGCATTGGAGCTTGCCTCTGCTTGCGCCACTGTCTCAGCCTCGGTTTCCCCGTGCATTGTAGAGGAGCACACGTGTGACGGGTGTTGCCATGTGTTGTTATGTCTGTACCTTAGGCGTGGCCCTGCAGATATCCTTGAGGTGACCTGCTGGAACTGTAAGTGTGTGCAGACGTGTATCCATGAGTTCCTGCTTTCTTTCACAGACTCATGGGCTCTGGTATCTACCTGGACTCTCCCAGCCAGAGGATGCTTGAGTTTATACAGCTTTTGATGATGCAAATGCTAGGTCCCTTTTCTGCCCCCAAAAGGATATATGTGTGTGTGGTATATTTCACTGTGAGTATATGTATGTGTGTATCTGTGAATGCACATATATGAATGTGGTGCGTAGTATATGTATATGTGCATATGATATATATCTGTATGCATGTTTATGTGTGGTGTATATATGTGCACATATGTGTGCATGCATGTGGTATATATATGTGTATATATATGAATATGTAATCTATATGTCTGTGTGAATGTGGTGTGTATGTGTGTGGAATGAGCATAGTATGTTTGTACATACATATGTGTATATATGAGTAGTATGTTTGTGCATACATGTGGTATATGTATATGTGTGTGCATGTGTATGGTATATATGTGATCTTTGTGCATACATGTATGTGTGTGGTATGTGTATGTGTATGTGTGTGGTGCGTGCACACATGTATATGTGTGTATGTGTGGCCTTTGTGTACATGTGTGGAATGTGTCATGTGTGTATGTTTGTGTGGTCTGTATATGTGTGTATATGTGAGTACAGTGTATGGGAAATTGTTTTTGTCAGTGATGCCTGAGGGAGGTCGTCGTCCAGACCTTGTGGCATGTGGGGGCTGATCAACTGTCATTTTTTAATTTCTGCAAATGGAACAGACACTGAGGATGTAGCTTTGCGGTGAATGAGGGTGAACACCCTGTGTACATATGTTCACCATATGTTTCCTCTCCCTGGCTGGCTTTCCTTGCTTGCTCCTCCTCTGGCTGCTTGAAGAGCTGTTCTACCCTCAGGAATGTCAGCTTCCTGTTGCATCTGGCTTTCATTCTGGGCACAGGGCTTGTCCTGGTGTTTCCTGGAGGGACGACTTGAAGCCAGCAGTCCTTTAAACACCTTCCTGCTGGTGCCACTGTAAGAGCTTGGTCAGTGTGCAGTGCCTGCTTGTAAAGAAATGACAATTGCCTTCACACTCTTATTCAAACAGAGGCCCCTCCATCCTTTGCCAAGAGAACAGTAGCCTCTGTATGTGTGCAAGTGTGTGTTGGTGTGTATGCATGTATGTGTTTTGTGTGAGTGGTATGAACCATGCATGTATCTGTATATGTATGTGTGTATATGTGTGTCCATATATATGTAGTATCTGTTTTGAGCCTTCTACTTTGCCATTACCTCATTGTTTTATAAAATACTTTATGTCTAGCAACTGAATATGTTCCCATTATCTATCTGTCTAGAATTTCTTGACTATTCTCTTGTTTTCATTCCTGTGTCATGGTTCGAAAAAGAAATGTCCCCCACGGGTTTGTATATTGAAGGCTTTTGGTCCCCAGGTGGTGGTGCTGATGGGGAGGTAATGGGAACTTTAAGGAGGTGGATCCATGCTGGAGGACATAGGTCACAGGAGAAAGAGCCTTGGCAGAAGGCACATCGTGTCCTAGGCTCCTTCCTGTGTCTCCCTGTCCATAAGGTGAGCAGCTTTGCTCCCATCATGCTGTTCAGCCTCACCTCATGCCCACAGCAGGAGAGGCAAATGGTGGCACTACATACAACCTCTGAGGCCGTGGGTGATGATTGATTATCCCTTCTTGAAGTTGTTTCTCTCAGGCATTGTCACTATACCTGTGAAATTTGTCAGTGCTTAAAGAAAAAAAATTCCACTGTGTTGGGTGTGGTGATGCACACCTTTAATCCCAGTATTGGGGAGGTAGAGGCAGGCAGAGCTCTGTGAATTTGGGATCCTGGTCTACAAAGTGAGTTCCAGGATAGCCAGGGCTGTTACACAGAGAAACCATGTCTCAGAAAACAAACTACACAATGCCATCACACCCATTGTGGTCGAATTCATGTTTTGTTATGTTTCTGTGAGGGTCACAGAACACTATTTTATTGAAAGTGAGGACTGATGCAGTTCAAAGGGGACTGGCCAGAGTTCTCTGTAGCAGGCTTTTGCCTTTGGGCCACCAACCAGCTCCCAGGTCGTGACACAGAGGCTTATTATTGTCTTGAGTGCTCGGTCTTGTCTTATGCTTGTTACTTGCCAGCTTATAACGTAACCTTTTCTCTTTATCTACAATTGCCTTTCTTTCCTTCTATGTTTTACTGTCCTGATTCTCCTGTCTAGCAGCTCCCTGGCTTCTGGCCCTGAGTGTGTCCCTCTCTTCCTCCCTCATTCTCTTCTTTCTTCCTCTTTCTATTTAAGGCTAGATTTCTCCTATTTATTCTCTGTGCCCACCAGCTCTACCTATCCCCCTCAGTGCCTAGCTGTTGGCCATTCAGCTCTTTATTAGACCAATCAGGTGCCTTAGGCAGGCAAGTTGAAAAAATAATTAAACAAATACAGCATAAACAAATGTAACACACCTTTATACAGTTAAATATTCCACAGCATAAACAAATGTAACACATCTTTACACAGTTAAATGTAACACATCTTGGTTAAAATGATTTTCTGAGAAACAGACCACAAAAACATAGAAACCAGCTCAGTTATGGATGCTGAGATGCCCCAAGATCTGTCTCAGCACCAGGATCTCGGGATCTCGGGGATCTGAGAGTGCAAGTCCCCGTTCAAAACGTTGACATGATTCAGTCCAGCCCCAGGCTCGGGCGGAGAGCAAACTTCTCTCCCGGTCTGCATTGCCTCTGGCCTACTTATCATGCAGTAGCACTTAGACAGTCCACTCCAAATAACACTTGGTCAAACATCCCATTCCTGGGCAGAGAGGAAGACAACATAAAAAATGAATCACTTGCTAGCTCAGCTTGAGATGATCATGAAGATTTGCCCTGTAGCTGGGGAGAGCTAAACATAATTGAAATGACTGGAACACGCCTGTGCTTAGGAACCAGAGCTTGAAACCCGTTCCTGTTACAACACTGCAGATGGTGAGAGGCTTCAGTGTTTGTTTGCTGAGAAAGTAAGCTAGCTTTTCTACCTTCTATTGGAATCATGTGTTTGCTTAGGGTACCAGAGACTTTGTGTGTTAGTTTTCTTCGGACCAAAGCGCCTAACAGTAACAGCTCAAGTAAGGAAACACTTTATTTGGGTTTGTGCTATCAAAATAGCACCACTCTCTGGGAAGAAAGCATCTAAAAATGAGCTGGGATAGGGGGTGGGGGACAGGGGCTGGGGATTCCAGTTCAGTTGCTGTTGGGCAACTGGTACCTTTTCTAGTCAACCCAAATCAGCTGTAGGTTGACTCTGGCAATCTAGGCTAGGGAGGTGGTTGCTGAGAGTCCCTACCCACAGCGCTGAGTGGGATAGATGGGATGCAAATCCACAGCCATGCAACATGGAAGAGAAATCGGGTATAAGGGAAAATCCTAAAGGGGAGGCAGCCTCTTGCCCAAGTGGATACAGCCTGTAAATAGTCCATGCTTCTTCTTAGACACCTTCCTCTAATAAAACCAAAGTGTCCAGGCCCCTAGAAGTCCAGACGTGAGTGGGCCAGGTGTCCTCCCTTGGTGTGTTGGGTCACTTGGCATGTCAGGTGGCCCCTTAGCCCCTAACCAGGTCCAATCCTCTCACCGCAGGTGTGGCAGTGTGGTGGCAGCATGGAGGTACTCCCTTGCTCCCGTGTGGCCCACATTGAGCGTACCAAGAAGCCATACAACAATGACATTGACTACTATGCCAAGCGTAACGCACTGAGGGCTGCCGAGGTGTGGATGGACGATTTCAAGTCCCACGTGTACATGGCATGGAATATCCCCATGACAGTAAGGCGGGTACTGGGGGGGGGGGTGGACGGATGCAGGGAAGCTGGCAGACTCTAGGGAAGGAACTGAAGTGCCACATCCAGGCAACGTCCCCTGCATGGTGGGCCACATAGGAAAGGGATTCCTCTCACTGTTAACAGCCATGGTCACACCCTTCCCTTACCATAGGTAACTGTTCTGGGACACAAGTAGCCACCAAAGGTTGTAAGTAAAGGTCAGCTATGCCCTCATGGATCGGGACCCCATTAGACTAGACGGACAGTCTTAACAGAGTAGAGGCAAAACCTGAGGATCCTGTTGTCCACAACACAGGGTGATTTGGAGAACACACAACTATATCCCTGTTAACACTGGAAAGCAGCATAGGACCTCACAGCCAGTCATGGGGGCCACACACGAGGTTCTCCAGCTCCAGATCCACTCAGTCACGATGGAGGGAAATACATGACCTTCATGTGATTTGCCTTTATATGGCCTGTGATCCCAGGGTCACTCAGGAGTACTGCAACTAACTTAATCCTCAAACAAGGCAATACGTGTGTTTAGCATCGCTCCCAAGTCAGGGAACCGAGGCATAGTCAGGGTAAGAGACTGTTCCGAGGCCGCACCTGGAAAGTGACGGGACTCAAACTAGCCCATGCCTGAGCCTGCTCTTCCCCTAGACCTGTGGGGAGATGAAACCTCAGAGGGCCCTGGTTAGGGCAGAAGTTCCCAGCCCACCTCATGACCTCATGGCTCAGGGCCCCCACAGCAACTCAGGCTCTACGATTTACTGGAAAGACTCAGCAGAGCTGCTGTGTGGGCACAGCCAGAGTAGAGACCATGAATTCACAGCACCCATGATCCCCCCCTGATCCGTCCTAGTGCTAACACATAACATCCTACCAAGTGTCGCTGCCCCCGTAGCTCTCTGAGCTTCTGTGTCTGGGGCTCAGTTGTGGCGACAACCCCCCCCCAAGAAGTAAAATTGAGTCTGGCTGATACTTTGTGGTTCAGGGCACCGTTGTGAATGCCACTGAAGCACAGGCAAACCTAACACAGATCAGGTGTGCACGGGCCAAGTCTGTTCCCACAGCCAGAACCCTCTGTGAGTTCCAGGTCAGGAGGCCCTAGTGACCCAAGGCTGCAACCAGGGCCACTCCTAAGGGTGGAAACTGAGACGCCTGGGGTCCCTGACATGGGGAGGCATAGGATAGCATGGATCTGCAAGACTTACACTCTCCTGTATGCTCGTGCCCCACAGAACCCAGGAGTGGACTTCGGGGATGTGTCTGAGAGGCTGGCCCTGCGCCAGAAGTTAAAATGCCGGAGCTTTAAATGGTACCTGGAGAACGTGTACCCTGAGATGAGGATCTACAACAACACCCTCACGTACGGAGAGGTACCGCCTCTGCACCAGGGCCCTGTTGGGGTTGTGGCTGAGGTGCCCGACACCTCAGCACCTATGCCCCAGGAGCTGGTCACATAGATGTGTTGTGAGTGAGTGGAGAGTTTGCTGGCCCCCGGCAGGCGAGGCTGGATTTGGTCAGTAAGACGGCTTGTGTTACTAGCTTAGGGACATCCTTGTGCTAGCGTCTCCTCCTATGCAGACGTAGAGGCTGTCCTGCCTCCAACACACATTGGCCAAGGACTGCAGTAAAAGTGGCTGTGTGTAGCCCTGAGCCTAGAAGACAGTTGCGGGTTCCTGTAAAGCACACACTTGGACCACTCACTCTAGTTTCCAGCATAGGAATAGCTCAGTCATCTCTGTCCAGGCTGCCGAGGGCGCCAGAGTTACCTCGCCTGTTCATCTTTCCCATCCCCTTGCCAGGCACCCACATTACACTATACCTCCTGCCCTGCCCCAGGCAGATGCCAGGCCCCAGGGTTTTATCCCTGGATGCGAAGTTCATCCCTGTCTCATCACAGGCAGCCCACAGCCAGCTACAAAGTGGTCACCTCTGTTCCTAAGAGGGAGACAGACTGGGAGGGTTTCTGGAAGTTTCCCTCAGGCCCTGGGGACTCTTCCCAGTGACTTGGAGTTTCTCTGTTGCTTCTGGATATAGGTAAGAAACAGCAAAGCCAGTGGTTATTGCTTGGACCAGGGAGCAGAAGATGATGACCGGGCCATCCTCTACCCCTGCCATGGCATGTCCTCACAGGTAGGCAATACCTAAACCTCATAGCAAAGGGAGGGTGAATGTGAGATGGGTCATGGAGTCCTTTGTCTGTTGGGGCCAAGTTCAGAAGAGTCTGGAACAGCTTGGGACTCTGAAGGCAGCTGGTGCCATTAAGTTAAGAACAAGTGCTTTGGGTCAAATGGGCCTTGCCAAGTTATGAACTGTCTCCATGCCTTGGTTTCCCCATCACTTAAATGGGACAGAGGCAGTATGTGTTTTCCTGGGTGGCCTTGTGGATTAATGGAAGTCAAGGTGAAGTGTTGCCTCGTCTAAGCATGATGGAGGAAAAACAGTTACGTGTTCCATTCTGTTCTTGTTAGGTGAGCCCTGCCTTGTGCTTGCAGGCCCGGATCACTCAGAGAAATGATTGCCGGGCTTAAGTGCCCTGTGCAGCTCAGGGCTGGGGTTGTTTTTCATACCTCTAGGCGGCTGAGAGTCGAATTCTGCTGCCGTTGACTGATTGACATCTCCCCAGCTTGTGCTGAGCTCAGCACCTGTCTTCTCTGAAACTGAGCCTCACTCATGAACATCCATCTGGGTAGCAGACCTGTATTTCTGTGAGCCCATGGTTTTGCTGCCTCCAACATGGGATAGAGGTAGCCAGCATCACTTGAATGCTTCTTAATGTCAGGCTGCAAGGTTTTTGACACAATGGCCCAGTGAGTGGGGGGTTGCTGTCCTCTGTGCCACCCACTGTAGTGGCCTCTGGGAGAGTTAAGTGTTCTGACCTCTCCCAGCGGGTTTTCAGCACAATGGCCTCTGACAGAGGGCAAAGGGGGGCGGCTATTGGCGGAGTTGTAAATGCTGTCACTCCAGTCTCATCAACACTTGTGGCACAGTCCCTGGCTGGCACCATTTTCTCAGGTTTGCTAGTAGGACCTGAGCACCTGATAAGGTGCCTCAGGGCTGTGGTGGACATGGCCACAGCAGCACCACGTTGTCCTGCTGGAGAGAAAAGCTGTGGGCTTGAGTATTGATGAGAGCCCGGGCACAGATTCACAGCTCACACTGTTTCCCCAGCTGGTGCGCTACAGTGCTGACGGCCTCCTGCAGCTGGGCCCCCTGGGCTCCACCGCCTTTCTGCCGGACTCCAAGTGTCTGGTAGATGACGGCCGGGGGCGCACGCCCACCCTGAAGAAGTGTGAGGATGTAGCCAGGCCTACACAGAGGCTATGGGACTTCACCCAGGTCAGTGGATGGGGCTGATAGTCCTGGAAGGTCAGCCTTCAGGGCTGTTAGCAAATATACCCAGAGAAATAGCTGAAGGAAAGGCTTACTTTTGTCCGTGGTTTCAGAGGGTTTACCACAGTGGCAGGGCAGGGCAGCTCACATCACGCTGGGAGGAAGAGAGGGAGCCTATACCGGCTGGCTGTTATTCCATCTGGACCCCCAGCCCACAGGGTGTATGTTTGCTGCCCTTGTCTAGTTAACCTCTCTGCAAGCACCCTCACAGACACACCCAGAGGTATGCTTCACCACCCCAGGCACCCCAGTTACATCAGGTTGATAGTCAAGATTGATCACTCCATGCCCCGTGGCACAGAAAGTTTATAAAATTAGTCTAGAGTCACACAAAATGAGAGAGGCACAGCCTTGCCTGCTCCTCAGGCAGAGAGGATGGAGCTCTGGCCACTAGAGCTCCTCCCATCAGGCTCTGAAGTGGACCACATCCCTGCCGCCCCTCACTTACCCCAAGCCCCGCTCTTTTGGCCTCTGGGCCCTGATCAAGGTCCAGCCCCCTCACCATTCCTTCCTGTATACACCAGTCCACTCAGCAGCAGCCTCTATGGATCACATATCCTGTGATCTTCTCCTGGCCCCGAGCCTCCAGGGGCCCCACATGGAGGATCCCTCCAGAGTTGTTCTGCCTCTCTGGGCAATTTGTAGGAGGAGGTGGGGTGTAGCTGCTCTGGCTGTAGGGATGAGTTGCCACCGATGCTTGCTGGGCCCCTGAGGGTCTAAGGTTCCCAGGAGGCTGGCCAGGTGGACAGGGAGGGCCATCCTGGAAGAACCTGCTGGAGATGGCTCCAAAGTCACCAGGGCCCATGAAGTTTGGGGACCACAGAGATACCAAATAATTAAGGGGACCAAAGGGCACCTAGGAAAAGGGCAGTCTTGGAAGCCCTAGGTGTGTTCTTAAGACCTCTTGGAAATCCAGAGGCTTGAACAGGACTGCTAGCCTGGCTGAAGTAGAAAAGCACATCAGGTCCTAGGCCTTCATGGTATTAGTGCTATGCTCACCCCATATCAGGAATGCATCCCGGACTCCCGGCTGACTCTGTCTCTCCTGTCCTACAGAGTGGCCCCATCGTGAGCCGAGACACAGGCCGGTGTCTGGAGGTAGAGATGTCCAAAGACGCCAACTTTGGGCTGCGGTTGGTGGTGCAGCGCTGCTCAGGGCAGAAGTGGGTGATCCGAAACTGGATCAAACACACCAAGCACTGACCTCTGCCCCACCCCACATCCACACACCTGGGCCCTCGGACTCTTGAGTGCTCCAAGACTCAGGAGATCCTGGACAGGAGCCAGGATGGAAACTTCTTGCCTATCCCCACAGACCCAGAGCAATGTGGGCCCTGTACACCTCAGGGCCAGGCCCTGTCTCCTGGGACAGCAGAGGAGGCCTGGGGAACAGCAGCTTCAGCCTGCATTAGGAACCAGACTTCTGAAACAGGCAGCTCTGCCTGAGGGAGGACATCTGAGGACAGCGCACACCCATGCCAAATCACGTGCCTTTTCTACAGTGTTCCCCAACTGACTGCGAGGACAGCCTCCACGCATGTGCTAAGTCCCTGTACATAACCCACATGGAAAGAAACTCAACTATTCAGTGCTGAGGGCGGGTGCAACCTCGTGCCAAGCACCCTCCCTCCTAGCAGGTTCAGGCCTCCCAGCCCAGCTGCCCCTCGCTCACCCACTCAACCTCACCATAGTGTAAGGCAAACTCAGAGTGTGGCCTCTTGTGCTCTGGTAACAAGGCAATGGGAAGAGATCATATGGACAGACAGACCCAGTGAACAACACCTGTACCTTTCTTCCTGAGGGTCAGCTTGGCAGTCACGGGGCATGGGTCTCACTCAGCCTGGGAAGTAAGTCTCTTGTTATTCTGCCATTTCTGCAGTGGGCATCATCAAATGATCCCTCTGGCCCCTCACTTGTTTTATAAATAAAGTTTTATTGGCACACAGCCATACCTGTTGTCTGATATAATCTACGGCTACAGTGTTTGAGCTACAGCACAGAGTGGAGGCCACACCGCATGGCTAGCAAAGTCAAACGCTTTCAATGTCTTGAATTTTAGGGAACACTTCCAGAGGTTTTTGCTAGGATGTGTCCACTCTTGTAGCCCAGGAGGGATGGGCTCACTGTGTCGTTGCCCAGCTGGCGAGATGGAGAAGATGATAAACGTGGAGGCACTGGCCTTTGGGGCTGTCTGCCTCTGTCATCATTCCGGGCCTGGTAGTCAGAGCTGGAAAATGTAGCCCATCAGTGGGCTGAAAGCTGAAAGCTAGGATGTCTAAGACACAAGGCAGTAGAGTTGTATGGACATGGCCAATGTCCTCACAGAGAGTGGCCTCAGGACACAGTGGCTCATCCCACTCCATTTGCAGTCAACTACACCCATGGACATTGACCAGTCACCACAGACAGTGTCCGTGCCAAGCGTTGGCAGGGGACCATGCTGGCCGGGCAGCTGGGGGTAGGTAGGTGTGCGTATGGTGAGGGGCTGGCTATGGTCACTATCCTAAAACCCTGGCCATTTCAGGGCCACCAAGGTGGTCTTAACAGCCATGCTTCCTAACTAAAAGCGGTAAGAGCAGCTTATTCCTTGCTAGGAGGAAAACTGGCTGACCCTTAGCACCCATGAAACATCCGAAGTTACCAATCACTGGTGGCTGCTGAAGGCCACCACACACAGAGGCCTCCTGACCCCTCTGCTGGTCTCACAGAGGTGGAACTCTGGGCCACCGTTGGGTCAGCAGGAAAAGAGTGGTTTCTAAATAGCAGAGGCCCGTCTGTCACAGCCCCATGGGCTTCATTTTCTCATTCTCAACAGGGGACTCTCACTACCCTCAACCACAGGAGAACCTCCTTGTCTAGATCTTCCCAGAGTTCCCACAGGAGGACACAGGAAGACGTCCACAGGCCTGATGCTCACATGATGAGGGGGTGATACTGGCATCCATTGGTGGCTAAACATAGTCTGAGCCCTCACATGGGAAACATTGCAGGCTCATAGACACAGAGCTGTGCAGAAGCATCCTGTTTGTACTCTAATAGAGCTTGCCTGAAGATCAGAGGGCAGAGCTAGCCACTAGTTAACCATAGAGGTCTGGAGGTCTGTAGAGACAGACCAGAAGTGATGTTGCTGGGCAGAGAGAAGGATGTAAGGCGGGAGAAGTAGGAGCTTGCTCTCTTCTTGGCTGGGAAGTTGGTGTGGCTTGCTGCTTTGTCTCCCTGATCTTCAGGAAGAGGGTATCACCACAGAGCTGTCTTGATGTGTACCCACTGGGCAAATTAGCAGTTAGGTGAGGCCACCAAGCTATAGCCATAGAAAATCTGACCAGAAAAACGTTTTCAAACCTTGGCAAAACCCACACCCATCCTTCCTCAGTGTCTTCCTGGCCTGGGAGGGGCTGTGAGGCAGGAACCAAGACATCCATGTCCCTAGTCTGAGGCTGGCGGAAACATACATGCTATGACACAGACATAATAGGGCATCTGTTTTGTGAGACACAAAACAGCCCTCACCTACTCCCAAACGGGTCCATACTTCTCCAACACCTACCTGCCCAGGAATGCTAAGGGACAATTCAAGCCAGAGATGGAGAAGGGAGAGAAGGGTCTGCTGTAGAGCTTAATGCTTTGTCATTTTACTATTGACAGTACTACGTGCCCCAATGCGCGAGCAGGGTACCGTGCTGGCGGAGGGTGTCGGGATTGAAACACTTAACAGACCACCACAAGAAGTGAAGAGGAAGCTGCTGCCCTTTATTACAGAGAGTAATGGGTTCATACACCCACGCCAGGGGACGGGCTAAGCATAGGAGGAAGTCATGCACCACCCACACCTGGGGTCAAGGCACGGGCTCTGCACACCGGAAAGTTATGAGAACAGCCTTGTTTGATCAACCTTGAGAGCACGGGAGTTCTACAGCTGGGTGGGGAGGACGAGAGCTGTAAGGGACTAGTACTTAAATTTCCCAACAACTACTCGTGGCCAGCAGGATATACTTACTTGCCTGGACACTGTCTGTCCCAGAGATGTTCCATGCTGGGTGGGACCCGCTTTCCAGTCTTGAGTTCATGGTGACATGTGGCATGCAAGTGTGTTGATTCTTCAGCCACAAAGCTTGGGCTCAAAATAATGTGGAACCCCACTGTGAGCAGTACTAAAGCCAGTGAGAGGAAAGGAATAAAGAGAGAGGAAAAGGAGAAAGAGGGGAGAGGGAGAGAGGGGGGAGGGGAAGGAGAGAGAGGAAGGGGGAGGAGGAGAGAGAGAGAGAGAGAGGGGGAGAGAGGAGAGAGAGGAGAGAGAGAGGGGGGAGGAGGGGAAGAGAGAGGGGGAGGAGGGGAGGGAGAGAGAAAGGGGAGGGGAGAAGGGGGGAGAGAGGGAAAGGGAGAGGAGAGAGGGGGGGAGAGAGGGAAAGGGAGAGGAGAGAGGGGGGAGAGAGAGGGAGAGAGGAGAGAGAGAGGGGGGGGAGTGGGGGAGAGAAGGGGAGTGGGGGAGAGAGGGGGAGAGAGGAGGGAGAGGGAGAGAGAGATGAAAGGACATGGTTTATATATTGATATTGATACATTTAAATAGCATTGAGAACATGTGACCACACTGTATGGCTGGCCAAGCAGAGGCTGAAAGGAAGACAGTGACTGTGTATAAGACGGCCATAGTCACAGGGTACATGGGGCACACTTCTCCATGCCTAAGTGGATTCCTTCCACGCTTCCTGGCTGCCTCGTGTACTCATGTGGTCTCTCTCTCTCTCTCTCTCTCTCTCTCTCTCTCTCTCTCTCTCTCTCTCTCTCTCTCTCTCTCTCTCTCTCAGATAACAATCATGTTTTAAATGGTAATAACCAAACAAATAGAACTAAATAAGCCTGAATGAATCTGTTCCTTTCAATAATTCAGTTATAAATTGGTTTCACAACCAGTGTAGAAGAATCCATGTGGTTTGGGCAGAAAATGGCTCGTTTTTAGCCAGAGCTCTGACTGCTCTGGGAGACAGAACTGGGAGGACTCCCCGGGGAGAGCCCTTACACGCAGAGCACTGCTGTTTTCCTCTGCTTTTGGTAGACACAATGCATCAGAATTTAATGCTGCCTAATAAACATGTTCAACTTGCCAGCAAAGATTCTCTGATGGCTCAGACCGTCTTTGGGACTGGGTCCCATGGGAAACAAACAGACTCTGGGTGAGCACAAGGGAGTAGCAGTGACAAATCCCACCTCGCATCTGGCACTTAGTTGGTACCCAGGTGGCATGCCCAGGCTTCCCAGGAGCAATCTCTTGGTGCCCATCGTCTGCCCTGCAATCTGTACCTGTGCCTACCACATGCTTCCTCTCCCACAGGGACCAGCTCAAATGCCTCCATACCTCTCTCCTCCCTGCACTGGTGTCCTGGGCTTTCACAGAAAGGTCCACCCATTGCGGAATCACAGCGACATAAACATTCCAAAGGCCGGGAGCCTACGAAGGGATGGGAAGGTCCAGGCACCACTAGAGCCTTGAGGCAGGATCCCATCTCTTCCTGCTTCCAGAGGCCATGGACCCTCTTGCGTTGTCTCACTCCAGGCTCTGCCCCCATCACCATATGTCTGTCTCTGTCTCGCTGGGACCTGTGTCCTCTCCTGTCATAAGCCCCTAGTTATCTTGCTACAGTTTGACCTCCACACACATTACTTTTGAAAAGGTCCTGTGTCTAAGTAAGGTGTTATCCTGAGGCACTAGATAATAGTTTGGAGAAGACAGCATGTTTATGTTCTCATTTTGGAACAAACCCAGAAACTTTCCTGACCCCACAGAGGAACCAGGTTGTAGCAGCACCATGAGTTGAGTGGGCTGGCTTCATGCTCTGGCCGTGGTGTCCCAAACCCATACCCCAACTTCTGAGGAGGCTGAGGTACAATGATGGAAAGTTCAAGACCAACTTGGGCAACTTAGTGAGACTCTGTCTTAAAAGGAGGGCTGTTAGCTCACACCTTTAGTCCTAGCACTCAGGAGGCAGAGGCAGGCGGATCTCTGTGAGTTCGAGGCCAGCCTGGTCTACAGAGTGAGTTCCAGGACAGCCAGGGCCACACAGAGAAACCCTGTCTCTTAAAACAAAAACAAAAACTAAAACACCAACATCCATGATTGTGTGACCTCTATGATGACCATAGACTGGCAGGACCCCTGTGTGTCCCCAAGAACACCTAAGTCACTGTGGTGTTCCTGGTGACTCTAAAGTGTCATTACTGCTGACAGCAAGGAACTCAAAGCATCACTCTGAGGCTGTGAGATGACAAGAACTTGCCCAAGCTAACAGCTCTAGCGGGCCAGCCTGGGGGCACTGCCACTGTCCAGCTCTGAGAGATGGCTCCTTGGTGAGGAAGTTCCCAGATAGAGCTGAGCTGTGCGTCTCCATGTAGAGGACAGGGTCTTGCAAGTTAAGAACCAAGAAACACGGTGGAATTTCCCAAGTATGTGGCTTGAAGGAAGCCTTAAGGTTTGGGGACTGACACCTGTGTATTTGGGGGTCTCATGGCAGCAGGCAGAGCTGGAACCCAGGACCATGAGAGTGGAGATGGGGGGGGGAGCAACACCAGGCTACACCTGGAGCAGGGTTCTGCAAAGCCCCTAACACCCCTAGAGAAGCTACTGACACAGGTATCTTAGGACTCGGTGCCACACAGTAGTGTGGCCCTTCTCATGCTGTTGAGGACAGCTTCCACATGGCCAGAGTTAATTAAGTTCACAATCTCACTAAGTCCTTCCGTTAACTGCCTGGGGAAAAATAAGGTGAGGAGGCTTATTTGTTATTTCTTCTTGGTTTTTTAAGCACCCAATAGTCATTTTTAAAATTAAATTAAATGGCTTATCTGTGCTAACACAAACCGACAGGCCATCTTTCTTCAGTGGCTGAGTGGTGCTGGCCGGCTGTAACTGCCGACATTCCTCACGGAGGCACAGCTTGGCCGGGCTGTGTTTACCAGTTCTGAATAACAAATTCCAAAGTCCAGTTCATTCATTTCTCCCCTCAAAGGTCACAGTTCTGTGGGATGGCATTTTCTCCTCTCGGCCTCCCATCAGGTGGTCCATACCAGGACAGCAGGTCTGCTCTATGCTCTATGGAGACAGTGTCCTCACATAAAATAAGAGAGTCACCGCAAGGCGGTGGTGGCACACGCCTTTAGTCCCAGCACTCAGGAGGCAGAGGCAGGAGGATCTCTGTGAGTTTGAGACCAACCTGGTCTACAGAGTGAGTTCCAGGACAGCTAGAACTGTTAAACAGGGAAACCCTGTCTCAAAAAAAAAAAAAGAAAGAAAGAAAGGAAGGAAGGAAGGAAGGAAGGAAGGAAGAAAAGAAAGAAAGAAAGAAAGAAAGAAAGAAAGGAAGGAAGAAAGAAAGAAAGGAAAAATAAAAGAAAGATTGGGCTTTAAGCAAACCTGTAGAGCATTTTCTTAATTAGTGATTGATGGGGGAGGAACCAGCCCATTGTGGATGGTGCCATCTCCAGGCTGGTAGTCCTGGTTCTATAAGAAAGCAGGCTAGCAAGCCATAAAGAGCAAGCCAGTGAGCAGCTCCTCTCCGTGGCCTCTGCATCAGCTCCTGCCTCCAGGTTCTTGCTCTGTTGGAGTCCCTGTCCTGACTCCTTCAGTGATGGAGTATGGTGTGGAAATGTGAGCCAAATAAACCCTTTTCTCCACAAGTTGCTTTGGTCGTGGTGTTTCATTACAGCAATAGAAACCCTGACTAAGACAAGTTGGTACCAGGATATTACCTGGCATTGCCGTGACAGGCCTGGCCATGCTGCTTTGGGGAGGATTGTGGAAGGATTTTGCAACTTTGGACTAGAAATCCACTGAGTGTGGAGAGCTCACTGAGCTCTTCTGTAGGAGCTGGGAAGGTAAGAATGTTCAGAGCTGTGCAGAGGATGGAGGCCTGACTTGTAAAGTTCCAGAGGGAAGCAAAGACTCTACTGGGCCAATTGTGTGCAGAATCTGTGGTATCTGGTCAGCTGGAACTGAAGAATGGGCTGTGATTAACAAGAAATCTGAACCACAAAAGTGAAACCTCCGTTTTTCTGGGACAATGGACGATGGTCAGCTGGGGGTGGAGAATCCGATGTGATAAAGAGGAGACCAGCATGACTGAGGTGAAGTCTTGTGGGAAGTGTGTCCTCAGGGTCAGCACACAGGAGCCGCCACAGTTGTGCCTCGTGCTGGCAGCTGAACTCACCTGGGTGTAAGTCACCCAGGTGGTGCTGGTTTTGCAGGCCTGAAGGGGTCATGGGGAGCAGCTGGGGCGGCACTGTGTGGCAGGGCTGGAGTCTCTAAAGAGAGCTCAGGAAAAGCTACTAGCTACTGGTGAAAGTGCAGCCCAGTTGCAATAAAGACCCCAGCATTTTGGAGATGCCAGCGCCATAGGATGGCCTACCAAGAACAGTAGCAGCGGGGGAGTGGAGCCCGCCAGAGCCTAGAAGACAGCTGTGTGTGCTGCAGAGGACAGAGCAGGAGAGGAGATGCAGGCCCCTTGGAGGAGCCCAGAAGCTTGTGAGTACGGTAAATCCCAGATCTTGTACATTGAACTCTTGATGCTGTTGGAATGTGTTGTTTTGGTTTGTTTTGATTGTTACTGGACCCTGATTCTTCCCTCTTGAAGTATGAAAGTATTTAACTTATTTTTGCTTTTATAGAAGTCCACAGTTGAGAGACTTCGAATTTTTAAAAGATTTTGGATCTTAAAAGAGACTTTGGGTTTTTCTTTTCTTTTTTCAAGACATGGTTTCTCTGTGTAACAGTCCTGGCTGTTCTAGAACTCATTTTGTAGAACAGGCTAGCCTCAGTTTCCTAAGAGCGGGGATTAAAGGTATGTGCCACTATTCCAGCTGAGACTTTGGATTTTTTTTTTTAACAGAGAATGAACTGTTGTTTTTTTTGTTTGTTTGTTTGTTTTTGTTTAGACAGAGTTTCTGTGTGTAGCTGTGTAGACCAGGCTGGCCTCGAACTCACATAGTTCAGCCTGCCTCTGCCTCCCAAGTGCTGGGATTAAAGGTGTACACCACCACTACCCAACTAGACTGAACTTTTTAAAGTGTTTGAAATTGGTAAAGACTCTGGGGCTTTTAAGTTTGTAATATGTTTTACACTTGTGATATATATATATATATATATATATATATATATATATATATATATATATATAAATCTGAGATCTTGGAGGATGAAAAAAAGTAAAGGTTATATTTAAAAATGTGTGTAGTGTTGACAAGGGGCTAATGTGCTGGATATCATCTAAGAGGACAGAACCACCCCAGCTGAAAAAATGCCTTCATAAGAGTGGACTATAGGCAAAGGTGTAGAACATTTTCTTGATTAATGCTTGATGTTGGAGGGCCCAGCTATGGTGGGGGGGGGTGCTGTGCCTGAGTTCTGTAAACAAGCAGGCTGAGCAAAGTCAGCATCACCCCTCCATGACCACTGCATCAGCTCCTGCCTCCAGGTTCTTTCCCTGTCTGAGTTCTTGTCCTGACTTCCTCAGTGATGGAGTATAGTGTGAAAGCATAAGCCCAGTAATCCCTTTCCTCCCCAGCTCGATTTTAGGCATGATGTTTCATTGCTGCAATAGAAACCCTGACTAAGACAGTAATTAAAACTTGTAATCCCAGTCCTGGAAAGGTGGAGACTGGGGGATCCCTGAGGCTCACTAACTGGCTAAATAAACAGGTTACTGAGAGAGCCTATCTCAACAATGGCTCCCAAGGAATGACACTCAAGGCTATCCTTTTGCTTCTGCATTAGTGCATACACACACACACACACACACACACACACACACACACACACCAGGGAGAATGAAAAATAGCTGCTTAAGGAGCTATGTTAGTGTTTTCTAAAAGAACACAACTGATAAAATGAATACATCTAGCTGGGAAGTAGTTGTGCATGCCTTTAAACCCAGCACCCAGGAGGCAGAGGCAGAAGCATCTCAGGGCCAGGCTAGTCTACAGAGTGAGTTCCAGGACAGTCAGGGCTACCTACACAGAGAGACCCTGTCTCAAAAATAACAAAAGAATTTATGTAAGCTATTTATCTGAATATACCTGTAGCTATCTACATATGTAAAGATAACCTTACACTAAAAGGGATTTAGCGGAGTGTCTTATAGATTGTGATCAGGTAGTTCAATGATAAACATATATGAGTGAGTACATACTGTGTTTGTCTTTTTGTGATTGGGTTACCTCACTCAGGATGGTTTCTTCTAGTTCCATCCATTTGCCTGCGAATTTCTGCTGAGTAGTACTCCATTATGTAAATGTACCACATTTTCTCCATCCATTCTTCTGTTGAGGGTCATTTAGGTTGCTTCCAGGTTCTGAAAGCATTACAAATAATGTTGCTATGGACATAGTTGAATAGATGTCCTTGTGGTATGAATGTGCATCTTTTGGGTATATGCCTAAGAGTGGAATTACTGGATCTTGAGATAGACTGATTCCCATTTTCCTGAGTTACTGCCATACTGATTTCCAAAGTGGCTGTATGAGTTTGCACTCCCACCAGCAGTGGAGGAGCATACCCCTTTCTCCACATCCTCTCCAGCATAAACTGTCTTTGGTGTTCTTTATTTTAGTCATTCTGGCAGGGGTAAAATAGTATCTCAGAGTTGTTTTGATTTTCATTTCCCTGATGGCTAAGGATGTTGAGCACTTTCTTAAGTGTCTTTCAGCCATTTTAGATTCCTCTATTGAGAAATCTCTATTTAGTTCTGTACCCTGCTTTTAAATTGGATTATTGGGTGTTTTGGTATATAGCTTCTTGAGTTTTTTTTTGTATAGTTTGGGAATGGGCCCTCTGTCAGATATCAGGTTGGGGAGTATCTTTTCCCATTCTGCAGGCTGCCGTTTTGTCTTGTTGACTGTGTCTTTTGCCTTACAGAAGCTTCTCAGTTTCAGGAGGTCCCATTTATTGTTGATCTCAGTGTCTGTGCTACTGGTGTTATGTTCAGGAAGCGGTATCCTGTACCAATTCAGTCAAGGAACCTCCCACATCCTATTCTAAAAGATTTAGTGTGGCTGGATTTATGCTGAGTTCTTTGATCCATTTGGACTTAAGTTTTGTGCGTGGCGATAGATATGGATCTATCTGCAGTCTTCTACAAGTCAGCATACAGTTTGCCTGCTTTTTTTCCCCATTGTATAATTTTAGCTTCTTTGTCAAAAATCAGGTGTTCATAGGTGTGTGGGTTAATGTCAGGGTTTTCAATTCTATTCCATTGGTCTTCCTATCTATTTTTGAGCCAATACCAAGCTGTTTTTGGGACTATAGCTCTATAATTGAGCTGAAAGTCAGGGATGGTGATGCCTCCGGAAGTTCCTTTATTGTACAGGATTGTTTTGGCTATTCTGGGTCTTTTGTTTTTGCAAATAAAGTTGAGTATTCTTTCAAGGTCTGAAGAATTGTGCCTGGATTTTGATGGGGATTGCATTGAATCTGTAGATTGCTTTTGGCAAGATTGCCATTTTTACTATGTTGATCCCACCTATCCAAGAGCATGGGAGATCTTTCCATTTTCTGATATCTTCTTTAATAAGAAGACATTTTATAACAAGAAGTTGCTTAGACTAGGGTGATATTCTGGAGAGTGCTTTCCTAGCATGAAGCCCTAGTTCCAATCCTCAGCACTGATGTGGTAAATTTAAATGAGCCAGGAGAGTCATAAGTTCAAGACCCTCCTATGCAGCAGCGTAGTATGTTCAAGGCCAGCCCTGGAACATGAGATACTGCCTGTAACTCCCCCTCCCCAAAATAAACCTAAACTAAACTAAATATGGAAGAAATAATTATGCCAGGCAGTGGTAGCCCACACCTTTAATCCCAGCCCTCAGGAGGCAGAGGCAGGTGGATCTTTATGAGTATGAGGCCAGCCAGGTCTACAAAGAGTTCTAGGGCAGCCAGGACTACGCAGGTAAACCGTATCTTGGGAAAAGAATAGCTTGGTATGATGGCTTACATCATTTACATAATGCTGATTAGCTCAGCATTCAGGAGGCTGAGGCAGGAGAATTGCTATGAGTTTGGGATCAGCCTGGACTACAGCATTAGTTTGAAGCCAGATTGATTTACATAGTAAGGTTGAAGCCTGAGCTACCTAGCAAGACCCTACCTTAAGAAAAAATTGAAAGTCCAAAAGGGTGGGAGTGGGAGGAGTATAAGTTAATGAAGAATGGGGCAAAGTCCAGGAGTCTCTACTGGGCCAAAGGATCCCTAGAAAGCAACCAGAACCCATCAGTCAGCACAGGGCTCAGGGCGCAGGCCCCTCTCCTTGACTCCTGTAGATACGCTCACCCACCCTGAGTCGGGAAAGCTTGGCTTTGGGAATTAGCCACCTGTCCAGAGGTTCAGAGGGCAGAGCTAAGTTCAACACCCTGATGGGACTGGACGGATGGCTCAGTGGTTAGGAGCACCTGTTCCTGTAGTGGACCTGGGTTCAGTTCTCAACGCCAGCATGGTAGCACACAGCTGTTCATAACGCCAGTCCTAGGGGGTCCAATACTCTCTTCTGGCTTCTACTACACATGGAAGCAAAGTAATCATACACACAAAATAAGTAAGAAATCCAAAACAACGAAAGCCCCTGTTGTCATCACCCCACCCTGATCCAGTCAGGGGCCCAGACAAGATGAAGGCCACTATCCTCACAGTGAGTGAGCTCTCTGCTGGGATTGAGCCTGCTCCTCTGAAACCCAGCAGCTGTCTTCTTCCTGCCTGCTCTGACCAGCCTCTTCCCGCCATGCTCTGATTTAATTCCCCGTCCAGCATGGACTGTAATTGCGTTAGGGAATTCTGTACTTACGGTAAGTATGGGATTTAACATCTGTCAACACCCAGTTCCAGGCAAATACTACTATCTGAGCCCCTCTGCCAAGGGCATGCTGTGCAGCCCTGAAGGCAGGGTTGGGGGGGTCATACGGGGCAGGGGGAAGTAGAATAGAGCTGGGGACTTGTCCTGCAGGGCTATGTGGAGACATACAAAGGAGCTTGCAGGTAAAAGTCCTGGGTCATGACTGGTCTCAGAGCTTACTCCTAAGAGCCTGTGCTACCTAGTTTTATGTCAGTTTGAGACAAGCTAGAGACATTTTGGAAGAGGGAACCTCAATTGAGAAAACGCCTCCACCAGAGTAGCCAGTGGCCAAATCTGTGATGCATTTTCTTGATTGACAATTGATGTGGGCAGTGCCCCGTCTGGGCTGGTTGTCCTAGGTATGATGAGCAAGTAAGTCACAGGAGCCAAGCTGTAAATAGCGCTCCCCCCCACCCCCCGGCCTCTGCCCTGCTTGAGTTCTAGCTCTGAGCGTCTTTGATGATGATCTGTGATGTGGAGCTATAAACTGAACTAAACCCTTTCTGCCCCAAGTTGCTTTTGGTCATGGTATTTTTAGCACAGCAATAGAAATCAAGACAGAGTCTTTATCAGAAGAATGCAGGGGGCTGGGTGTGTGGCTCAACTGGAAGAATACATGCTTGAGGCCCTGTGTTACATCCTGAACACCACAAAGAAAAACTACAAATGCAGAGGGCCAGATAGAGGGGAGGAAGCCTGACGAGAGACACTAAGAGAACCCAGAAGATGAAATGCTACCAGCTTTGAGGATGGAAGGTGGACCCAAGCCCAGGAATGCCAGACCTCTAGAACTGGGAAGGAGGGGACACACTGTCCCTTGGATCTCTATAAAGAGCTAATGCTAGCCCACCATGGACTGCTGACCTACAGGACAGAGTACTGTGACATTAAAAAAAAACTTTAAAAAAGTGAAAATTTATTTTCACTTGCTTGTGTGTGTTTGTGTGTGTGTTTGTGTGTGTGTTTGTGTGTGTGTTTGTGTGTGTGTTTGTGTGTGTGTTTGTGTGTGTGTTTGTGTGTGTGTGTGTGTGTGTTTGTGTGTGTGTGTGTTTGTGTGTGTGTGTGTTTGTGTGTGTGTGTTTGTGTGTGTGTGTGTTTGTGTGTGTGTGTGTGTTTGTGTGTGTGTGTGTTTGTGTGTGTGTGTTTGTGTGTGTGTGTGTTTGTGTGTGTGTGTTTGTGTGTGTGTGTGTTTGTGTGTGTGTGTGTTTGTGTGTGTGTGTTTGTGTGTGTGTGTGTTTGTGTGTGTGTGTTTGTGTGTGTGTGTGTTTGTGTGTGTGTGTTTGTGTGTGTGTGTGTTTGTGTGTGTGTGTGTTTGTGTGTGTGTGTGTTTGTGTGTGTGTGTGTGTTTGTGTGTGTGTGTGTGTGTTTGTGTGTGTGTGTGTGTTTGTGTGTGTGTGTGTGTTTGTGTGTGTGTGTGTTTGTGTGTGTGTTTGTGTGTGTGTGTGTGTGTGTGTGTGTGTGTGTGTGTGTTTGTGTGTGTGTGTGTGTTTGTGTGTGTGTGTTTGTGTGTGTGTGTGTTTGTGTGTGTGTGTGTTTGTGTGTGTGTGTGTTTGTGTGTGTGTGTGTGTGTGTGTGTGTGTGTGTGTGTGTGTGTGTGTGTTTGTGTGTGTGTGTGTGTGTGTTTGTGTGTGTGTGTTTGTGCATGTGTGTGCACACACTTGTGTGCATGTGCATGTGAGTGCATACTTGCATGCATGAGTGTGCATTCAGAGATCATAAGACATCACCAGATGCCCTGGAGCTGGAGTTATAAATTGTTGTGAGCCGCCTCACAGCATTGCTGGGAACCTAACTCTGGTCCTTTGCAAGAGCATCAAATGCTCTGAACTATTGAACTATGCAGCTCCAACTGTGATGTTTTAGGTAGTGAGGGGACTGCAGCCCCAGGCATTGAGAGGACCTGGCCACCAACCAGATCAGGAGAGAAGTGCAGTGGGGGTGGGCAGGGCCTTAGTCTTCAGGGGGAAAAATGGGCCAGGTCCATGCCTGTGCCTTCCCTCTGAGGAGGATGGGTCCCTGTGTGCAGATAGGGGAAATCAGACCAAAGAATTGATCTCCTGCATGGCTGAGTTATTTACTTGTCTGCTCATTAGGTCAATAAATTGCATTTTGTGTAATGCCAGCATTGATTGTGAAGCTCTGTGTGGTTTGGGAGGTGGGGGATGCAGAGCAGAGAAAGCAAGGAAACAGACAGATGGTCAGTTAAAGATTCCTGTAACTATCAAGAAGGCCAATCAATGGCACTCGGGGTAGTACGGGAAGCTGTGGACCGCGAGGACACAGTGGCAGGGTGGGAAGGCTTAGTCATTTTTTTTTTTTTTTAGTCTGACTAGAACTTGTCCACACATTTAGATCTAGATGACTGGAAGAAACAATTTAATCTGAAATCAAATTTATAGCAAGGACTGAGTACAGTTGCCGCCACCACTTATGTTGAAAGATAATCCCACCGATGGAGCCCTCCTTCAGCTGGGGTCCCTCCATCAGGGTGTGTGAAGTTCTCAGAAATGGCAGGCCACAAGCAGGCCTGGAGAGCCAGATCTTCACACGCACCCTCAGCAAGCCCGTACCCACTCTTCCCATTCCCACCAATAACCCAGAAGCAGTAAACCAGCAGTCCTGGGGTAGGATGGAGACACCATAGGTAGCCGGGCCACATCCTGCCTCTTGGTCACTGTCCCCACTCTTCTGCCTCACATGGCATTGACTCTAGAACCTGCCATGGGACGACCCCAGCCAGTGCCCAGGAGTATCAGCAGGCGTGAGAGTCTCAGCAAACACCTTCCACCCGTCATACCCATAAGGAGCCGGACCTATGTGTGACCTAAGAGACATAGTGCTTTCTATGGGCCCCAGCCCATAGAAAGCACTTCCGGGTGGGACCAGGACTCATGGAGTGCCTGATAACATGAATGCTCTGTTTTCTGGGTGGAGGTAACACAGTATCTCACTAGTGAGCCTGGCCTGGCCTCATACTTGCAGAAATCCTCCTGCTTCAGCCTCTCAAGTGCAAGATTCTGATGCAGTTCTAACCAGGTCCAGAGAAGGCGGGTCCAAGGCAAAGAGCTACCCTGTCTGTAATTTTTTTTCTTTAAAAAAAAAATATGTTTTAAGCCAGATGGTGATGGAGCATGCCTTTAATCCCAACACTCAGGAGGCAGAGGCAGGAGGATCTCTGTGAGTTCAAGGCCAGCCTGGTCTACAGAGTGAGTTCCAAGACAGGCTCCAAAGCCATACAGAGAAACCCTGTCTTAGAACACTAATGTATGTATGTATGTATGTATGTATGTATGTGTGTGTGTGTGTGTATACATACATATATATGTGTGTGTGTTTTAATATATATATATATATGTTTGTATGTGTTTTGTGTGTGGGGTGCATGTAGGTGCTATATATAGCCTGACTGTGGAAGTCAGAGGGCATACATCTTATTGTAGTTCAGTCCAGTCTCTTCTCATCATGTGAGTTCTGGGGATAAACCTCAGGTCATCAGGCTATCTAACTAGATGTTAGCAGTACACCATAGATGTGAATGTACACACACACTCACAAATTACATAGGTGCATGTATACCCACACACACACACACATACCACACATGTACCCCCACACACGTCTCACATACAAATTCACACACCACGTGTGCACCCATACACATACTCACACACCACACATGCACATCTCTCTGTGCACATACTCACCACATGTGATGTGGATGTACATACACGCTGCAAACATATCACAAACACCACAGACTTACATGATCAAATGCAAGTGTGGCCTCCAGTGATACATTTTTGTTCCCAGGGAAGCTTTCCACATCTTTGTGTCTGATAGCTTGTCATTCAGTTAAAAGAAAATGGATCATCACTTACCCCTCTCCTACATCCTACATCTCCTCTGCTGTTTCCTAGCCCTGTGTAAAATAAACGTGTCCAGGAACTGGGGCATATGTGACACTGGGACCCCATGCAGACGGGGTACCTTTGAGTGCCAGGACACAGGATTGTACCAGTAGAAAACATGGTTTACTGAGGCTCAGTGAAGGGCACAACAATCCAAGACAGGAGATGTCCACGGCACATTCTCTAGCCAAGCACATTCTTCTAGTGTTAGAACCTCATGAAGAGGCAGACAGGGCTGGGCTTGACCCTGGCTGTCCAGTAGACAAGGACCCGTATCCAGCAGAGTCCTTGATTGTTGGCCAACTTCCCTAAGCAAATGTAAAAGAAATTCCCTGGGCTAATTGCCCAGTCAGAGAATGACACAGGTCCAGCTTGGCAAGCTAAGTGTAACAAGGTGAAGGACAGCTACCAACCGCTGTGCTGTCCCCATGCCACCAAACTCACATGTGTCAAGTCTGTTTTATTTTTGTTTTTACTTACAAAGGCCCTAAGGAGGCTAAAAACTGAGGAAGACCTGGGTCTAGAGAGCCACCTAGTGTTCGGAAAGCAGAAGTGATTCAATGTGACATGAACAGACAAAAAACAAAACAAAACAAAAAAATCTTGTCTTGGTCTGAGCTGACACATAGCAGGGAGTATGGCCTGTTTTGTCAGTCTGACCCTTGGGATGGCTTGTGAGGAGGAGTTTCTCTAGCTAATATTGAATGGTTGCTGTCAATGTGTGTCTATACTGAGAGTCCCCCTCTCCCGCCATTCCGCTGGCTCAGTCTGAGGAACGTGTGCTAGTTATACTGGTCATATCACAGGTCTTTCTTTGTTGGAGCACTTGAGACCCAGGCTCTCACTGTGGTGTTATCTGGATAAGAGGATGGAGTCTTGACTTCTTCCGTCAACCTGCTACCACAAGAGCTCTGGAAAGCAAAGCTTTGAGTGCTGTTGGGAAGTCCCCATCCCTGTCTGGTCATGCTTGGCCAACGCCAGGACTTACAGAAGCCAGTAAGGCCTGACTGGACTCAGGCCACACTGTCCCAAATAGGTTTCCTAATAAGGATTGTTTTGAGTAGTTCCAGACTCAATGATGGCACCTTTCTGTGGCTGATTGCCTCCTCTTGAACACCAGGAAGGCCGGCCTATCACTCCAGCCACCCAGCAGAGGGCAGGCATAATGGCTGCTCACATGGAGATATAGTCTACTTCCCTTCCCCTCATCTTGGCCTCTGAGAATATGGTACCCAGATCTGGAACCAACAGTTCTGAGTCCAGGTCTCTTTAATTTGCTATGGGCTGTCTACCCTGAGCCAACAAAGGCTGAGGGAATGTTAATTTTCTTCCCCAATGGGATCTTGTGGTTTGTGTCACTGTTATAGAAGCAGTCGGACCTGGGAAAATAGAGCAGATAACTGGAGCAAACTAAAGTCTCATGCAATAGCCAACTTTAGAGCCTCAGACATTTTATGCTCTGATGGTTAAGGAAAAAAGTCTCATGAAATTGGGTAGTGATGGTGGCACGCCTTTAATCTCAGTACTCAGAAAGCAGCGGCAGACAGATCTCTTGAGTTCAAGGCCAGCCTGGTCTTTAGCGTGAGTTTCAGGACAGCCAGGGCCACCCTGAGAAACCCTGTCTTGAAACACGCCACCCCCAAGAAAAGTCACATGAGTAAAGTTCTTACAGGTGCAAACTGTATAGTTACATAGACAAGCCACATGTAGCAAAACATGTTTTTCCATAGAAGCATATAGACATCTGAATAGCAACAGAAAGCAATAATGAGTAATCTAATGTAAACTCACTCCTACCCTCTATGCCTCGAGAGACGCAACAGCACATTCCGAGAACAATTTCCCATGTGTAAGAACCTGAGGTTGCCGGACTCCTCTTGTCTTGTTTGCTTGGGGGTGTTCTCACAAACATTCGGAATTCTCACATGACTCCATTCTCAGACTGAGTTTGACAGAACCGTCAATCACAGGAGCAAAACCCAAGCTTTTAGGCAGGGCCAATTGAGCAGGCATTTGGGGAAAGCATGGTGGGGGGGGTCCCATCTCAGAATCTCCATGCTTCCTCCCCTGACTAACTTGTACCTGGCCCCTGTGGACCTGTGTCTGTGGACCTGTATCAAACTCCTGTAGGCCATGGAATATGAAGGTGCCCCAATTTGTTGGCAGAGATGAACGCCTCTTCTGCTAGAAACACCTTTGTCACGTGTTTAACATTCAATCGAGGTCCAAGAATCTTGTTTCCAATAAACTAGAAAGGAACAGCCAAGGCTGCAGGAAGTGAAGGAAATACTCACACGTAGAATCAAAATGAAATCAATAAAGCAGTGACTGATATCAGGAGATAGGCAAGTGGCAGATACACATGCCTGGCAGTGAGGACCGTGGGCATTAACAGTGGCCTACCAAAGAATAAGGAGCAGGAGTGAGAGAGGGAGCCCCCAATTACTTTGTCTGACACAAGTCGAGGACTTCTGAATAGAGTGTCCTGGGTGTGGACTGGACACCTGCCAGCCTGAGGTGTGCAAAAGATTGTTTTTACAAAGGCAAGATCAAGGCTTCAATACAGAAAAGTGAGCAACCCAGGAAAGAGCCTTAAATCCTGTGGCTGATGAGGGAAACAATGGGTGGTCTAATAGTTCAAAGGGGGACTCCCAAATCTCACACTGTGCTAGCTGCAAGGAATCGGCGTTCATCCTGAATCAGTAGCCACAAGATGGCTCGCATAGGCCTAGGGCTTGTCAGCCTGGCCCATTCTCATCACAACTCAGAGTAACTGATGGGTAAAGAGGTATGGGAAGATGCTGGGGCTTCAGAGGGACGGGGACCCAAGAGAGATGAGCACAGGTAGCAGTTCTCACCAGAGAGGGGATAGGCTCAGGTAACAGTCATTGGCTAAAATCTGATCCATCATCTTCCCTCCGCCTGCCTCCAGTTTACCCAGGAGATTTCATCTTCCCCCCTCCCAGGGAAATCCGTGTATCCCTCTTTTGGTCTTCCTTGTTAACTAGCTTTTCTGGGGCTGTGGATTGTAGCCTGGTTATCCTTTGTAGCTAATATCCACTTAGGAGTGAGTATATGCCATGTTTGTTTCCCTAGGTCTGGGTTACCTCACTCAGGATCTTGATGTGGGGGTAGGGCTGTCATTCCAGGGAGAAACCTGGAAACTCCCAGTAATCCACAAGGATGACCCCAGCTAAGGATGATCCCCTTGGTGTGGTGGCCTCCACGTCACGGTGTAGAGTTGAGCCTGTGCATGCAGCAGCAACAGTGTGGCCCACAGAAGCTGAATGTCCTGGTGACAGGCTCAACAGTGTTCTTTCCTACGAAAATACCCTGGGCTTACTCTCGAGCCTTCATCTCTCTCCTTGTGTGATGTTGTGATGAGTTTCTATAAGCATGAAGGGACACGGTAGCATCACTTCACTGCACCCCACCTGGGTCCCCTTTTGATGTCTTACCTGATCACAGCATCACAGCATGGAAGTGACCAGCCCCTTTTTATATTTGCAAGGTTTATTTGTGACTGTCCCTCTAGCTCTGTCCCCACAGCAGCTGCTGCAGATGTGGGGGCCTTAGGCCAGCCCAGCCTGGGTGGATGACCTGGATCTTTATTTTTTTTTTTATTTTTTTTTTTTTTAGTGAAACAAGGTCTCACTCTACAGCTTATGCTGATCTTGAACTCATGCTAAGCCTCCTGCTTTAACCTCCTTAGTGCTGGGATTGTGGATGTGACCCACCACATTCAACTTACTTCTTTTTGAAATTGGGCTTCATTCTATTGCCCAGGATGCCTTCCTTCTAGCTGGGGACCTCCCAGCCCCCAGAGTGACAGGGACCACTGGCATGCTTTGTACATAGAGAGTCTGAGATGGCCCAGTTGGTTAACTGCCTGCTACACATGTAAGCAATGGGTACAATGGCAAATGCCTGCAACCAGACAAGAGGGGTCCCTGAAGCTCACTGGTCAGCCAGACTAACTGAACTGGTGGGCCTTAAGTTCAGTAAAGAACTTTGGCTCAAAGAAAAAAAAAGGTAGAGAGCCGTCGAGGAGAACACTCAGCATTGACCTCTGGTCTCCACATGCATCCATCCCCACACACCAGAAAGCAGAAAGACAAATGAGGAGATGTGATGGCTATGGGATGCTTTGCTGTAATTTTCCAAGCTTAGCATATTCCAAATATTGCATGGACACGCTTCTGTTAAAAAATAATTATTTGAAAAAAGATCCCACTTCTCCATCACCTCCCCTCCACCTGCCTCCAGTTTACCCAGGAGATTTCATCTTCCCCCCTCCCAGGGAAATCCGTGTATCCCTCTTTTGGTCTTCCTTGTTAACTAGCTTTTCTGGGGCTGTGGATTGTAGCCTGGTTATCCTTTGTAGCTAATATCCACTTAGGAGTGAGTATATGCCATGTTTGTTTCCCTAGGTCTGGGTTACCTCACTCAGGATCTTGATGTGGGGGTAGGGCTGTCATTCCAGGGAGAAACCTGGAAACTCCCAGTAATCCACAAGGATGACCCCAGCTAAGACACCTGGAAATAGTGGAGAGGGTGCCTGAACTGACTTTCTCTTGTAATCAGATTGGTGACTGCCGAGAGCCTTCATCCAGTAACTGACTGAAGCAGATGTAGAGACCCACAGCCAAACACTGGCCAGCTGAGGAGAGGTAGGAGGGATTATACAAGCCCAGGGGTGTGTGTGTGGGGAGGGGCTCATCAAGATCATGACAGGGGAACCCCCAGAGACAGCGGACCTGAACTAGTGGGAGCTCACAAACTCTGAACCGACAACTAGGGAGTCGGTATGGGACCAACCTAGGCCCTTTGCGTGTGGGTGACAGTTGTGTAGCTTGGTCTGTTTGTGAGACCCTAGCAGTGGGATCAGGACCTGTACCTGGCAGTAGAGCTGACTTTTGGAAACATATTTCCCGTGCTGGGAAGCCTCGCCCGGCCTTGGCATAGAGGGAGGAGCTTGGCCCTGCCTCAACTTGGCAGGCTATGCTTTGTTGACTCCCGTGGGAGGTCTGCCCCTTTTAGAATGGAGGAAGAGTTGATGAGGAGGTAGATGGTAGGTGGGAGATGGGAAGGGAAGGAGGGAGGGGAAACTGGTTGGTTTGTAAAATAAATGAAAAAATTTAATTTAAAAAAAATGCTTTGTCTGGTCTGGAGAGATGGCTCAGACTTTTAAAAGTACTGGCTGCTGTCCCAGAGAACCCAGGTGTGACTCTCAGCACCCACAGAGCAGTTCACAAATACATGAGATTCCTGTTCCGGAGAATCTGAGGCCCTCTTCTGGCCTCCACGGGGACCAGGCATTCATGCAGTGGACAGACAAGCATGCAGACACACACACACTCAGATACACTGTCTACATTAGGGTTACTACTGCTGTGATAAAACACCATGATCGAGGTGACTTGGGGAGAAATGGGTGAGTTCAGCTCCTGCTTTCACATCACAGTTCTTCATCAAAGGAAGTCAGGACAGGAACTCAAACAGGGGAGGAACCTGGAAGCAATCGCTGACAGAAGCTTGCCCTCAAGGCTCTTTGACTGGCCTTCTCATCAAACTCAGAACCAGCAGCCCAGGGATGGCCCCACCCACAATGGGCTGGGCCCTCCTCCATCAATCACCGAGAAAATGCCCTACTGGCTTGCCTACAGCTTGACTTTATTTTATTTATTTATTTATTTTGAGACAGGGTTTCTCTGTATTGCTTTGAAGCTTGCCCTGGAACTCAACTCTGTAGATCAGGCTGGCCTTGAACTCAGAGATCCTCCTGCCTCTGCCTCCTGAGTGCACCACCGCAGCCTGGCCTACAGCTTGATCTTATGAAGGCATTGTCTCAGTGGAAGTTCCCTTCTCTCTGATGCCTCCAGCTTGCATCAAGTTGACATAAAACTAGGTAGTACACAACGTAAAATAAAAATGAATCTTAAAAAAGCCTGTCACTGATTTTGTTTTAAGATTCATTTATTTATACAATATTCTGCCTGCATGTATGCATGTATGCCTGTACACCAGAAGAGGGCACCAGACCTCATTATAGATGACTGTGAGCCACTATATGGTTTCTGGGAATTGAACTCGGGACCTCTGGAAGAACAACCAGAGCACTTAAACAGTGCTCCAGTCCTGTCACTGATTTTTTTAAATTTAAGTTTTAAAAATTTTTTATTGTGTATGTGTAGCCGGTCACAGCTTGTGCTGGTGAATATAAGACAGTTGCAGGTATTCTTGGGGTTTGACAGATATGGGTGAATTTTTATGCCTCATCTTACCCACGATGTCCATCCTCTGTATAATCTGATAGAAGAGGTGTTATGTGGGATTGCTATGCAAAGGCCCAAGAGGCCTCTGAACAAGCCAGGGTACTCATAGAATAAGCTAAACAGCTGTGTACCCCAGTGCCCTAGTGTCCCTTCCCATTAGAAATTATAAGGAGCCTTAAGGGCAACTAGGACAGTCCTGGTTGGGTTTTGATCCTAGTTGTGAAAGTTGCATATATAACCCTAGGACAGTCTCCTGTAAATAGGTGGGTAAAAGCTCTTTTTCCAAGCTTCTTTCTGGGGTAACATAAAAACCAAATGTTACAAAGGCGACATGAATATTTACAGCAGTCAGTAGCTGTCCTGGCTAGTTTTATGTGAATTTGACAAAAGGTAGTGTTGTCAGAGAGAAGGGTACCTCAATTGAGAGAATGCCTCCTTAAGATCAAGCCTGTAGGGCATTTTCTTAATTAGTGATTGGGGGGAGGAACCAGCCCATTGGAGGTGTTGCCATCTCTGGGCTCATGGTTCTGGGTTCTATAAGAAAGCAGGCTGGGCAAACTACAAGGAACAAGCCAGCAATCAACTCTTCAGTAAGAGTGTTCAGAGCTGTGCAGAGGATGGAGGCCTGACTTGTGAAGTTCCAGAGGGAAGCAAAGACTCTACTGGGCCATTTGTGTGCAGAATCTGTGGTATCTGGTCAGCTGGAACTGAAGAATGGGCTGTGATTAACAAGAAATCTGAACCACAAAAGTGAAACCTCCGTTTTTCTGGGACAATGGACGATGGTCAGCTGGGGGTGGAGAATCCGATGTGATAAAGAGGAGACCAGCATGACTGAGGTGAAGTCTTGTGGGAAGTGTGTCCTCAGGGTCAGCACACAGGAGCCGCCACGGTTGTGCCTCGTGCTGGCAGCTGAACTCACCTGGGTGTAAGTCATCCAGGTGGTGCTAGTTTTGCAGGCCTGAAGGGGTCATGGGGAGCAGCTGGGGCGGCACTGTGTGGCAGGGCTGGAGTCTCTGAAAACTCTGAAGAGGATATAGGTGAAAGAGCAGCCCCGTTGCAGCAGGAGCGCCAGCATTTTGGAGATGCCAGTGCTGTATGACAAGCACAGGAGCAGCAGCCGGGTGGAGGTGTGGAGTGTAGCTAAGCAGAGCACAGAGGACAAACTGTGTGCGCTGCAGGGGGCAGGGCCGGGGAGCTGCCCCGGGCCCCTGAAAGGTGGCGAGTGAATCCCAGACATTGGACACTGAGTTATTTACACAGCTTGGTTTTGCTTTGCTCAGGTTGTGGCTATGCCCTGGTTCTTCCACCTGGAAATGCTTGGTTTTTGATTTTTGCAGGAGCCCACAGTTGAGAAACTTTAAAGGTTTTTTGTTTGTTTGTTTTGTTAAAAGATTTTGGAGTTTCACAGAGAATTTGGATTTAAAAAAAACTTTGAAGATTTATTATAGTGTTCTGCCTGCATGTATGCCTACTCGCCAGGAGAGGGCGCCAGATCTCATTTTAAACGGTTGTGAGCATTCGTGTGGTTGCTGGGAGCTGAGCTCAGGACCTCTGGAAGGGCAGTCATGCTCTTACTGGCTGAGCCATTTCTCCACTCCTTGTCCTGTTTTTCAAGACAGGTTTCTCTATGTACCTCTGGCTGTCCTGGAACCCTCTCTGTAGACGAGGCTGGCTCAACCTCAGAAAGATCTGCCTGCCACTGCCTCCCTCTGGCGGGATTAATGGTGAGACTGGGCCTTTTTTTTTTTTTTTAAAAGAAAAACTTTATTATTTTTATTTTACATATCAATCCTAGTTCCCTCTCCCTCCCATGCTTCCCCCACCCTCTCCCATCATCCTATTCCACACCCACTCCACAGGAAGGGTGAGGCCTTCCTTCCAGGAGGGATCATCAAAATCTGTCAAGTAATTTGGAGTAGGGCCTAGGCCCTCTCTCCTGTCTCTAGCTTAAGGGAGAATCCTTCCATGGGGAGTTCTACTGTCAGAGGTCCCAGGCCTTCTGAGACCCATGTTCAGGGGGTCTGGGTCGGTCCAATGCTGGTTTCCCAGCTGTCAGTCTGGGGTCCATGAGCTCCCTCCCCCTTGTTCAGGTCAGCTGAGACTATCTTTTCCAAGATTTTATTTTTTGGTTTTTCAAGACAGGGTTTCTCTTTGTAGTCTTAGTTTATAAAAATATCTTATATTGTGATGTCTTTATTAATGTGTAATTTTTTTGTTTTTCAAAACAGGGTTTCTCTGTAACTTTGTAGACTAGACTGGCCTTCAACTCAAGAGATCTGTCTGCCTCTGCCTCCCGTGTGCTGGGATTAAAGGCGTGCTCTACCACCACCAGGCATTAATAACCTTGGGTTAGCAGAAATACCCTCCAGACTGACTAGAGAGAGCAGTGTGGCGAAGGGGATGATATGTGGAAGGCAGCCCTGTGTCCTGGCCCCCAAATCATACAGGGGGTGGACCAACCCACCACCATTTTCTTCCAAGCCTCTTGCAAACCATGCACAGTGGGGCCTGTTAGCCAACCCCTTACAAATGGGTTCACACAGAGTCCAAACAGGCAAATTTAAGAAACAGGGCAGTGTACTCATTGGCTTGCATCGCTACAGCTCCAAGACCTCTCTTTTTGAACAGAGATAAAACTGAGGGTCCTTGACTTCCGTAGAAAACGGGCTCTCTGTGGTAAAGAGCTGGCAGATGAGCTACTGACTTCCAGTAGCCCAGAGGATGGGGTTGGACACCCGCCTCACCTGAGCCTGAACTAAACATAGCTGGATACAGCAGGGCGGCCCCACTACAAAGTGGGCCCAGTGCCACCTCCACCAGGATCCCTGTGGAAGTATCCAGGCCCTCTGTCCTGTTCTCCTCTGCAAAGGCAGAGGACTCCGGCAGCCTCTCCCTGCCCATGTAAGCCTGGCCCAAAGATCCCAGTCCTGCCCACGACCCAGCTGGACAGATATACTCCCTTTAAAAAATAATTTATTTGAATCCAGGCATGGTGGTGCACCCTGGCAACCTCAGCATTGGGGAAACTGAGGCAGGAGGACCACAAGTCCTGAACTACACAGTGAGATCCTGTCTCGGACACAAAAAGAGAATTCTTAGGAGATGAGGCAACAGGCAGGTCAGCTGAGAGTGAAGAACTGGGTGCAGAGGTCGCCCTGTCGGCCCAGCAGGCCTTTGGCTGGGATGAACTCCAGAGGCACCGGCCCAGGCACTTTCTTCTTCAGGTCTTGTTCAAACATCTGCAAAGCAGACCGTGCAGTCAGTGGCCTTGGGCTGGGTACAGGAGTTCCCGTGGCCAGCACCCCAACAGCCCTATGCACAGCCCTCACCTCATATGCAGTAAGTTCCAGGAGTGGTGCAATGCTAACCTCGGGCTCAGATAGCACTTGGTTGATGACACTGGCAGCTCTAGACACCTCAGGATGATAGTGCTGCTGGAGGGCCTAGGAGTAGCACACAATGAAGTCAACAGAAACTTCATGATCCATCAGCAGGACCTTAGGATGGAGTTGGAGCCCTGAGCCAGTGTGGGGTTGCTGCAACTGAATTCCTTGGCACACCCTGGCATGGTGCCCTGTGTGACCAAGATCCCTGGGGGCCGCTGGAGATGTCAGCGGGGACACAAATGTCTTGTAGAATCTGGACAGGCTGGTGACTCACCTGCAGTTCCCACAAGCAGCTTTCCAAGGCATGGCTCCTGGCTGGGTCCTTCTCCATTGGGTCATATGGATCAGCACTGAGCTCTACGGACAGGGTTAGGACTCCATTTGCCCCCTGGCCTTTTGCCACAGGAGCCAGGTAGGATTCTTGTCAGGGTATGCCTCGATGCCCAGACACTCATACTCACCAGGGCCCTGCGGGCGGTGCACCATAACTCGGCAGGCAGGGTGTCTGCGCAACAGGTTGCAAATGAAAGGCAGGACCATGAGCAGGGCCTCGGGAGGTGCTGTTAGGGCCAGCCGGGCCAAGCGCTTCGCAAAGGCAGCCACCAGGTAGGCAGGGAGGTGGCTAGGAAGGCAATAGGTATGAGAAAATAGGTCCCCAAACATCCCCCCACCTCCTCCCTAAGCAGAACTAGAGCCCTCACAGGCCAGAGTTGGATTCCCCCAACACTCACGAGGAGGACAGGAAAAGGTCAGCCAAGTGAAAGAAACGGGCTCGGTACTTGACATGAAAGATGGATGGATCCAGGAGGCCATAGAGCTTCTGGTAGAAATCGGGGTATTCCCTGAGAGAGGGAGCAGAGAGTCACAGGAGGTGAGCTGGTTGAAGGGACAGAACCCCAGGCCACCAAGTCTCCTCCTCTTGCGCTTCTCTGTATTAACCTCCTCTGGGTGAGCAACTAGAGAGCAGACCAGTGTGGTCCCGTCTGACACTCACAGGTTATGCTTATGGATCAGGACAAAAAGCCCGTTCAAGGCCAGGAGGCTGATGGCACCACCTACAGAAACACAGGAAGATATGAGGCTATGCCTTGTTCACCTGGGCCTGAGCAGGTAAGGGAGGGGTGGGCATAACTGCAGGTGGTCAGCCTATAGGATGACTTCCTAAGGCCACATGCAGGAAGGTCATGGAGTTTAGCTCAGGTCTGTCAGGAAGGAGATGGCAGCTAGGCCCATACACAGTGAGTGTCCCTGCCAAATAGCCTAGGTGGAAGTCCCACTCACCCACATCACAGGCACTTGTGAGGAAGTCAATCATGAGGGTGGGCTGAGACAGGTGAGGCAGGATGGAGTCATGCATAGCCACCAGTACCTTCTTGTAGAGGCTGAGGGGCAGCTGCAGAGACCACGACAGAAGACAGTCATGGGCTACTCCCCTCACCCCCACTCCCCAAACCAAAACTGGGCATTTCACCACCAAAACCCTACCTTGTGCTTGAGGAAGCCAAGCCACATCTCCTGGAAAGCCTTTCTGTGCTCCTGCAATGGGGCCAGGCAGCACATGTATCCTGACGTACCCCAGCCCCTCCTTGCCAACACCTACCCAGCCCTTCTGCAGTCAGCTGTGGGCCTTTGACAATGACAGCCCCATGACAGTCTGTGATGTCATGTCTCAGCACAAGGAGGGACGGGGAACAGAGGGCACAGGGGCTCAGGTCTGAAGCTGGTTATGGTGACACATAAGTGTGGCCATCACTTGAGACCGTGAAGTACATGCTACTATTGCATGTCTACCCAGAGAGACCATGCCAAGGAAGGTCTTCACGTTGCTGAAAGCACCTCACCTTCAAGTGAACGACCTTCCACTTGTCTGATGTCTCTGTAATAACAAAAAGGGGCCACCAATTTGCAAGAGGGGAAGACAGTGGCTAGCCAGGCTGATAGATCTGGACTGTGTTGAGGAGCCCTCCTACCAGGGGGCAGGCTCCGGTGGGCCTGCCCAGAACTCACGTGCATGTTTTACATAGAAGTTGGTGAGGTTACGCTCTTGGAGGGGCAGGTTCACAGCAGACAGCAACATGAAGGCATTGTTCCAGAAGGTGAGGGAGACCTGTAGGAAGTCTAGCCTGAGTCTGTCCACTTCCCTCCCTGAGGTACTGGGACACAGGATGGTAATGGGACCCAGCTGTTTACCTCAGGTTGCTGGCTGGTTCGGGCCACAGTGCTCGTGGCCACCTGCATTGTGTGGTACCGGATATCATCATATTCCAAGTACTCACAGAACTGAGAGATAAGTAGGCTGCGGTCATCCTCGGGTGTGAGCAGGCCTCCTACCACTGCCTGCGGATAGAGATAGGGTGAATGACTCTCTCCCACACAGTGCTCCTAGCATGGCCAAGAAGGGTATCACCACCCCACCAAGCTCCACACCAGGCTGTCTATTTCCTTTCCTGTGTGTGCCCATAAAGATGGGCACTCCATCTTGGCACAAGGACAGAGTTCAGAGCTGTCAGCAAGTCACAAGATCTAAAGGTCAAAGGTGTGGCTACAGAAGGATGTTTTGGCCGTCTTAGACTAAATACCAGACTTGAATCTGAGGTGTGGCTACTCCTGACCCCAAGGATAGGGAACACGAAGTTTAGAGCTAAGGTGTGGTTACTGAACCTTTAGAATAACGGAGGAAAAGTCTGTTTGTTCCACATACATTATACTGTGTTCCCTTTTTTTTGTTATGGTATATAAGAGTGACGAAGAATGAACTCGTGGTATTTCAGTACTGACTGATCTGCCCTCCTGACTTTAATCTGTCTCTCTCTCTTTATCTATAGCTAGCCTCTCCCTCACCCACACTCCCCCACTCAGGTATGGACTTGGGGCCACTGGGCTGGCTCCGATTGCAGCCCAGCAAAGACCGCTCATGACACTTTCCAACTCACAAGACCCAGCCCCTCCAGCAGTATGCCTTCCTCAGGTCAAGGCAGAAGAGGAACATAACCCCCATCTATCTGTTCAGGCAGCTACCGCATGGAACCATCTATGGCCACCAGTTTTCCAGGTCCCACCAAGGCCTCACCCTGAGGAGTGTACGGGGGAAGAGGTAGTGATTTTCCCACTGGGGCTTCTCAAGGGGGTTCGCTCCTTCCAGCTGCACAAACTTCATGAGTGTCTTGAGGGCCAGCTCCTGGGAAGCAGACAAGAGTGACCATGATGTCCTCACCCTCCAGACGGCCTCCCAAAGCTCACCAGATTCAGGTTCTCTCACAACCAGGCTTAGGCCTGGACCAAGAAAGCAGGGGAGAAAGCAGGACCCATCTTCTCTTGCTCTGTGTTTATATATTGTGGTGATGGTGACAGTGACATGCTCTTGTCATCCTGGGAAAGACCTTGTAACAGAATTTGGCCTGAAGCATGCACACACGCTGGGGAAGGCCACCTAACTGCTCTCTCGTCATGCAGACACCACACCAGACATGGCAATACATAAAAGCGGATGTGGTGGGCAGAGCTAGGGTGTCTTCAGGCCCAGGTGAATCATACACAACCCACTGTGAAATAACTGCATGGAAGACAGAGCAGCGATGAAGCCATGTGAGTCGAGGGGCTCACATCTACAGCCCCTACCTCTGCTTTGAAGTATTTTTTGGGATGGGGGTCGGAGGGGTGGGACGGAGAAGCTGGACCAGTTCAAGACTCACCTTGACCTGGAAGGAGGGATGGGTCAGGAGCTCCTCCAGGCGGTTGCAGCAGCTGTGATAGCGGTGTCTCATCCACACTTTGTATTTGTGTGTGGCTTCCTGGGATCCTGAGGACAGAGGGGAACTAACTCCCACTGATGTCTGTGTGTGCTAAGCCAGCCCCACCTTCCCAGTTCGTCCCAGACCAGGCTTGGAAAAGACGATTTCTGAGTTCTGTAGAGTGGTGGGAGGGGATACTGAAACAGTTCCTCTCACTTTGCCTCGGAATCTAGGTCTCCCAAACAGCAGGGCAGTGACAGTACCAAACTTTGGAAGTGGTACAACCAACGCACGAAACGAAAGGGCTGCTAAGTACACGAGTTCGTGTAGACCTGGCAAGCACACGGACCTCACTTCCTGAGCCAGAGTGGATTGACTGAGTCCTTCCACACCGCACCGTCTACGACAGGGTCGGCTTGGGGTATTCCTCCTGGAGTCGACAGGGCGTCCCACTGGGGAGGCCTGGCAGAGTGCACCCCAGCCCTCCAGGTCACTCACCCGCCAGGACCGTGTCCTCGCGCGGCAGCGAGCCCACGAACAGCTCTTCCCGCTTCAGCAATGTACCGAAGAGCCGGCTACACGTGCGCACTCCTTCCTGGATATCCTCAGGGTCCTCGGACTGAGACGGGAGGTCGGACACGGTGAGGCCGGGCCCGGTTGTGACTCCCACCTGCCGCCCCGCCGCCCCGCCGCCCGCGCGGCTCACCTGAAGCACCGCCAGGATGTCGAACACCGCGTTGGCTTGGCCACGGCTCGTTAGCACCGCCTGCAGCAGGCGGCCAAGCTCCCCGCGGGAGCCCGCCGAGGCCGGCAGACGGTCCATGCCGCCGCTAGCAGCTCCCGGGAAAGGATGTCTGCGCCTGGCTCAGTCGCGCCCGTGACGTCACCGGAACGCGGGCGGGGCTGTCTACGTCATCAAGGGGCGCCGGGGAGGAGCGACGACGGCGTGCGGCGACTATGGCGCTCTTCCACATAGAACGCTACGCGGGCCCGGAGGCGTCCGCGCTGGGGGATACAGAGGCCGAGGCGGGCAGCCGGGCGCGAGTGCTACTCGAGCGGCTGCAGAACCGAGCCCGTGAGCGGCAGCAGCGGGAGCCGGAGCCCGAGTCCGCTGAGGTGGCCGCGGAAGCGGCGGGCAGGCGGCGGCGGCGGCGGCCCCGGCGGCGGCGTGGGTTAAGTGGCTTGGTGGCTCGGAGCCCCGAGGCTCCTAGGGCGAAACGGCAGAAAGCAGACGACAGCGCGGATGCAGGTGGGCTGTTGCGTCCGAGATGGGGCCGGGGCTTTGCGGGCTGCTTCCCGGGTGTGCTCCGGGGTTGATGTTTCTATGCTGCGTTGTGTCGCTCAGGGAGAGGCGAGGAGGCGTCAGGGGAGCTCAGCGCCGCCTCAGAGGACTCAGGGGAGAGGCCCCCGGAGGAGGAGGAGGAGGAGGAGGCCCCGAGATTCCCCGCTCCAGGCCCCGTGCTGGGGAACTTTGCGAAGAGGAAGACGATACCGAAGGTGAGTGAGTCTGGCCGTCTGCCTGCTACTCTGCAGTCTTATCGGGGAGATTTTTGTTTGTGGGTTTTTATGTGTTTGTTGCCGTTACGTGGCCCTAACTACGGAATAGCGGGAGGCGCAATTGCTGTTCTGGCTGTCTTGTCCGAAGACTGCTAGAATAGAATGGGGGTGGTAAAGGGTTGACATGGGTGTTCTGCTCTTCCTCAGATCCCCGTGCTGGCCCTAAACAGTAGTGGCTTGAGGAAACTGTCCAGCTAATAGTGTCTTTCACCCTGCTACCATGCCGTTCATTTTCCAGCACTTGCTCTCTCCCCAGGTGCCTCTGTAGAAGCTGCTGTTGGGGTCTTTCTGTAGCTCCTGTTTCCACCAGCCTGGAAGGCTCTGCAGAACTCTTGTGGTTTCCCTGTCTTTCAGGTCCAGCCTTTCCTGCCAGCATGGCTGGCAGAGCCAAGCTGTGTCCAGAAGAGTGTCACTGAGGATCTTACTCCGATCGAGGACGTCCCTGAGGTTCACCCTGACTTGCAGAAGAAGCTGAGGGCTAATGGCATCTCTTCCTACTTTCCAGGTACTTAAGCCCTGGGCAGACGATGGGGTAAACTCTTCTCGGCAGCCTCCCCTGGGCTGTCAGCACTCCAGGGTAAGGGCTGTGGTGTAGGGGCTCCTACTGCACACCACATCATTGAGCTTCTGTGTCATTAGGCTCAGGTTCCTGGTGGTTACCTTACGTCTTATCCAGTCTTGGAAGTCTCCTCGGTGAAGTGGTATATCCATCCCGGCATATAGCTGACCTGTTCCTTTCTTTCCTTTGTTGCAGTTCAGGCAGCTGTGATTCCTGCCCTTCTGGAGAATGCAGACAGTGGGTTTCTGGTAGGCAGAGGAGGCTACCAACCTAGTGATCTCTGTGTTTCTGCCCCAACGGGCAGCGGGAAAACACTGGCCTTTGTCATCCCTGTGGTACAAGTGAGTATAAGAGTATAAATTTCTAACTGGAGTTGTCCGAACCGGGAGAGTGCGGGTGGCACAGATGACACCTGTTCCTACAGGCCCTGTTGCATCGAGTGGTCTGCCACATCCGAGCACTGGTTGTGCTTCCCACTAAGGAGCTGGCCCAACAGGTAGGCCAACTCTACATCTAGAAGCCTGTGCCTCCAACTTTAGTTGCCCTGCTTGGTTATGGTACATAATCCCTTGGCTCTCTGTATTAAATTCAAGAGTCTTTGTTGTAGCAGGGGCCACTGTCTATCTTAGGCCACTGACAGACTCCTCTTGCAGGTGAGCAAAGTATTCAACATCTACACGGACACCACACCTCTGCGGGTTGCTTTGGTGACTGGACAGAAGTCACTGGCCAAGGAGCAGGAGAGCCTTGTCCAGAAGACGTAGGTGTGCCAGGTGGTGGGCTCTTCAACAAGAGATCCTTCCCCAGCCCAGCTGGTGTCCTTTGTTTGGGGGGGGGTGTGGCAGTGGCAGTGGTGTACATGTGAGGTTTCGCTGTTAAATGGCCCTGGGAATCATTTCCTTTCTTTGAGTCTTTTTGGTTTGTAGAGTAGATGGTTACCATTGCCTGGCTGACATTGTGGTGGCCACACCTGGCCGTCTGGTGGATCACATTGATCAGACCCCGGGATTCAGCCTCCAGCAGCTCCGCTTCCTGGTAGGCCGCCTCCTGGGCTCCTGAGCTGTAGTGGTCTCGGCAGGGAGTGTTGAGTTGGCCCTTACTTCCTGTCTCGTGTAGATCATTGATGAGGCTGATCGGATGATTGACAGCATGCACCAGTCCTGGCTGCCACGAGTGGTGGCAGCAGCCTTCCACCGTGAAGGCCCCTTAGGCTCCTGTGCCCTGCTCCAGAGGACACAGCCCAAGGCTGTGACTGCTGCCAGGTATCCTGCTGTTCCCTTTGTCAGCACCCCTTGCTGGCCCTAAAATAGGAGTCAGGGTGGCTTGAGGAACCCTGTCCTGCTAATGTGCCCTTCACCCATGCCCTTTGTCCCCAGTACCTGCTGTCCCCAGATGCCTCTGCAGAAGCTGCTGTTCTCAGCCACACTGACCCAGAACCCTGAGAAGCTGCAGCGGCTTGGCCTCTACCAGCCCAGGCTTTTCTCTACGCGGCTGGGACACAGAGGCCCTAAAGATACAGTCGAAGAGGATGAAAACTCGGGGAAGTACACCTTCCCTGTGGGGCTCACGGTGAGCAAGTGGGACTTGTGGGGCAGGTTGGTAGCTAGCCCCAGGGCTTCTGGCTAGCCCCTGCTGTCCATTCCCCCACAGCACCGCTATGTGCCCTGTAGACTCAGCTCGAAGCCACTCATTGTCTTACACCTGGTCCTTGAGATGAACTTCTCAAGGGCCCTTTGCTTCACTAACTCTCGAGAGAATTCCCACAGGTAAGCTGGATAAAGTGGGTGTAGCCAGTACTGGCTAGATCCCAGTACCACCTGGCTTCTATTTCTCCCCTACCCAGGCTCTTCCTGTTAGTACAAGCTTTTGGGGGTGTGAGTGTGGCTGAATTCTCCTCCCGCTACGGGCCTATCCAAAGGAAGAAAATCTTGAAGCAGTTTGAACAGGGAAAGATCCAGCTGTGAGTACCTGGAGATCAGAGAGGACCTAGCCGTGTAGAGTGGGGATGTTATTGGGCCCCTGGCAGGGTGGACACAGGTGTGGATGTCACAGTTTCTGGCTCTCTGAGTCCCCTATACTTGTGTCTCTTCAGCCTCATCAGCACAGATGCTACTGCTCGAGGCATTGATGTGCAGGGTGTGGAGCTGGTGATCAACTATGATGCCCCCCAGTACTTGAGGACCTATGTGCATAGGTAAGGGCTAGTCAGCAGTGGCCATTTGTGGGGCTTATGAGCTGTTGGTCATTATACTTGGGATCACCTTGCATAGTGGTTTATGTGCAGTGCAGCCAGGAGAGCTGTTAGGTCGCCAGGGCCAGGGCCACTGTCACTGTCAGAAAGCACTTGTGCTTGGTTTCAGGGTCGGGAGAACAGCCCGAGCTGGAAAAACAGGACAGGCCTTCACACTTCTCTTGAAAGTACAGGTAAGACCGTACATCTGTGGTTCCCAGATGTCATGGGTTGATCCATGCTGCTGCAGAGGTACCTGGTCCCAACCATTTCCCATGAAACCTCTTCCCTCTAGGAAAGGAAGTTCCTCCAGATGGTATCAGAAGCTGGGGTGCCTGAGTTGGCACGCCATGAGGTCCCCAAGGAGCTCCTGCAGCCACTGGTCTCTCGTTATGAGACAGCCTTGTCTCAGCTGGAGAAGACTGTCAAGGTGAGAGGGATTTGGGGCCCAGGTGGGGCTTCTGCAAGTTCAGTGTTGGTTCTGGTAATATTGCATACTCAAGCAGGAAGGAGCCTCATGCCCTGGGAGAGAGACCCTCCTGAGCATGGTACCTGTCATCTCCCGTTGTAAGTCAAAGGACCTGCAGATGGCAGGTAAGGATGCAGCAATGCAAAGCTCCATTTTCTCCACAGGAAGAGCAGAAGTTGAAGACTGCCTAGATGGGAACAAGGGCCTGGAGGGAGCATCCTGCTGAAATGAATGTTGTGTATGAGCAGAAGACACAGTTCCTTGGGGTTCCAATGGGAACAGCCCTTCTCCTCAAGTGCCATGGTCATCTTGGGCCAGGCAGGCAAGGTGGTGGCTTAGTCCTGAAAAGTAATGGCCCTTTGGTTTGTACTGCTGGGGGAAATAAGCTCAGGTAAAGCTGAAGGGTGCCTTCAGGAGTGTGATAAGAAACTATGGTCAGCTTTTAGTGACTGCAGGTTAAAGTGCTCTAACATTACCATCTCATGTCTATAGAAAGACTATGGTGAGCCTGTCCCAGACAAGTCTAATACTATAATCCAGGAATAGGTTGGTGGTAGCCTTGAAAATGTTCTCACGGCTACTAGCCTTCAAGATAGTAGTTTCTAAAGTAAACTTGAATGGTGGGAGAGTCCTTGCCTGAACATAGTCCAGGAGATTTGGCACTTACCTGTGCTTATATAAGGAGGCCTCTTTTTTGAAGGGGGAAAAAAAATTAAGAAAGGTAAACTGTTTTCATTTATGTTGTGAAAAAAATAAATGGATCGCTTGAACCCACGCAAATTCTGGCTTCAACACAGGAACACTTAGCTACCCCTCTGACTCGGACACCAAGGCCAGTCTTAGAAAGCAGCCTGGGCCAGGAGTGAGTGTAGTGAGGTCATGTGCTGGCTTTCCATCTCAGTAGATTCCTAGATAGCTGGACAACTATCTAGGAGTGGGTGTTCGCCTGAATAGGTTCCTAGATAGCTGGACAACTATCTAGGAGTGGGTGTTCGCCTGACTTTTTCGATTAAGAGCAAACATATTTAAAGTACCTGAAGATCATAGTTTTAAAGTTTGGTTTTCAAAAGCATATCTAACTAGAAATACCTGTTCTCTAACAAAATCTTATCTAGAACCTAGTATCAAGGAACAAGCAGGCCACTATGAGAGGTATAGGACCTGCAGAAGCATTTGACAAATTTTGCAGAAGAGTTTGGAATTGGGAGTATGGCTTCCACAGAAGCACTGAAAGTAAACATGGGTTTGTCTCACGTAGCATTAACACTGCAGAGCAGATGCCGCTTAGCCCTGAACAGTGGCTCAACAGTTCCCTGTTCCATAACAGTACACAAAGATGCTGAAACAACAGGAGTAAGCACATGTTAGAGCCTATGTTTTCCTGACCTGTAGTGGATACCCTACAGCTTTCTCCACTTTCTCTACTGGAAACTGGCTTATCTCTGGCCCTGATTTTATGGAACTTTCATCTGATCCTAGCCCCTTGCTATGTGGGTGGGTGCTCACCAAGGAGTATCCTGTACTGAGATGAAAGACTAGCCTGTGTTTATTTTGTCTGCATGTTTATCTGTGTACTGTGTGGGTCTGTGTCACACTATGGAAGCCAGAAGAGGGCATCAGATTCCCTGGGACTGAGTTCCAGATAATTTTGAGCTACTTTGTGGGTGCTGGGAATTGAACCTCTGTACTTTGGAACAGCAGTTCCCTTAAATGTTGAGCCATGTCTCTGAACTGTCCTTGTGCCTCTTAAGCCACAGCCACCGACCTGTCACAGGATAATCAGTTGATTTTTGATATAGATGGTCTCTTTAAAGTTTTTATTTTTATTCATCTATTTTATATCCTGGTCACAACCTCCTCCCTCTGCCTTTTGAGTGCTGGGACTAAAGGCTTTACCACCACAGTTGATGAAGCTAGTCCTCAAGTGAGTCACTAAACTCACCAAAACTGAAAGATTTTTGCTGATGAGATGACTCTTTCAGACTAACCCTGTAGAATCTGTTAGCACCTAGCCTGAGGGTTACTTACTTCTGTATAACAAACACTTCGTATTACTAATGCTTTGAACATTTCATATAGTGAGATTTGATCATATTCACTCCCCTCCTGCATTTTCTCCCAGGTCCACCATCCTCCACTCTTCTCCTCCCCACCCACCTAAATCTGAGGTTTTGTTGCTGTTTTAATACCTGTGGAATTGCTTTGTATTTTACTGTTGAGTGTGGTGCCTAGCAGGGGTCATAGGACCTGTCTCCCAGCAGCAACGAAATGCCAGTAGCTCCTCAGCCAGTAGTGGCATTTTGTCTGACTTGAGCTTACCTAGGTCTTGTGCATGCTGTTGCTGTCACAACTGCTGTGAGTTCATATGCCTTACTGCCCTGTTGTGTGTGGAAGACAGCTTTTCCTTGAAGTTACATACCACCTCTGGCTCTTAAATTTTTTCTGTGTCCTCGTCCTTGAAGATCCCTGTGCCTTGGAGAGAGGTATGAGATGTTCCTTTTAGAGTTCATCATTCCACACAGTCCCTTACTTTGTACCAGTTGAGCAGCTGCCATCGACTGCAAGCAGACTTTGATTTGAGCTGAAAGGTATGCTTATCTGTGGGTGTTATCATAAGTCACTAACACAATGCGCATTTAATAGAATAATAGTTTTTGGTTCTCGAGCTTGTGATCTATCTAGCCACAAGTTCTTGGCACCATTGACAATACCTAATATGGATTTCATCTCAGAGCAGGCCTTAGACCTAGAGAAGAATATTAGCAGTGAGCCTGGCGTAGGTGGTCAACACCTTTAATCCCAGTACTTGGGAGGCAGGTGGATCTCTGAGTTCGAGGCCAGCTAGGTCTACAGAGGTAGTTTCAGGACAGGCTTCAAAACAATACAGAGAAACCCTGTCTTGAAAAACAAACAAAAAAGTATTAGTAGTTAAGAGCATTTTTCTTAACTAGGTTAACAAACCCGGGTTTGGTTCCTAGAACCCACATGACAACTTATAACTGCCTGCAATTGCAGTTATAGAGACTCTAATGTCCTCCAGGGGCATCAGGAACATACATGGTACACAGACATGTTGAACAAGTAAAAATAATTTTTGTCTTGTTTTTCGAGACAGGGTTTTTCCGTATTGCTTTGGAGCCTGCCCTGGAACTTGCTCTGTAGACCAGGCTGGCCTCACATTCAGAGATACACCTGCCTCTGCCTCCTGAGTGCTGGGATTAAAGGCCGAGCCACCAATGCCCGGCACAACAAAAAAACAATACATATTTTACATATTGATTCCAGTTCCCCCTCCCTCCCAAGCCCACTACCCTCCCATCCTCCCCACTCCACAGGGAGGGCGAGGCCTTCCAGGAGGGATCATCAAAATCTTTGAAGTCGTTTGGAGTAGGGACTAGGTCCTCCCTCCAGCCTCTATGCTATGCTAAGGGAGTATCCCTCCATGGGTAATGTGCTTCTAAAGCCCTTGTGTGCACCAGGGATACATCCTAGTTCCACTGTCAAAGGTCCCTTAGACTGCCCAGGCCTTCTGACACCCATGGTCCAGAGGGTCTTAGACCAATGCTGGTTTCCCAGCTATCAGTCTGAGGGCCCATGAGCTTCCCCCTTAGAACAAACTATTTTTAAGAAAGCAGTTGGTGCCTGGCTTGGTGGAACACACCTTTATTTAATCCCAGTACTTGGGAGGCACGTACAGGTGGATCTCTTGAGTTTGGGGCCAGCCTGGTCTACACAGAACCAGGGCTACAAAGAGAAACCCTGTTTTTTTTTTTTTTTTTTTTTTTTTTTAAAAAAGCAGTTGCTTACTTCTATAATACAAGTTAGCCAGTAGGGAAGAAGCATCCAGATTGCATATCTAAATATCTAAATTTTGCTCTGAAGGGAAACAAGACTGGCCAAGTCTGCAGTGTTTGGGAGTAAGTCGGACCCAATTGGTCAGCAACTCAAAAAGGAAACCCATTCCTGGTTATTTGCTTAACATGTTTTATGTTTGGGATATTGTGCACCCTGCACCCCAATATAGGGTAATTCCTCCTAAACTAGTATGTATATATTAAACATACCTATAGAAGGTTTCCAGTATAAGCTTTTCAAAAGTATTGGTTATCGAAGTCCCTTATGACTGCTCTCCTACTGTGTGTCAAGCTGTTGAACCTGCTTTTAATAGTGTAGCAGTGGACCTTAGCTGTAATTTTAAGTTACGTACTCTCCCGTGTCCTGACCCAGATAAGGCACGTCTTTTTTTTAAAGCAGCAAATAAAGGGTTGAAAGCAACTTCCAAAAATCTACCATAAAGGTTGAAAACATCCATTTATGGTTGGTTGATGAATAATTGTCTCTTATCTGGGTCAGTTGGCATCTGTTGGACCCAGTGACTTAGTCCTCTGCTAAAGATTTCTGAAAGGTAGACCCTTCCTCCTCCGTGTGATGTTTTCTATGCTGTTCACTAAAGACAGGATGAAGCCCTCTGTGAGGGACAGACATAGAGGTGGTGGCACCGATTCAGACCCGTGGAACAGAAGACAGGGATCATGAAGTATTGAATTCAGATCTGAACTGGCTCTTGGTTAAATTTGGGGAATGCTTTTCTTCCCTAATACAACAGTGACTCAGATTTAATGGCTAATGTGTATGATCCACACAGTTACCCTTCCCCAAATACTCATTCTCTACCCTGTCCTCCCATCTCCCACTCCATTTAATCCTTCCTGTTCCATTATCCCCTTCCTTCCCTTTATGAAATGGTATTTTGTGTCACCTACCTTGAAAGAGCCTTCATGCTTGAGTCACAGTGGAGGTGGGCAGTGCTCTGAAGGTGGGATGCAGGATGCCACACCATCCTCAAGTGGAGGTGAGTGGTGGCCAGACTGAGACCTTACCTGGGACCAGGACACTGGTCTCCATGATGTCTTGGTATGTAATGTAGTAGACTGGCCTGGTGGTGTCTACTTCAATTCTAGGTCAGTTCCATATAATGCTGAGTAGTAGGGTGGGTAGGATGACTTCATGATAGGCAGGCTTGAATGGGTCTGGGGTCAGACAGTACACAGCCTTTGGGACATGCAGTGAGTGGGGTGAGTCTTTTTTTTTTTTCTCTCTCTCTCTTTCTCCTCCATTCCCCTTCTGTGAAAGCAACTGGCTAGCTTCTCTGTTGCGGATTAAGGGTGTGTACCACCATACCTTGCTCGTGGGCCAGCCAATTTTATGGACAGTGCCAGAAATGATTGCATCTATTGTCCTGTCGCCACACAAGCATCCAACTGTCATCTGTTGTGCCTTAGTCATTAAGGTTTACCTGGGTTTGTACAGAATCATACATCTGGTGGAGATCATGGGACCAGCCTGCAGAGTCTAGGTATGAGCTGAACCCTGAAGGTCTTTCAGACAGGAAGAGGTATGAGTGCTGATTTTGGCATACAGCTCTTAGAAATCAAGCAGGGTTTTTCTGATGTCATAATGGTAGGTACCTTGGAGAGGATTTTTATGTGGCTCTACAATGGGGTAATGGCAAGGTTATCTGGTCCCAGTAGCTGCTGGGACCCTGGAGTCCTGAGGCAGACATGGTACCAACAGTAGGGAGGAAGTCTCACAGGAAGCCAGGATGGCTTTACCCAGCAGCTTCAAGGCCAAGGAGCATGCCAGCTTTGGAACAATGGTGCACACAAAGCCTCAAAAGACTTAAGACAAAACAAGGGTGTAGAAAGGTCACTTTTTATTAGCCTTTGCTTGGTAGGACATCAGTGTCCTTTTAAAATCCTATTCAAGTACAAATGCTTGTGTTTACAAAGTATTTACAATTTCAGTCCTGTTTCTCATATTTAAAACAAACAAACAAAAAACAGAACAAATAGCTATCTGGTTGAAAAATGAATGAAATTAACTGCCAAAAATGAAGACCCTGCCCCTCACTCCCACCAACCACTTGGCTTGGGCACACTGAAGGAGGATGCGACAACCAGTGGGAAGGGTGGAGAAAGGTGAGGACGACATTGATAGAGGACCCCACTGAACTCAGTTCTCAGGACTGGGGGGGAACTTCCAAAGGATCTTAGCACACATCAAGCCAAAATGATGGGATTTTTCTTCTTGTAGACCCAAGGACTCTTCTGGTATTTCAACACCTAATTGCTACTTTCACCCCAAGTTTCACATTAAGACCTCAAAAGTGAGTTCTAGGCGGGCTTCAGGATGTCTTGTCATATTCCTACCCACATAGCACACAAAAAGTGGGATGGACATGACAGGGAAAAATATTCAAAACAGTAACAACTCTGTAGTACTGACAGTTCAGACCTCATAGACTAAAAACAGACTTCAGTACTGATGTGGAACATGGACCTTATACTCTGGCAGGTAAGAAGGCACAGTCAGCCCAGGAGTACCACACAAATCACCTTACAGTGCTAAGAAGAGTGACCATAGATAGGGCTGATCTCCACTCTAACCCTTCTTCAACTGCAACACCCATGACAGGTTCAATCAGGCATACCAGGTGTTGCCTGGTCAAGGTGTCTAAGAGCCTTAAGAGCTGCTGGGGGAGGCACTACAGCTGCCTTCCGAAGGAGAAGACTAGGCTCTCCAGAATAGACCAGAACAAGAGGAACCTTGATACCAACTATACCGGGCTGCCTCACCTGCCACACACACGTGCACAGCACCTGAGAGCCACACTAGCTTGCCACTAGAATACTGTAAAGGTTCCCACTACAGTGTATCTAAACACAAAATAGACTACACAGAGATAGTGCCAGCCACTGCTCACTGGGGCAAGGTGGTGCTCATGATGCAAACCAGGACCCTGTGGCCTCCTGAGGACCAGAGGCAAGGCTCTTAAGGTCTGCTGTCATCTCTCCTGCTGAAAGCCTATGGCACCAAAGAGTGTCTGAGCTAGAGCCTGATGTAGGACATACATGCTGCCCCTACCACATACTAAGTAGTGTGCACTATAAAAGAAACTCTAAAGGGCTTTTAAAAGACTGACGTGGACACTCCCCAACCAGTGAAACCAAACTGTCACCTTTTCTGCTAACTTTGGCCAACCTAGCATTCTGCTAAAACAGCCTTGCCCTAGTACCAACCAGTCTCCTTCCTATTGGCATGGAGGCTTGGTGGGTGTCTTCAGCCTCACAGCAGGGACTCGCATCTGCAGCTTGGGCTGCTGGCTTGGGCTATCTGAGCTGGCCGGGAGCTGTGCTGGGCTTGGACCACCAGAGGTCTGCAGTGAGGCAGAGGCTGTGGTGACCACCTGTTGCTGGATGAGCTTCTGCTGCACCACCTGGGCTGTTGCAGTCACGGTTGGGATCATCTGCACCTGTTGTCCTGCTGCTGTTGCTTGTGTGAGTGTCACTGTCTGTGGAGAAGCCTGAGCCAGGCAGGATGAGAGCATAGGCCATCAGAGAACAGCCCTGGCACGGCTGTCCCTCTGACAGAACTATCACATACACTACTCCGTGGCCTCAGTAAAATGGCAAAGGAGGTGGACCAATGTAACATTAATTGGTTTCTTCAAGTCCACAGGCAGCTTAAAGTAAAAACCATGTCACCAAATCCTACTACTGCACCACAACAAAAGCAGAAGCCAGCTTGCCTCCATCTGGATCCCATGCTGCCTACACAACCCCCAGAAGCTGTAGTCCTTGTCTTGTGGAACATGACAAAGATACCTGCTCAGAGCAGGTTGGGGTATAAGTCTGGTCCTTCCTGGAAATTACCCCAGTCAGTCTTTTCCCTGAAAGCTCATGTTTTCCTGTGCATTATGAAAACCTAAAGTAACTCTAGTCACTAGTATCCTGCTTCTGAAACAAGTTGTGCCCATCCCCAAGTCATCTGTGCACTCTACCTGCTGAGAAGCTGATGCGACCTGCTGGATGCTGGCCACAGGTGTTTGTTGCTGCACAACTTGAGGAAGTTTCGCAACCTTTGACAAAACAAGGCAGGCAGAGGATTCAAAATACATGAACAAGACCTCTTTCATCTGTTTTTAAGTAAACAAATAATGGCAAGTAACATGGAGAAACAATCTCAAGTATGAAGAACTAACTCACTTTCAGCAACCCATTACTCAAGAGGCTTGATTCCTAGTGGTGTTGGACAGGCAAGCTCAGTGGACCAGCTGGTCTTACCAGGACAGATACCAAGAGTTCACACTGGTTTCATCCATCATAACCTTGAGCTCCCAATCTATAAAGCAAAACTTTCTACCCTGTGTTCACTTAGTGCAGCTATTTTGTTGCAGAAATCTCTTGCTACTTGTCAAAATTAAATTACACTGAAGCCCTCCTGTAGCATCCATGAAGCCCTAGGTTGAATTCTATAACAATAGCTAGAAAACGTCTACACAGTCTGTAGTGGTCCACATCCAAACCCCCAGGACTCTGGAAGCTGAGCAGAAGGATGGTGAGTTTGATTGAGGGCAGACCAGGATACACTGCATGTTCAAGGCCAGCCTGATGAGTAGTGAAACACCCCTTAAGCTAGCTGACTTGTTTTATAGTCAGCTATATTTTTGTAACTTCAAGTATGCACAGAGGAGGCCCTGAAGCCTGTGAAGTAAGGATCATGAGTGTGAAATTAACAGTGTGTGGAAACGCTTAACAATTTTAACAGCTAAAGCCAGAATATAGAATATAGGAATGTAAATACAGGGGAAGTTGACAAAATCCTACCCCATACACACTACACATGCTCTAGGGCAGAGCCCCATGCCCAGGAATAGTTGGCCAAATGGATTCCATGGGCTTTTTGTTTTAAGAAACAAAGATGTTTGTCTAGGGACCTGGGAGGAGTTGTGATAGGATAAAGAATGTGATCAAAATACAGCATGAAGAAATTTTCTTAAATCATTTACAGGGCATAATATTTTTTAAGAAAACAAGACTGTATACCAGTTTCTGTAGATAATGATATTTTCTTTTCTTTGGTTTTTGGAGACAGGGTCAGTCTCTGCGTAGCTCTGGCTACCCTGGAACACACTGTGCAAAGCAGAGTAGCCCTGAATTGAGAGATTCACCTGACTCCCAAGTGCTGGGATTAAAAAGTGTGTACCATCACACCCAGCCCATATTAAATTATTGTAGAATAGCAGTTAAAATGAATGTTTACCTAAGAATAAAGTCTAAATATATATTGGTGCTTCACAAAAGAAAAAAAAAAAAAAAAAAAAAGACTTCTTGCAAAATAGCACAAGAGACTGGAGAGATGGCACAGCAGCTGAGAGCTTATCTATAGGGCCTGGCTTTGAGTACCAGCACCTACATGGAAGTTCACAGCTGCCTATAATCCTAGCTACTTGGGAGGCTGAAGCAGAAAGCTTACAAGTTCATAGTCTACCTTGGTTACAAAAGGAGTTCAAAACCGTCAAGCAACTTAGCAAAAAATTAAAGTTATGGATTGCTTTTTTTTAGGGCTGGGGATGTGGCTTAGCAGTAGAGCATACTTACATAAGGATCTGGGTGTAGTCCATTTAACACAATTTATAAGGCCCTTTAGCTTCTAATTCAGCAGGATAATAGATGTCTAAAATCATAGACACTCTTTTACTACTGAATTCATGCAGTTCTAACAAACTGACTCCAAAATTATCAACTTTAAAATGCAGAGAGCCAAAAACCTAAGACAGTTCTAAGGGACAAAACAGAAGATCGTGTCTGCCAGAGAGAGTGGCACAGGCATAAGTACTAGATAGGTATGATGGAACCCACAGGATGAAGGGGAGAGTAAGGACAGACATTTTAATAAGCAGCCTTGAAAATAAGTAACTGGCATTCACATACGTAGATTTCATCAAGGCATACTGAATGCAGGTACTATAGAGGCAAGAAAGAAGGCACTGAGTCACCCAATGTAGTTACTGGGAGCTGAACTTGGGTCCTCTGCAAGAGCTCAACTGCTAAGCCACCACTCTAGCTTCCAGGCCCATTTTCTTAAGCAAGACTTCAGCCAGAAAGAGGCTGGATAGTCCAGTGGCTCATCTAAAGATACTGTTAAGTGGGAAAGAGAAGCCATACACTAATGTTACCACAGCAACTTATATCTAGATTGTAAAAGTTAACCTGGCAGACAACTTGACAGATATGTCAGAGGGGACTTGAACACATGATAATGAAGTAACCAGGTTTCTCCAGTTCCTATCCACCAGACAGGGAGCTCAGATGCCAAACTTGCAAGTGGAGCATTAAAGGGTTAGCCTCTCTAGAATCCAAGTGCAACTGTACTAATCCACAGCCAGGCAATAACACCTGTACATCTGTGTACACAGTGGCCGGGACTGCTCAGGGACCACATGCGCACGCACACACATAGAAGAGGTAAGTTGGTACCTCATAGCATGAGTCAAAGACCTCATTCGTGAGACTCTCCTATTTGTGGAATGATCCATACCTACTACCCAGAAAGGACCCTACAGAAAAGGTTAGGCAATGCCTAGCCACACTGGCTGGTGCCGGTACTCTTCCTACAGGCTTAACTGTCACTACTTCCCTACAGACCCTGCCATCTGCAATGAGTTGCAAGAGCAATATGCTTACCTGAATTTGCGTCTGTACCTGCTGAGTCCCAGCCAGTTTCTGGGCCTGGGAGATGGGTGTGGTCAGAAACTGGGTTTTAAGGGCTGGCTGGGTAGCATAAGCAACCTTCTGCTGTGGGCCCTGAGCAGTGATCTGTTGGGTAGTTAGCTGAAGAAAAGACAGCAGAGGATCAGAGTCAGGTGAAGATCAGGTTCCCTATTCAAACCTTCAGCAGCTGTCAAGACTCCATCATAGCACCTTTTAGACAATATGGTCAAGACCATCCCAAGATACTGGCATTGCCCTACCTTTCTGCCAAGGGGGTGATGTGTCCTGCCCTAAACCCACCGTCCCAGTGGACTCCACATAATGAACCATTCCTGCTTTCCTAATCATTCTGGATCCCTTCCCGTCTGATAAATCCATCCCTAGCATCCAGCTTGAGACCACCCCCACCCTACCATCAGTTACATAAGCATTCATATCAAAAAGAAATCAAGGGACACTGACTGACCACACAGCCCATTTACTCTGGACTGTCCTCCCCCCGAAGTGAGACCTCACACAAGGAACCCATACCTTCTGCTGGACAGCAGCCTGGCCCTGGGCAACTTGTGGCTGGATGGCCTTCTGCTGCTGCACTGCCTGCTGCTTGAGCTTCAGCAGTTGTTGAACATGTACAGGTTGGGCCACAACAGTCTGCCCTATGAGAACACCAAGACAGTTAGGTCCTGGCAAGGGCTCCCTGCTTATCCAGGTTCTGTTCAGAAAATAAATCCTAGAAGTGTCCTAAGAAAAATTAATCAGGCCCAAAATAGACATCATGTTTCTTTTTCATAGTTTCTCTATGTAGCCCTGGCTGTCTTTGAACTCATAGATTTGCCTAACTCTTGCTTCCTCCCAAGTGCTGGGATTAAAAGCATGTGCCTCCGTTTTGATGCTGCTGCCACCACCACCACACATCGTGTTTCTATTTCATAAATGACAAACATGGGAAATGTGAAATCTAAAGAGAATTTACATTAAGCACAAGGAGAATATATGTGAAACAGGTATTAGGACAGAGCAAGGCAGTGACCACCTCCACCAGAAAAGGCTCCCCGTGTACCACATGGCCACCTGGGAAGGCATGTGGCAAGAAGAAATGGCAGGAAGGTACCTGCTGTTTTTTGTGGCTGTCCAATTGCCACGCTGATCCCTGCAACGTTCATAGGCAGGGTCGTGACCCCTGGCGAGGAGACCACAGCTGCTGGGACAGACACCACTGGAGGCTTTGCCAAGGCCACCTGCGCAGGCTGGGGCGTCTGCGTTTGCATCTGCCCTTGTGCCTGCAGCTGAGTAGGCACCCGGGTCTAAACAGTGAAGATAACAGGAGATTTCAGAGAAATTCAGACATGGTATGACCTTGTCTTTCCTATTTTTTTTTTTTTTTTTTTAAAAACATTTTTGTGACCAGAGGAAAGGGGCAGTGATGTTAAAGGAAAATCTAGAATCACGAGGCCAATCCCAGACTTTTACTTGTCACTTCTGCAGACACATGGGGACAGAATCTGTACAAGACTTTCGGGTTTCTCTGCCCTGCTGCCATGTTCTGATGTTCATAATATTCCAAACACTCATCTCTGCTCCTGGTTCTATGCTGCTTACTCTCCATCCTCCACCACCCTTCTCTCCAAGATCACTGCCATAAGTACCTATCTGAAAACACTCAAGGCTACCTGATCCTACAAATTTTCCACACTGCTAGCAAGCATTTTTCACCCTAAATTACATTACTAAAGGCAAATGGAAATGACTCAAGTTTTATAGAGAGAGATTATCCAAATATACACATAAACCTAAAAATATAAGAGCTACCCACAGACAGGGACCTGAAACTGACATTCAGCCTGCTAGGGATCTCTTCCATCTGTGCAAAAATGCAGTAGTAGGTAGAACGAGTCACCTGTATTTTACAGCCTCTTCCCTTTACAACAGCCACTTTCAAAGGTGCCAGATGAAAGGCTAACCTTCATTGTCAATCTGACTGGATTTAGAACTGCCCAGGAGTTCTCTGGAAGGAGGTTACAGAGCAGAGAGGAAGACCCACCCTGACTGTGGACTGGGAGCCCAGACTGAACAAGAGGTAAAAGGAACAGTGAACCCTGACAAGCATCAGCATTTGTCTCTCTGCTTTCTGAGTGCGTGCAGAGGCAGTCAAATGTCTCCATTTTTTCATGCTACCACAACTCCCCTCCATGATAAACGAAAGTAACTAACCCAGTTGCTAACTCACCTTTTAGGTCCACTTAATGAACTCCTCATTATCACTGACTAAAGCTTTGTAACAGCCCCACTATTGCTATAGGAGACAAGAGCACTATTGTCTTAACTAGCAAGTAAGGTTTGTGGCCTAATTACTAAAATCTACTCTGCAACAGCTCATTAAGCTCCTACTTACTAGCTGTCACCATTCTCCTGACTTCAGTTTTGTAAACACAGGCACAACAGGCTAGTTTTTAAAATAAGTTAACTTAAGACTCCCTCTTTGTTGGAGGGGCCCTCTCACAAAGACCTACACACAGAGCAAAGCCCAAGTACCTGGGACCCTAGTCCTAGTTCAAGCTAGAATTGTCAAGTAAAAGATCTGACCAGATAATTAGCCCATGTGCTGTGTAGTTCTTTCACTTATTAAAGATAGCTCATGGTACAAAATACCAGGAGACTAGTACAGAGGTCTTAGGGCAGCACTGGTTGGGCAAGCCCTCCACCGGGCACCCATCACTGGCTGCTGTGACACAGACATCTAAACTGACTTCAGTGCGTACGTCTCCCCACACACTACTATCTTGCTGTGTTCCTTCCTTCAAACCTTCAAAGGCTCTTCCTGCTGCCACGTGGGCACTAGTGAGCTGGCTATGGAACCTGGGGTACCTGTCACATACTGCTGTGACATACTAGCATTGCCCCTATCCTTCCACAGCCAAGAACAGAACAACCAGTGTGCTGTGCCTACCCCTCACTATTCACCTTCTGCTATCACCAACCATTCAGTCCCTAACAGGCCTGGTGACATTTCACTGGTTCTATAAGTAATGCTAGCACAACTTGCCACAAGTCTAATATCTAAGTCTGTTGTTAAGTCTTATCTTACTGGAGAAAGGGTCCAGACATATTCTCTCTCATCCTACATTTTGACTCCTCTCTACTACATCTCCCAGAATCCTCCTTGTCTCCTAGTCCCACCTATCTTGCTTTCCTATTGGCCAACAGGACTTTCTTCATTAACCAATAAGAGAAATATACATACAGAATAACATCTTCCATCAGTCTGTCACAAGACCTAACGTGCTCCTGAACAGAAGCCTGAATGAAATGCAGTGATGGTGCCTGTTGTACAAGCCTCACAATCTGAGATTAATCTCCATAACTTACGTAAAGATGGAAGAAAAAAAACCTCCTACAAAGTTGTCCAACCTCACTACTCATGTTGTAGTATGTGCCCCCCCCCATGTAAAAAACAGCAACAACAACAACAAAAAAAAAAAAACTGGGTAAATGCAAAGATGGTACTTTGGGACAATAAACATATGAACCAGAACTTACAAGCCGGGCCACCTGGAGGTTGGCCACGGTGGTGCCCGTGAGTAAAGCCCCAGGCCGTGGGGCTGTGACTGTGGTGAGCTGAGGACTCTGCTGCTGCTGTGGGGGCTGTGGGGGCTGCACTTGCACTTGTGCCGGTTGCTGTGGGGGACCTTGCTGGGCTTGCGGTGTTGGGGGCTGTGGTGGCAGCTGCATCTTCTGTTTCTGCATCTTGATGATATGTTCCTGAAACCCAAATAAGGTATGAGCTACCATAAGGCCCCCTCCATCTCTGCTAAGAACTCATGTACATTAGCTGATATGTAGAATATGAACCAACCCCACAACTGGGCACCGAATGAAAATCAGCACTTCATCAAGAAAATGGGGACAGCAACTCTTAAGTTCATAGCAACCTTAACAAGTTCTTATCTCCCAAAAATCAGTTTAAATAAAGAGTAATGATTTTGCAACTAAATTCCACCAATAGTAATGACTTGGTAATAAACCCCACGAAGATAACAATATAATGAGCTGGGAATGGTGGCTTAGATTTGCAGGTCTAACACCATGGAAGTAAATGGAAGGACCAGGTGTTCCAGGCCAACATCAGCTCAAAAACAAAAGTAATCAAGAAAACATCAAAAGACATTAAAAAAAAAAAAAAAGGGAAATAAAAAAAAGACCCCCCCCCACAAATGTAGAAGTTGTTCATATCACCAATGACAATGGCTGTGAAACTGAGCTAGGAGAATGTGGGTGATGAATAAAGGAAAGAGAGGGTGGGCAGTGGACTGGGTAAGAAGTGTAGTAGCCACAGATAGCTGAGTCGCTTTCATCTGAGGTGCCGGAACACCACTTCTCAAAAACACACTCTGGAGGTCCCAAGAGAATACTGACAAACACTGTCACAACTGATCCATCTCTGGGTCCTTCCCAAGCCTCACAGAAGTGGCCTCAGGTCAGCTCAGCTCTAGTCAGGTCTCTGACCAGCAGCTCACAGGTTGTTTACATTGCTTCTGTTTTTCTGGTTCCTTTTGATGCCACATACCCGTGATTCTGCATTTGTTACAAGGCCATAACATTTCCTTCTAAAGTAAACACATTAGCACAAAAGACAGCAAGACACAGGCTGGCAAAACTAGGAACATCAATTTTTAAACAAGCAACAAAGAGCAGCATACTTTGACCAAGCTGCTCCTGAAGAATCAGAGCACTGAGGAACATCTTCACACTATTCTCCGAGAATGGTGCACATAGGCTTTTTAGTCCTCTGGAAAATGAGCTGTGGTAATTAATACAATACATAAGAGATGCACCTGCTGGCAGGAAGCCAAGGTTTCCTAATGCTTCTCAGAGGCATGATTCACTTACTGGATGGAAAGTTGTGCTAAATGTGTTAAAAGCAGGCTCTCTACCTTAAGGCAATACATTTTTAAAAAAATAGTTTCTGAACTACAGACAGACCAGGTTTGCCTGTGATGTTATAGTAAAGTACATGCTCACCGGTGCCAGCTTGCCCACAGCTTTGATCTGTGCAGGAGACTGAGCCTGGCCCTGGAGCTGTGGAACTTGCACCTGGGAGGTCTGTTGCTGCTGCTGCTGTTGCTGTTGCTGCTGCTGCTGCTGCTGTTGCTGCTGCTGCTGCTGCTGCTGCTGCTGCCTAAGAAGCTGAAAGTGGGCAGCAGGAGTGATGGTTTTTCCAGGCAGCTGAACTCCTGTGGCTGTAAAGAGGTTGGCTTGTTAGATCTTCCGCACCCTCGACTCTCCTGGACAATGCTTGCAAGCTCAAGTTCTAACAGCAGATACTGGCTCAGGGAAATAACAAGACTCTCTCTTACCTTGGGACACTTGGGTCACTAAAGAGCGGGTTGGGGTCTGCACTGGAGTCAGGTTGGTAGTGACCACAGCTGAGGCTGTCACGGAAGTGACTGCTCGAACACCCTGAGTTGTTGTCATGGACACCAGGTCAGTGGTGGCAGTGGCTGGGGAACCAACTGCTCGCTGCTGGGTGTGGACCACCTGAGCAGGAGCAGAACCTCCAGATGTCTAAAAAGGTAATATAGGAATGTTGTCACAATACTTGGCACAGCTGCCCAAACTTAAAGCAGCAAAGATTCCCTAGTATGTTTCCCTCCAGAAGTCCACTGTTTCAGTTACAGATAAGAAATGTGAATTCAGCTGGGCACGGTGGTACATGCCTTTTATCCTGACACTCGGAAAGGAAAAAAAGTATGAATTGTGTGACAAGTTTAACTGCTTACTATATGACTCCTCAACTGTTCTGGCACCTTGTATGTGAGGCCAGTCCATTCCCTCCTAGCTTCCTTCGGCATGTTCAACAAACCTACTGATTATACACAAGCATGTGTATCTATGTAGTTCTGTGTCCCCCACAAGTCCATCCATTTGTGTGTCTACCTCTGTAGGTTATCAGAGAAACCACATCTTCCTAGTAAAGACATTCTCTAAACCCCATCATTAGAGCTTTAAGTGTCACTTCTTATACAGGAGATATAATATCAATTCTAATGCAATGTGTTTTGTCCTGACCGTGACCTATGAAAGGAAAGCAGGTGGTCAACACGAGGAAAACCTTCTGACCACATGGTCTGTGTTATCCCACAGAGGGCATTCCTTTCCTCCCAGGGGATCATACTCCCCAGCTGACCTCTACCTTCTGATGGTTCTCTCTGTCCAGTTGCTTTCACCCCAGGAAGCCAGGTTGCTTGCTCGCTTCATATGGCACTATGCTCCACACTCCAGCACAGCACTCTACCAAGGCAACCACCTCGCCTCTGCTTCCTACTGGTCCAATGAGGTAAGGGGAACCTGGGTCAAGGGGACTGGCTACTGTTTCTTCATATACCACCTCTCTCCTCTCTGAAAATTTGTCCTATGGGGAAATTCACCCTTCCCTGATAATACAAAAGAGGACACTTTCCTAAAACCTGAGGATTTCCAAACTGATCAGCTACTTATTTCATGAAATTCCAATTAGACCAGTCACTTGTCTCATCTGTGGAATATTAAAGCAGCAAATAATCTTCCCAAATACAAGGCATAGTAAGCTCTCTGAGCATGTCAACAACTCACAGTCAAAGCCCCAGGAGCCACAGGTGATGCCAGACGCTTGTTAATGGACTGGAAGGTAGCGGCAGGGACACCCGCTATTGTGTTCACAATCACGTTTCCACTCACAGTGCCTAGAGAGTAAGATTTGGGTGAGGACAGAGGAGACAGACTGAGCTCCATTTCCAAACCCTCTGCACACTCCTCACCTGTTGGGATGCTTGTTCCAGTGACTGATGTTTTAATGGTTCCTGCCTATTGAAAAAAAGAAATTCAGGTTAACTTCAGGTCAGGCCTACTGCTGCACAAACTCTGCAAAAGCAACTATAATTAGCCAATGCAACTCCCGAGCATATTCCCTAGAATGCCTTCATGCTCCAGCCTGCTCCTCAGCACCTGGGCTATTTCCACATTGGTTTCCCCTCCCCATGCTGCCCCTCAGCACATGCATTACCTCTAGACTGCGTCCCTGCTAAAACGCACGCACACACGCACGCACGCACGCACGCACGCACTCGCAGACTGGTCACACACAAGTCTCTGTACCAGCTGATTCCATCCTTTTCATGAATGTCTTCCTGTCATTCAGGCCTCAACTTTCAAAAGCCACCTCTTCAGAAAGAATCTTTCTGTCAACAAACAACTGTCTAGTTTCTTCCTGTGATCATTAATTACTCTACTCCACATAGGAAGGTGAACTTCGGTGAACAGGAGACACTGCCTATCAGCCTTCTGGTGAAAGTTCCCACACCATACATAGTAAATGTATCATCTCGGTGAAGAAAGAATGTTGCCCAACCACATACAACCCCACCACAGCTCAATGTAATGACTCAGGGTCTGAAAAGATATCTCAGTTGGTAAAGTGCTTGCTTTGCAAATATGAAGATTAAAGTTTGACTCCTAGCACTCATGTAAAAACCTGAAGTAGTGGTGTGTGCTTGTAATCCTTGCATTGGTCAAGTGCAGACAAGGATCCCTGTGGTCCACTGGCCAGCCTATTTAGCCAACTCTGCAAGACCCAGGTGAAGGACCATCTCCTGAGAAAACCACCCAAACCAGCATTCATGTGCACTGCACACACAGCCTGAAGTGTCATCCACTGAGCACAGAGTCTGTATGTCAACAAGTATGTCCTTCAGGAACATGACTCTGAATTTCCTTTGAATATTTGTGTGCTTTTGGCTTGAGAATGTGGGTGGGCACAAGCAGAACATCTTTAGGTGGTGGCAGTGCATGCACACTGACAAAGAAGGTCCTTCTCTATCCACTTGAAATGAGTGAACAAGCTCATCTGTCTTATTCTACACAATCCAGCCTCCTCCTCCTCCTTTTTTTTTTTTTTTTTTCCTCAGGCTGGACTCATACTCAAATCTTCCTGTTTCAATCCCCCTCAAATTGTGGGTCTAAAGGCTCTCACCAGCACAGCAGCACTGCCTACAGTTGTCATCGTAGGTTGTCCCTTTGACTGTGCCTGCACAGGCTGCGGTTGGGCCTGGACCTGGGGCTGGGGCTGGGCGGCAGGCTGCCCTGCTGGTGGCTGGCTGCTTGCTGCCTGTGGTTGTGGCAGCGGTGGTGGTGGCTGCTGTGGAGGTGGTGGGGGTTGCTGTTGTTGCTGCTGCTGAGGGGGTGGCTGTGTCACTGGTGGCTGCTGAGCCTTCTGCTGATCAGCCAAAGCCTAGAAGGGTCAGAAGGGAAGAGAAGTTGCTAAAGGAGCTGGACCCAACCCAGGGTGACATTATGTCACAGAAGTATGTTTCTGAGAGGACCCAGGGTCCAGGGCACCATACCTTTTTCTCTTTTGCAATTCGCTCTGCACGGAGAGAAGCAACTTGAATGGGAGGTAGTGGCTTGTCATAGTTGATCCCACTGTGAGATAAACAGTCAAAGCGTGCCTCAATTATACACATCAGCCATGGCAAAAAACATCACTCGGAAAATTCTACAATTTGTTTGTTTTTAATGATTTAGTTATTATGTTTACAGTGTTCTGGCATGTATGCCTACAAGCCAGAAGGGGGCACCAAACCTCATTATAGATGGTTGTGACCCATGATGTGGTGGTTGGGAATTGAACACAGGACCCCTGGAAGAGCAGCCAGTGCTCTTAACCTCTGAGCCATCTCTCCAATCCCCATTTGTTTTTGTTTTGTTTCATTTTTTAAAATAGATTTAATTTTTTAACTATGTGTATGTGTGTTTGAGCTTATATGTGTGAATTCAGGTGTCTATGGAGGCCAGAAGATTCTGGTGAACTGAAGTAACAGGTAGTTGTGAACCATCTGGCATGGGTGCTAGAAACCAAACTCTTAACTGCTGAGCCCTATTCTCCAGGCCCACAATTCACTAGTTTCAAACTACACTTTGTCCTGAATACATGCATTGTCCCATTCATTCTAGCCCAGGATTGTGAGCTGTGTTTTGGGACAGAGTGTCCATACTGTATTCACAGTCACACTATCATAGTCTCAGCTACCAGACTGACTATATTTCAGGCCTGTGTTAAAAAAAAACAAAACAGCCAGGTGTGGTGACACACACTTTTAGTCCCAGCACTAAGAGGCAGAAACAAGAGGATCTCTGTGAGTTTGAAGCCAGCCTGGCCTACAAATCAAGTTCCAGGACAGTTAGGGCTATTATACAGAAAAACCCTGTCTCAAAGGAAAAAACCCACAAACAACAACAAAACCTGACTTGACTTAATAATACACAAAAAGAGTAATGCTGGTAATGTGATTATGCCAAAAAGAAGTCATGTGATACTTAAAGCGGAAGGTTTTTACTTGAGAAAACACAGCATACAGAGCACAGTAGCTCAAACCTATGAAGGATTCTCAGCACTCTGGAGGCTAAGGCTAGATGGAGGATTACCACAAGTTCAAGGCCAGCCTGTGTTAACGCCTTGTCTCAAAAAGAAAACAAATACAAATAAAAATCCCATGTACATGACATTCAGTACTTTCTGCAATTTCAGAAATCTACTATCAGGCAGTATTCTATGAACTCTCTGAGTCTGCCCAAACATACTGCCACAAGTCTTCCACAGCTTACCAAAGAACCTAGAGCCTGCCCAAAGCCATCCCACAACCCTGGACAAACACACCATCCCACCTTCTATTCCCGCTAAACAGACACAACCCTCTTACTAGCACCCTAGAGCAGATGCTCTAAGGTTTTCATCCAGCTATCATTACATGATAAGCCTGGGTGACCTTAATAATGCCCACAGGCCCTTCAGTGAGTCTGTTTTTGCCTATACAAGTCTAATGGTTCTGAGACTCTTGTCCTCAGCGTCCTCTCAAGGCCCAGCTTACATTCCACCTTCCCAGGGAGGTACCTGAAAAGCCCCTACCATAGCACCTGAAAATATTCTTCCCAAACTCAGAGGATCCTCCTTTATGTCCTGCACTGTACTCAGAACATAACCATCTGTGAAGATCCTCTCCTCTCTCTTTCATGCTACATAAACCTCTGCAAGGCATGCCAGTGCCTTCATAAGTACTATGTGCTATAGTAGTAGCCTTTGACCTACTAACAAAACACTAGCTTGATGAACTCATCATTCCACTCAGCCAGTAAGCAGTGCTGCAGAGGTCCAGTATCAAATGAGTAATGTAGGGCACCTCTGAAGATCAGTGATCCCTAGGGCAAACAAAACAAACAAACAAACAAACGACAACAAGAAACCCCACAGCAGGGTAGGGCTTCAAGTTTCCACACGGTGGTCCAGCCCCAGGAGATGGGACACCATGACACCATGAGATGAGAGGCCAAGGTCACACAGAGCAGTGCTACTGGACTCTCAGGAAACGCATCACGAGTTGACTATTTGGCGAGGACTACTCCCATAGCTATGTGACAAACAGACCCAAAGCATTTAACAGGAAAGCAGGGGCTGGACAGGAAGCAAGCAGTGTGCACATGCTCAGGGATGAAAACAGAGAGAACATACAAAATAGCACTACCAGTGTCCAGCCCAGAGCTCAGCTCCAAAGAGAATGCTCACATTCTCCCATCGTCCCACCTCACAATCCATCAAACAATAAGTCACCTTTCCTTTATTAAATAACCAGGTGCATTCACCTCTAAACTTAACAACCTCTTATGGTACAACCCACAAAAGTTGTGCACGCAGGGCAGAACAACAATCACTCTCTTAGCTTTTATTCTACACCAGAGAGCAAAGCTGCTGCCACAAAGCAACAGGAGATGATAGCTCTTACAGACGCAGGACAAGACTCCCAATGTGTGTCTGTGTGTTTGTCTGGCAAGCAGGGGCTACACCCCAGGCATACGCTCAAAAGACCTAAAGTTTTCTCAAGTTCAGGGTCTGTACCATCATGGCCAAAGCTTAGATAGTTCATTATTCTACTGAACTTAAAGTAGCAGCACAAACTCATTTCAAAGGTGAAAAATGTGTTTGATCTGTAGAAGTACCTTTCTGCCAGCACAGAGGCATGCTTGGGGTTCTTCTGAAAGGGATTCATGCCAAGCCTGCAACACAGAAACAAGAATGGTTAACAAACGAGAGGGAAACATAATCAAGAGCAAGTCTCAACCACGAGCCTCTCAGCTGATGCAAACCACAGTAACGGAATGCGAGCCCAGGGAACATACAGAGGCTTGATTGGGGGGCTTCTCTTGCCAGCTGTCATTTTCATCAGGTCAAAGTGGCTTGTGTACAGCTGGGTGTGAGTGGCGTTCTCATCTTGGGCATAAATCTGGCTGGTGCGGAGTGGACGGTTGTTCTTACTCTGAAACAAAATTGGCAGGAGCTCATCAAGTTTAGACCATCAACCTGACACACTACTCTGGAAACTTAGCCTGTGGCTAAGTTCCAATGGCTGCACCCAAGTCCCATCCCTTCCTTTCTTTCTGGGATAACATAATACAACAGCTGCAACATTGAATGGCCATCACTTGCTGGTAGCTGGCAATATCCCCAATCCTTAGGAATTTTGCTCAGTTGAGCCTCCCCTTCACTGAGGAGAGAAAGGTTGCACAAAATATTCAGGGTTATACTCTGGAGGCAGGTAACAGGGTGGGGCTGGCTGCAAGTCTTCAACTGTTAAGTCTAATACCCACAGACAGATGAGGCAGTAGAAATCCCACACAGATACCTTCTACCCATAGCGGACAATGAGGGTAACGCGGATGTCTAAAGTGCATTCCTTGGGGGCTGTGACACATTTGTCCCTAGTTATCCTTCACAGGTAAACAAAATTCAACAGTTAACTTGCTACCAAGACATCTAAACATTCCCCCTCAAATATAGAAAGCCCAAAGATAGTGACAGGTCAGGGACAAGAGCTCACAACCCTACCTAGCCCCAGGCTCGCTCACTTTGCCCTTCAGAATCTCTATAAACGCTGACCAACCCCATTACTGCAGTCAGTGGTGTATACCCAGTATAGCTGTGATTGATATACCTAGGCAAATATACATCTGTTGCTGGAGGGATGCCTTAAGTTCAGAGAGAATGCCAAGGTCAGAACTAAAAACCAATGTGCATGGTTACATGGATCTGCTTCTTGGAACACTGGCCCCTATATAAGCATTCTCCTTTTTAAAAAAACAAAACAAACAAAAAAAATCAACAACAACAAAACAAAACAAAGGGAAGCAGGGAAAAGGGAGAGTAAGAGCCAGTGCATCTCACCCACCAAAAGTGTGAAAGTAAGACAAGGCAGGAAGGACATGTGTTCAGCAACAAAGCCCTGGTTGATCCTAGCTAGGAACAGTAGCTCCAAGGCCAAGTATGGTGTGCTTACTGGTGTCTAGCCACCACATCTCAGGCCGCAACAGGTGTGAGCAACAGGGAGGCTCTAGATGTCCCTGAGGGGGTCAGGGAGTCACTGTGTGGTTCCTTCAGGTCAAGAAGCAAAGCCTCTATGCATAGGAATAAAAGGCACTCGAGAAAACCCTAAGTGCTGTGTTTCTGCTACTACAGTCCGGGCTCAGTCTGAACCTCATTGTGCTCCTTTCACAGGCACTTACAGAAAGCTTTCCATCTCATTCAGAACACCTCCTCGTACCTTATAAATATTTTGTGCCTTTTTCTTTGGATTAGCTTCACAAATCAGCTATAAGAGAAGAAAATATTTTAGCTTTATTTTTTTTCAATATTAAGGTAATGGCTGCTATTATTATAAATGCTTCCAGAACATAAAAAGAGTGAATGTGAGATTTCAGGAAGTTTTACGGTGGAGGAACCACAGAATGGGATAATGAGGAAGGCTTGCTTTTTTATTAAAAAAAAAAAAAAAAAAAAAAAAAAGCAAACAAATAAATGCTTTGTTCTGAAACGAGTGTTTTAGAAATGGCAAGAGATGGTTCAAAGAGTGGTCACAGAAGTGAGGTGAGTGTGGCAACCTCATCCTGAGGGCACATGTTGCTCTCAACACCAAAGTAGTTTCTATTTAGAAAATGTACCAAAATAAGGACTAGATGCCTGTCTTGCCAACATCGCTGTTGCTCCTTGCTAATGGACATACTGATGTGGTCAGAAAGGCAGTGTTCTCTGCACACCTGCCTTGGCATCAGGGCTGAACATTTGTAAATGCTGCTGTGACATGGCCTGTGGGCACTGCAGAAAACCTAGCTGTCAAGTGGCAAAAGAAGAGGGAGCAGTGTAAAGAAAGCCACATGGAGAAATGGAAACAGACAAACTCAGAGCAGGTAGGGAAAGCCAAGCAGAGGTCTGCATGTCCCTGAGCAGCAGCATCGACACATTTTGGTTCAGGATGCAAACCATAGCTGGTTTCTTGAATGAAAGACACAATGGTTTGGCCATACTATAAACACTTTCAATGCTCAACGTTAACCCAGAGACAGACTGCTTGTTAAACTACTACCGTGCTTGAAAACGGCACAGAAAGCATGAGCAGACTCTTCTTTAAGTGAGGTGGTAAAACAAGTCAAAGAAGAGTCCTTCCCGTATTCATCTGGAACCTGGATGGCACAGTTTTCCACACTGCAGCTATAGCAGAAGCTAACAACTGGTTCATGCGCTAACACCAACCAGGATAAAGGGCAAGGTTATTGACCCTCCATGAATGTCCATTACGTGCCAGGCACTATGTAGATGTAGGTCTCACTGATGAAAAAGGCTGACTTCACCATAGTTTACATACAGGGACACTGCCCAGCAATACACAGCAAGTCCTGGCTACTGAAGAAGCCAATTCTTCCCAGGGAGACCAAGGGGTACAAACTCACCTTTCCCTCCTCTCTGGGAATGATGACGTTCTCATAACGATTCCGGCACTGCTTGGAAGACCGGTAGATTCGGCTACAGGAGTTGACAACATCACTGACCAGGTCCCAATTTGGAGTGTGGGCAGGTGACACAATCGTGAGATTCAATGGCAGTTCAAGTAACTGCTTTACAGCCTGGAGGAGAAGGTTTCAGAGCAAACAGGTCAAAACACTTCAAATATATTGGTGCTGTCTTTCCACGGCCAAAAGACACACCACAAAACATTGTGAATCAGCAATGCAGGAGAGCAAACAGCCATGGGAATGCTCGACTCAAAGATAACATAGTCATTCACCTGTAGCAGGGCCCAGTCCTCGCCAATGAGCCAGTCGGGACTGTCCTGGGCAGGCTCCCCAGAGGACTTGACATAGGTAGGCAAAGGCTTGGCGAAGGGTGTCTGCTGCTTCAGCAGCAGGTTCTTCTTCTGCTCCTTGCCTTCACGTCGGATTTTCAACATGCCGGGTGTTGCCCGGTCAAACAAGGATCGTGGCGGGACTACTGCCTCCCCGTGCCGCTGCTTCTTCTTCCTGCCTGCAGCTGAAGAGGGGCTCATTTTAGCAGTGTAGGACACTACGACTTATCCTCACCAGTGGGTAAAAAAAGGAAAGGCACACAAAAGTCATACAGACCAAGAGGCTATGGAAACAACTGCTAAAGTAAGACCACTTTCTTGCGCATACTATTTGTCTATTTGGGGGTTTCAAAACAGTCTCACTATTTAGCATAGGCTAGCCATAAACTCTTAGGATCCCTCTGCCTCAGCATCCCAAGTGCTGGGAATGCAGGTATATGCCACATTTCCCAGCCTCCAGTTATATAGGTTTTCTATACTAACAACCGTAACCATCAAGGCTCCTCCCCTGAAATGGGAGGACCCAGGAACATGGAACAAGAGACAATGGGTGGCCCCTCCTCCCACTCCAGCAGAGTAGGGAGTGCACACCTGATGGATCTGTTTTGTGTCGCTTGCGCTCCTTCCTCACATAGACAGGAGGCAGCTTAGCCTCTGGGATAGGTGTGCTCTCATACATGAGACACATAACTGAGTCAATGTAGATGTCATTGTCGTCCTGAGGAGGAGTGGGTGGTGTCCAGAGCTGCATAGAGAAAGCAGGTTCCATAAGCTGCCAAGTTATGGGAAGGTTAGGCTTTGCTCAGACATTCAAGGAGAGGGGTCAGGTCACATACCGGCATGACTTCTGTCTGTCCATCAGCATCTTCATAAACATACTCCTATGGAACAGAAGTTTAAAACACAACAAAGGCTTTATTTCATGGTACATGCTAAAAATCAAATATTCAAATATGACTGTGGATTTAAAAGTGTGTGCTCTCTAAATCCCAGAAATACCACCCACCGAGGGTTAAATCACTATCAGTTAAGACCTCAATGTGTTAGGACAGCAGTCAGGTGAAGAAAGGAGATGAGTATGAGTGCTACTTTATACCATGCTGTAGGCGTCCTCCCGAGTATAGGTGAGAAGCTCTGCCTCCTCCTGTTCAAGCTGCAGCTGGGCCTCCCTTTCCTGTAGGGACCTAGCATTGCGGGATTCCCAATCCCTCATTGATGCCATCACTAAATCCTGCTAAGAGAAAGCACAGGGAGGTTGCTTCTGATCTCTTCCTTGTGGTCAACTCCCTCGCCACTGTGCACACACATGGCCAAGCCCTGTCTCCCTAAAGGGATGTCTCAGTTCTTAATGCTGTACATCCTCTGCCCTTCTCAACATGTAACCCTGCATCAGCTCCAAGCTATTCAAAACCAGTGCAATGACATCACGGTGAAAAGCAAGCACTCCAGCTGCCTGTGCAGGGCTTCCAAGATCGCTGTCTCAGTAGGGCACTGCTAGGGTTTGGCTTCATCCCTTTAATTCCATGGAGTCATAGTCATCTCAAATCAAATGCAGCACTGAAAATTTTCACTTTCATTATGTTAAACTGACCAAAACTTCATTTACTTACCTCGCTGCTTCTTTCTCTTTCTTGTTCAATGGTCGTATGGAATAATTCCAAGTAATTCAATGCATATTTTTCAATTGGTGTAAGCTATTTCAAAAATACATCATTTTGAACTGGGTTAGTAACAACATAATAGAGATCAATAAAATTCCTCAAAAAATCCTCTCACAAACATTTAATTTAAAAAGTAACTGTTCTTAGTCAAAACAAGCAAAAAATATCTTACAAAAGGTTTTAAATGCTAAAATTCTTAGCTTTAGAGAAAAACAACAACAACAACAAATCCAAACCTGTTCCATAAAGTCAGCCAGCTCCTCCAGCTGGGATGGCTCCTCATCATATCTAGGGCTGTCTGAGTCTGAGGACACAACTACAGTGCTGGACCTGGGGATAGCTTCCTCTGTGGACTTCTGGGCATCTTCCTCCAGATACTCAATGCTTTTGAGGGCCTACAGGGAGAGTGCACTGAGATTTGGCAAATGAAGGAGTTTGTACTGTTACAGTAGACGCCTGTACTGCAAACAAGCAGCAAGCCTCCGGAGGAACTTCCTTTCTTTTAAGACTCTCATACACATGCTGACGGCAGGTATTCCAGTGATGGGAGCTAGCCATGGATCTAAAACTTCTAAAATTACGATCAAGCTCCATGGTAGAACAAAACACTGACAGACATGGGTTTCAGATGGTAACATGCCAAAAGAAACAGGAAAATGAGGCCACCAAAAAATACAGACTCTAAGAATAAGACGGGACTGTGTGGTTTCATCTCAAACCTATATATGGCACTAACCACAGCTTCTGACACGAGGTAGAGTAAAACAAGAGACCTGCTGACAAAAAAACAAACAAAAAACAACAACAACAACAACAAAAAACCCAAAGTCCACAGAAAATTGTAGCACAGGTGCCCAGAACTCATAGCTAACTTTATTAGAATACAAGGCATGTACCTTTAAGTCCAGCACCTGGGAGGCAGAGGAGGCAGATCTCTGAGATCGAGATCAGCTTGGTCTACAGGGTAAGTTGCAGGACAGCCAGAGCTACAGAAAAACCCTGTCTCAAAAAGCAAAATGCAAAACAAAAAATGCTGCTACTGTTCACTTCCTAAGCTCCCAGGAGCACGCATCTGATCATGGCCAAGGATGTAAAGAGAGGTGGTCACATAAGAGACCACTCTTCACTTCCTAAGCTCCCAGGAGCACGCATCTGACCATGGCCAAGGATGTAAAGAGAGGTGGTCACATATGAGACCACATAGCTATGGTAAAAACAAACAAACAAACAAACACAAAAAACAAAAAACCCATGCAACCAGTTTTCAGGGTATTTGGCAAAACCTTCTGTTTAAAAGGTGATCACACTGCACAAGACCCCAAACATCACTCCCAGAAGACAATAAAGGAGGCAGCATGGTGATGTGGATGATACAAAAAGCGTAATGAGGACAACAGATCTGGGGATCTCTGTTTAACAAGATCTAGAACATAAGATATAAAGCATCCAAAAGGACAGTAGGAAAAAGAGAAAATAAAACAACCTTCACCAGGGAACAGACACAGTAAGATGGCTCACCAAGTAAAGGTTTGTGTTGCCAAAACTGATGGCCCGAGTTCAATCCCCGGAACCCACGTGGTGGAAGGAACGGACTCTTGCACTGTATTCTCTGACCTACCTTTTCATCATCTCCTTCTTCTCTGTCTCTCTCCTTTCTCCCTCCTTCCCCCTCACCTATGTTAGAAAATACTGAAGAGGTGGTTCAACAGTTGAAAAGTACTTGCTTCTCTTTCAGAGGACCTGAGTTCAGTTCCCAGTGCCTCCACACTGGAGGGTTCACAACAGCCTGTAACTCCAGTTCCAAGGAAACTAATCCCCTTTTCTGATCTCTGTAGTCACTCACACTTGTGTGCACACACACTAATCACAAACTAAAACACACACACACACACACACACACACACACACACACACACACACACACGCACGCACGCACGCGCGCGCGCACACACACACACAGACACACCCCCCACACACACACAAAAAAAAATTCCAAAATCCAAAAGACTTGACCAAGCAATTAAAAAAAAAAAAATTATTCAGGGGCTGGAGTGAGGCTCAGCAGAAGAGGTTTAAATAAAGCCCAGGTTTTCATCCCCAGAAAGGGGCAGGGGAGAAGACCTTCATGGCCAGCAAACCCATGAAAAGGTGTTCAGATTCACTACTCAATAGCAAGGTGCAAAATAAAGCTACCATGTAAGACCATGAGCCTAAGAGAAAGGCCAGGCAGCTGAAGCCCTGGGCGATGCACAGCAGCTGCAGCACTTGGATACCACTGAGATATCCCTTTTAGCTCTATTCACTAGTCATGTGTTCAAGATATGCTGGCCAGAGACTCACCTTAAGGCCTACATTCAGTAGGAACGCATGTACATGCTCACCTAGTCACTGCAAAAAGCACACTTCAAAACAGTCATCCATATACAGGTCTAATGAGCAATGTGGTAAGTTCATAAATATCATTATCCAGAATGGAGACATACATTACTGCCACATGAAACAAAGAGCAGACCTAATGCACAGAATTCCATTCATATCCAGGTCAAAATAGGCAAATGTAGTAAGATGCCACAGGAGCAGTCACTTCTGGAAAGGGGTGGCTAAAGGAAGGAAGACGGACTTTCTGAATAGTTCACTTTTAGAATCAGAAAGTAGCTGACCATCACCACTGTTGGTAAAGACAAGCTATGATAGCATGGAGCACAGGCCAATAGCAAACCAGGTCGTTGACACACACCATCACTCATGGCTTTTGCAGCAAAGTAAGCACCACCCTAGTCAAACAGCAAGATGAGAGGTGTGGCAGCTTCCCTGGGGAGGGCACTCAAAGAAGGCATGGAGAACTGGGTCTGGGGAGGAAAGAACCCCTTCCCTTCATTTGAGGCTGTGGTAGAGAAGAAGTATTCAGCAATCAGGGGGCAAGTAAGGTCAAGCCAGGAACAGGAGGGAGGGGACATAAGTAGCCTGCAGTTATCTGCTACATCCCTATACAGATGGCCACTGCACAAGATCCATGTGTGTAACTCCAAATGTTCCAGTGCCTGCAGTAAAAAAGTAGTGCGTATGAATCCAAAACATTACACCCTAAAAAGGCACCAACATGAGAGATGCTAAAGAGAGACATTCCTGGGCCTCATCTAAGTCTTCAAACTTAGCTACGCATCTTACATGGACAGTGCATTCAACACAGGTGAGCTGTGCTACTAGTGATCAGGGGCCAAAAGGGACTGGGTGATTCTTTGAGTCAGGGGAGGAAGAAGTAAGACAGTTCAGTACTAATGGGAAGAGGACAATGGCTGTCATCCTCTCCTCAATTCCCTGATACCTCTTTACAGTTGAAACAGAGCAAGGACAGCAGGAAGGCTGACGGATCAAGGGAGGGGAAAATCATGTAGAGACTGAGTACTCAGAAGGCAGGTGAGTGAAACCATACACACATAGTCAAGACTCAAATAAAACATTCAATGGTCAAACAAGCCTTATGGTTGACCATATTTCTCCTCACCTCTATGAAAGGTCTTGCAATCTTGGGTGCAATGGTTTCGCTGACAGAGGGTTCCTGAGAAAGCACCACGAATTCTTCAGCTTTCACAGGAAAGCCGGCATCATCCATGGGCGAGTAGACTTCAAACAGCTCCTGGATAGTTCGCTGGACACAAGCAATAAGCACAATCATTTCCATGAGCCTACACAATCCTGTACTTGACCTGAGCCTTGGGCATCATAAAAAACCCACCAGAGAATCATCCCTCATTAGTGAATTCAATGTGGCATTCCTCACTGAGGAAGTTGGAAGGTGAGACAGGGTCTCCCTATGTAGGCCGGCTGATTTCCAAAGTATCATCCTCCCGCCTCAACATCCTGAGTGCTGAACTACAGCCCTGCACCACCATGCCCAATCATTGAGGATTCTTCACAAATGAGAGCTACCTGAGTCAAGAATGCCATCGAGTAGTCATTTCCCTGAGCAGCTACTTCCCGTATCAAATCTTTAGTTCCATTTTTCAACAATTTCTCTTCAATAGAATTGCCACTGACAAGTCTACAAAAGGAAAAAAAAAAATTGTATACATATACAGATGAAATAACAGTTAAGTCACCTAGAAACACATGCCAATACCAGGCATAGATGTCCAGTTTGTAGCCAGGAAAGCAGCAGATGCTTCACATGCTGATCAACACCCACCTATTAAGCCACTATCTGTCAATCTCTCCAACCTCAGCTCTAGTAAGCTCTGTAGTCTTTGGCGCAACCCTCTGCTTGCCAATGTTTCTCCCACCACATCCAAATTAGACATGTCTCACTCAGTCCTGAACTCATCCATACTCTCTGACTACAACAGGCAGAGTGATTCTCTGACTTGCCTAGTGAGAGACTTAAGAAATGTCCCTATTCTAACTAAGTATCAACCAGTTTCCATGTCTCCTGAAAGCTTCTGGGTCAACAGAAGATGCTCTTTAAAAAAAAAAAGAGAGAGGAGAGGAGGGGAGGGGAGGGAAGGGTAGAAAAGAGAGAGAGAGAGAGAGAGAGAGAGAGAGAGAGAGAGAGAAAGAAGGAGGGGAGAGGAGTACTGTGGGTGTGTTGGGTGTTGTCCCCACTTAACAATGGAATAGACAGTCTCAGGGTAGTGCCCCAAGCAGGCCCCATCACCCACAGTCTATTATTTTCTATAATGTTCACTGCTTTGTTTCAAAATCTACTTTTAAAACATTTTATGTATGTAGGTGTGTTTTGCCTGCATGTATGTCTGCACTATTTGCATGCCTGGTGCCTATGAAGGCCAGAGGATGGCAGAGGATTCCCTGAGGCAGCTGGTGAGCTGCTATATGGGTACTGGGATTGAACTTGGGTCCTCTGGAAGAGCAGCCATCTCTCCATTTCTGCTTGCTTGCTTTTAGTATGTTAAATTTTCACAGGGATGAAAAGAACAGTGAGAATTTTCCAAGAAAGAAAAAAAAAAAAAAAAACTCAAATAGAGAACATAGGAAAAAAGTAACCAACTGGGAAATGGAGAGATGGATCAGTGTTTACAAGAAAAGAGCTGGCTGCTCTTCCAGAGGATCTGGGTTCAAGTTCCAGCATCCACATAGCCGCTCACACCTGTCTGTAACTCCAGTTTCAGGGTACCCGACACCCACGACAAAACACCAACGCACACAAAAATAAAATATGTTTTTTAAAAAAGTGACCAATCAAGTCCTGCTGTTTCATCCATTAATGCAGGTTCAGTATACACAGTTGATTAAGTATGAGCATGAGGAATGGGGAAAAGTCACATTCTAATCTAAGATTGCCACTAAGACAATTTTATTTCTGTCCACCTTTGGTTTATAGGCATATGAACACTCTGCGAGCTCAGAACAAGGTGGTACCTGTGGTGATATTTTGTGTGCTCTAACAAATAAAGCTTGCCTGAAGATCAGAGTGCACAAGTACGCCACTAGTTAGCAATAGAGGCCAGGCAGTGGTGGCTCACACCTTGGAGTGATGCACTTTAATGTCAGCACTAGAGAAATGGAGACAAGAGAGATGGCTGGGCAGAGAGACGAATATAAAGCAGGACAGTAGCAGCTCCCTCTCTCTCTTAGGCTGAGGTGACAAGGTAAGGAGTGGCTGTGGCTTGCTCCTTTGTCTCTCTGATCTTTCAGCATTTACCCCTATATCTGACTCCAGCTTTTTATTATTAAACCAATTAGAACTCATGTTACAGGTACCGCCTTACACTCATGTAATAATAGCACATACATGAGGTGGGTTGGGTCTATAAAGAAAAGATGTCACTATGTAGCCCAGGCTGGCTTCTTCAAACGCATGATCTTCCTTGTCTAAGCCTCCTGAATGGTGGCATTTTAGCATAATCACCATGTCCTGTGTGGGTAACTTTTTTTTTTTAATGACAGAAACAGCTGGGAAGAAGACAGAATACAAGCACACAGGCATATATGTGCCACAACTCGTTTGTGGAAGTCAGAGAACAACTTGTTATCACTACTGTCACTAAGAGTGACAATACTCCTTCTACCCTGTAGACCCTGGAGATTGACAGCTGAGCACATGGGTCCTGTGGGTGACTTTTTTTTTTTTTTTTTTTTTTTAACAGATCTTTGTATAATGTGGCCAAAGCAAAGTAAGAAGCCATCTGCATCAGATCAGCTGTGCCTGTTTGCAACAAATCACCATGAGTGGACCTATCAACTACTGTTGTTCTCTCAGAACGACTGGGAGAGGGTCACAGGACTCTCATCTTTGTCTAACTGCACTAACTGCATGTACAGGGGCTAGAGAGTATATAGGCCCAGGGAAGATGGGAAGAAGGGACTCCATGTATGCAGCTATGCAGAAGTTGCCATCCTCCATCTATGCAGCTATGCAGAAGTTGCCATCCTCCATCTATGCAGCTATGCAGAAGTTGCCATCCATTCTAGGGTACAGCTGCTGCTTTGAGGTTACCCACACTCCTGTAAGAGAACACTCTCGCTCTGTAAGTAAGCCCAATAAACTCATCTGCAATGTTTCCCAAGTTAAGCTTTCGTGATATCAAACTTTGGTTTGTCTTCAGGGCCTTCCTTATAAGGAGGCAGATAGGAAGAATTCTTGCAATATGTGTGTTTTAATCACTGTCTGCCTTTTCCAACCCCTTCCTCAAGGCAGCCAATGCAAAGGCTATCAGCAAAATGCCTGGGCATACCCGGACAGGCCTTTGATGTGTGCAGCATGAGGTCAAATTCTGTCTGTCGTGACATGCTAAGCCGCAGTTGCTCTGTTTGCTAAGAAGCATGAAGAAGCTCCCTATGAACATGCTTTCCTTCTGCCTGCAACAGGTATATGGCTGCACCCTAATGGGTGCTCCCCATTCCAGCTGCAATGAACAACCTCATTGTGGTTATGACAGGATAAAGGCCACAGCAATTTAATCCAGCGAGTCTTCTCACGCTGCTTTCAGAAGGGCTGAGGCAATCCCTGTGCCCCACAGACACAGCAGCTTCCATTATTAGACTCAGTTTCTCTTAGATATGCTGTCTGTCTGTGGCCTGAAGACACTGCATGTTTAACCTGAGTATCATGCTACCCCACAGTGGGCTGCATCTTTTTCAGACTGTGACACTTAGAATTGAGTATTCATACTCCTCAGGGACAGGGAGGTCTAGCCCCACTTTTAAATAAGAGCACCTTATTTTTCAACTCAGGAGACTAATCGGATTTTTGCCTTAAGAAGTGTAAGTCACTCCCTCCAATTTATCATTTACTTGCTTATTTATTATATTTTCCTTCAACAGCCAACATGGAGCCCATTCATCTTTTGCCTATCTAGACTATGTTGTGATCCTAAGCAGGTAACAGTGACCAGCCCCATCCTCTCACTTAGACCAATTAAGAAAGGGTCTAGCACACTCACACAGACTTAAAGACTATAGTAGAATATAACAACCAGAAATTTCAAAGTGAGCCATGGGCCCTTCTGTCCTCTCAATTAACTGTGAATGGCCAGTTAATGAGATATATCTAAAGTCTTTCAACAGATACTTTGTATTTTATAATTCTTTCTTTTTTGGGGGGGGGGTGTAGAGAATTTCAAAACAGGGTTTCTCTGCATTGCTTTGGAGCCTGTCCTGGAACTCCCTCTGCAGATCAGGCTGGCCTCAAACTCATAGAGATTCGCCTGCCTCTGCCGCCTGAGTGCTGGGATTAAAGATGTTCACCACTAAAGCCCAAGTTATATTTTATAATTCTTAAAACAACACAAATATAGACTTGTGCTCTCCAGTTATTCTAAAAGAGATGCAAAATGTGAGCAATGAACACCAGCAAGCCAACAACCAGACCTCAGCTACCCAGCTGATTACAAATTCAAGCAAATGTCAAGTACAAAGACCAAACAGAACAGCAGCACTAGAAATATGTCTAGTAAATTTCAGTTATGTAGGAACTTGTAAAATTCAACGGCAACATAATACATTTCGCCTACCTCTTATACTGAATTCCTGGACCCATGACCTCTACCAAGTTCATTATGTACAATTCTGTAAGTTGGCCAGGATTATCATCACCTGTATATATGGATGTCCTTGCACCTTCCAATTCTATCACACCATTCCTGGGCTTTGGCATCCATAACAGGATTTAGGTCATTGTCATAAAACACCACGGTGTCAGCCTCAACAAGGTTTATGCCAGTGGCACGGCTGTGGGTGGAGAGGAGAGCACAGAAAACCCGCCTGTCTCTGTTGAAACTCCTCATCAGCTCCTGAGAGGAAACAAAGTGCCTGGGTTAGTCTTTCTGGAGAGCACTGGGAGAGATTGGATACTTTCTGATTTGTCCCATGTATAACATGTTGCCCTGGCTCTCCTGAATGCATGCGGTTTCTTCTATCCACAAGCATCTGAATGTCGTGTTTTGAGAATACAGGCATCATGTACATAAGATGGCCTGCCCTATCTAGCAGGCACTTGCTGTCAGCCCAATCTGTAGGCCCCACAAGAAAGCAAAGTCTTGCTAGGGAGGGAGCTGTGCTTTCTCCTCTATCCTCAGGCAATGCCAGGGCACTCTACAGGCAAGAAGCCCCTGGAGTAAGGCTGAGGAAGTACTAAAAGATCTCTCTAGCCATTTGGGACAATAAATTATAATGAAAACGTGAATACTTCTCTTCTGTAATTTCTATTCCAAAACAACTGAAAAGTTGACCAATCCTCTCCCTTCAAATAACAACCCAATTTTCTATACCAGTAATAACAAAATAGGCTCTTTTCTATTTTCATCTACGTTATGTACCTTCTACTTGTACCATATACTCAGGCTTATACTGAGGTACTTCTGGTAAAAACCTTCTAGGCTGTCACATGGACCTGTGAAGACAGTTTGTGGTATGCCACCCAGTAGACCTTCTTTGTGTACTTTCTTCTGCAGAATATACACTGTCACTGACCACAGCTTACTATGAGTATTTCTAGTGAACAATTTTATGTACCAATAATGAAGTGAGACATTACTGCTGTTGTGCAGAAGCCCTGGACAGGGAGCACTAGATCAAATGTCTATCCATCTCAGGTTGGCAATCGTGCTGCTTTCTGGAAAGTTATGCTAAGGAGGCTCCTACCAGCACTGTCTATTAAGCAAATGTTAAAAATTAGCAAATATGGCAGGCAAAAGCAGTACATATACTTTTCAATTTGTATTTCTTTTTTTTTTTAAATTGTATTTATATTTTATGTACATGAGTGTTCTGCATGCATGCCTGCAGGCCAGAACAGGACACCAGATCCTATTTTAGATGGTTGTGAGCCACCATGTAGTTGCTAAGAATTGAATTCTGGATCTCTGGAAGAGCAGCCAGAGCTTTTAACCTCTGAGCCTCTGTAGCCTTCAATTTGTATGTCTTTTAAGTCAATCTAAAAAGCACTCATATATTTGCTACATAGCCACCTCTTAAATCTTAAAGTATGTCAGTACTAGCACAATGTGACTACAGATTATCCCTATTTATTTGTTCTAAGACGTGCTTGTTTGGGGGAGGGAAAAAAAAAATATCAAGAAAAGAATCAGTCTGGAGTGTAGATGTGCCTGAATGCTAGCTAGAAGGGGTATGGGACACTGACCTCACAGCTGTAGCTAATGAGGCCTGGGTTCTACAATTCAGGGTCGCACCATGTAATCACCATGACAGAAGATTATTTCTTACCTGCCGTTGTTCACTGTTGGCATTTTCATCAATCCTTACATAGGTGAGATAATGGAAGTTCAAGAACATCTCTAAAATGTCTAGCATAAGAACCATCTGAGATAAAATCAATACTCGACGTCCTTCAGATTTCAGTTTCTGTAGCAGGATTGCTAAAGCTTCTAACTTCCCTAAAAAAAAAAAAAGCAAGAAAGAACAGGAGTCTTACATTCCAGAACAAGTGTTTCTCACTTCATAATCCGTGCCAACAGGGTCTGTCTGTCATACCTGAGTCGAACTGTACCAGCCTCAGCTCTGGGAACTGCAGTGAGCGTAGAGTTGTCAGCTGCTGCAGCTGCTGGTGGTAGGGGCGGGTGTGCTCCCTCAGGCACTGCCTCAGAGCTTGCAACCTGTTGCTATACAGTGAGGGTGGCCTCGCCACCCACAGGGAAGGTGGTGTAGCCACTACTGGAGGAATCACACAGGCCACCCTGAGGAGCAGAAATCATGTGTGGTCATTATGTGGCACCACTGAGCCTCTGGCAGCCGTGAGGCTTCTAGGCAAGGACAGAAACCTCTGACAGTGTGTATCGCCAAGCAAGCAGCCTGAGGCCCTGATTCTATCACTGCAAGGTAGCATCATCTTTCACAGCTAAAGGGCACCACCCCAAGACAACGTCCATCAGGACAGATCTAAACATAAGCACAGGACATTCTCCAGACCACAGCCATTGGCTCAGATATTCTTGCTGGGACTCTTGGGACAGAAGTAAATTGTCTCTGTACACATACCTTCTAAATGCTGCAGGTGACATGTAACCGAGAGGGGTCAGACCCAGAACACCCTGCAGGCAGACACAACAGCAAGGGCATGGCCAACTTGATACTAACTGCTAATAGTAGTCATCTATACCAGAAAGCCTTTCCCTGGGTATTAGCTGAAGCACAGTTTTAAATTTTATTTATAAACTTTTAATTTTTTTTTTAACTTTATTTAGATGGGGTAAAACAATAGCTCCAGGCCAGCCCATCACTAGGTAACTCTGGCTGGCCTGAAGCTCATAGGTATCTATCTGCCTGCCTCTGTCTCCCAAGTGCTGAGATTTAAGGTGTATACTATCATGCCCAGGTATTTTTACTTTTAGTTATGCTCATGCACTTGTGTCTATGTAAGGGTTTGTACCCCCGTATGCAGTGCCAATGGAGGCCAGAAGATGTCAGATCTCCTGGAGCTTGAGGCACTGGTGAACTTTTTAATGTGGGGGCTAGGAACCAAGCTAGGGCCCTCTGCAGAAGTAATGTAGGCTCTTAACTGCTTAGTTGTCTCTCCAGCCCCTGAAGCTGGTCTTGGTGATTTGCTCCTAAGTCCATCTCCACTGACGCAGCCCTCTGTGATGTATAAACATGATCAGCATTTCAAAGACAAACAAGGGCATGAGAACAAATGACTGCCTGGAAAGACCTGGCACAGGTGACTCAGTCCAGGAAGGACTCCCTGCCCTATTCTTCACTGACTCACTGACCTGAGACCTGGAAGGCAAGCTCTGAACGCTGTGCTCAGCCACAGTAATGTGACATATCAAGGCCTAGGAGGAACAGTGTGGTTGGCTATGGGTGGTGCCTAGCCCACTGGGGCTGCTCTACTAATTAGTTCTGAATTCAACTTTTCAATGCTTCTGAGTAGCATATGGCTAGTTTTGTGGATCAGTTTTCTAAAAGAGCCAGCTAATAACCTAATAATCAGGCTCTCTGGTCCCAGAGATAAAGACTCCAAACTACTTCAAACCCCCTAAGAAACTCAAAAGGACAACCTGGGAGAAAGCAATTGAAAATAAGATTAAAAAAAAAAAAGTTCAAGGCAGGCAGTGGTGGCACATGCTTTTAATCCCAGCAGTAGGGAGACAGAGGCAGAGGCAGGTGGATCTCTGTGAGTTTGAAGCCGGCCTGGTTTACATAGAGTTTCTGGATAAGCCTCCAAAGCTACAGAGAAACCCTGCCTTGAAAAACAAACAAACAAACAAACAAACAAACAAACAAACAAAACTAGTGCAAAGAACGCAGAACTACAGAATGTGGTGACTCACACCAGGAGGAGTTCAGGGAAAGCCTTGGCTAGCTACATGGAATTGAAGCCAGCCTGTGCTACATGAAAACCAAAATTTAAAAGAAAATTTCTGGTGTGAAGCAGAGTGAAGGAACAAACACGAAAGGATAAAAATATTTTCCTGCATACACTAACTCACCTGTCAAGGACATCCTGAAGAGATTCTTGACGCAGACTCAATGTCACAATCAGATCTCCTTTACTTTTTGAGGCTGACATGTAACAGTTTGCTGCTCTGGAACCCTTCCCCAGGTTGCTATCCAAAGACCAGCACAAAGGCCTCTTCCTTCTGCCGGGTAGGGAACAAATCCTCAGCAAATCTCTGCCATACACTGGAGCTTGGGAACAGCGCCGGTCATTGACAAAATGCATCTGATCCAACCGTTCCTTCAAAAGTCTGCTTTTTTCCTCCTTGACCAAAAATGTCAGAAGAACATGACAAAAAAAAAAAAAAAAAAAAAAAAAAGAAAAAAATATTTGAGAAAAAATCTGACAAAGTCATTTCACTAAACACTTTGGGAACTGAACTGTTACACACACATTCACTTCAACATCCATGGTCTACTATTATACTACTAGCATAAGAAATGAAGAGGCAGAAAGCTTTTTCTCTCTCTTCCCAAAACATAGAGACATTTATAACCAAGGAAAAAGACAAGACAAAAAGGAATAAAGACTTGATGTCTGCAGTCAGAGGCCCAGGTCAATTTCTTTCACTGGGAGTGAGTGTTAAATCAAGGCTCTAATTCAAAAACTCAAAAACTGAAAAGAACCCACTGGAGCCTTGGCTGCCATAGAAAAGCTCCCAAAGGTTCACACTGCATTTGCCACTGTGTGCCCCGCATCTAACCCTTACCTGGGTGGGCCCTGCAGCAGGAGAAGCTGGTTTGGAAGCCAGCCCAGGTTCTCCAACAGCCATAGTGCTCACTGCTACTCGACCCGGAACACCAACTACAAATGTAAAAGCAAACAGCTGAAGGGATGAGATGAGGCTGTGGTTTAATGGAATAGCACTTGCCCAGAATGCTTGAGGAGGTCAATCCCTAAAACCCGTGTGCTCCTTGCCCACCCCCCAAAAGAGGGGAGAAAAAGGGGGGGACCAGAAAAGGAAAACCAGTATGTTTTCCATTCCCAAAGGCGGATGGCCTGAAATCCCAAGAAGATTAAAGGGAGCTGGCTCTAAGGGTCTAGTGCATCAAAGCTATGTCCAGAACTGGAGTGAGGACTGTTCTGAAACAGACAGATCACATACCTGTCCCTGCCCAAACCAGCCTCATACCCTCCTTTGTCCTACATGGGTGAAAAACCACAGGTCATCAGCATATAGTGCATACTGGCTCCTTACTTGTCCATGAATCAAACCCACCCACCAGTTCTAATATACCGAGCAATTCCAGGCAAGGATTAGGCCTTAGAGAAGCTGGCAAGAGAAAAGGTCAGAAACTGGGAACCCAGCTTTGGGCATAGACTAACTAGAGCAGTGTGAAAATCCTGCACCACCAAGTACATGACACTCTCTACTCTCAAGGAGCTCTAGGCACACCTACTAAATATTTTGTGGTTCCTAAGATTTCTTTCTTTTTAAAAAAAAATGTGTATGTGTGTGTGTCTGTCTGTCGGTCTGTCTGTCTATGTATCAGTGTTTTGCCTGCATGTATGTATGTGTGCCTGGTGCCTGCAGAGGTCAGAAGAGGGTGACAGATCCCCTGGGACTAGAGTCACAGATGTCTGTGATCCACCATGAGGTTGCAAGGAAACAAACCCAAGTGTTCTGCAAAGCAACGAGTACTCTTAACTGATGAGTCAACTCTTTGACCCCCCAGAGCTTTTATTAGAATGTAACAGAGGGGTTTGGTCATATTCAACCAGTACGTTCGGGAGCAAAACAAATAAACCAAGCTTATGCCATGGCACTTGTGGAAACCAGACTATCACAAATAAGGTTTGACATGCAAGAAGGCACATGGCCTGAGGTGCATGGCCCCTCCCAGTCACTCCAAATGAAAAGTCAAGAAGTTCTCACCAAGCCCTCCTCCTGTTCAGAACACCCTACCTTGTGGGGTCAAGGGTGCGGGGCTAGGGCCACTGGTTGGGGGCTTGCTTCCCAGGGCACCATGCACAGCGCCTGCCTGAGACACGGTCTGCATCACCACGGGGCCAGGGGCTCGAAGGTAGGGCTGCCCAGGGGCTGACACGATCTGGAGTACACTACCTGCAATCACACGTCCACCAGGGGCATCAGTAACAGGCGTGTGCACAGTATAGGAACATGCTAGCCACTCTCAATGGTACAATTAACAAATGAGTCAGTATGCTGCACACACACAGTCACATTTATACAAGCAAATATATCCACAGCTCAGTAACTCTGACAAAGGAGGGGACATTTTGAAAATCCTAGATAGAGACAGAAATCCATATGAGGGGAGTTTGCTTTATACCACATCAAGAAAAGACCACTAATCCTGCACACAGACAGGTGCATATCCATTGAGGACCACAGTTATCCTAAGGCTGTGATGGTCACAGAAACACTCCCAGACCCATGTAGCTAGCCATTGCCAAAGGGATGAAAAACTACCAGAAAAACTACCTGGGCTTAGCCCAGGTGCCCATGATGACTCTGTTGCTGTTCTTCAAGAGCCTGTCACTTTTCTATTATGTGTGCCCAAACCTTGTTATCAAATGTGTGACAGAGAACAAATATCCACCAACTACATTCATGGATAGCCTCTGAGTCTTAGATCCTAAGTCCTGTGGAGACTGGCATTAAAGTGTCACGAGAAGCAGTCGTCCAGCAAGAATACAGGGCAGAGTCTTTTGGAGTGGCTCCTGGGGTGGGGTGCAGAGAAGCTAGTGCTGCCTTAACCTGAAGGTAAGCAGCCAATCATCACCTGGTGCTGGATGTAGCCAAAGAAGCTGCAACTGTCGTCACATAATACTGAAGGTTAATTTTAAGGAATTACTCAAGTTTTACTTACTACCTCCATTCTTTTGAAAGCAGTAACTACACATTCTTAACCAAAGGTATGAGAGGTTTGGATCCCAGAGTTAAAAATAAAACTTTAATCTGGCTCAAATCTTGAGATCTCAGTTACAAGGCTGAGGCAGAAGGATGGCTTGATCTCAGAAGTCACAGATTAGCCTAGGCAACATAGTAAGAACCCAACTGACAAGATAGGTGGGTAGAGCATTTTCCTTAGATAAATTGCCAGTCTTTGGCACATTCATATTAGAAAGAACAGCAGACACTGGTGGCGCACATCTTTAATCCCAGCACTTGGCCAAGAGGCAAAGGCAGGCAGATCTCTCTATGAGTTCAAGGCCAGCCAGTCTGGTCTACAGAATGAGTTCCAGGAAAGTGAGAACTGTTACACAGAGAAACCCTGCCCCCCGCACCCCGCCCCAGAAAAAGAAAGAAAGCAATAAACATTTCTATTGACTTAACAAAAGAGGGAAGGAAACTCTTCTCAAAGAGCAGATGGTACTGATTTTAAAAAAAAAAAAAAAAAAAAAGGCTATCAATTATTTAGGGCACTGCCAGGTGCCTCGTGAATGTCATCTCATCAATCCTCAACAACCCAAAATGTGAGACTTGGTGCCATCACTTCTGCCACCCAGACAGGTTTTCAAATGCAGTGCTACACCATTGGCATTCCTCTGTCCTTGTCAACTTAGTATCAGCTGGTTGTCTCTTACCTTGCAGCTGCAGAGGCTGGCCTGCTGTTAGCTGCCGCAGCTGGCTATGTGACAAAGTGAACTTGTTCCCCTGGAACTGCAATGTCACAGGTGTCTCTGGCTGGGCAACACGGCTCTGTGGCCCTGCAATGGATGCCAGCTGAGCTATTTTCACTACTTCCCCACCTGTCAAAACACAGAAGAAGAGCTGAACCAACATCACTTGGAGTGAAGTTATGGACGGTTATACAACAACCACTTACTATAGATAATGACTGCCTATACCATGCTCAAGTGTCTTCAAAACACTAGTCAGGTATTGCTTTCTATCACTTAAAAAAGTCATTTTAAGACAAAAGAAAAAATACTATTAAATATCAGACTTTAGTGGTTAATCTATTTAACCACAACTGGCAGGGACTTTCAGTACCAACTACTACTCAACAAACAAAGAATAATTTTATTTTTCTCTACAAATAAAAGGAAAAAAAACAGTGAATGTCAAAAATTATCATAAACTATTTGCATTAAATTGGAAACTCTTCAGAGAACTTAAAAAAGTATGTGTCCAGAAAATAAGATCATCTTCACTGACATAAAACAACAAACTTTAATTGCACATACTTTTAAGTCTAGGAAAGCTAAAATAAGTAAGTCAGACCTAAAACTCTGAGTTTACACTAACTCAAATGAGTTCATAGCAAATGATCAGAAGCTTAAAGGCTTTTTACCCAAAGGGTGCTATCCAAGTTCAAATGCTCCTCTCCCAAGAAAAATCCATGCCAGGGTTAGTAAAAGTGCCATAAGGAGAACAGTTAGTAAAAAGACTAGCAAACTGCCTGAGATGCCTTGCACACAGAAAAACTGTGCACAAGGAAGGGGAAATGAAAATCAGAGACAGATTTATACAAAGACACTTAAATCTCCCATCAGCCCTCCTAGATAGGTAAAGCCAGTTGAATCACTCTCTTCACAGACTGCTACAGATAAGTCCTCCCATACTAATGAAACTCTCATCACCTATAGAAACATGAGGTACACGCAGCTTTCTCCTCTGTGCTACTGCCTAGGACAACCACTACTCCCCACTGCTGATCACAGAAGAGATTTCCAGTCTCCCCTGATGCTTTTCCCTCCCTTCCCAGTTTTCCAAAAAGGCCTCAATGTGATTCTGCTACATTGTAAATAAGAAACATTTTATGATCTATAATACTTTAAGTTGGCATAATTTCCATAGTAGGCTGGATAATGGTCTGTAGAAGATCTGGAAACCTGCTAATCCCATTGCCGGCAGTACAAAATTCTGAGTTAGGAAAAAAATTAGTAACAATTAGCTATTTTAGTCACTGAATTATTGAGAAATGTCTCTGTTGACCAAACATTCATGCCAAGTTTAAACTTGGAAAAATGTGAGAAACCAAAAAGAACTAACAGTATCTAGAAACCTAATGCTAGTTCATGTAGTCTCACCATCTGCACCGCAGAGTGGACCCCAGCACTGCTGGGGCAGAACTATGGCTACGGCTATGTGGAGATGCTAGCCCTGCACACAAGTGCAGCACAGGAGAAAAACAGAGCTGATTAAATGGGGAGAAGAAAGAGCAGAACAGAGCAGGGTCCTGGACAATGACCTCTGGCAAGGCCCCACCATGACAGGCATCACACTCCAGGCCTGGACTGAGGGACAGACAGAGGCAGTGGACAGCAAAGGCTCTTCAGACATCCCGTGTTTCTGACACACTGCTCCAAGGCAGTGAGAGCAGACTCTGGACAGTAAGTCCACTTACTGGGCAAGCGGGCCTGGGCCTGCGAGGTAAGCACCAGCCGCTGGGGCGGTGCACTCTGCCCGGCCACCAGCGAGGGGGCCTGGGGCGGGGGCAGGGGTGGGCCTGGGGTGGAGGCCTGGACAGCGGTCTGAGCCCGCAGTTTCGAAGGATGGGCTGGGCCTGCTCCTGTGCTGGAGGTCGAGGTGGGTTGGTGTCGAGGCGCACCGACGGAAGCCTGAGAGTTCTGAAACGGGGCTGCTGCTGCTGCAATCAATAAGGTTGTTTTGTGCAAAGCTGTTAGAGGTTCTTTATAACACGCAGTATTTTACAACCGAATGTTAAAGAAATTACATAAACATTATTTCACAGTCTCTCAAATGAGAAGCCCACTCTTAGGAAAAAAACATGGAGGGGCTGGTACAGTCCTTAGGTTGAGAGAAACTTAAGTCTGCCTGTTGCCAATCATTAAGGCTTCCTGGAAGCTGACAGAACACACCAGGAAAACATCTTGAACCAGAAACGAGCTGTCAAATGGTCCCAGCTGTTAGAGAGCACTCTGTAAACACAAAGAAGCACCCACACACAGCAGTACAGAAACCTTTGCACTGCTGTTTTCAGATGAGGCTACAAGACTACTTCTAGGCCTTTCCCTGCCTCTTTACCATAAGTGAAGCTGAAACAATAGCACCAAATGCAGCAGGAAGGCTCAGAACTTTCCTCAACAACCTTGACATACTTTAAGAAAAACACTCTGCAAAGGCCCCATCACCTGCTCAGCTACTACAGTGAACTTTCTGCTAGAGCGAAAATCCAGGCACAGTGTTGTTTGCCTGGAAATCCCAACACTCAGGGGACTGGAAGGCAGAAAAATTGTGAGTTCTAGACCATCCTGAGCTACATAGTAAGATCCTATCTTGGAGAAAAAAAAAAAAAAAAAAAAAAAAAAAAAAGAAGAAAAAAGTGTCTTCAATTATCAAGATTTGCAGGCAGCACTTTTGCAGGCCATTCGAAGGTTTCCAGACCCTACAGCAGTGGCTATAACACTAGGTAGGCCAGGAACAGAGAGTGCCAGCAGCTTTCCCACAGTCTTCCACAAGAGAGAGCTGTTTGATTATGTAAGATACCTTTTGCATCTGGGTTGGCAGAAAAGGTAGCAATCGGTGGCCGTCCTCGAACCTGGCCCTGTGGGGCAGCAGTGGCTGCATTGGTGGTTGCCATCCGAGGTGGATGTGTGCTGGGGAATGCCACGGTGCGACCCTCGGGCTTCTGGCCGTACTGCACAGGCTGAAATAACCTAGATGCCCATTGGCCCAAGCAGAAGACACACAATATCACCACAGCGCAGACAGCATGGGTTCTAGAGGACTGTCCCTCAAAGACCAGCTGGGAAGGCAGGTTAGAGAGGCATGGAGCAGGAGCAAGGTAGCTCCAAGTAACAGTTGCCAAGAAGCTTGCATCAAGCCTGTGGGAACTGCTGACAAACTCTGCACTCAAAAGTAAGACCTCTCTCTCTCTCTCTCTGTCAAGGATACTGTTTTCTCAGTTACTAGATATATGTCAAAGTATGCTAAGAGAAAAACACCTCTGGCATGTAACATCCATGTGATAACTACAGTCTAGAGTAAAAGCAAAGAAAAAGCAAACTCTCTACTAGTACATGTGACAAGACAGCTTATGAAATGGACAGAACTAGCAGGAGCTGGGAAGGTGCACAAAGGGCCCGGCGAGGCAGCTGATTCTAGTTTGATCATGGAGGTATAAGTTCTCTGATCTAGAAAATGGAAGGACAATCAAGGAGCCAGCCATGGAAACCTTTCAACAAAGCCCAGTAAGTACAAGTAGAAGGCCTTGTCTGTGTTCACATGGCTATAGGTTCCCTGTAGAGGTCTGTCAGGCTTGAGCTGAGCTGCTAAGGATGGCAAACAGGTCACAGTCCCAAGGAAGCCAAGTCTGAAAAAAAGCTAGAAGAGTGGGCTTCTGATCTGTACAAATGCCCCCTTTATTCCTTAAAAAAAAAAAAAAAAAAAACAACTATTTCCCATTTTCCTTTTTCACCCAAGCACAGGACTCTGCCTCTTTCTCATCACTGGGTTTCGTCTGTTCAGAACATTTGTATTTACATCCTGATTTTAGCACCTATGTCTCCTGCCTCATATGCTCTCACCCCGAATCATCATTTGTATCAATGCCATGTCATCTGTAAGAGCAATGACGTCACCTCATGCGGCCCTTGCTCTTGCCCATGAGCATACTCTGCACTCTTCCCAATAAGAGGTCTGACCTGGCCATGCCAGTCACTGGCAAATCAGACTGCAGACTGTTCTCGGCCCTGATGTCTCCCCAAATCCTAAAGCTTACTTTTAAAGAAACCCCACACACACACACAAAAAAGTGACTCAGGATGTACTGCCTCAGTTAGGGAATCTTGTTAATGTAGCTGTGCTGGCTAAAACCAAGGACATTGTCAAGAACACAGCTTTTCTCATTACTACTGACTGCCTTGGCTAAGCTAGAGGAAGGGACTGCTTATGGCCCAGACCCAATCAGCAAAAAGTTCTTGAAGTAGAGGATATGCCAGAGGCTGCTTCTAACCCATCCTTGTACCTGCTGGCCTTGAGCTTCATGGCTGCTGGCCGGGCTGTCGGAGGTGGTGAAGCAAAGACTTCCTCCATGAGTTTCCGAGTCACTTTTTTCTTACACAGTAATTCAGCCTCATGGCGAGTGATTTTATTTTCTAGCCCAATGAGATCAAATATAGAAAGATCGGTTTCCTAAGAAGAAAAACAAATGAGGAGAGAGAGAGAGAGAGAGAGAGAGAGAGAGAGAGAGAGAGAGAGAGAGAGAAGAAACATTCTGTAATAGGTGGCAGAGGTAAACACCTGACCAAGAGTCAAATCTGCTACAAGGTAGGAATCAACTGAGCTGTTGCACATGGTATGCCGAGCCCTCTCATGCTTGGGTTAGGTAAGATCACGTCTTCTCAAAGGGTCAGATCTCCTTTTCACAACAGTGTCATGTGTGTATACTGAGAGATGACCTGGAGCTGCAGAGAGCATATACAACCAACCAGACACTCTCAGAAAAGAGGAGGGAGCAGGTGTGGGCTCTGTGTGCTGATCACTGTGTGGGAGGGACCCCTGTAAGGCTTATTGTAGAGACTACTCAGTGCTAGACAGAGTGGACTGGTCACATTTATGATCATGGCCCCGGCAAGAGCAAGTACCCTGCTTCCCACAGCATCACTAGTGTTTATTTCTTAGAATTTGAGATAACAAGAAAGCAGCATCACACTGAGGGGGATGAAAGACAGAAAGAGTCATGGAAGCCCTCACGCTGCTAGACCAAGGAGGGTTCAGCTGCCTAGAACTTCTTTTATTTTTCTTTTTCTCATTTTTTTAATCTTTCAAGACAGGGTTCTCTGTGTAGCTTTGTAGACCAGGCTGGCCTCGAACTCATAGAGATCCGAATGCCTCTGTCTCCTGAGTGCTAAAGGGACTAAAGGAGTGCATCACCACCACCACCACCCGGCTCAGCTGGTTCTTCTTTAAAGAGGTACACAGTGTGGCTATGTGAGCCAGCAGCTATACGTCAAGTGCACTCACAAGAACAACAAAAACCCAACTATTAGGGATGTTCTCATCAGCGATACTAATAATAGCAAAAGACAGAAACCACATATGCATCCAGCAACTGATGAAAGGACAAACAAAATGTAGTCTTCCACAACAGAATGCTACCCAGCCCTTAACAGGAATGACAATCTGACATACTGCAATGAGGATGAACCTAGAAAATACTCTAAATGAAAGAATCCAGATATAATTCTGTAAGCTACACAATACAAGGTAAGTGCACAGACAGAAATGAGGCAGGAGGAACTAGCACAGTGGTTCTCAACCTGTGGGTCTTGAACCTTTTGAGGGGTTAAGTGATCCTTTCACAAGTGTCACCGAAGACCATCAGAAAACACAGATATTTACATTATGATTCATAACAACAGCAAGATTACAGGTATAAAGTAGCAACAAAAATAATTTTATGTATGGGTGGTGGTGGTGTATGCCTTTAATCCCAGCACTCAGGAGGCAGAGGCAGGAGGATCTCACAGTGAGTTCCAGAAAAACCAGAGCTAACACAGAGAAACCTTGTCCTGAAAAAACAATCAACCAAACAAAATAATAATAGTAATAATAAGAACAATAAATTTATGGTCATGGGTCATCACAACATGAGGAACTGTACTAAAGGGTCATAGCATTAGTGTGTTGACAACCACTAAGCTGGAGAGAAGAGGGGTTGGAAATTGATCCATGTAACTACGTGGATCCTATCTAGAAAGTATTACAAGTCCTGCACTGCTTTTCTCTAAGCCCTCTTTCTTACCTTCCAGAGCTCTCTCTCCAGAGCTCTGAGAATTAGGGAGGCTGACCGATACTGCAGGGAGCCTGCTGCATAGGAAGAGCCTGGTACTCGTGGCTCTACCAGTCCAGGGTGGTTACAGATGCGCTGTAGTCGTGTCAAGACACTTAGGACACTGACAAAGTGCCCACTCTTCAGAGCTTCCTGAGTCCTGCTCATGGAGAAGAGGCAGGAGAGTTCAGTATCAAGAGCAAATGTATGTTCAGCATGCAGTCTCATCATCAGTGACATGCCTAATCTCAGAGAACACAGGAACAGAACTAGTAAATTAATTACAAGTCTTTATTCGCACACAGGTCTCTACTGAGTCACCCCAGACAGCCAGAGTTGTCTGGGTAGGGATAGTCCAAATCTCAGGGAAGGACTGTTCCCTAGTAAAGGGGCCATGTTTCAAAAACATCAAAGTAAGTGCCATGACAGAGGAGTAGAAGCATACAAGGTATAGTTAGATGTGTGAAAAGAATCATTAAGCCAGAGGGCAGGATCAGAGTACCCCAGAAAGCACATCCCCTGATCCTACAAGTAGAGTGCAGAGTGGCAGATAAGATACTGAGCAGGCCACAAGCCAGAGCCTGCTGCAATATCAGACAGACGGGACCCACAACCAGAGAGCTGCAATATGGAACAAAGCTCTTGAACGAGGAAGGGGATCCCAGCGCGAGGTAGCAAAGAATGGCATGTGGAGAGCTAGAAAGAGGGATACAGAACCACAGTGAGATGACTGCAGGTTTCCAACCCAAGCAACTCAACTGAAAGGTGTCTACAAAGAATCATCTAAAAGGTGTCTATAAAGAATCATCTAGAAGGTGTCTGGAAAGAACTGGGCTCAGGAGGTAGCCTGAGCTCCTTCGAGCTTCTTGAAGGAAAGGCCACACTTAGTTATTCCAGGGACAACTAAGGTATACAACAGAGAAAAGTGGGAATCCTGAAAAAACACTGCCAGGAGGGGATGCAACAGTAAACCTAGTATGGACAACAGGAAAGCCAGACACAGCAAGCTCCTGTGATAAGGGTCTCTGCACAGGGTTAGGCATAAAAAATAGAATAAGAAGTAAGACAGAGTATCCATCTAGCTTAGGCAAACAGAAGTAGAACATGTTTTTAAACCGCTGCCAAGTTTGGCTTTGAGTGGGCTAGGATTGGGATCTACTTCCAAGTCCAAGAATGATAGACGTTGCCAGGGAAAGGACATGTGCAAGCAGGCAGAAGCAGAAAGGACACTCCCCCAGAAATCCAGAAGCCAAGAGGGAGGCAGAATGTGTCTGATTTGGTGTTCCAATGTGTCAGGACAGTGCAATATAGAAACGAGGGCCTACCACAGGTTTTTGTCCGGGAGGTTTGAGCACCTAATGGTATCCAGAAACCTGGTTCCCAAAAGTACAAAAATGGGGCCAAGATGCACAAAAGCTTGAAACTTGTGAATGGTGGCTGAGAGAAGGAAGGAAACATGGAAAAGTCTCACTGTCACTCTACTCAGAGCAGGTGTCACAGAACCACCAAAGATCATTAAGACCCACAGTACCACATTATGTCCCTCCCCGGAGTGAGACCTGTGAACCAGGAAGTGAGACTAGCCTGATGAATACAGACAGGTCCACATGCCAGAGACTGCTACCCTGTGAGTTAGTTCATAATAAGCACACATGTGATTCTTCTCAGTTGACTGGCCTTTAGAGTCAAGAGAATAATATCTAAGTCCTGAGAACTACCAAGTTCAAAATTAAAATCTATTTGAATTTTATTTCTACAGTTCTTGAATTTATTTTAAACATAAGGCACCATAGAAAAGCCATGGAGAAGATTCAGAGGATCCAAGTTGAGCCCAGTAAATGGCATGTGGAGCTACCAAGCAAGAGTTGGGTCACAGGATGCTTAAACATGATATGGGTATTATGTCCCACTGATTTCCTTCCAGAAGACCATACTGACCTGGTGGAACAGTGGTTACTTTCAAAGAGTAAGCTGGTCAACCAGCTGAGTTCACACTAACCACCCAAGCTAATGCAAGCAGCAGCAGAACAAACATCAAGCTACACAAATGGCAGGTTTGCAGATAAAGCATATCTAAAGGCTGAGTAAGCAGGAAGCAGACTGAGTAAGTTCTGGAGAATGCAGAGCCCCTGGCTGCCTCACGGACAGGCACACTCACTGAGGCAACAGTGTGCGTTTGCTTCTCATTGCCGGGGGCAGGTGGGCAAACCAGCACTTACCTAGGCTGTAGGATGACATCCTCATACAAGGCCTTTTGCCGACTGGAAAGGCGGCACTTTAGAACATGCTCATACTTCCTGGTCAGCTGTTTCTCCACATCTCTCTTGGTTCTCCTCAAAATAAATGGTTGTGTAACCTATAGAAAATAATAGCCATTTTCTCTCCAAATAATGCCATGGTATATTTAGCAGAAGGCAGATATGCTTTAAATGAGTCAGCTTCAGTCACTGAAGCAAACATACCCTGTGCAGTCTTATGACCATTTTGTGATAGTAATCCTGGTTTTCCTCATTGGGAGCCTTTAGGGGAAAGCTCAGGTAAGGCCTGGAGATCCCAGGAATGAGAAAGTGTACCATGGTCCAGAGCTCTAGGAAAGTGTTGTGCAGAGGCACATCAATCAGAAGCAGGCGTTGCTGGCTATAAACAAAATGGGACAATGTTGGAACTCTGAAACACATAAGGAGGCTTGATGGGAGATGTCATTCTGTAAATATGTTTCTCTTATTGGTTAATGAATAAAGCACTGTTGGCAAATAGGAAAGCAAGATAGGCGGGACTAGGAGACAAGGAGGACTCCAGGAAGTAGTAGGGAGAAGTCAACATGGAGAGACTGGGGAGGTAGAATGCCATTGATACATGTATGCATGATTTATAGATTTCTTTAGGAAAAATCCTTAAGTAAGAACAAAGAACACTTGGAGATTTGGAAAAGACAGAACACTTGAGTAAGTCAGACCTCTGTAACTTGAAGATGGCTTCCCAGTGCCGCTCAGTCATGCCCTTCACCCGCTGCATTTCATCAATGACAAGGCATTTCCAGTGAACCCTTGAGAAGGCAGTGTAGCCCCTGAAGAACTGCTTATAGGATGTGATACAGATGTGGAAGCTGTTGGGCTCAGTCCACCCCTGCAATACAGAAAGAGGGCTGATACAGATGTGGAAGCTGTTGGGCTCAGTCCACCCCTGCAATACAGAAAGAGGGCCCTTGTCTTCCCCAAAACCATCTGCAGGGCACTGTTGGGCAATCAACTCAGTCAAGCTACACACATCGCCAGCAATCCAACCCATTTTTCACAACTACACAAGAAAAAAATTGAAGATATTCTTCTCTATTCTTTTAGAGCCCAATGGACTTTCACTGACAAACTACCAGAGACAACCCTGGCTTTTATAGCGTATAAACAAGGAAGGAAGTAATGCAGATATCTACATTGCAACTAACTGCAGCAAGATTTTTTAGCCCAACTAGAGAATGCGCTATGGTCTAATGCACCCTCTAAAACTTAATGTGAACTGATCTCCATTGTAGCAGCATTAAGACTTGAACCTTCTCAGTCCCTAAGAATAAGTCAGTATTTATGAAAAGATCCCAAAGACTCATATGAAACCGTTCTGCATTTCTACCTTCCCAAAGTAAGCAAATAGCAAGAAAAGTATCATCTTAGAAACTGAAACCAGGTCATTGCCAGATGCCAAAACTATCTGGACCTTAGTCTTAAATTTCCAATCTCTAGAACTCCAAGCAATACATTTCTGCTCTTTATAATTATCTTCTCTGTGGTGTTTTTGGGGGGTTTGGTTTTGTTTTATATTTTTACAGCAGGAGAAAAAGATCAAGACAGATGGTAAAAGAGAAAATGTACCTCAAAATCCACCCTTACTAAATTTTACTTGACATTGAGTCTTAACACTGAGCCAAAATTTCAAATGATGGAAACTGATCTATACGCATTCACTTGGGACCTGGCACTACTAATATTAAGCACTGGGAGCCAAAGGGAACTTGTATCTGTCACAAATATTCCTGTAAATAATCCACAGAAATCATTCAGAATTCAGGAGACCTCACACACTCCACTAAGCTTGTGAAAATCAACAGTCTTGAGGTAGGATGCACCATACTCTCTCTCCAGACAAAAACTCAGCTCTGAACTATTTTCCTTGCAGTACTGGGAACTGAACTCAACCCACACGTGCCAAGAAAGCACTCTACTATATATGCAGCCCAGAAGGGAAAAGAAGCCTAAAGTCTAAGTAGCTTTCTCCCAGGAAACTGGGTGTCTATCCAATGTCCTCTACACTTTAAGGAGCTCAATTTCTAGAACCATGTATGTAGCTTACAAATAAATATCATTGATACAAAAAAATCACATTAAGTAGCATGTAAAATACTCACATGGCTGGAGCAGGAGGATCGAATGGTTTAAGCCAGCCTGAGCTACATAAGGAGACTCTATGTTAAGAAAAATTAAGATGTCTAGCTTTATCTCATGCTTAATTATTGTGGGGCATGTGTAAGCTATGTCTGTATAGGCATGTGTGCACCACAACACGCATTCAAGAGTCAGAGAACAACTTTATGGAGTTGGTTTTCTCCTTTAAACCTTCATGACTTCTAGGAATCAAAATTAGGTTGTCAGACTTTGTATAACAAGTGGTTTTCTCTGAGGTACCATCTCTTCAGCAACTGTGTATCATATTTAAAAGATGCTTGGTAAGGGTGCACACTGGCACACCTCTCGTCTAGGATATGTGAAACTTGCAAAGTAAGAGAAAGGAGGTGGGGGTGGGTGGCACTACCTGTCTCTTTGCTTTGAGTTCTCTGTGGCTGCCAACATAACAAAGAGTTTTGAGGCCAGGACACCAGCGTTTCAACTCAAGCTCCCACTTGAGTATGTTACAACTCCTCATGACAACAAGATGAGGTCCCCAATTACCTATAGAAGAAGAAGAAGAAGAAGAAGAAAAATCTGTGAGATCCAGGAACCTAAAGCTGAGTTTGATCAGAAACTTACTAGGCATGTGGCCCATGGAAAAAGCAAACACCAAGAAAACAAAAACTATCCTCTAACATAACTACACTGCCCAACAGGAGCATGTGTGTCTCTCATGTGCTAGAACAGGATCAGGCTCTCCAGAAACACTGCTGAAAAGGACAAAATTAAAACCAGGATCCACTGACAACCATATGAACTTTTATCATGAGCCAGAGAAAGAACTCATGTCTATTACAGGTATGGTGGTGCATACTTCTTCTTCTTCTTGTTGTTCTTTGTTTTTCAAGACAGGGTTTCTTTCTCTGCATTGTTTTGGAGGCTGTCCTGGAACTCGTTCTATGACCAGGCTGGCCTCGAATTCACAGAGATCACCTGCCTCTGCCTCCAGAGTGCTGGGATTAAAGGTGTGTGCCACCAACACCCGGAGGTGGTGCAAACTTCTGATTCCTACACTCAGGAGGCTGTGGCAGGCAGAGCTTTATGAGTTCTAGGTCAGCAGAAGCTGCACAGTGAGACCCAAACACACAGGTGTCTCCTTAGGTACCTACGTCTATGTAGAGAATATCCAACTGACCCAGTGATTGATTGACCTTAGCCTGAAAACAGCATTTTACAAGTCAGTAGGTATAAGCCAGAAAGCAAACTTCAATTTCTGTGCCATAAATGAATGTAATTAGGGTTCAAAGAAAGAAATGGCTGATTTTGAAATAAAGCTGCACTTCACATATCTGTGGTCATTGTTGAAGCTACTGATTCTGAAAACAAACTACTCAAGAGAAAAATTAAGCACCATTTCAACAGAAGTTTCAGAGAAAAAACTTAAAAGTCGATAAACATTTTTTCTGCTTTTGGAAGTGGTGCTAGGGTTCAGGCCAGGATCTCTCTAGACACTAGGCTGAAGAGATGGAAACTTCCAGAAGACCTAAGTTTCATACCCAACACGTACATCAAGCATCTCACATCTGCCTGTATTTGCAGCTCCAGGAAGAAAGATCTAACATCTCTGCCCTTGATAGGCACCCACACACAAACACACACACCAACTACACTCAGGCACACCAGGTATGCACATAGTACACAGAAATTCATATAGGTAAAACACATACATACATATAAAAAAAAATGGGCAGAGTTAAGCACGTGGAACACTGGAAAGGCCTTGCCTAGCACACACGGGGAAGTGAACTCAACCCCCTGTATAAACAAACAAACAAACGAGGATAGAAAGGCGGCTCTGTGGCAAAGAGGACATGCTGCTCTTGCAGAGAGCCACAGTTCAGTTCCGAGCACTGATGTCAGGTGGCTCACAGCAACCTGCCACTCCAGCTCCGGGAAATCCAACACTCTCTTCTGGCCTTCAGACAGAGAAAGATGGACATAAAAATAAGTCCTTTTTTAAAAATAAATAAATACATAAATAAATAAATAAAGAGGTAAATTCAGTGTATAATATATCCTTATATCATAATGTCCTTATGTAACAGTACCATGTACAATGAGTACAATGAAAATCTTTTTTTTTCTTTTTAACAGTCTTGCTATGTTGCCCTGGCTGACCTGAAACTTGATATATCAGAATGGCCCCAAACTCAGAGGTCATCCTGTTTCTGTCCCAAGTGCTAGGATTAAACACATGTACACCACCACATCCAGAATAATGAAAGTTGCTAAAAATATTTTTTCTTAAAAACCCCTAATATGTAACACAAAATTTGATTCTTGGAAAGGGAAATGTGGTTGTGTCCACATATGTAAAAGCTACACAAGACATACCAGACTATCCCATGGTCACAAGCAGAGGAAGGAAATAGGAAGACTGTGTCTTGGTTTTTAAATATCTATCTATGTATCTATCTGTTGGGGGTGGCAACAGGTAGGGGTTTGTGCGCCACATCAAGTATAAGGAGGTGAGAGGACAATTTGCAGGAGTCAGCTCTCTGTCTATTATGTGGGTCTGTGTGGTTGAACTCGTGTCTTCAGGCCTAGAGGCAGATGTACCCGACCACTGAGTCATGTCCAGTTCTATTTTCTCCTTTAAAAGAGAAATCAACATAAGCACTGTAGCTGGGTGTGATGGTTCACACCTTTAATCCCAGTGCTCAGGAAGCAGACGCACAAGGCCTTCATTCAAGGCTGGCCTCGTCAACAGAACTAGTTCCAGAATAGCCAGCGCTACACAGAAAAACACTGTGTCGAAAAACCAACCAACCAACCAACCAACCAACCAACCAACCAACCAATCAATCAATCAATCAATCAACACTATTTGTAGAGAACTGATGGTTATTTGGACAAGGAAAAGCCCAACAGACATTAATTTGGGCTAGAAAGATGGGAGACTATAAGACAGCAGAAAAGGCCCCAAACATGGAGCATCTACTCTTTTCCTCGGGGGCAAGACAAAGCAAAGTGTCAAGTTTAGCTAGTTCCTCCTCCTACATGTGTCCTTCTGAGCCAAGCCACACCACCCTCTCCACAGAGCCTACCCCTTCTGAAATCAGCAGCCATTATCAAAGTGGACAAGCCCTCCCAACCCAGGCCTGCAACGATGCTATCCTCTGGCCAGAAAAGTCCTATCTGCACACAGATCTCAGCCCTCCTTCCATATGGATATTCACCACCTTTCTAACTGTACCTATCCACTGCACTATCTGAGTGTACCACTGCATTCCAGCCCCACACCCATGGCTCCCTTGTTCCCTGACATACAGTGTGACGGGCTTCTTGTCCTGCCTCAAACTCCTGAAGTCACCTACTTACTCCTACACAATTAACAATATGAATACTCCTACTTTAGAAGTACAATCATTTCTAACTATGTAGTACCATTGTAAAACCCAAAATATTAGTAACAATGCCTTAAATGTTAATTGAAAAATTCTAGAAATAAAGTATTCATAAATAGTAATGTGTTCATTATTCTAAGCATATTCTGGGAAACGAGGCACTCCCTTTCTCTTCTATCCACACTGTACAAGCTACCTGTTTGTTAGCACTTGTAGAAACACTGTTTATCAGGTGCATGGTAATGGGACGGCAGGACTTGCTCCAGTAACACTTACTTTACTCAGTAACAGTCCTAATGAGCAAGAGTAGTGCAGCTGGCATGTCAAAGAGATGATTTTATATGTTGACTTTCAGTAAGATTCTGAATTTAAGATGAAACATAGTACTGTCCAGGTGTCAGCACCCACCCATGTCTTAGAACATGTCTCCTGAAGAAAGGATAGACTTGTAAACATAGTAAAACATTTAACACCATTTCCCCATAAATAATAAAAAGGCAGAGGTTTTTTTATGTGTTTTTTGTTTTCCCCATCTTAAATTAACAACTATATATATGTGAATCTACTTTAAAATACTACATTTAAGCCACGGTGATACAACTGGGCATGGTAGTACATTCCTTTCATCCCAGCCCTCGAGAGGCAGAGGCAAATGTATCTTGAAGGCTAGTTTACATAGTGAGTGCCAAGATAGCCAGGCCTATATGGAAAGATCATATCCTTAAAAAAAAAAAAAAAAAAAAGATAGACTTCATAATACTAGGTCAAAAATAGAAACAAATCGGGGGGGGGGGGAGGACCAAAGAGCCCAGAAATCAGAAATCAATCTACTTGTATAGATTCAAAAACTGATTATGAGGCTGCTGAGATAGGTAAGGGCACGTACCACTATGCCTGCAGACCTGAGTTCAATCCCTGGGTCCCACATGGTAGAAGTAGAAAGCCAACTCTGCAACTCTGATCTTGACAAATGTGTACACATACATACACATACAGGGAGGGAGGGAGGGAGGGAGAGAAGCAGGGAGGCAGGGAGGCAGGCAGGGAGGGATTGATTGATTGATTGATTGTGGGCCTGAGAGGTGGCTTAACAGTGAAGAGCTCTTCCAAGGACCTGAATTTGGTTCCCAATACACACATCATGTGACTCACAACTATCTCTAACTTCAACTTCAAGGGATGCAACACTCTCATGAACAACAGCATCTACAGAGATACACACATAAACAAAAACTAATTATACAATTAAACTTTTTTAATTCAAAGGACAAACAACAACAAAAGCCCAATATGAAGATGATAAGGCAGTTTAATTTTTCCTCAAGGACCTACTCTGAATCTGCAACAGAATAATGAAAGGAACAATACACTCCAAAGGGTAGAAGAGCAGCCTTACCAGAAAAGGTCCCATGAGACTGTAACCTGGCTGATAGTGCTCTTCTAAACAACTAGCTCATACAGCATCAGACCCCTCAGGCACAGAGCCAAGCACTGGCCCAAAGCAAGCTACAGGGCAGTAGATAGAGACACCCTAAAGATCACACACGGAGCTACCTAAATGCATGCATGGTCATGTTAGCTGGGCTGCCCAGAGCCTCTAGGTAACAACACCACTCTCTAAAGGACCTAAGATACACACCAGAAATGTGTTCCACTAGAGAGAAAAGATCTGACAAAAGAGGTTAGATGAGTGAGCACCCTACAACTCCAAGAAAACATGAGCAAAGACAAGTCCTATGAGCCACATAATCAGGGAACTAGAGAAATGACTCAGTCTATAAAATACTTGCTGAGCAAGTAGGAAAATACAAATTCAGATCCTCAGCACCTACATAAAAGCCAGTTGTGGTAGCACAACTTCCAGATTCAATGAGATCCTGCCTCAAAACATAAGATGGACATCAATAGAAGAAAATATTCATCCCTCCCATCCCAAACTCCCACTGCCAAGCAACCTCTAGACAGACAGACAGACACCCCAGGGTGAGGGTTTCAATTAGGCTGGAAGCAGCATGGAAGCCATTCCATACACTAGGGTAGCAGCTGCAGTCATAACCCTGAGAAACAGTCGGTGGGTGCTGCATTTTGAATAAGCATTAAAATTCAACCTCCTGAGTGCTGGCACTACAGGACCGCATCACCAATTCCAAGTGCGCCTGACAGTGAGTACTTTGAGCTCGACTTTCAACCTCCTGAGTGCTGGCACTACAGGACTATGCCACCATTCCCTAATGTCTGACAGCATTTTCAGTGTTTTGCCTGGCTCAGGTAAAAGGAGAGGAACAGAAGAGGCTGAAAAAGTCTTCTTCCTCAAAGGCAACACACTCTACTCTGCTGGTGGAAACAGAGACTCTTACCTTCATTGCATGCAAGATGAGCAAAGAAAGCAATGATCTGCACAGTTTTCCCAAGTCCAGCTTCATCAGCTAATATGCCATTGAGATTCTTCCGGTACAGTTTGGCCAACCAGTCAAGGCCTATCTTCTGATAGTCTCGGAGAGCACCATACAGCAAAGATGGAGCACTATATTTCACCTATAGTGACAGACAGACCGTCCAATGAATGACTAAGCAATCAGCACACCTTCTCAAAGCCTAAATTTAGAGGCTATAAAACACACTTATAGGACAGTCCTAAATGAATTACAGAAGGGCAGCAACTGCCTCTTCTAGTAATTTTTATGGAACCTTTTGGGAGGAGGCAGGAAAGATTTCCTCACCGAAGTTGTGACCCGGGCACTGCCCTTAGGGAGGATGGCTTCAGCCACAGCAGTAACTTCTGTGATGTCCTTGGTGTTGGATTTTCCAATGCTCATTCTTTCTGCAGCTTTAAACTGATCCATGATGAAGAGGGAGTCAATGAGAACTGAGTCCCTCCGGCTCTCCCTGTCACTAAGACAGTCTTCCACATCTAGAACAGCAATGAAAACAGAGCTAGGACTGCTGTGAGCTTTATATAAGCCTAAACATAGAAAGAAGCAGGGGAAGGCAACAGATGATAAGGAAAAATACAGAAGTGATGGCTTTTTTTTTTTTTCCATTGAAATCCACTTTATATATCCACAATAACATGAATGACTCTTAAGAAACATCACTATCTGGGGAAGGGGGGGGAGAGCATAGAAGGGTGGAAGAGAGGGAGGGAGGGAAGGAGGGACGGATGGAGAGAGAACTGGGATCGTATGTAAAATAAGAAAAATAAATAAAGAAACACCACTATCACCTATATCTAGGAATCAACGCATCATCTATCCCCAACAGCCTGCTGTTCAGGAAAGGGCAATGTTGACTGGGAGTCCATAATGTGGGCAGTTATCTTTCTGAGGTTTAATAATCTCCTTTGAACTATCATCAAAAAATTGGAAAAATTAGAAACACCACCCAAGTTTGGAAACAAGGAAGAAAGAAGTCTTTGGCTCTGACCCTAGGTCTTTCTATAGAAGGGGACTGAAAAGGCCCTGAATTCCACAGGAGACCCTCTGACAACTGTCACGTGGCCCGATGCTCCTGTCTTCCCTCTCACATGCTCTTGTATCTATCTAGTAAGCAAAAGAATTAGCATGAGAAAAGGGCAAGCTGTGAGTCTGTGTATCTTTCTAGAATCAACCACTGAAAACCTGCAAGTTAAAAGCAAACGCAGTTAGGAAAAAATATTTCTATCCTCCACAATTCTCCCAGTGTTCTGATAAACATACCAAGTTAGTAAGTAAAAACCTCAGAGTTTAAAGATTATTCAACAGGAAAATTGCATATAAAATACACTTCTTTTTTTTTTTTTTTTTTTTTTTTCTGGCTCAAATTCTTTTGTTCTCTGTATACAGTCACACCCAGACTTTATCCTATCCAAAGCCCAAAGTCCCTGCAACAACTAACAGGAACTGAAGAACCTGTCCTTGGGTCCAATACTTCAAATTTCTTACATCTTATTTAATGTCTTTATTTTGGCTTTCATTTTAAACATGGACTCTAAAAACATACCTTCTTCCCCGCTTGATTCTTCATGATCAGGCTCAGGCTGTGGCCACTGAAAATTTGGCAGAAAGGCACCTTCATACAACTTCATCAAATCAATTAAGGGCAATTCAGCTGGAAAGGATGACAAGAAGAAAAAAAATCATTTTATGACAACTGCCACTTAGCTGCAAAAGAAAAAAAAGCACTCAGACAGGCATAGCATGAAGACTGGATGGGTAGCCTGTCACACACACTCCTCTTCCTAAAATAGCTGACGCAGGCTAGCATGCCTAAGACCAGACATGTTCATACCTCTGCACACATCTGAAAATCCACTATCAAAAATACTCTGAAATCTGAGACTTCAGAACACTATTTCCTTACTGCTCAAAAAGTTTTGGATTTTAAAGCATTTTGGATTCTGGATTTTTCGATTAGGAATTTACAACTTGCAAATTCTAAAAGTACATTTTTAAATTTTATTTTGAAAAGATTTATTTCTTATGAATACAGTATGTCTACAGGTCAGACAAAAGAGGGCACCAAATCTCATTATAGATGGTTGTGAGCCATCATGTGGTTGCTGAGTATTAAACTCAGGACCTCGGGAAGAGCAGCCAGTGACCTCTGAGCCATCTCTCCAGCTCAGACACTATAGAAAGCCATTGCTATGATCAAAGTCTAAATAATTCATGTCCCCTGGAGTGAAAGCACAGCACCTAAGAGCACTTGCTACTCTTCTACAGAAGCTCAGTTCCTAATACCTAGTCAGACAGCTCTCAATCATCTGTAATTCCAGCTTCAGAGGATTCAGACACCTGATTCTGCAGGCCAACTATGTTCCAAACCTGAGCTATGTAGAGCCATTTGCATACAAACACCATAGGACAAGAGAATACCAACAACAGCACTGTTGGAATCAAAGTAACCAATAACATAGTTATGTGTGAAACAGTGTGTAGAGTTGAGGTGTTAATACCCAACTCTACCCAACAATCTGGATGAAACGAATGAGCAGAACCACTGGACAGGAAGAACAAGCCACATCTTACAATCCCATTGCCAAGGGATTCTGCTTCAGTCTCAACAGTGGCTAGGGAGACTCACAGAAGTAGGAGAGGAGAGTTCAGGAAGTGAGATAGAAAAAGTCTAGGTCAGGTGTGATTACAAGGACAGAAGTAACTCAATACCACAGATCTGCTTCCTTGAAGTTGGCAGTACTATGCTGTTTCGGAATATTTGTTTAACCATGCAAAGATGTGTCGTTGTTTTGCCTTGCTGGCTTAAGGCAGCTGATTGGTCTAATAAAAAGACGAGTAGCAAATAGTGAGGAGGAGGTATAGGTGGAACTTCCAGTCAGGGAGAGGAAGTCGGGAGGAGGAATTTAGGCTCAGGGGAAGAAAGAAAAAGAGATGACAAGGAGACACCAGGGGACAGACAAGACAGATACGGAGGAAGGAGGAAAGTAGGACATCCAGAATAAAAAAAGGCAAAATGAAGATTTAAAAGAAAAAAAAAAAAAAAAAAAAAGGTTAAATTAAGTGAAAAGAGATCTACCAGAACAAGCCTAAGCATTCATAATTAATAATAAGTCTCCATGTCTGTATTGGGAACTGGTTAGCAGCCCAAAGAAAACGCAAACTACATTATGCCCCATGTACTGCACTCACTTGTATCTATCTGACATTATTTTCAAATGTCCCCGTGTGTCTATTTAATGTTTAATGAAAATATTTTCAGTAAGAGGGTGATACCTTCTTTGGCCAAATTAGAAAGTTCTGTGTGATGGTCTACGGGCCCTTCACGTGCTTCCTCCTCTTCAATGGTCTCTTCTTCATCTTCCACTAAAACGGTTATCATAAGAGGTCAGGGACATGCAAAACTTCACTTGAACGTCTCAACATCACTAAACACTACTAGACTTCTAAACTGTTTTATACCTATTAAAGACACTGAATGTCTTTAATAGACATTTTTTTTTAATAGACATTTTTTTCGGGTTGATCCTAGAAACCACTGTTAAGCAAGCAACAAATGGGAATCCCTTTCACTTCAGCAGTGCCATTCACAGCCTGTTTCTTCACTGGCTCAGAATGCTGGTGACATTTCCACCCTACAGAAAAACTACACGCATACTTCCTGGGATGCATGCTTTCTAGGACCTCATCACTGCTTATTACAAAGAAGGGCCACATCCCAAACCTAGTGTGTGTCCTCCCCTTAGCACTAATTAACTCAGACCAGCTTATACTCTTCGGCCCTAACTTCTCAGAGGTAAGCAGCCGTTTTTCAGCTGGCTTCTTCTCAGTCACACTATTACATGACCTAGCTCTTCCAAAATATATATATACATATATGCATGCATGCGCGCACACACGCAGACCCTCTCTGCCCATTATCTCAGGTCTTCATTACAAAACCTCTACCATACACCAAATTCAACAAGACACCAGATGCCACATCACTGAGCCCTAGACACATTTTGTACTAGACATAAATAGATTGGTGCAACCTTATAAGCCAGACCGGTCATGGAATTTCATTCTGACATTTCTCCTGAACTTGCTTAACAGAGTAGATGGCTTAGGAGAAAGAATAGTAAACAGGCGTGATAGTCATGCTGACATCACAACGGGAGAAGAGCCTGGGACTATGTAAGGCTGTATCAAAGAAACACAGTATTTAAGATGACTTTATCAGATACCTGTCCAAATCTAATTTCCCTAAACTAACCACTACCTAAAAATGGGATGCCCCAAATCAGCCAGTCACATTTATAGTCTACAAAGAAAATCATCTAAAAATCACTATACAAGGCTAGATGCCAACCAAAGGGGGAAAAAAAAAATCTACTGCTAGCTGCACTGATAAACATATCCTAGCCTCCCAACATCAACAAATAGGCAAGGAGAGAAAGACAAAAACTTAACCTAACTCCTTCCAAGAGTACATTTGTTTGGCTGGAGGGACCAGAATTGCTTCTGACCTCTACTTTTTCCAGCTTCAGTGTCAGCAGTCAGAGCTCTGTGAGAGTGGGTGAACCACAGGGAGAATAGCTAAAAGAAGAGACAGACAACCAGGACACAGGAACAAATGGGAGAAATGAGGGCACTTTGAAGAACACAAGTTGCTATGTCAATGTCAGGCAATGGTACCCAAGCTCCTAGCTCCTGTGAGCCCCTGTTACTCATTTACTTATCTTTGGGAGTGAAACAATCCTGACAGGTACCACACTAACAGCCTGGCCAAACTCTTCCAAACTAGAATCAACCCATACTAAACCCTCAAACTTTCAAAAGTATTGAAGTTTACACACTGCCAGTCAAGCCGGTAAAGTTACAGTGCTGCTGAGACCACCGGGGCATCCCTCATCCAGCATCTATTACATCACACACTGTCATCAGTTTCTTCTGACACCCTACTCCTGTTTCCATTGTTTCTACAACCGAGAACCAGGACACATTTGTTTGCAAACAGGTCAGAAGCCACGGACACAGGCCGATCTCAAGTCACCCACATAAAGTTCTATCTGTGTTCTACTCTGAACCAAGTGCCACCATTTAAACATGACGAGGGCTCCTCCCAAAGATCCCAGCCTGGTGACTATGGTGGCAGTGAGCATGTCTTCCTTTAATAGGTACATTTACCCGAATTTACTAAGGTCACTCCTTGAGGACTGAAACAGGCGTGGTCCTGAATCATCTGTGTACCCCTAAGGCTTGTGACCTCAAGGCCCCAATAAAGCATCAAAGGAGTGGGGAACCAACCTTCATCGTCAGTCAAAGATGTGCTAGCTTTCCTTTTCCTCCCAGGTAGTCCTAGATCCTGAAATAAGATAAAAACCAGAAATGTAAGATTTAACAACACAGAATGGGATATCAAGGCAGAAGTGTCTATTTAGCAGATGCTAGAGCTTCAAGGCATTTACTGGGCAATCATGGCAAAGACACCAAGGAGAAGAGGAATGAGAATATTTAGATCCTTAATTACAACTGCATCCTCTCAAATTCGCAGTCATACCCCAAGTGAAACTGGCCATTAAGTGCCACTGTATTTTCTTTTTTTGTTCTGTTTTTCAAGACATGATTTCACTGTGCAGCCCTGCCTGTCCTGGAACACACTTTGTACACCAGGCTGGCCTCAAACTCACAGAGATCTGCCTACCTTTCGCCTTCCAAGTGTTGGGATTAACGGTGTGCACCACCACCATCCAACACTTGCATTTCCAAAACAGACTGATTTCATAAGTCTCTTTGTGTCAGAGAGCAACAACCCTGTACTTACCAGGAAGTGTTCTGTTGATGTTTCAAATCCCTTTAATCTGGACTCTTTGCCTAAAGAGACAAGAAATAAAGAGTGTTATCACCAAAGCTGTGGCAAGATGATGCTTTTTTAACTCAGCAAGTACCATCTGCTTATACATGCTGAGTTCTACGGCTATCAACACTCAAGAACAGGGACTGCAAATTCCACCTCCTCCCCTGCATACTAAACACAGCCATTCCTCTTGGCAATCTAAAACAACTGTTTCCATCTTGTGGTTCTTTTTTTATGCTTACTGTTGTTTTTTGAGTCAATGTCTAACTGACTGAGTTCAGGCTAGCTTCAAATTCACAAACCCCTGGCCCTAACTGCTAAGAGTTGGGATTCAAACTTCTGCCACTCTGTCTAACTCTCAGTTTATAGTTCTACCTCTCAGCCTGCTCCCTCATCAACAATATGAGAGGTAATGAGGTCTCCTTGAACATTCTAAGGAATAGAGAAGACAGTGAGTGCCACTTGTGTTGCTGTCTCACTCGTACCTAAGTATTCAAAGACTGGGGGAAACTACTGCAGAAATATCTCAGTGGTGCAAAGGCACTGCACCAGCCCAATCCCCAAAAGATAAATAACTGGTTTGTTTACTGTACAGAAACAGGACTTAAATCCTGAAAGCATTCAGAATGGTCCAATTTTGGGTTACTGACACATAGAAGAAGAAAAAAAAAGTTAAAGAACTGAGATAAAGAATTAGGCTGTTGCTGGTGGTATACATTTTTTAATCCCAGCACTCAGGTGCTGGAGGTCAATCTTTCCTCCTGAATTTCAGACCAACGGCTACAGAGTGAGAACCTATTCTCCCCTAATGCCCACCCCCTTCATCTCTCTCTCTGTATACACAAAATAAAGAAAAAGTAAGCTGAACAAATGCATGCACATGGTCTCCCTGACCAATGAGCTCTAGCCAAAACCAGGAAAGGAAGCTGCACAAAATATGAAAAATTTGAAGCCTGTGTGCACATAGCCTGTAAAGTAAATGCAAGGTCTCACAAACAGTAGATGAGCACTCTATACCAGATACTCAAGACTATCCTTAAAAGCGTGGCAAAATGGCTCAATGAGTAAAAGCACCTGCCATCAAGCCTGATAATCTAAGCCCAATCCCCAGAACCCACATGACAGAAGAAGAACCAAGTCTCACAATTGTACTTTAAGACCTCAACAGGCATGTGGTAGCACACATTACCCATACACATTCAAAGTAAGTAAATAAGCCTTTAAAATTATTTTAAAATGCTGGGGCAGTGGTGGCACATGCCTTTAATATCAGCCCTGGGGAGGCAGAGACAGGTGGATCACTGTGAGTTCCAGGCCAGCTTGATCTAGAAAGCAAATTGCAGGACAGCCAGGGCTGTTACATAGAAAAACCTTGTCTCAAAAAAAAAAAAACAAAAAACAAAAAAAACACACACAACAAAAATGCACGCATGCATACACGTCTCTACCTTTTACTCCCAAGACTGATCCTTAGGACCCACATGACAGAAGGCGAGAACCATCTCTAGAAAGCGACCTCTGACTTCCACACAAGCCATCATGCACATGTGTCTTCACCCATCCCACACTAAATAAATAAATGCAATGGAAAAGTTTCTATACCATACCTCTTCTGGAAACTTTATGTAAATTTAAGGCTTTTTTCCTTTTCTCTTCTAATTCTACTTGTAATTTTATTTCCACAACCTAAATATAAAAAAATAATAATTAATAAATAAGCAAGCCATTAAGGATGTAAACTGTACAATTCTACACATAACACAATCAACCTCATTCAAAATAATTAAGGAAAAAACTCCGTTTGGTGCTTTCCTCTTTATTTTGTATCTCAGCCTATCCTGCTCTAATTGTATTACGTAGTAAAAATTTCAAAGTTCTTAGGAGAAGGAAAGAGTGTACAGATGGGAGCAGATAGCCTTAAGACTTCGCTTTTCATGGCCACAACACACCAGTAACAACCTGACCAGCCTTAACTACATTCTCACTTCAAAGATGTGGCTTCCACGGGTACAAAGTAAACTAAGAGGTGGTGATGGCCTCACCCTGAAACTTGCAGGAGGCTAACAACAAGAGGGACAAGTGAGCACAGGGCCTCCACGTGCACACGCATGAATGCTGGATCCGCTGTGTTACCTGGCACATAGCCTCACAGCTTAGACACATTTCATTTTTGTGTTGGTTTGTTTTTTAGATCCCATTAAATTACCTGCTCAATATTTGACCAAAAATATTCTATTTCACGGGCAGTGGTGGCAGCAATGCGTCGCAGTCTGCTCTGCTCTTCCTTCTTCCCTCTTTCCTCGCGAAGTTTCTTTTCCTCATGATGCCGGGCTACAGTTCTGACAAGCTGGTAAAGAAACATTCAAGAATTTGCTGTATTCAGGCTGGCAAGATGAGTCAAACAAGTAAAGGCACTGGGTACCAAGCCTAATGACTTGAGTTTGATTCCCCAAGAGCCATATGGAATGAAGACAAAAAGTCAACTCCCACAAGTTGTCCATGTCTGAGTGGGGCGTGTGCATTGAGCAAAGTAATAAACAGGAGACAACAGACAGTCAGGAAGGCACTCAGGGAATACTGAGCCACACATGTTTATTGTGTACAGTCTTTTTATACCCCATCAAAAGAGGGGGAGAAGGCAAAAGACTCTGGTTTGGGTCCCTATCAGTCTGTGTCCCCAATGGGAATACTCTATGTACTTGCCAGTAGCAGCTCCAGAAAGCAGGAAGAACAACTGAAGGTAGAACTCAAGCAGCACAGAGCACAGAGCAACAGCCACCATCTACCCTATCTGAGACAGAACTTGGAGATGGTGCCTGTTTCTCCCTGTCCCAGTGAGAAGGAAAGGTAGATATAGGCTTAATGAGCAGAGCTGGTCCCTCATTATGGCCTATGAATTCTGTGCTGCTCTTCAGCCTACCTACCCTACCCCACCAGCCAGTTTTTTTTTTGCCCAGCCTGGAGTCCACAAGCCCAACCTCCACCCTGTCCATACCAGTCCATGTGTCCATCCCATTACCCACATGTTCCTCCTACTGGCTACATGTCCATCCTCTCCAGGATGGTATTCACATGTCCAGAATCATTTTCCTTTGGAACAAATATTTAGAAGTTTTGTGCTTTTTTTTTTTTTAATGTTCAAGGATCTACCCTGAGACCCTTTGTCTCATGTTTTCCCTTCTTAAACTACATGAGGAAAGAGGGGAGTTGAAAGATGAAAATACACAGGTCAGGGGACAAAGGATCCATTCTAACCCTGAGTAAAAGGTCTGGGTGTGAAAACAATGGTCCATGATGTCTAACAGTAAGTGTAGTGGAACACATAATGAACGGATAACTAAGTTCCACCCAAAGGCCCAAGTTTTCCAGAAACTTGTCTTTTGTAGAGTGAATAGTACTACCACCTCACAAGTCTCTGAAGGATTGTGCCTGGTATGGAAACAGTAAAAGGAACAAACTCTCCACCAGAACCAGAGACAGCTCAGCCACACAGTTAAGGAGAGACACACCAGGGGCAGAAGTGAAGGCAGAGGACCAGCATACTCCGCCTATCATCTTATGCCTGACATTCCTAACTCCCAACCTCTGCAATCACCTGACCAGCTCTGGGCGCCCTGAACGCATCCTAATCCTAACTGGCAAGCAAACTGGAAGGGAAAGGAACCCAACCTCTACACCAAGAACTCTTGAGTTTCCTCCTACACAACAGTAGATGCTTTCTCCACATTTTTTTTTTTTTTTTTTTTTTTTTTTAAAATTTTTCAAGACAGGGTTTCTCTGTGTTCCAGGACAGTTCCAGCTGTCCTGGAACTTACTATGTAGACCAAGACACATAGATCCTCCTGCCTCTGCCTCCCAAGTGCTGAGATTAAAGGCATGCAGTACCTTAAGGCATGTGCCTGGCTCACTTTGAACAATTTAAATCCCAACTACTCCAAAAGACACAAAGCATGAATGACCACCCCAGTTTCAAACCTACCTTCTTAGCAGCAGCCAACTTCCACCTCCGCTCTTGGGCAAAGTCTGTGGCCATCCACTGCATCTCTTCCAGCAGATAATCCCAATGAGACTTAGGGCGAGGAGCCTCTTGAAGCTTTGGCAGCCGCCTTAGGGACCACAAGCCTTCCTTCCTTAAATCTGCTATTCGCTGATGGATCTGGTTTTCCTGTAAGGAACATGGATGTGTGGGATAAGGGCTAGCATATAATTAAATGTACTCTCCTAAACCCTATTGTGTCAAGGCTCAGGACCTGAGAGAGAGAGACTCAAAAAGGCTCCAGTTTAAGATAAAGTGGCTCTAGAAAAATACAGTAGAGTCAGAGTCTCCCGGACTCAAGGAAGACAAGCAGTAGTGATCCTGCTGTCTAAAAAAAAGCAAAAGAAAATGGCCCAGGTGTAAAACACAGTGGTAAAACAACTACTTAGCACCCTAAGGCTCTGGGTTCAAGCCCTCCACACCATTAGAAAAATAAAAAAAAACAGAATGAAACCAAAAGGACCAATGTTTACACCGGAGAATCAACGTGTGTACAAGCAAAACAACCAGAAAGAATCAATGAAGACTGGCCACAGAACTACCACCAACCCAGAAAACAAGAAGCATTTAGTTTGTGTCAATCAAATGTAATATACGCTTATTTTAAATCCCTGGATGAAGCAACAAGAACTAAGGACTAAGTACTAAATCCCTGGATGAAGCTGAACAAAACAATCACGCAACAAGAACTAAGGACTAAGTACTAAGTACTGGGCATTGCCTCTTGAGGATGGGGCTCCAGTCTGTCTCTCCTGCCTGACTCCTGCCTACAGTCATGACTGGAAGGAAATCAGCTCACCATGGTCAATTTCACCACAAGGCAAAGATGTCCATGAGTCTACTTTGAGCAGATAAGGCTGCATTATTTGGTCCCAGTCCTGGTTTCTAATTGTCAATTTAAACTATCACAGCCTTAAAATATTAAAAATGAAATGTAAATCACAAGCTATGATGACATACCCCTTTGTTTTGTTCAGCTACTCCCTTAGCCAAGTCGGGAGCAAGATCTCCCAAACCCAGGAATGGGGGACTAGTCTAGAAAACAAGACTCCCCCAAACAAACAAACCAAACAAATATGTTCTGTATTTGCCTAAGCACACTTACCAGTGTTATTTGTTCTGCCAGCTTATCCTGAGAACCATCCTGGGATGAGGCTACATTCTGAGCAGGACTCTGTGGCTTGGGGGGAGCTGACACTGCTGCCCCTGGAGACCGGGAAGTGATGGGAGACAGAGCCTTGCTGGTAGCAGAAGAGGGTCTGTTCACTGGTGAAGAACGAGCAGGCGAGGGTCCAGAGCCTGAGCCACTCACGGGTACAAGGGATGAGGAAGAGGAGGAAGTGGGCAGAGACCTCTGGCAGGGCTGGGCAGAGTCCAGGGGGGGCCTGGTCGATGCTACTGTCTAGTGGGCAGAAGACAAGTGAATCAGGGTCAGGACAAGGCTTCCACAGGTTCAGAGTGCCCAAATGCCAGAGGGCTCAGCCGACACAGGCCAGCACAAACAGTGCTTCCTCTCCATGGCAACAAACACACACAAAATTAATCCCATCACAAACCACAACTCAGAACCACAAGCTAGATATTGTCCAAAGATTAAATTGTTGTACTGCAAAGAACCTAACAGAAACTCCATTATAATCTGCACTTTAGTAGCTTGCTATATTATCTCAGGCCTCATGGAAGCTTTTCCTTTTCTTCAGCTTTTTTCTCTTACTTTTAAAAGATAATTTAAAACAAAACAAAAAAAAACCTTGACTATCTAGCCTAAGTAGGCCTTGAACTGTATCTCCCTGCTTCAGCCTTCTGAGGGCTGGGGTTACACATACACACCATCATATGCAGCTTTTTCCTTTCGTTTTTGGAAGGTGGCGCTGTTTTAATTTCTTGTAATGCTTTTGGGTCTGGATTGGCAACTTTTATTTTCCATTTATGTAGAATTAAAATTTGTATTTAAAGGCATATAAGGAAAGGCAGTTGCTTTGATCATGAAGTCACAAGAAAAGGAAGCTGGATAAAAGCCACAGAACTGAGCAAATGCATCCATCTCTCTCTGCTCACTGACTGCATGTACGATGTGACCAGACACCTCACATCCCTGTTGTCATACCTTCCCCCATCATAACGGTTATATCCGTCAACCATGAGCCAGAAATCTCTTCATCCCTTAATTCAAAGTAAAAACCACATAGGACTGTTTTAGCTGTAGAAAAATGAATAGTACAATGCTAAGCTAGAATTTTATTTGTATTATATTTTCATGTAACATCATCACTCAAATGTCAGGTGAGCTTACTAATCTTGTTTTTGTTTTGGTTTGGTTTTGGTTTTTCGAGACAGGGTTTCTTTATATTGCTCTGGAGCCTGTCTTGGAACTCGCTCTGTAGAACAGGGTAGCCTCGAACTCACAGAGATCCACCTGCCTCTGCCTCCCAAGTGCTGGGACTAAAGGCGTGTGCCACTAACGCCTGGCTGAGCTTACTATTTTTATGTATATTTTTTATATACAAGATCTCAGTAGTGTAGCTCAGGCTGGCCTTGAACTCTCCATCCTTTGCCACAGCTGTCTTGAGTGCCTGGATCCTATAATCCAGCTCCACTACATCCCAGCTTGCATCTTGCATCTTTTTAACAGATCCATGTATGTCTCTTGTGGCAAGAAGGCTGAAGAGGTGGAAAACCTTTCTGTACTGTCCAGAAGCCACGCTCACAAAAGGGGCCTCAACCCCAGCAAGGCTGTGTGAAGTTCTCCCAGGAACCCAGGGAGGAAGCCATGTAAAGAGAGGTAACGGCCAGGGAGAGATTGGCAGGAAGGCCAGTCAGGACCACCAGGGCAAGGCTCAGCAGACATAGTCTCAAAATTTAACAATGACCTCCACAGGAGGTATCTTCCCTTGGGGGCCCAGAAGTCACAGTAGGTTCATACATATAAAAATAAAGGTTTATGGGAGGATAGCCACCTTTATTCATTCATACATTATCTGCAGCTACATTTTCAGGAACAAAGCTGAGGGACCGACAGAAGCAGAATGGCCTGCAAAAGAAAAATTTCTCCCATGGCCCTTTATACAAAACAGGGACTAATCTCAGCCCAACCCATAAAAAATAAGGGTCTCTCCCACCATACTGAGGATTGATCCTAAGGCCTCAAATACACTAGGCAAACAGTCTACTCAGCTTTCTCTTCACTTTTCACAATGGGATTTCTCTAAGTTGGCCAAGATAGCCTTGAATTTGTAATCATCCTGTTCTAATCTCCCAAGTAGCTGGGATTACAGACCTGTGCTATGAGGTCCAAGTAGTAATGGGTTTCCATAGATTTATTGTTTCATTTTGTTTTATTTTGTAAGATTTTAAATTATTTGTATATGTATGTGTCTCTGTGTGGATATATATATATGTGCACATGGGTATAGGTGCCCTTGGGAAGTCACAAGAGGATGTCAAAATCCCTGGAACTGGTCTCACAAGTGGTTGTAAACTACCCAATTCAGATACTGTGGACTAGACTCAGATCCTCTGCAAGAATCTCTAGCCCTGTACGCTTCTTAAAGTCCATATACCATAGCTGATTGTTTTTATTTTGGTTTTTTGTTTTGTTTTGGGGGGGTTGCTTCTTTTCAAGACAGGGTTTCTCTGTGTGCCTCAGCTGCCCTGAAACACCCTCGGTAGACCAGGTGGCATAGCTGATCCTTTTAACAACAAAGGCAGGAAACAAAGGTAAGAAAATCAAAATCACAATGCTGCTCTAAGTAAGGACTGTGACTCCAAGAAAAGGAAGATCACTCTCTTGAAAGCAAAGCCATTTGGCATGAGGAGCCTGGCATAGTGGCACACACCTTTAACCCCAGAACTCGGGAGAAGCAGGTGGATCTCTATGAGTCCGAGGCTAGCCTGGCCTGGTGAGTTCCAGGACAGTCAGGTCTGTTAAACAGAGAAACTCTGTCGGGGGGGGGGGGGGACCATGGGGACAGAGTTTAATGGCCCTGGGGGAGCAATCACCCTCCTCCCCTAATCAAGTGTGTGGGAATTCTCCATACCTGCCTGCCTCAAACCTCTAGAATAACCCAATGTACTTACTACTTAGTTGATGACATGTCAAGTTTTTAACCATGTGACCTGAACTTCTCATAAAAAAGGAACAGCAAATCCCACTTCACAAAGTTGCTAGGAGTGAAACGAACGCCAACGAAGTCCCCACCACAGCACAAGGTAGTCAATACAGACTGTTCTTCCTTTTCTGTGCCCATCCATATATAAATGGATATAAATTGCTATAAATCCATATATGCTCTAATGCTGGCGTGCCTGCAATGCTGCACACAGTCTCACCGCACTCCGAGACCTGGAGTGAGCACTCACAAACCCACATAGGGGTAAAGTGAGCAAGGAAGAGCTGCATTCTCAACAATGCGCACAGTGCCGTCCACACTGGTGGAATTCGTCATAGGGGGAAAAGGAAGAGGAGGCAGCAAACAAGAAAGCCTAGCTGATGGTGAATCCTGGCTTCCCCTTGAACAAAACTAGAGCCAGCTCTGAATTATCAATTCATCCATGTCACTCTGGGTCAGTCCCACAATTTTTCAAGACTGGCAAAATTGGTCAACCATCTAAGGGTACCCAGAATACCAAATGGGGTGATGAATACAACGCGCTCTAAAGGCATGTGAATGTGACTCAACAGGCCGAGGCTCCCTCTACTAAGAGCAACAATAATAATGATTTTCTATTACTTTAATGATTGTTATTACAGAGCCAAATAGAAATAATTTTCATCTGCTACAATAACCAACTGTGCTAAGAGGGCAAGTAAAGATGCTCCCAGGAATGTGCGGGTTCAGTGCAGGCCACACTACCAAATACCTAAATGGCAAGCCACCTTTGCAGACTGTTTCCTCTTTTCTTCTGCACCTCACTAGTCAAAACAGCCAATGTCCACAGAGTACCTGAGTCTGGGAAGAAAGCTGAGAAGTCTGCATCTGCGCCTTCCCAGGCATCGGGACGTGTAGGGTCGGCTGAGCGGGCTGTGGAGGAGGTGCAGCAAGCTGGCTGGGCAGGGGGGCAGGGATGGGGGCGTTCAGCTGTTGAGTCTTCACTGGGATTTGGAGCTGAGCTGGAGCGTCCACTATCTGTGGCTGCTGTGAAAACTGTAAGGTGGAAGGGAGGGCTGTGGCTGGGACACTGGCCGGGGGCAGCCTCGCAGGCAGCTGTGGCGGCGGGGTATGCAAGCTGGCAGCATTCTGCACAGGGGGCCCTGTGGAAGGGTCGTACTGCTGCTGGCTCTGCTTCTGTCCAGTGAGCTGTGTAGCCTGAGGAGTTGGGGGCATCCCTCCTGCAAAATAAAAAGAGCCCAAAGCAATGATCTCAGTGCATAGCAGTTTCCACCAAGTGACTCACAAAGACACACACTGGACATCCTGTTGCTCACATGAGAACTGTTACACTCAAAATGGGAATGCCTAGAGCAGACCTAAGGTCAGGATGAGCACACAAAGAAGAAAAGAATGCACCCAACTATTCCAAGTTAGTACTAAGCAAAAAAAAAAAAAAAAGAAAAAAAAAGAAAAAAAGCATCAAATAAAATAACCACAGGGTACCTGACAGCAGTAGTAATAAGGAACACAGAAATAAAATCACTGGAAAGTACAATGTAGAAATGTGTGGCCCCCACTAGAATGGAAGAACCTGTCCCCAGGGGCTTTCTCAATACTGAATTAATGGAGGTACAGAGACAGGTCCCCACGTGGGAGATTCCCTGTCCAGTAAGCTCCCTTGACTGCATGGCCCTAATCTGGGCCAGACGCTAGGTTTTGGGCATTCCCTCACTACAAACTACGAGTGTGCTCTACTGCTGGGTCTTACCTTGGACTGTCGGCATTAACTGCTGCAGAGGGACTCCTGCATTCACCCCTGGATGCTGGAAAACTACCCCTGGATGACCCACTTCAAGACGAGGTCTCTTAGACTGCTCTAGAATAATTTTCAAGAAAGGTGTTGTTTCATGTAAAAGTAAAACCACAGAAGTAGCAGGGAAAAAAAAACATATGTAAGTGTTTTTATAATCTCTGAAAAGGGAAGCCTTTCTATGCTATAAGGGATAAGATTGATACAGTTTCATTAAAAATTTGAAAATACAAAGAAAAGCATCATACAAAGGTCAAAGGAGAAGCAACAACTGAGAGACATTACAACACATGACTGGCAGAGGCTTACTTAATCATTCTCAAAGCACTCACAAATAACAATGGAAGTTTCAAAGCCCAGGACAATTGACAGAGAACATCAATAGCGAGCCAGAGATAGATTCACAAATGGTTAATGAGCAATAAAAGCTCCTGCACAACCTTACTCAGAATCAGACATCCACATCAAAACAGGAGGTGTGATTTCATCCATGGGTCAGACCACCGAAAATTACAAGATTTATCAATGAGGAAAATGGACAAAGTGAGAGCCAGAAACTGTTGACAGTGGTGGAATCAGACATGCCTGCTGGCAGGCTGTTTCAGAGCAGCACTACATCTCACTCCTCTGAGACCTGCCAATTCATTCAAGAGGCTGTTCCTTCACATCAGCTACCAGATATGTCAAACGAACATTTCAGACTACTTGTCAAGTCTCTGCTCATTCTGGCAGAAAAACAAAAAAAAAAAAACAAAAAACAAAAAAACAAAAAACATAGTAATAAACAGGGAAGATTAGCAAAGACTGATAAAAGTCAACTGTCCAAAGCCATGTGCAGTGGCACACAACTGTGAACCCAGCACTGGAGAGCCAGAGGCAGAAGGAGGTTCCTCCAAGTTCAAGGTCAGTCTGAGATACATCGAGAGTTGTAAGCCAGCCAGGTCTCATGAGACTGTATCTTAATGGGAAAAAAAAAAAAAAAAAAAAAGAATGAAAAAGAAAAAAAAAGTCCATCCACACAGTGGAACATGGTGCAGATGCCAGAAGATTCAGATGCACTGACTGGAAAAATGACCTATCATGGTCATAAATTTTAAAAAAGCAACTCTATCTGTGTTTTTGTTTTGGGACTTCCTCTCCCATCCAGAATAACTCACATGTATAAAAGTTTGGATATGTACAAAAGAATGTCTATGACAACCGCAAAATATTTACAGCAGCCCCTACTCTGGCTGCGGAAGAAGCAGACATCAAGTAAGTGGCAGCTATGTGTCACCTTATGAACTACTTGAGCCTCTCATATTACAAAAAAGAAAAAAGTGGTGGGCAGTGGTGGCACCCACTATTAATCCCAGCACTGGTAAGGCAGAGGCAGGAAGATTTCTGTGAGTTCTAGGCCAGCCAGTGATACACAGAGAAAGCCTGTCTTGAAAAACAAACAAATAAGCCAAGAAAAAAAAAAAAAAACTGTCATCACATTATTGGGGGTGGTAGGTGACATGGCAGTTCAAAAAATAGCTTGCAAAGGTGGCTACAAAGTGCTAACAATAACTCATATTATAATCGTTCATGGGAAAACAGAAGAAATATACAGAATCAAGAAATATACAGAATCAATTGAAGTTTCTAACTTCAATACAGATATAAAAAACATATGCAAATATTTGCATTGATAATAACCAAAAGAAAAATTAACTTAGAAAGTATAAATTACGTTCTTTAGAAACATGTGGCAACTAAACCACCATTGCACTAGGGCATACCTGTGGGTGGCATCACTTGCTGCCTCTTAAAAGGGTCGGCTTCTGTGGCACTGCCAGCCCCCACCACTAGGCTCCCAGTCAGGGCTTGGTGCTGAAAAAAATGAAAAGCAATAAGATTCTTATTGTTACAGCCATCCTAAGAACGAAACACACTACAGCTACCATACCTACTCTAAACACTGACCGCTCTCCTTTTAGTAAGGAGCCTGCTCCTACCTACCCTATTTCTTTAATAAACACACACACATGTAATGTACATTTATGTATCAGAAATACTGTAAGATTCTAACTTACCTCTTAGAGAAAAAAAAAAGGACTGGTAAAGACCTATTATTCTGGTTTTAAATGGAATTTCAAATCATCACCAATCTACAAGCTTTGAAAACCATCTTTACCTACTGAATGACAACAAAAGGGCTGAACTGGAAAACCTTACTTCAGTTCTGAGGCTACAGCCCAATTTTACACCAAAATCTCAGTACAAAAGGAAAAATATAGGTGCCTTCCTACTGAGGAACAATATGAAAACCCCAATTAACAACAATCTACCTGGAATCTTCAGATGCTATTATTTCTTGATTACCACCTCTCCCTCCCTCCATATACATGTTTACATACATATGTGTGTATATGTACATGAAATATGTTATTTAAATAAGGTTTAAATAAATCAGAGGAACTCAATCTGTATGGTCAGCAATTAGAAGAACTGGGTGGGAGGGATGCGGATGGGTATGCAGTATATTTTATATGATCATCATGATAGTCTAAACCTACAATAGGCACAGCAACAAGAGGGAGCCCTAGAGTACACTGTGAACCCAGGATGACAATGCGTGAACCCCTGTGGGCAGTGTCAATAGGAGAAAGGCTACACATGTGCAAAGACAGAGAGAAGGGGATTTGGATAATCTTGGTACCTTATTTCCGTTCTGCTATACACCAAAAGCTGCCCTAAAATTATTTGTGTGAACAATTTTAATTCCAGCACTCAGGAGGTAGAGAGGCAGGAGGAGCTCTGTGAGTTTGAAGCCAGCCTGGTCTACAGAGCAAGTTTTAGGACAGCTAGGGCTACACAGAGAAACCCTGTCTCAAAAAACAAAACAAAACAAAAAAACATTTTTTTTTTTTTAAGAAGATGACCTTTAAGCTAGGGGGAGCAACTCATGCCTACAATCCCAGTACTCAAGAAGCAAAAGCAAAAGGACCTGAGTTGGAGGCCTGCTAGGAACACATAGTTAGTAAGTAAGTAAGTAAGTAAGTAAGTAAGTAAGTAAATAAATAAATAAATAAATAAATAAATGATAAAAGACCATAAAAGCATAATCACCTGAAAAACTACTGACAAGTCACTTTACAAAAAGAGCAATGACTTCTCCAGATGAGCACTGTCCCTACGACCTCAGCAGGTCCCTAACAGTAGTAGTGCTACCAGTAGGTATAGGCTACAGAATTTATCTCTAAACGACTTGGCTCTTCCAATCCCCTCAGTAGGGCATTTTAAACACCAAAGTTACTGGTGCTAATCAGAAGACTATGCCACACGCATGGCTACTGAACTAAGTACCTTGAGGCCTAGAAAGAGACAGGGTTTGATCCCTGCTACTCACACCACACAGTATATAAGCTCAGCAATAGCAGGTGACACAGTGAACACAGACATGCCCTATTCATATTTAACAAAGATAGGAGGAAGATAGGAGAGAGCAGGAGACAGAGGTGTGCTGGCTGGTCTTATGCCAGTAAGCAGCATCTCTCCATGGCCTCTGCATCAGCACCAGCCTCCAGGTTCCTGCCCTGCTTGAGTTCCTATCTTGGCTTCCTTCAGTGATGGACTACAATGTGGAAGTGTAAGCCAAGTAAATCCCTTTCTCCCCAACTTGCTTTTTGCTCATAGTATTTCATGGAAGCAATAGAAACCCTAACTAAGACAGAGAGGGAGGAAATAAAGGAATGGTCTGAAAAATCAAAGCATGTTAACAGTGGCTTCTCAGAGAATGGGATTTTAGATAACTTTTAATTCATGTGTGTGTACTTTTCTCAATTTTTCTAAATAATCTGAAATAAATGAGTATCACTTATATATATCCAAGACAGTTATTCTTTAGTGAAAAGGTAAGTGGCTTGCCTCCAGGAGTGACAAAGTATTAGATGAAACATACTCCAAATAAGCATAAACTCTAGGTGACACATGAGAACAAAGAAGTAGCAGGTGATACAGAAGGGAAAAGAGCCTAGCAAGTTCCCCAAAGTTGGCAAGTGGCATGAGGACAATCCCTAAGCTACACACTGGAACAGACTGCTAGAAAGAAACGGCCCTGTCTTCCCTGTCTAGGTCTGACTGGCAGATGGTAGGAGTCTGGCTGACCATCAACCACATGCAGAAAGACACCCAGGAAGCATACAGAGGACAATATAAGAAACTAAAAAGTTTAAGTGCCACCTGCCTTAAAGAAGAGCAAAATTTGCAGCTGCAACACAGTAGCCAAGCATGATAGGCCACATTCCTAACACTTAGGAGACTAAGGCTGGGGAACTGCAAATACAAGGCCAGCCTGGACTGCATAAAGAAACCCTGTCTTTGTTGTTGTTGTTTTTCTAGAAAGGGTTTCTCTCTGCAGCTTTGGCTGTCCTGGGACTTATTTTGTAGACTAGCTGGAAACCCTGTTACCTAGGGAACAATAAGATGGCACAGCAGGTAAAGATGCTGGCCACCATGCATACCTGATAACCTGAGTTGGATCCCTGATAAATACATGGAAGGAAATCGAGTTCCCTAGGCCTTTCTGTGATCTACATACATATGCCATGTACTGTATTCCCACACATACATATGTATGTGCTTGCACACACATACACAATAAATAAACAGGGGCTGGAGAGATGGCTCAGTAGTTATGAGCACTGGCTGCTCTTCCAGAGATTCTGAATTCAATTCCCAGCAACCACATGGTGGCTCACAACTATCTGTGATGAGATCTGGTGCCCTCTTTTGGCCTTCATGCATACATGCAGGCAGAACACTGCATAAATAATAAATAAGTAAATATTTAAAATAAAATAGCTTGTAGAGAATTTAACTCAAAAATGACTGCTGTCTATACAAGAATGCATTCCATTCACCCCCTCCTGGAGGAAGACTTACATCACCAGGACCCTGCAACTCGGAAAGTCCAATTTCTTCTCATTTTAAATAAGTAATGACATGGCTACATGGCTAGACCACAGCTTCTAGGACTGGTGCTGTCATTAAAGGTAGAATGGAGTCAAGGGAGAAGAAAGAGACAGACCCTCCTGTTAGTAGAAGAGACTCAGTAACCTTTCATCTCTTAATCCTGACACCAGGATTTGGTATAGTCAACACAAATACAAAACTATCTGAACCTTCTTTTCAAAAGTATGTACACTGGGGCTGGAGGGATGGCTCCATGGTTAAAAGCCTGCTGTTGTAGAGAACCAGAGTTTTGTTCCCAGCACCCACGTGGTGGCTAACAAGCTTCTGCAACTCTGGTTCCAGTGATCCCAATTCTCTCTTTGGTCTCACAGCTACCAGAATGAATGTGATACACATACACACATGCAGGTAAAACACTCATGTGCATAAAATAAAAATCTTAAAAAACAAAAACAAAAAAATATAAAAAGCCACACTTGGTTGTGCACACCACCTTTAAAAATCCCAGCACTTGGGAGGTAGTCTACAATTTTGAGGTCAGGGAGGTTTTATAAAGTAAGACCTGTCTCCAAAAAAAAAAAAAAAAAAAAAAAGGCAAACTAATAAAAAACATTCACTTCTTAAAGAATATGCATAATAAAACAGGTTAGGATTCCATTTCATGCTTCCAAACTTTCAATTATACACATAAAAACATGAACATATTCACAATATAATACAGAAAACAATGGCTGGGGTAAGGTCCTAAAACTACAAGGTTGGTCACACCAGAGTTACTCTACATCAAGAGTACAGGAAAGGGCTGGAGATGGTCAGAGGTTAAGAGAACAATAAACAAACAAACAAACAAATAAATAAATAAGTATTGCCCATAGTCAGGTGGTGGGGGCTCATGCCTTTAATCCCAGCACTTGTAGGCAAACACAGGCTGATTTTTGTTGAGTTCAAGGATAGCCTAGGCTACAGGGCAAGTTCCAGGACAGGTTCCAAAGCTAAAGAGAACCCTGTCTCAAAAAAACAATTTTGGGGGGGGGTGTTACATGAAGACCCTCCTCAGCATTTGGGGGGGTGTTACATGAAGACCCTCCTCAGCATTTGGGGGGGGTTACATGAAGACCCCTCCTCAGCATTTGGGGGGGGTGTTACATGAAGACCCTCCTCAGCATTTGGGGGGGTGTTACATGAAGACCCTCCTCAGCATTTGGGGGGGGTTACATGAAGACCCCTCCTCAGCATTTGGGGGGGGGTTACATGAAGACCCTCCTCAGCATTTGGGGGGGGTGTTACATGAAGACCCCTCCTCAGCAGCTCTGGGAAACAGCTGGGCCACAGAAAGCTCTAGATCTATATTCTCATTAGCACAAACATTAGCTGCAAACAACAAAATCCATCCTGAAATTCTTTTTAGAATGCATAGTGAAGGGGGATGCCCTTCTTCATGCTGTGAATATATGTTTCGCATATTGGTTGATGAATAAATAAATGCTGATTGGCCAGTAGCCAGGCAGGAAGAGACACGGCTACCAGACTTGGAAATTCTGGGAATGGGAAAGGCAGAAAAGCAGTCACCAGAGGGAGACACCATGTAGCTGCCAAAGGAGTGACATGCCGGAACATAACAGGTAAGCCATAGTCTTGTGGCAATATACAGTTTAACAGAGATGGGTTAATAGTTGAGAGCTATCCAGTAAGAAGCCTAAGCTATTGGCCAAACAGTTTATAATGAATATAAGCCTCCAAGTGTTTATTTGGGAATAAAGGGCTTCGGGACCTGGTGGGACAGAAACTCTGCCAACAGCTTAGGGTAACTGTCAGGACAGCATATGTGAGAACAGGAAGGCTGGAACGTTCCGATATATCCATCAATATTCTTGGGTAGACATGATGTAACATATGTCAGACCCTATAAACTAACCTCTTGTGACTCACAAATTCTATGCCCCTAAGAGTACTTCCCTGGTGGGGATCAAAAGCCCAAACCTGAACGCCAGCTGAATAGACTACAGCTCTCAAGCAGATGGAATACGAGCAACTGCTAGATGGAGTTCTAAGCACTAACATAAAGGAGCAAGCCATGTGGTGGCACATTCTAATGCTAACAGACACAGGAGGACTGCAGCAGTTCAATCAGTCATCCCCCGATCCCCGTATGTACATATCATTTAAATGGGTATCAAATATTGAATAACCCATTCTAATTCTATATATCGGAATTCTTTTTCATAATACACCATTGAGAAGAAAAATGGAGAAAATCACTGCATAGCATTTAAAATACCAGGATTTAGGATGTGGTTCAATGGTGTGCAAGCCTAATGGCCTGAGCCTGATCCCCATAATCCACAGAAAAAGTTGGATATAGTGATGGCCATCTGTAATCCCAGCATTTCTACGGTGAGATGGGAGGTGAACATAAAACAGTGACTCCCACCAGACACAGTGGTACACACCTATAATTCCAGCACTTGGGAGGCAGAAGCAGAGCTCCAAGCCAACCAGTCTACATAACAAGTTTCATGCTAAACAGCTACACAGTAAAACCTTGCCTCTGGGGTTCAATTCCCAGCACCTACATTAGCTCATAACCATTTGAACGCCAGTTCCAGAGGGATCTGATGTCCTCTTCTGACCTCCCTGAGCGTTGCTTGCACATGGTACACAGACATACATGTAGGCAAAACACATAAAATAAAAATAAATCTAAAAAAGAATTAGAAAGAGTAAGACTTTCTATCTGTAGAAATGATCTCTATGCCGAAAACCCATGACATCTACCACAAAGCTACAAAATATGAATCAATGAGTTTAGCAAGGATGCAGGACATAGGTTAAAATAGCCAAATGTATGCCGTATGTGTTTGCAATCAACAGCTAGGAACTGTTTTTTAAATACTATTTATAACAACAATAAAAAATGATATACTTAAACATAAATCTAACAAGTTAGAACACAACATTAGCATAATGAATATTACAAAGCACCAATCAAGGAAACCAAAGATCTAATGAACGGAGAAGAGTCACATTCAAGTACTGAAGTACAGACAGTACAGAGGGCTACCAGTTCTCCCCTAACTGGTTTTAATAAATGTAATACAATCCCTGTCAAACCAAGCAAAATATCAAGTCTATTCTGAAATGAAACCTACAGGAAACAGTATAGGAAACAGAAGGACCAAAACAACAAAGAAAATAAAGCCAAGGTGATAACGTATAGTACCTGGGCCAGTGAGATGGCTAAGTGGTAAAGCCTGATGACCAATACTGATCACTTAAACTCAACTTCAGGATCATGGTGGAAGGAAAGAACAGACCCTTACAAGGAATCCTCTGACAACCATCATGATATGCACATGCCTGAACAGAAATACTAACATACACCCCCATACAGAGAGGGTGGGGATAGAGGGCGAGAAAGAGAAAGAGAAGAGGGGGAGAAAGAGAAGAGGGGGAGAAAGAAGGGGGGGGAGAGGAGAGAGACCGCCCTGGCACCAGTACAATCAAACACCCATATGTAATAAACAAACACCCACAAACATCAGTCACACCACACAGAATTGCACTGAAACAGATCATAGGCCTAAGTTACTAAACTTCCAGGCAGAAACACAGATCTCTGTTACTTGAACAGAATTCTCAGAACTTCTCAGAAGTACAGTACACCACTTTTCAGCCTTTGGCTGAGATCAAGTACAAGCACAATCTATTAACAAAAAGTTACACTTCATCAAAATTTTAGATACTTGCTCTGTAAGCGACAGTTAAGAAGAATTTTTGTACCAAAAATTTGGTATCTATATCATGCAAAGAAAAAAAAAAGTAAAAAACAAACCTCTCAATTCAACAATAAACCAACAACTAAATGAAAAACAAAACAAAACAAAACAAACAAAAAAACAAAAAACAAAAAAGAGGGAGAGAGAGCAAGATACACTTCACCAAAAAGAAATCTGCCAACAAACACAGACAAGACACTCAAGATCATCAGGCTGAAAACGGTCTCATACCTATGGCTACCTGGAAAAAAGAACTGTGATGAAGTGAGGAGTGGAGAACACAACTCTCACACTACTGAGAAAACAAAACCACACAGAAAAAAAGTTTAGCCCTTTCCTATAAAGCTGTGCATACACTCCACGTATGACCCGGTAATCTCACTCTGGGTCATATCTGACTAGTAGGTATTCATGTAGATGAAATGAGCACCCATGTACACACAAAATGTTATCTGTGAACAATTATAGCAGTTCTGTTTGTGAATCAACTGCCCATCAAAGATGAAAAGGTAAAACTGCTTCCTGAGGACACCACCATGAGAAAATAGTCTACCTTGTAAAAACATAAGGCTGCAGAGACTCCTTACTGTCTTAAAGGTTTTGCAGAGAACACGGATTTGATTCCCAGTACCTGCTCACAACTGTCTAAATCCAGTTCCAAAATCTGAAGCTGTCTTCTGGTTTTCACAGGCACCAGGCACAAATGGAACACATAAAATAAACCTAATAAAAATTTTTTAACATACCAGATTCTCCATGCTGAGGATGTCTGCCAAGAAGGGAGATAGATAGGAAAAGCAACCTGGGTATGCTGCCTTCCTTCTAGGAAAAAATGGGTTAAACCACCTCAATCTGTAAGTTTCGTGGCCTTTGTTTCAATAAAGTATGAATACTGCCACAGCTATGATGAAAAAAACTTAAGTTCTTTCTCCAGTTTGGTCAAACTGTAAATAAATCTGCTTCCTTTTACCAATTTCTACTTTCTAATTTCTTTTGGAATATAGGGAACAAGATAATCGTCCCAAGTATCAGGAAGCAGTAACAGTATTCTTCAGCAACTCTGAGAGCACTTGCCAAAGGATATGAAAGGTCAGAATGTACAAGAGTGCGTGAAGGACTGTTGTTTAGTGGAAACAAAACTTTTTTTTAAATTGTGCTGGGAAGTGCACAACTACAGACTAAAGAAAAGTGAATATTACTGAATGTCAAGTAAACAAAACCAAAGAAGTACTTAAAGTGTCGTGTAACTCACTGACTAAAATGGGTTTCTACAAATGAATGTAACAATAAGTGATTAGCTAGTAAATGCAGAAGGAATATAAGAAATAGAAACCCCACTTTGAATCTGGGCAGTGATGGTGCACACCATTAATCCCAGACCTCTGGAGGAAGAAGCAGGTGGATCTCTGTGAGTTTGAGGTCAGCCTCATCAATAGAGTGAGTTCCACAACAGCCAAGCCACATAGGAAAAAACCTGTCTCAAAAAAACAAAACAAAACAAAAAAGAAAAAAAATGAAATGAAACTCCACTTTGGAGCTGGTGTGGGAGAAAGAGGGAGGAGTTCAAGGTCTTCTTAGGCTATATAATCAGTCTGAGACTAGCCTAGGTTACTTAAGATCCTGTCTTCATGGGAAAAAAAAAAAAAAAAAAAAAAAAAGCAAGTCTTAGTGATTCATAACTATAGTCCTATCAGCACTTGGGACAAAGATAGGAGAACTCCTGTAAGTTTGAGGTTGTCCTGAGCTACAGAATAAATTCCAAGTTACTCTGGTGTAGAGTAAAAAACGCTGCCTCAAAAAGAAAGATAAGAAAGGAAAGGCATGGGAGGGTGGTTGGGGTACATGTGAGAGAGGGAGAGAGGAAAAAAAGGAGGAAGGGAGGGAAGGAGAGGGAACTGGGATCGATATGTAAAAATAAATAAATAAATAAATAAATAAATAAATAAATTTAAAAAGGGAAAGGCATAAACAAACAAATAAATAATAAATCGAGAAAGTTAAAGCTAGACATGGTGGCAATGTGCACCTTTAATCCCAGCACTCAGGACGCAGAGGCAAAAGGCTCTCTGTAAGTTTGAGACAACATGATCTACAAAGTGAGTTCCAGGACAGTCACATAAAGAAACTCTGTCTTGAAAACACAAAAAATTATTAAAAATAAAAATAAGGGAAAGGGGGGGGCTGGAGAGATGGCTCAGAGATTAAGAGCACTGGCTGCTCTTACAGAGGTCTTGAGTTCAATCCCTAGAAACCATATAGTAGCTCACAGCCATCTATAATAAGATCTGGTGCCCTCTTCTGGCATGCAGGCAGAACATTGTATAAATAAAAAATCTTTAAAAAAAAAAGGGGGTGGGGGGAGAAAAGGAAGAGACATGGACAGGATCCACTGTGGAGCTTTATAGTAGTAACCAATTTAGAGTGGTTCACCAATAGATGTTTGAAATAGTGGGTTTGAGGATGTTTACATAATTTATATCCTCATTTACAGAAGGAAAATTAATGTCCATTAAACAGGCCTGGTGGACACCACCTCAGATGCTTCAAGTTAACATCATCAATTGTGACTAGGCAACACTGTGGCCTGGTAACACAAGACACTGATATGGACGCACTGTCATTTATGTGACATTCCTCTAAAATCTGTATGACTTGAACATGATACTAGGGTATGTCAAACCAATCCATACAACATATCACTCCACAAAATAACCAGTCTGTATGCTTCAAAAACATCACAAAAGACCAACAAACCAGCCTAGATTAAAGAAACCCAGAGAGTCGTTATAAGTAAGGAATATGGATATCCTGGACGAAGTCTAGGGCTAGGGGGAAAATTCCAAAGAATCTCTGTAGGACCACAGATGGAATTTCAATCTCAACTGTCAGGATACTGTGGCATTTCCTGACTTGGAGGACCTGCCCTTTGCTACTAGTTGAAGCATTTAGAGATAGGGGTCATGATACCATAGGGTACTGTATAAATGTGAGAATGAAATGCAAATGAGCAAAAGCTAACAGCAGTGGATCAGAAAACGCACAGGGGCTTCCTGTACGACTATAACAACTTTCATGTTTGAAATGATATTAAAATTAAAAACAAAAACAAAAATACCACCAAGGACAAAACTGCTTTCAAAAGCCAGCACACTCTCTCCAAAACTCCTACTAGAATTTAGCATGTGTGTGAATCTCAGGGTCACAAATACATTCTGCTCTCCTTTACTAAGAAATCTTAGTCCTGATGACCTACCGATAGGTGATTCACACCAACATTTGTTTCAGCTAAGGAAAATACCTACTATGTCTTTCCACTTGTTCTGTTTTGCACTGTTTTCAAAATACAGATAAAAGACGAGAAAGAACAAACATGAAACACAGCACACAAGGAACCTAAGCATACAATAACAGGACTTTGAATATTAAAGGACATGCACACTACAAGCTACCACCACATTGCAAGTCACAGAAAACAATGCAGTAAGGTCTGCGTTGTCATTCATTCATGCAACTGAATTTCAGAACTGTATACGCAGAAAGACTTTTACTGTTCAAAATAAGAAATGGGCTCTGGAAAAAAAAAATGCCGAAGAGCAAATAGTAAATTGAAGGTTAAAATATCTGGATGAAAGAAACGTTTGGGATGAGACTACAATTTAGAACCATCAAAAAGTACCTGAAACAGTTGCTGCTGGGATGAAAAAGCAGCAGAAACATTTGGCGGAAGCTGGGTTGCTATAGCAACGGGAGTCCCAGTCTGCCCATCCTTGCCTGTCACAACCTTTACCTGAGAGAAATATTTTGAGAAAAAAAGGTAACATAATTTTTAAGACTGCTCAAAATTATTAGAATTTCATTGCTGACAGCTCACTAATTTAGGTGCTTAAAAACAGAAATGTTTTTTGCATGGAATCCTATAAAGGGACATTGAGCTAACTGACAGGTTCATAGCATAACAATCTAACAACTGCCAATCTTCAGAACTCCGGTCTAGATCACAGGCAACATTTTAGAATCTGTAACATCCAACTGTAAAATGAGAATGGCAGACACTCAGGAATCAAGTGTCCCACAGCTGGTTTCTTGAAAGATCTTCACAGCTATAATGTTCTATAGCCTACCACATGGTTCATACAGCAAAATTGTTTTTAGTAGAAGCTGTGAGAGGTTGTATGTTTCTTCAAAAGTACAGATAAGGAGGTTCAGCTTACAGACAACATTGGTTACAGACACAAAGAGAACTCAGTTTCACTGTTCCATGGCACTAGTGGTAGTCCTCAAAATCATTGAGACCTTCTAAATAACAAAGATGATCCAGCCTAAGTCCAGTGTTGAAGAAGACACAGATGGCCAAGCCACACAGATACATCCACAGATGCTAGTGGGGACTCTGGACAAAGGCAAACTTTTGCTCACCAAAAGCAGGTTTCATTGCCAAAAGGCTGACAGCAGTTTAAATTATTTTAGCTCTATCATAGGACAAAATAAGCTCCACCAACATAATAAACACTACACAAGACAAAAGCACAAAAGACAGTGCATCACAGTACAGGCCGCTAAGACCCAGTATACCTCAGAGAACTGCAGAGTGCTACGGTGTTAGGGGTACTTACTGTGCAGCATTCTAGGACCCCCACCCACCCAAAAAAAAGGCTACAAAAGCTTCTGTCTCAAGTATCACTCCATAGGTATTTGCAAAGTGTGAGCTTAAAATGCAATCTCATATCTAACACTACATCTAAAACCTAAAAAATTAAAATAAAATTCCTTATAGTTGTTTGACACTATCTATACTTTAATTGTGAACAACCCACACAAAACACATCTAGTGACTTAAATCCCTTGTTTAAAAACCTAGTTTTTATGGACAGACCTACACAAATATATAGTGAAATCAGAAAGCCAGGGGGGAAAGCTAAGCTTTACTATACTGGGAAAACCTTTTCTGGGGGTTGCCAAAGGACTGGCAACAGTGTCATGTTGGCCAAGGACCACATACACAGACAGAAGTGAGAAGCCTAGATAGCACTAGCTGAGCTCTCTGCCCAGGATGGGTTCTGATTCTCAATTGACAACCTAGCTCTGAGAAGACATCAGTCAAACACAGTCCTTCATCTTCCTCCCCAGACAGCTACACTGAACAGCTCTTCCTCTACATGAAGGAAGAAGGAAATCACACTTTATTCCTCTTTGGATCCTATGACACCCAAACTATAAATTACCCCAAGCTCACACATTTTCAGTCTATTGTTTGCACCATCTATTTTGCTTTATATAGCCTTTCTAGACTACTAAACTGCTGTTTCTTACCTCATCATTGATAACTTCAGACTTCTCTTCCTCCTCCTCCTCTTCCTCCTCTTCCTCTTCAATATCCAAATCATTCTGCCTAAGATAAGCTTGTAAAGGGGCATAGTGCTTCTTTTTAAAAGCCAAGAAATCCATCATGTTCCCCTGAAGATGCTGCAAAAAGAACAGTTCGATGAGGTACTCCTTGAAGACTTCCTTCAGTGCCTCCATCTCCTTGTAGTGGTAGTCCAGGCACTGCTTCCTCATTTGTGCCATCTCCTGAGAGGCTGGAGGGATCTCCTCCAACTTCTTGGGAGCCTTCTTCATTCCTGAGCTTCCCATAGATGTGAGAGGCACACTGGAAAGGCCTGGAGGCATGGTGGTTCTGGACGGGCTGGTGGGTGGCGGTGGGGATGTCATCCCAAATGCTGAAGGCCCCCCAACACCAGGGAGCAGCACACCTGGGGTCCTCTCAAACCCCAGAGATCTGTTCAGTGGTTGTCCCTGAAGCACTTGCTGCTGTTGCTGAATCAACTGGCCCTGAATAATGCTGCTGATCTGGGGTGGCAGGCTGGCCGTGGTGATGTGGTTTGGGCTGGCCAGAGGTTGCAATCCAGTGCCTCCTGCAGCTGCAGGGCTCTGAGGCCCCAGATGGTGGATGGTGCCTCCTGACTGTGCATGAGGTTGGGAGAGTCTCCGTTCTCGGACAGCAATGGGAGCTCCTGAATGCTGGAGTTGAACCTGGGCTCCCTGGGCCATCTGGGTCAGGCCTGGTGCCTCCTGAAATACAAAGTGACCACCACTTGAGGGGCTCAAGCTGATCTGCCTCACAAGCACACTGGCATCCACAAAACCTCCAGTGGGGCTGCTGCTGCAGATGCCCAGCCCAGAACCTGGGGCACCTGCACGAACATTCTGCAGGGCCTGCCCTGGCCCAGGGCTAGGCTGTGTAGGGCTTTGAGTCTGGACCTGCTGTGACAGGGGAGAAGTAACTTGAATGTACGATGGAGAGCCATGCTCAAAGCGCCTCTGTTGTGCACCAAACTGAAAACCTGGAGAGGTGGGGTTGGGCAGTGGCAGAGGGGCCAGTGTGATCTGCTGGTTTCCTCCCACAACAGGGCCAACATTCTGTAATGTGATGTTCACATTCTGCCCAGCCACAGGACTTCTGCTCATTAGCTGCTGAATCTGGTACCCAGGGGACTGGGGTGCAGATGGGCTGGCTGATGGAGCAAAAGGTGCTGCAGGTGATGGGGGTAAGTTGGGATGAGCTGGCTGTTCCTCTTCACCCCCAGTGGAGGACCTAGACCTCTGCAGCTGATGTTGCTGATGTTGGACATTCTGAGGACCACTGCCATGGTGCATTATCACCTCCCTTTTCTATCCAATGTAATATTCCCCTAGAAAATCAAAATTAAAATCAAGACATTGGAAGGCAAATACAATCATTTGATTACCACTTAATATAATTACCACTTAGTAGCACTGAAATGATACTTGAACATAGGTTCCCACTGGTCTGATTCAAACAAGAGTTCTTATTACTTTATATAAAAGAACAGATGGCCACTTACATATTACCTATAACTCCCTTCTCCATCTCTTTTCCTCCACCCAAGATTCCAAAGGAAAGAAGACCAAGGGAAGAAGGGTCCCCTAGCCATTAAGAAAGAACTATGACCCAAGAACTATGGCACTACACAGCACATTCAGCCCAAAGGGACAGTGGCTACTTTGTAAATGACCCTGTGACATCTGCCACAGTGCCAAAACTCTCCTCTGTAAGTGGCTCAAAGTGGCTCTTGGGAGTTAACTAGTTTAGCCAGGCCTTATATGCCAAACAGCTACATCTGCATCCCAAGAACAGACCAGAGTAGTTACACTATTGACCCAAAGAAGCAAGCTTGGGGCAAAGAGTAAGTTCCCATTAAGAGACCACCAGTCCCTCCAAGCACAAGTCAACACTGTCATCACCTTGGTGAGGAGAACTCAACTGGTGATGACTATACATAGCTACCATTAAGTGGCAGTCTTCCTGTCAACCATGTATGGCAACAAAAGTTTCTCCTACGGCATACCCAAAAGGAAGGCTGAGCTGAGCTGGTTGCAGACAGTGATGAAAGAACAGGAGAGACTTTGGGAGGAATGCACACTTCAGACGGAAAGCGAAGACAAAACAGGGAAGCCCAATTCAGGGATCATACCATCAGTTCAGCCCCTCAGTATGCCTATTTTCTACCATGGTGGACCTCAGCAGGAGAATCTCTAAATTCAAAGTCAGTCTGGTCTATAAAGTAAGTTCCAGGACAGCCAGGGCTACACAGAGAACCCGTGTTGTGAGACATTTTTGTATACTGTGTGAAGGTGTATTGCTATGATTGGAGCAATAAAAAGCTGAACAACCAATATAGCTAGGCAGGCAGTATAAGCAGGCTCTTCAAGAAGAGAAAGAGGAGGAGGAATCTAGGCACCTGGGAGTCACCAGCCAGACATGGAAAGGAGACAGGAGATGCTAGATGGAAAAGAGGTAATGGCAAGTGGCAAAACATAGATTAAAAACATGGGTTAATTTAAGTTATAAGAACTAGTTGAAACAATCCTAAACTAAAGGCCAAACTTTCATAATTAATATAACTCTCCATGTTGTTATTTGTGGGATGGCAGTTCCAATGAAAAAGCATTGTATTACAAACCTGTCTTGGAGAGAGAGAGAGAGAGAGAGAGAGAGAGAGAGAGAGAGAGAGAGAGAGAGAGAGAGAGAGAGAGAGAGAGAGAAGAAATGAAGTGAGGGGAACAGATGAAAATATGAATCACTTATGAATATACAGGGGTAGGGGTTAGGGTTAGGGTCAGCCACACTGCACTTTCAAAACAAGCTATGATTACTGAAATTGTTTGACTATGGAAGTTCTCCAAAGGTCATGTATTAAGGGCTTAGTCCCCAGCTGGTGGCACAGTTAAAGCTAGTGGAAACCTGAGGATGGGGCCTAGATGGACGAAGTAGGTCACTGAGAGCGTGGTTTGAAGATATGTCTTTTTTTTTTCCTCCAAGACGGGGTTTCCCTGTATAGCCCTGGCTGTTCTGACACTTTGCCTCCTGAGAGCAGGGAATGTCTTATCCTAAATCCCTTCTTGCCTTATTTACCTGTTCCTGATGGCCAAAGACGTAAGCAGCTTTGCTTCTCCACACCCTCCCTGTTGCTCTGCCTCACCACAACCCAAAAATTATGGACTCATGAAACCATGGACTGAACCTGAACCAAAATCAATCTTTTAACTTTTCACTTAATTGTTTCAGAGTAACAAAAGGCTAATTAGTAAGAGTTTACGGTCTTTTGAACAAGTATTATGAAGGCACCCAAAAAAAAAAAAAAAAAAGATATATATACAAAGTATATAAGGATGATCTCCCTAGAAAAATCCTAGAAAGTCAGCTGGGTAGTGATGGCCCATTTCCTTTAACCCTTGAAAGGCAGAGGCAGGTAGATATCTGCTGTGGAATAATCCTTCTGTAGATATATTGCTCTCATTGGTTAATAAAACTGATTGGCTGGGCAGGAAGTATAGGCAGGATAACCAAACTAAGCATGCTGGAATGAGCAGCAGAGTCAGTGGAGTCACCAAGAGACACAGAGGGAGCAAGACATGCTGGAGGACAGACAGATAAAGCCATGAGCCAGGCAGCAATACATAGATTAATAGAAATTTAAGTTGTTAGAACTAGCTGGTAATAAGCCTGAGCTATTGACCAAGCATTTACAATTAATATTAGGTTTCTGAGCAATTATTTGAGAGTGGCTGCCAGCACAGGAAAACTCCAACTACAGATGTTCTCAACTAATGAGTTGAGAACAGCCTAGTCTATGGAGCAAATTCCAGGGCTACACAGAGAAATCCTGTCTTAAAAAACAAACAGGGCTGGAGAGAGAACCTGGGTTCAATTCCCAGCACCCACATGGAAGCTCACAACTGTAACTCCAATACCAGGGAACCCAACACCCACGGCAAAACACCAATGCACATTAAGACAAAAAGGAAAAAAGAAAAACAAACAAAAAAGAGAGTTCAGGGCAAAGGGGTTATGAATGCAAGGCAGCGCTAAAGAGTCGGTACCCTAATTTCAGAAACAAAGTCAAGTAAAACAAGTCACAAAACCAGGGGAAAGAGACAAAAATAAAAAGTTATGACACATTGAGAAAATTCAACACAAAAACATATATCAAATGAATAAGCATTTTTATCAGCTAACAATTTTACATTAACTATAAAAGACATAAAACTGAAATCCAAAAAATGTATTAACTCCTGAAGGTAATTCAATTTTGTAATCCCCAAAGTAATAAAGTTGTAGCTGGAGCAATAGCAGGATTTGAGAGGATTGCAGGCTAGGGAGATAGTTTAGTAGCTAAAAGTGTTTGCTGCACAAACAAGAAGACCTGAGTTTCAATTCTCAGAACCTATGTAAAAGCAGGACACAGTAGAGCATGTCTGCAATCCCTAGGCTCTTACACTCAACCAGGAAACAAGAGACAGGAAAATGCCCAGAAAGTCACAGGCCACCTAGCCTGGTATATATAGGTTTGAAGACACCCTATCTCAAACAAAGTGGAAGGCAAAAACCAACACTAGGGAGTGTCCTCTGACCACCACATAGCATCCACATTCAAACACTCACATATACAAGAAAGAGCACACATCATACACACCACACACTGATGAGGGATGTCCTTCTGTATGCTGTGAATATATGTTTCTCTTACTGGTTGATGAGTAAAGTTGTCTCCACCAATGGACAAGCAGGAAGTATAGGCAGGGCTACCAGACAAGGAAAATGTTGAGTACCAGAGAGAGTGAGTTGCCAATGAGACGCAATGTAGCTGCCAAGGAAGAAAAAGAGCCAGGCTTCCCCTACTGGTAAGCCAAGACCACGTGGAGATACACAGATTAATAGAAATGGGTTGGGCTGGAGAGATGGCTCAGCTGTTAAAGGCTAGGCTCACAACCAAAATAGAAATGGGTTAATAATTAAGAGAGAGCTAGCCAATAAGAAGCCTAAACCATTGGCTAAACAGTTTATAATTACTATAAGCCTCTGTATTTATTTAGGACTGAATGGCTGTGGGACCAGAGGGCCAGAAACTTCTGTCAACAACAACAACAACACGCACACGCCCCTATACAATTTTAAAATGTTAAATACCAGGAGTAGAGGTACACACCTTTAATACCAATACTCAGGAGGCAAAGGCAGGCAAATGTCTGAGTTCAAGGCTAGCCTGGTCTACAGAGTGAGTTCCAGGACAGCCAATGCTACACACAGAGACTCTGTCTCAGAAAAAAAAAACAAAAAACAAACAAAAAAAAAAAAAAACTGTTTAAGTAAACAATAAAAAATGTTTAAATCTTCAAAATAGGGGCTAGATGGGAAGTAGGAGCACTTGCCTATCATAAACAAGGCCCTGGGAACAGTGCATCTTAGAAAGGACATCTGAGTGTATTGTTACAAAGGGCTATAACCAGCACTATAGAATGTACTTATGAAAGACAATAGAACCACTAAACAACAGAAAATTAAACATCTACTTAACAACTTAGAGAATGCCCAACCTCACCACTTACAAAAGCAAGGTAAACTAAAACAAGCCTACAGCAAGCCCTAAACCACGAAAGTGGCAGACCAGTACACTGATGCTAGAAGGGCTCTGTGAAGTAAAGTGGGAGGACAGCTATCAGATGGTCCTCAACCCACAGACGCCCCACGGGAATGAACTTAGAGGGCAGTATTTAAGTGGAAAAGCCTTGGAACTAACTCTTATTTCTACAATTTGTCCTAAGAAAACTGACCTATTAATTTAATGTTTTTGTTTTGCTTAAAAATTTGACCCACAGGCTTCAAGATATAGATTAATGGTTTAGAGCAGTGGCTGTTCCTCTAGAGGACCAAAGTTTGATTCCCAGCATCCATATGGTGGCTCACAACCATCTAACTCCAGTTCCATGAACTCTGGTGTCCTGGCCTCCTCCTTTAATGGTGTCCAGCACCATTCATGTACATGGCACACAAACATACATGCAGACAAAACACCCATACATATAAAATAAAAATAAATCTTTTTAAAAAAAAATTAGCCCACAAGATAATTTAGCAGGTTAACAAATCTATCAGCTTGGCAACCTCAGTTCAATTCACAGGACCCATATAGCAAAAGAAGAGAAGTAACTCCCAAAAGTCACGGTGACACACACACACACACACACACACACACACACACACACACACACACACTCACACACACAGGTACACACACATACACACACATTTTTTAATGTAATTTAAAAAAATAATAGTTACCATCACATAATACAAAAAAGGTAAAACATGTAAACAAAAACAATGTTCAAATTCTAGATGGAGAATGTAAAAATAAAATGAAAAAGTATACCACAAAACTGAACTCAGATTCCCCAGAGCCCAAATTTAAAACTCAAGAAGGAGGAGCTAGAGAAAGGGACCAGTGACTGAGAGCATTTGTTGCTTTTATAGAGAATCTGGGTTCAGTTTCTAGCACTTAACATGGCAATTTACAACAGTCTCTAATTTTAATCCCAGAGAATCTGACACCTTGTTCTGTCCTCCTCAGGTTTGCATACACATAGTATAAAGACATACATGCAAACAAAACACCCACACACATTAAAAAAAAAAAAAAAAAAAAAGAGGTAGGCAGGTGTGGCAGCCTCCTATAATCCCTAGTACTTGAAAGGCATCAAAATAGGGAATCCCTAGAAGAAGATGGCTATTTACACTAGCAGGAATCTGGTGAGCTCCAGGTTCAGCAAGAGACCTTAAATCAATAAATACAGGAGAAAGCAATTGAGGAAGACATCTAACTTCAACTCAAGCTGCCACATGAATCCATGCACTACAAATAGTGTACTAGACCAGTCTTGGCTACATAGCAAGCTCTAGGCCAGACTGGGCTATACAGTGAGATATCGCAAAAAAATTATGTATCTGTAACAGGTGTATCAGTAACATGTTGAGCATGGTAGTATATCCCTAGTCCCAGCACTTGAACCAACCTGAACTGCAAAGTAAGATCCTAGCTCAAAAAACTAGTATGTACACATATCAGTAACTATCTATAAAAACACATTACCAGGTGGTGAAAGCCCATGCCTTTAATCCCCACACTCAGGAGTCAGAGACAGGCAGATCTCTGTGAGTTCAAGGCCAGCCTGGTCTAGAAGTGAGTTCCAGGAAAGCTTGGGCTGTTGCACAGAGAAACCCGGTCTCAAAAAAAAAAAAAAAAAAAAAAAAAAAAGAAAAAGAAAAAGAAAAGAAAAAAGAAGAAACAAAAGGTTAATACTAACCTACACCTAATGAACAGAAGAACCAGTGAAGAGCCACACAAAGAAATACAATTCCACATGAGGAAGGAGCCAGATACTTCCAACAGCACTGGAAAATCCTGGGTACAAGATCTGAGCCATCAGCACAACAATGACCACACTAGAAAAGGTAAAACCAAAAGGGCCACAAATTGAAGAGGCTGCGAGTGGGGAGGCATGACCAAAGAGACCTGAGGACGCCTGGGAAAACTTGATGTGTAGCACACATTAACACAGAACAGATTCACCTAAAAATCTGCACTATAAACTTTTTATCAGATGTAAATTACTAAGCTTCTGTAAATGAGTCTGACCTCAGTAAATTATAAAAATAAATACTACCAACTATAAGGTAAAAAAGCCACTCATCTAAAAGTGCTCCCCAAGGGGTTGGAGAATTGGCTCCTTGGTTAAGAACACTGGCTGCTCTTCCTGAGCAAATGGGTTCCATTCCCAGCACCTACATAGCACAATTGTCTCACTCCAGTCTAAAAACATCGACACCCCCTCTTCTGGCCTCCTCAGGTACTGCATACTCATGGTACAAAGACAAATACATGCAGACAAAACACCCATACACACAAAACATTTTTAAATGAAAAGTTAAGTGCCTCCCAAAATAAAGTACAGATACCCCAACAGACAGCAGGGGACCACCAACAGCAAAACTGCCTGTGTTTCGTTTTCTTTTCTCTCTCTCTCTTTTTTTTTTCTCTTTGTTGTTGTTTTGTCTTGTTTTGTTTCTGGAGATAGTTTCTCTGTCCTGGCTGTCCTGGAAGTCTGTAGACCAGGCTGGCCATGAACTCAGAGATCTGCCTGCCTCTGCCTCCCTATCGCTGGAATTAAAGGAGTAAGCAACAATCACCCAGCTATGTATTTCTAATTTTGACTCAGCTTTTTACTGTTTTTATGAGACAGTCTAACCATGTAGCCCAAGCTGACCTATGTATCTCAGACCTCAAACTCACAATTCTCTTGTCCACTGCTGGTTTTGTAGGCATGCAGAAGTAAGGTAAAAGAATTAAAGAGTCAGCCAGACGGTGGTGGTGCATACCTTTAATCCTAGCACTTGGTAGGCAGGAGGTGGATCTCTGGGTTCAAGGCCATCCTAGTCTACAAGGTGAGTTCTGGGACAGCCAGGGCTACATAGAGAAACCCTGCCTTGAAATGCCAAGGTGAAAAAACAAGTTAAGGATCAAGTTAAGGTTCCAGGGGGGAAAAGCAGAGAAGAAAAGCACACAGGGTAGATTTGGGTTAAGAACCTATGATATGGTCATGCAGCTGTGAAGGTGGAGCCCAAGCTGAAAAGCAATTCCAGAATGTTGGATGCCCGGAATGTTGCAGGCATCAAATGGAGCTGGCTCAAGAAAGAATCTATACAGCATGTAAGGCTGACCAAGGCTGTTAAATCACATGATAGATACCACAAGCCCCAGGTGCTGGATAAGAAGCTACAAGTTTGGTATTTGCTCTGCTGGGCTTCACTCTGCTTTGGTCTTTCTTTGCTATCTCACATTCCTCCAATTTAGAACAGCAATGTTTACTCAAAGTATATTGGGAAAATAAGTACACAGCTCTGAGTTCCCCTTAAGTCTCAGAACACTCTTTGAACAGTACTGGGATGGTTAAGACTATGGGGCTTGTACAGTCAGGGCATTTCATAGTGCAGGATGTATTCACTCTTTTACATCTTTGGGAAATAATGGCAGAATGTTACTGTTTGATTATTAAAATATACTCACTGGGCATTGGTGACGCATGCTTTTAGTCCCAGAACTCGGGAGTCAGAGGCAGGCGGATCTCTGTGAGTTTGATGCCAGCCTGTTCTACAGAGCTAGTTCCAGGCCAGGCTCCAAAGCCATACAGAGAAACCCTGTCTCGAAACACACACACACACACACACACACACACACACACACAAACCCTCCACACTCATATGTTTGATGAATATGGCTAGGAGGGAAATCCAGAGGGGAAAAAAAAAAGAAGGCAGAATCAAAAAGACACCACATAGCCACCAGGAAAACAAGATGTGAGGTAACAAGCCACAAGCTTGGTGGCAAAATACAGAATATTACGGGTTTATTTGTCAGGCAGTTGTGTCACATGCCTTTAATCCCAGCACTCAGGAGAGAGATAGGTAGATCTTTGTGAGTTCGAGACCAGCCTAGTCTACAGAGCTAGTTCCAGGACAGGCTCCAAAACTACAGAGAAACCCTGTCTCAAACTCCCTCCCCAACCAAAAAAAAAAAAAAAAAAAAAAAAAAAAAAAAGAAAGAAATGGGTTAATTTGGGCAGGAAAGGGGGCTCATGATTAAGAGCATTATCTATTCTTTCAAAGAACCTGGGTTCAATTCCCAGCACCCACATTGCAGCTTACAACGGTCTGTAACTCCAGTTCCAGGGTATCTGACACCCTCACACTAATGCACATAAAGTTAAATATTTTTAAAGGGTTAATTTAATTGTAAGAGTTGGTCAGTGATATGCCTGAGCCATTAGCCTTTGAGTGATAATTTAATAAGTGTCTATGAGAACTGACAGACAGAACAGAAAACATCCAACTACACTTTCTTTCCTACTCATTCCCAGAACGCCCCCTTCCCCCCCCCCCTCTCTCTGTGTGTGTGTGTGTGTGTGTGTGTGTGTGTGTGTGTGTGTGTGTGTGTGTGTGTGTGTGTGTGTACATCACATTCTTTCCTACTCATTCCCAGACAGGCACCTGGGCTGATTCTGTATCTTGGCTGTTATGAACAGTACTAGAAGAAACACGGCTGTGCAGGTGTCTCTTCTGTATGCTGACTGCAAATTCCTTTAGATATATACCCAGGTGTGGGACTACAGAGTCTTAAGTAGTCCCATTTTTTAGTTTTTTGAGGTTCTCCCATTCTGGGTCCCTTTTCTACAACATTATCACCATGTCATGTCTTTTTGTGGAATAAAACCACATCTAACTATGACTTAAATTTAGGTGTCCCCAGTGATACATTTTAACTTAGTTTAAACTCTAATTTTACTTTTATTTATTTTCGTGGTCTCACTATGAAGCCACTGAAGCCACTGTCCCATACAGAGGTTTATAGGGTTTATCGGTTAGTATGACCAGTATTGGTTAACTGGTCTCTTGTCATATATGAAGACAACTCAGTGAGAGCCAGGAGCCAGATGGGATCAAGCCCTTGAAGCAGAGCAGTGGTGGCCAGACTAAAAGGCCTTGTGTTACCCAATCCCTGAGGTCTAGCCACACAAAACTACTCCACTCCTCCTCCAACAAAGTACCTGCATATTTCAAAACTTTCACAAATGTAGTCTGCCTTCATTCCCTGAGAACCAATGCTCAAGAATCCTTTCCATTCCCAAATAAGTCATTTGACAGACACCAAAAACTAGTGACCTCTACCTAAGGATGTTAAAAGCAACACTAAATGTTTAAGAATTATAAGGGTTAGGGATGTAACTCAATGGTTAAGTGCTTCCTTAGCATAAGTAGGACCCTGAATTTGATCCCCAGTACCATATAAATTCAGAGAGATTAAACATATTAAAAATGGTGCTTTCAGGCAAGTATGATGGCACACCCCTGTAATACAAGCACTCAGAAGAAAAGAGGCAGGAGGGTCACAAGTTCAAGCCCAGACAGGTCTACAAAGTGTTCAAGGACAGCCATAGCTAAGTGGCCAAAAAATAAAAAAAGACAATGCTTTCACTTGTTTGGTTTTTAACAGTCTCTAAAAGCTCATGAACAGGAGGAGCTGGGAAGCAGTTCAGCGCACTGGCTGCTCCTACAGAAGACCTAGGTTCAATTCCCACCACCCACATGATGACTAACAATCCTCTGTAACTCCAGTTCCAAAGTATCTGGTTCCTTCTTCTGGTCTCTATGGGAATCAGATAATCAAGTGGTATAGAGATATACATGTAGGCAAAACACCTATACACATAAAATAAAAAAGGTTTGAAGAGACAGCTCAGGAGTCAGGAGCATATGCTGCTCTTCCAGAGGACCAGAGTTTGAATTCCAGCACCCACTGTGTAGCTCACAACCACCAGAGGATCAGACACACAGCAGACATATACACAAACGCACACAAATACATAAAAACAGTGGCGACTAATCGGATGAGGGGAGATGACCAAAAGCCCAAGGAAACTTGCCGCACAGAGAATAAGGAAATGGAGACCGGAAGCACAGAGCTTTCTCTCCCACCGGTATACAAGGCAGGGTCAACTGGAGGGGAGCACTAAGCAGAGAAAAGGCTACGCCGTGAGCGGCCACAAAGAGCAGCCCGACACAGAGGTCACAACGCCAGCATTGCCTCACAGGGACAAGGGTACCAGCAATATCACAAGGCAGCTACTGTATAGTCCAGTGGTCATGCCACCTCCACAGTTTAAGACACAGTTTCACTACATAATCCCAACCAAATTAGAAGAACTGACCAAGGGACAATAAAGGCACTTTCGGTATTAGACTGAGTTTTTAAACACTGGGAATGAAGAGGCACGGTGGAGTTTACTTTTAATCCTTTATTAGTCAGGTGGCAGAGACGGGTGGATCTCTGTAAATTCCAGGCGCACCTGTTCCAGGCTAGCCAAGAACTACTCAGCGAAACCATGTCTTTAAAAAAAAAAATGTAAAGGGGGCAGGGAGGGAGAAACAGACTGGGTATTGTGCATCAGCATTCCCAGCTACTCAAGAGAGTGAGGTAGGAGCCGGGAAGGTGGCAACCGGTGGTGGCCCAAGGACACCTTTAATGACAGCACTAGGGAGACAGAGGCAGGTTTTGAGGCCAGCCTGGTCTATAGAGCAAGTTCCAGGACAGACTCCAAAGATACAGAGAAACCCTGTCTCGGAAAGAGAGGGGGAGAGAAAGGGGAAGAAACGGGGGGTGGGGGGGGGTGGGGGGGAGAGAGTGAGGTATGAAGACAGCCTGGGACACAAAGTAAGGTCCACCTGAAAAACAAGTAAATAAACAGCCAGGTGTAATGACTAACACCTGACCCCAGTATCCCGGCTGAGACAGCTGTGTTACTAACTATTACAGGACAAGGCGGGCGTTGGTGGTGCTTGACTTTTAACCCCAGCACTCGGGAGGCAGAAGCAGGCAGATCTCAGTGAGTTGGAGGCCAACCTGGTCTACAAGAGCTAGTTCCAGGATAGGCTCCAAAGCCACCGAGAAACCGTGTCTCCGAAAAAAAAGGAAAAAGAGAAAAGTACAGGTCAGCAGGGGATATTTGGCGAGTTCCACGCAGACTGACTCGGACTTCCATAAGTCTTTGTCTCAGAAAAACCTAAACCTCAATAAGTAGACAGATTTTAAAGTTAACATGTGGTTTGCCTTTCCTGGTCATTCATAGAATACAGATGTCACACACAAAACAATGTACAGAAAACACGGACCCTTGCGAGCTCAAGGCCAGCCTGGTCTAAATAAATAGTAAGTTAAAAGGCCAGCCGGGGCTACAGAATGATAACCTTGTCTTTAAAAACAAAAACCGAAACAAAGCAAGAACCGTTCTTGTCACACGAAAAAAAAAAAAATCCCAGAACACACAGAACGCAAACATCCTGCCGAGGGATGAGTGAGCGCAACCCCCCAATTCCAAGTCGCGGGCCTCCCAGATGCTAGACCTGGGGACAGACCTGCGCAGACAGCGGCTCGGAGGCTGACGGTGCACCTCGGCGCCCCGGCCCGGGGAGCTCCCCGGTCCCCGGCGGCCTTCCCGCTCCACGCCGCGAAGGAAGCCGCTCACCCACCGCCGACCAACGGCGCCGCGGGCGTTAAGAGCCCCGCCTTCCCGACGGCGCGGAACCGGCGGCCGCGCGCCTGCCGAGAACGCGGCTCGCGGGCGGGCGGGCGTGCAGACGAGGGAAGGGCCTTCCAGAGGCCGGACCACGCGCCAAGCCCGGCCACCGGCCCCTCTCCGCGCCGCCCGGCCCCTCGGCCCCGCCCGCCCGCCCGCCCACGACAAAGCGCCGCCGCGGCCTGGGCCTGACGCGACGCGAGCGGCGGCACCGCTGAAGGCGACCGCCCGGCACGCCACCGCCGCCAGCTGCCTACCAGCCCCGGCCTCTCACCCCGCTGTCGCCGCTCCGGTCACCCTACACCTCGAGCCGCGCTCCGCCGCGTCCGGACAGCCGGGAGGCTCGAGCGCGCCGCAGCTGCTCGGCGCATCCGGGTCCACAGGCGCAGGAAGCGGCAGCGCCGGGGCTACGGCAAGCGACGAGGGACTAACGGCACACGTCCTGTAACGCCGGCCACAGCCGCGCGAGGTCGCCTGAAGATAAAAATGCACCCAGGTGGACGGAGGCAAGGGGCGGGGCCGTGTGCAGGCGGCGCGCTGGGCGGGGCCGCCCGGGGCGGGATCCCGGGAGCTGAGGACTACGTCAGAGTCATCTCTGAAAGGCCTGGAACCTCAAGGCTCGGGGAAGTTCGGACAAACTCGAGGCGCGGCGTCATCAGTACAAAGAGGAGCCTCAAGGTTCGGAGACGTTCGGGCAAGCTCGGGGCGTGGCCTCAGAAGTACGAGGCGGAGTCTCAGTGCTCGGGGAGGTTCGGGCAAGCTCGGGGCGTGGCCTCATCAGTACGAGGCGGAGTCTCAATGCTCGGGGAGGTTCGGGCAAGCTCGGGGCGTGGCCTCATCAGTACGAGGCGGAGTCTCACTGCTCGGGGAGGTTCGGGCAAGCTCGGGGCGTGGCCTCATCAGTACGAGGCGGAGTCTCACTGCTCGGGGAGGTTCGGGCAAACTCGGGGCGTGGCAACCGGGAGACGTTTCCCTCCATTGGCAACCGGGAGACTCTCGCTGTCTGTGCGCTTGAGACTGGTTAGGAAAAGCTCCGGGACCTCACCGCGTCCTCTGGATAGCAGCCTTGTCTTCCTGCGGACTACGGGACTACCCCAAGGGCTAAAACCGGAGTATCCCTGTGTTTCACAGAAGGGAGGCTGAGATGGAGTGAGTAGAAATGCATGAATGAAATGAAAATGCATCCTGGTTCATCATTAAGGCATCAGAGAAATTCAAGTGGAAACCGCGACCAAGCTGAGGTAGGATTGCTGTGCAAGTCTGGGGCCAACTTGGACTGCAGAGAGACATGTTTGTTTGTCTGTTTGTTTGTTTTAGACAGTGTTTCTCTGTGTAACAGCCCTGCGGTCTTGGAACTCTCTCGATTTGTCGACCAGGCTGGCCACGAACTAGCAGAGATCTGCCTGCCTCTGCCTCCCGCCGCTAAGATTAAAAGCGTGAGCCACCACTGCCCAGCTAAAAACACATCTTTAAAAAGAAAAAGAAATTAGCCAAGCATGGTGGCACAAGATGGAAATCCAGTGATTCTCAACTTGTGGGTCAACCCTTTAGAGTCCACATAGATATTTTATATAGCAAATATTTATGATTCACCGGGCGGTGGTGGCGCACGCCTTTAGTCCCAGTGCTTGGGGGGGGGGGGGGGGGCAGAGGCAGACAGATCTCTGTGAGTTCGACGCCAGCCTGGTCTAGAGAGTGAGTGCCCGGATAGGCTCCAAAGCTACACAGAGAAACCCTGTCTTAAAAAACAAACAAAAAAAAAAAACAAACAAAAAAAAAACATTTATGATTCATAACAGTAGCAAAACTACAGTTATAAAGTAGCAACAAAATAATTTTATGGTTGGGGGTCACCACAATATGAGGAACTGTATAAAAGGGTTGCAGTTGGGAAGGTTGAGAACCACTGCAGTGTTAATACCAGCACTTAAGAGCCTGAAGTACACACACACAGCATGTTCGAGGTGAGGTTGTCCTGCAATATATGAGACTCAATCTCAAAAAACAGGAAGGAAATGTGTTAGGAAGAAGTAAGTGTCCAGAGGAAGGTGTAGGAGATAAGGGAAAAGGAAGGTGAATGTGATTAAAATATACACGAATAAAACAGTCAAATAATCTCTAAAAACCCAACAAGGGAGTTGGGGCAGCTGGAAAGATGGTTTAGCCATTAAGAGCATTTGGGGTTCTTCAGGAGGTCCTGAATCAGGTGGTCCAAACCATTTGTAATTAGCTCCAGAAGATCTGACACTTATAGGCATTCACATACAGATGACATACACACACACACACACAAATAAATAACAATGATTTAAAAATCAAAAGCAAAAATCAAGAGGGACTGAGCACTCATGCTCTGTCATAAGACCAGAGGTAGGTTTGTAGAACCCACATCAGAGAGCTAAATTACACACACACACACACACACACACACACACACACACACACACACACACTTTTCCAGACAGGGTTTCAACCTTGGATGTTCTGGAACCAGGCTGGCCTCGAACTCACAGAGATCTTCCTGCCTCTGTCTCCCAAGTGCTGGGATTAAAGATTTTATTTTTAGTTGAGTTTTTGTTGGTTTTGTTTTTTGAGTTTCTCTGTGTAATAGTGTGGCTGTCCTGGAATTCACTTTATAGACCAAGCTGGCCTCAAATTCACAGAGATCAGCCTGCCTCTACCTCCCGCCTGACTGCTGGAATTAAAGCTATGTACAACCACCACCCCCCAGCTAAATGTTTCCATTCTGCAATGTCAAGATTTTATTTTTAATTAGGTGTGTGCATGTGTGTCTTATGTGTATGTGTACATGAATGCAGTGCCCTCAGAGACCAGAAAAGGGGGCTGAATCCTCTGGAGCTAGAGTTATATGCCCACTAGGAGTGCTGGGAATTGAACATGGGTCCTCAGAGAGAATGGCAGGAACCTGTAACTGCTGAGCCATCTCACCAATCCCTAAAATAAAATTTAAAAAAAAAAAAAAATGTTAACTTTCTGTTTTCCTTCTTGCATATAAACCTTTTGTCTCCCTGCCTGCCTGCAACCTGTTGGATCCTCTGGAACCAGAGTTATAGACAGTTGTGAGCCACCAATATATAGGTGCTGGAAATCAAACCCAAGTCCTTCGCAAGCAAAGTACTCTTAGCTGTCAAGAAGTCCCCTCTCACCAGGCCCTTGATTGGCATTCTAAACAAACAAAAACTCAGGTTGTGGGATGAAGGCATCTGTGCAGGTTTAAGGGCTGAATGTGCTAGAAATTTGAGTATGTCTCACTCATGAATGGCAAGGGAGGTTCTGGGAGGGAAACACTGGGCTGAAGGGAGCATCCCCAGTCTCGTGCTGAGGTAGTCAGTGGCAGTGGGTGTATGGGAGCAGCCACCTGCCAAGGGACATGAACAGTCATGCAGTTTAAGGAAGGAGACACAAAAAGCAGTGAGGAACACTGGGGCATTGAAGCACCCCACTTGGGGTCTCTCCATAGTCCAAGAATAAGTCGCTTGAAATCTCAGCCAAGAGCTCACATTACCAAGGTAGCCGCCTCAAAGAAAATGGAACTGGACTCAAAGAACAGGCCAGGATAAAAGAAAGAGGATACAGGTAGCAGTTGGGAGCATACTGCTGGTAGCAAGACATACCACTACATTCGCGTACTTCTACTGCCTGCCCTGCCAATCACAACCCCATGCTGACCCTTTGTGCCCTTCAGCTGTCCCTAGCACAGCAATGTCCCCACCCACCTCACAACCAAAAAAGGAAAACGGGGAAAGAATAATTCACTAAGTAAAACATATTTAATAGGAAAAATCACTTCTCTTTTTTTTAAAAAAAAAAAAAAAAAAAAAAAAAAGCGTCCTTTCATGCTAACGTGTATATACACAATGCGCAGGTTGGAAGAGGCAGCTGATTCCTGGGATGAGAATTTAATATCCTGAGGTTATGAAGCCAGGCTACATCCACAAGCTGGCCCCAGAATTCTTGGCTTCCCTGTCCCAAGAGACAGGCAAGTGCAGACTCCAGCCTCAACCCTCACAGCAGCGTCCAGCAGCTGCCATTTCAGTCACTGTCTCCGTCCCCTTCACTGCCCTCCAGGGAACTGGGGACCTGTAGGATGGGGGACAGACAAGAAAAGGACGGTGAGCGTGAGACCCAACTTGTAAGCACTCCCATGGGAGGAGAGACAGTGGAATGCTGGGCACAGTGCCAAGTGCTTGAGCTAAGCAGTAGTAGAGGAAGGCCACCCACCGGAGGCACAGAACAGACTACTCACAGCTTCAGCCCAATGCCAGCCCAGAGCAAGCCTTAGCCTAGAGGGCAGCTGAGCTACTGTAGGTCAACAACTGCCTCAGTATGCGGCTGACGTCACAGGGTGGGGCAGGAGCACGAGGAAGCCGGGTGACCACATAACCCCCATTCCCCAGGGGCTGTGACTTCGGAGATTCTCTGGGACTCAACCTGCTGTCTCAACTGGGGCTGAAGGGAAGTGTTTACCCTGCACGTACACATATGCACCCTACAGACCAGGCTCCTACCTTGGCACCTGTGCCGGCCGCCCCCAGTGCAGTGGCGCTGAAGTTGTGGATCGGCAGGGTGCTAAGCCACTGTGCCATGGACCGCTCATCCCGCTCAGTGCTGACAATGGTAGGATAGATGTGTTGCTCCTTGAAAGCAGCTACCTTCCCCTCCTCCTGCGCCCAGTCCAGGGGTTCATGCAGCCCATCACCGCCAAAACGCTGATTGTACTTCTCAAAGTGCACCCTCTCCAGGACTAGGCCGAGCCCCGGGGCCTTGGGTACATCCACCTTCTCCTCGCCCCAGCTGCGCTCCAGCACGCTCTCAGGGGCATAGCCCTTCACAATGGCCACCACCAGGCCAACCATCTTCCGGATCTGGTGCATCATGAAGCTCTGGCCCTTCACCTTGATCACAGCAAACTCCAGGCCCTCTCGCACAAAGGGCTCTTCGCAGTACATCTCCAAGATGTAGCGCCGTGCACTGGGCTCTCTTGGCCCCTTCTGTGAGGTGAAGTTGTGGAAGTTATGGGTGCCCTTGTAGCAGGCCAGAAGCCGGTTGACCTGCTGCAGGGTCTCTACACTCAAGCGGTAACTCTCGTCCTGTACGTCCCTGTCTTTGTGAGCAAAGGCAAAGGTGGGTAGCATGTAGCAGTAGGTTCTGGCATCACACTTGTTCTTGGAGTTGAACCCGCCGGTGACCCTCTTCAGTCCTAGAGGGCGGCATGTAAGAAACCCAGATGAGTGGGAACAGTTCCAAGGTGGGACATCCTGACAGCATGATTCTGGCACCACGTGCCCAGGACAGGTACCCGGTTCTGACTCCGAACTCAGAATCCACACAATGCTGAAACCCAGAATTTGAAATAAACCCAGATGACAAAAACCTAAGGGTCTGCTAGGACTGGAGCCCAGGTTACAAACCTGCAGCAGCTTTCGACCTGCCACCTGAAGGGGGAAGCTAGGACCTAAAGTGCTAAGTCTTTCTACAGATATAGCAGCAGATTTTAATACAAGAAAACGCTAACTACTGGGCAAAACTGGAGGTTCCCACTCCTAGCTGAGCAGCTACTGGCAACTTAGGGCTGCTGGGCAGTGTACAGCCCCTGAGGCTACCGTGGTCCAGTAGATGGTCCTACACCAATGCACATACAAGCAGCCATAAGTGGGGGGGGGGAGCGCTAGGGAGGAGGAAAGAAGAACTGGAAGGGAGAGGATTGGGGGCGGGAGGGAGGGATTTGATCAAAACACTTTATATGCATGTAAGAAATTCTCTTAATGATTAAAAAAAATACCTGAGCTGAGCACAATGGCAAATGCCTTTAACCCACACTCAGGAGGTGGAGGCCAGCCTGGTCTATATAGTGAGTTCCAGGATAGACAAGGCTACATAGTGAGACTCTGTTTCAAGAAACAAAAAGAGCTGGGAGGTAGTGGTACTCTCCTTTACTCTCAGCACTAGGGAGGCAGAGGCAGGCGGATCTCTGTGAGTTTGAGGCCAGCCTGGTCTACAGAGCTAGTTCCAGGATAGCTAGGGCTGTTTAGAGAAACCCTGTCTCAAAACAAAACAACAAACAAGCATACAAATTAAAGAAGTTAAAGGCAGCCAGGGCCGGGAAGATGGCTCAATAGTTAAGGGCACTGGCTGTTCTCCCAGAGGACTTTGGTTCATTTCCTAGCACCTGTCTGTACCTCCAGTTCTAGGGCATCTAATACTCTCACACAGACATACATGCAGGCAAAACACCAATGCATGTGAAGTAAAATAAATAATTTTTTAAAAAAGTAGTTAAAGGGGGCTAGAAACATGCCTTGGAACGAGCATAAGGCTCCAGGTTCTAAAAGTCCACTTGCCAGTCCCGTTACAAAAGAGCACGGCTTGGCCTTGATTTTAACCGTCTGCCTACACGCTCACAACCATCATTTCGCGAGAAAGGAACTGTGAGCTCAACTAGATGACCCTGAGGGAGCAGCACTGAGCATTCACAGCACCCCACCACCTGCTGAGGACAGGCAAAGTTCTGCACTTCGTTCCCAAAGGGTTTGGCCAGAAGCGGCAGGGCAAACACAGCCGGCGTCTGTATGAGGCGGGCCTCACGGGGTCAGCTGTGTGCACAGGGAGGGAAGCTTACCCAGAATCCGAATGTTGGAGGGAAGGTGGCTGTTGATCTTGTCCAGGATGTCATCGATCAGCCACACCTTTAGGGATACTACCTGCCCAGCTGCAGACACACCCTGCGAAGAAAGCAGAACAGAGGACAGGTGGGTTGGGGGGGGGGGGGGGGGGGGCCTTGTCCTCCAGCACAACCCTTACACCTGATCCTGAGGCAGAAGCAGCAGCCGGTACTCCAGCTCAGGCAGCAGCACCCAGCTCTGGTCCTGCACAGGCAACAAGCAGTTACAGCACCACTGTGATGTCACTGTTCTTGTTCTTGTTACTTGTTTGTTTGGGGGTGCTTTGGGGAGAGGGCCTCCCTACGTAACTCACTATGTACACCAAGCTGACCTCAAACTTGTAACAGTCTTCCCACAACCCCTCCTCCTCTGCTGGGATGACAAGTGTGCATAAGTAGACCCAGTGTTCTTCTCTTGTTTGAGACAGACTCCTGCTGTAAAGCCTAGGCTATCTTTGGACTTAAAATCCTCTGCCTTAGCCTCACAACCTCTGGGTGTGCATATATACGTATATGTATAGCCTGGCTGTGCTATAGAACACCTAAGTGCTTTCAAGCCCTACCACCTCAATCTACACACAGCAGGTTCCTCTGGGGGTCAGTCCAATCATAGAGACCTAGGCCCAGCCAGGTGTCTGTATGTCCCGGGCCTGGGAATGTGATGGAGCCTCTCAAGGTGTGCCCCCAAGTACCACCATCAACCAGGAATTGGTTCCAGGGTAGACACCCAAACCAATCACAGACATCAGCAGTATTTGACCTTGTGATTTGGAGTACAAAAGCTAACCCATCAGCTACATGCAGCCTCTTCTGTGGGATGAGCCACTGCGGCAACATGCTTATCATGTGGGTACACAATGTTGTCAAAGACCTCTCACCCGGGTCAGGTGATGGCATTTGCCATGCAGGTCTGATGACCTGATCCCCAGAGCCCATGCTAGAAATGTAGAAATGACTACTCAAAAGTTGTTCAGGCTTCCACATGTGCACACCCGTACTCACAACAATAATAAAAAGTCCTAGTACCCACATGGGGGGGTCCCACTAGTAGACGCTCACACTGACTGATGTTGCAATGAACTTATCTTGCTTTGCAGATAAATGATGCAGACTGTTAGGATTAACCCTACCTAGCTCTATCAGAAATCACAGTCACAGAGATCCCCAAAGGCCATGGGAACAGGTATAAAATGCTAGAAGCTGAGAACACTGTCATACATTGTTGCACTCCAGGCTACAGTTCATAATTTGTTTCTCCTGGAGTTAGAACTTCCATCACCACCCATCACAATCCCAAAGACAGCCTGTGAGACCTGCCTTATTTAGAACCAAACCAGCCTGTGTTGGTCTCTACCCTGGGGCTGGAGTTATGGGAGGTGTAAGCGACCTAATGTGGGTGCTAGGAACCAAATTCTAGTACTCTGGGAGAATAGTGAGTACTCTTAAATGCTAAATCCTCTCTCCAGCCCAATAATCATCTCTTTTGTTGTTTCAGATTAAAAAAAAAAAAAATCAAAACCAAAATTAAGGGGGGGATCCACCCACATAAGTGCAGTCACACTAATAAGCATATCGACTATTGCTGCCTTTGGCCTGGGACAGAGCTGTCCAAAGACAGCAAAGTCCAGTGAAGACAGAGTCTTCTGTAGCCCACCTGGGACCCAGCACCAGCTTCTCCAGTCTTCGCCCCTGGCCCTCCCTACAACAAAACAAAGTTCTCTTTTCTTTCCCTCAAATCCTGGCATGATAGACAAGCACCACCAACTCAGCCAACCTATGTTTTGTTTGTGTTTTTCCAAGTAAAACAGAACGCAAACCATGTCACTATTGCCAAAATTGTTACCGTGCCTCATCAGGCATAACCCCTGGCTAGGATCCCTTCTGACAGGTGGACGCTGAGGCGACAGGACAAGTGAAAGCCGCAGGCAAACGGGGCACATACCTTGTCTGTGCGAGCACATCGCTGGAAGGACATCTTCCTCATGTCTGTGCCATGGTTTTCAGGGATACAACCTGCCTGGACTAGGGCAGATACCAAATCATCTTCAATGGTCCTGAACTGAGAGGACCCCAGATTCCTCTAAAGAAAAAAATGGACATCCTGTTTTCATGATCCCTTGGGGATGTATGTCAGGAAGCTGAGCTTCAGTCCTGGAACCAGCTCTAATGCTGTGCCTCTCAGCCTGCGCTAACCGTGGTCCAGGGCGTGTGGGACGGAACAAGCTCAGGTAGATACATCCTACCAATCCCCAAAACAGACTGGATCCGTGGTTCGAAGAGAAAACCTTCCCCCAAGGGAAATAGGCCCATGAGCACCTCGGCCAAGCTCCCCGTGTGAGAACATCTTTCCAAGACCTGCCCTGAAATCTACCCCAAAACGCACCATGAAGTCAAGGACACTTAGCAAATCACATAAAAAGGTTGTGACAAAGAAGCGACCACAACCCTCACTTGGCACTGTGAGCCGGGCACCTTTGCCATTTCCCTATCGGGGAAACTGAGGCAAACAGGATCTTACTGGGAAGGCACAAAATTCTTCAGACAGCCTACAGTAAGAACTTTTCCAGGGCTGGAGAGATAGCTCAGAGGTTAAGAGCACTGTTTGCTCTTCAAGAGGGCCGGAGTTCAATTCCCAGGAACCACATGATGGCTCATGGCCATCTGTAATGAGATCGGGCGCCCTCTCCCGGCATTCGGGCAGAACACTGTATACATGATAAATAAATCTTAAAAGACGAAAACTTTGCACAATCAGAACTGCCCTCCAAAGAGCAGACCAGTCGGTCTCCCCAGGAGCACTGAACACTCTGCGTTCTCACCAATGTCATAGTCTGTACCAGAGGAAAAGCAGCATGGCAGCCCGAAGGCACCAACTTCCTGAATGCCTGGATGACAGGCCACGTGTCACCATCCAAAACAGAACATGATGACTGTGGTACTGCTTATCATTCATTCTTATTTTGGCTGTACACATCACAGCAATGAATTCCATCCTGTGGTTCAAGATTGAGGTATTTTGTTGTTAGTGGGTTTTGTTTTGCTTTGTTTTCCAAGACAAGAGTTTCTCTATAAACAGCCCTAGCTGTCCTGGAATTCGGATTTGTGGACCAGACTGGCCTTGAATCCCCAGAGATCTGCCTGCCTCTGCCTAGCCAGTGCTGGGATTAAAGGCAGGTGCCTACACCACCGGGGCCTCTTTTTTTTTTTTTTAGACAGGGTCTTTCTGCACAGCCCTGACTGGAATTAATGTGCACCACCATCATCCAGCAAGGTTTAAAAACTGAGGTACAGGATCAGAGCTACAGCTCAGTGATTAAGAGCACTGGCTGCTCTTCCAGAGGACTGGGTTTGATTCTCAGCTCCCAGATAGCAGCTAACAACTGCCTGTCACTCCAGTCCTAGGGGACCCCACACCCTCTTCCGGCCTCTGCAGGTAGTGCATGCACATAGCACACAGACATACAAGCAGGCAAAACACCGACGGATACAAAATAAAGGTTAAAATCTGTTTTAAACCCTAGTGTGGTGGCACACGCCTTTAATCTCAGCACTTGGGAAGCAGAAACAGGTGGATCTCAGTGAGTTCGAGGCCAGCTTGGTCTACACAGCTAGTTCCAGGACAGGCCCCAAAGCAATACAGAGAAACCCTGTCTCGAAAAACCAAAAAAAAAAAAGTTAGAAATGGGAACAGTGTTAACAGCAGAGGTGACAAGGAACAAGATTCTTCCCACACTGGACAGCGCCCCTTTCAGAAGGTCAAGTTGGTGGGTTAGAGACAGTCTGGGTGCCAGCTTGCCCCAGGGCCCCGAGTGCTCTTCAGCAGGGTTCATCTGCCCCTCAGGATACAGGATCTCTGGGCTCCACTGTCAGCATCAGCAAACCTGGATACTGTGCAGGCGCCGTCCTGATGGTTAAGACCCACAGCTCCCAAGGTCACGTGAGTCGGGCCACAGAGCCATAGTGGAAGACAACCACCCAAGTCTCGTAAGGAGGACTCTCACGGTGTTTGCTATTTCCTGGGGCGGTCTTGCTCTGGGTAATACCGGGGAACAGGTAGGTGCTGCCTAGGCGCAGCCCTCCTCACCTGCATGCCGTGGTAGCCCTTGCCGGAGTAGGCCATGAGCAGCACAATTTTGCGCTTTGGCAGCTTGCGTGGAGCCTCTTCATCCTCACCGCCCTTGACCCTCTTGGGAGGATGCTGCGTCTCCTCCCAGACCCAGCCACCTCGGACCTTCCTGTCCTGTTGGTGTGAGGCCAGTGCTGGTGGCACCTTGTTTCCAGCCATAGGGGGCAGGCTGAGAAAAACAGACACGCGTGACCAAGGTGGTAAAAAAAAGGATACCACAACAGAGCCTGATGCATGGGAGGCCCCAGCTCTGCCTGCCTCAACGGTCTCTGAAGACCTGGCCTAAAGGCAATCCAGTCCGGCTCATCAATGACAAGAGTGGCTGGGGTGGACAAACTGTGGCAACTCGGGGGTGGAGTTGGAGGCTCAGCTGGACACAAGCAGGCAGTGCTCCAGCCAGCGGCACACAGCTCAGGGCAGTGGGAGACGGAGAAAAGACACGGGTAGGCATGCACAGGAGGCAGGCAGGGCAGCAGAGGGAACTGGGGGCAGAGGCGCCGGTCGCGGGGTCTTTACCCGGGCACGCGCGGACCAGGGCACGCCGTCCACCGTCCCCAGGCTCTCAGCAGCGCGGCCCACAGGCGGGGGTAGCCCATGCGCGGCAGGGTGACGGGCGGCGACCCTCGACCTCGGATCCCTGCGAACTCTGCACCCGGGACACCCCTGCCCTGTCTTCCTGAATTCTTAGCTCCGGCCCCTGCGGCGCTCCCGATCCTTAGGCTGACCTGTCACCCAGCAGCCCCTGCCCTCCGCCCTCCGCCCTAGAGACCGCGCAGCCGGCGCGCGTGCGGAGCGAGCAATGTCCCGCCGGCCCCACTCACGGCGCCGCGGACCCCCGGAGCCGACCACGTGGACGAAGGCGGAAGCGGGCAAGCGTCGGAAGGCGGCCGAAGGCGGACAAAAAGTCTTTCTGGGACGCGCCTAGTGGGGTGGACCCAGTGGGTGGGGCTTCCCAACCAGGATCCAAGCTAGCCTAGATGCATGCAGCTCTCCAAAGAAGTAGGTGGCTAGCCGCTGCTGTGTCTCGAAAAGTGAAACCACTTCACTAAAATGTGCAGGTTAAGAATGCACCAGGGAGCCAATCACCAGGCAATAACTGCCAATGCCCAGATAGCTCCGGCTGGGCTCTGAGCGGGCCCTTGTGTGAAGTCCCAAGGTATCAGCCCAGGCATGGATTGGAAGGTCACAGCTGGTCTTGCAGTTTCCACCAGTGGTTTTGCGGTATGCAGACCATCCGGCATGTCAGCATTTGTCCTTTCCAGAAAATGCTGCAGTCGCCAGACACTGATGTGTTTAATGGCATGAAGCCGTGGGTATCATTCTGTTGTCTCCGTGTTACTGATGAAGCTGGGCACAGATTCTGATCCTGGGTTACATAAATAGGATCTAGCCAAGTGTCTGCATCCAGCTTCATTTTCTTTTTCTTTAAGACAGCCTTATTATGTAGCCCTGACCAGCCTGGAACTCACACACACACACACACACACACACACACACACACACACACACACACACACACACACAGATGATACATAGATAGATAGATAGATAGATAGATAGATAGATAGATAGATAGATAGATAGCCAGGCAGTGGTGGTGCACGCCTTTAATCTCGACACTCAGGAGGCAGAGGCAGGCCGATCTCTGAGTTCGAGGCTAGCCTGGTCTACAGAGCAAGTTCCAGGACAGGCTCCAAAACAATACACCCTGTCTCAAAAATACATATTAAAAAAAAAAAAAAAGTAAAAAAACACGAAGCCAAAGGAGTAAGCCGCCTTATAGGTATGGAAAGGACTTGGCTGTGACCACTACTAAAATGGGAGCCCAGTGGGCTGTGTGGGGCAAGGCAGTCAGGGGACCTGCGGGAGAATGGCTAACAGGAAGAGGTAGCTTCCTACGCTGAAACTTCCAGGTAGTTCACCCTGCCCTGGTTTCATGTGTTGAGGAAGGGCCCCCAGAGGAAGTCCTGCCTGGCCACCCCAGTGTCTCGTCAACCCATCTTGCTACAGAAATCATCTGCTGTTTAGGTATGGTGTCACCCTTTGATATGAGCATACCAGGGAAGCAATTATAGAGGTCCCTAGGCGTAGGAGGTCTCCGTGTTCACAGATAAGCACCAGGGGGGCCCAGAATGTTAAAGGCACCAGGTTGTTTCTTCACCTGGAAGGAAGGAATGCAAAACCTGTTTTCAGCCCAGAAAGCTCGGTGACCTTTGTGCTATATGTGTGGCTAGAGACCTTCCCCCAGTCCTGTACCATAGATTTGTTTTTCTCTGTCAACCATAACCCTGTTTTTCTCAATCTATGGAACCTATCTTTATGGTCTTTACCAAGAGGTTTGGTATAGTCATGACCAGTCTGTATTTAGCTTGCTTTTTTACTCAAGGAGTATGTATGCATGGGATTGAAATAATTATCTACAGAATAATTTTCACCAAATTGTGTGCTGTGCTTAAACATGCCTAAAATAAACTACCCAGAGGAGATTTCAGAAGTTTGAACTAACACTACCTACTGGGTAGTGTTGAACCAAACTGTCTTCTGGCCTCCCTCGGGACAGTCACACTGCTGGCCACGGAGAGACCCTCATACCTGGACAGATAGTCTTAGCCCTTCAGCCAGAGGCATCCAGGTTCACTCTAGGACTATGCTAGTCTCCACCCCAGCACAAGCATCTACAAGCCCGGCCACATGATCCTGGAAGTTCAATGCTCTGTAACGGAGTCTGGAGTAGAATAAGGCTTCAGTAGTAGGTCCAGAGCTCCTGCTTTGTTATGACACCAAGTTGTTTTTACTAAATCTCAATCTTTCAGTTTTACCAATAAAAACTCGGGAGTCAGCTCGGAGAGGCAGAGAAAGCACCCAGCCGACCTTCCTTGTCTGCTGACATCCCAGAAAAGACCTTTCTCCTACACTGTCTCAAATGAAACTCCTGCAACACAATGTCCCTCCCATCTACTTCCTGTGCGTGTCTCTCTCAGTCCTGGCTGCCTCTTACTCACTGTGTTTGTTTGTTTGTTTGTTTGTTTGTTTTTCTTGTTCACTTCCTGTCAACTGGTTGCTTGCTTTGCCTCTTGACCAACCAGAGGCTGATTCTACTTAATCCTGTTTACCTTAAGCACAGAGCTCTTGGATTTAAGGTGTTTGCTAAGGCTGAGCCACACCACAACTAGAAAGTTTTTTTATTCCAGTAAATATTGCAGTCTCGGGGTTCAGAGTGTGATCAATACCCCACATTTCTCCATTTTTGTCTAAATAGAAAGGTTTTTAGAAAACCAAAAGAGTATGAGATTAGTGGCAACAGAATAGTCCCTCACTTTCTGTTTCCCTCTGTCCCATATCCCTTGACGCTTCTGATTCGAGAGAGAGAGATTTTGGGTTGTCCTTTAACAAACATACATGGGTTTAGAGAAGGAGAGAGCCACGCTCCATCCCCAAAACCAGCTTTAATTTTTAGTTGAATTGGGACTACATAAAGACTGTTTGCCACTTATGTCTATAGAGGGCAGCAGAAACAAACGTTTGAGAATCCAATCGGCCTGTGACAGGAAGAAGGGAGCTATCTTGCCCCCAGCTGTCCTGCTAGAAGGGGTAGATACTGGGGCTAGATGGTGGCTTAGGTGCTGACGCTAGTCTGGGGCTCCAAGCTGGGATTTCAGGCTATTCAGCTGGAGGTGTGCAATACTTCTTGCCCGCTTTACTGTTTTCCTTGGGACATTTTCTTGTGACGTTCTGTCCTTTTGTTTTCTTTTGTTTTCAGATGTTTCATGTGTTCAGTCTCCAGATCTTTTTGTTTGGTTGGTTTTGTTTTTGTTTTGTTTTGTTTTTTGAGACAGGGTCCCTCTGTGTACAGTCCTGGCTGTTCTGAATCTCACTCAGTAGACCAGGCTGGCCTCAGACTCACTGAGATCCACCTGCCTCTGCCTCTCAAGTGCTGGGATCAAAGGCACCACCACTGCCCAGCCCTTCCTCCGGATTTCTTACTTGGATGCTCTTATTCTCCTGGAAAGATAACTTGTTCCCTTTCAGTCAGGTTATATCTTTCCTACAAAAATGTTTTTTTTGTTTTGTTTTGTTTTTTGTTTTGTTTTGTTTTGTTTTGTTTTGTTTTTGGCACAAGTCAGCAGTGGCACACACTTTTAATACAGCGTTTGGGAGGCAGAGGCAGGTGGATCTCTGTGAGTTTGAGGCTAACCTGCTCTACAGAGTGAGTTCCAGGACAGCCAAGGCTACACAGAGAAACCCTGTCTCAAAACAAAGCAAAAATAAAGAAAGAAAATACATGTTTTTTGACAACAGAAAAAGTATTATCTTTCAATTAAAAAAAAATTTGAAATTAAGTATACTTTAGTATGATGTGTGAATAAATGTACATATATTCTCCCTTCTCTTTATATATAAACCCAAGGTTTAAGTGTATTTATTTTAGATCACAAAGAACATTCACTTTGAATTTCAGCCTGCCTTTTGCAAGTGGCTTTTAAATTTAAATGGCTGTAATTCTCATGCGCCTGCCTCTGCCTCCTAAATGTTGATATTAAAAGTGGTTGCTTCCCAAGTGCTGGGATCAAAGAAATGAACCTCTACCTGGCTATGGATTCCTTATGATAGTTATTCTCATAGGATTGTCCTGGTTTAAGTTGGTTCTCCATTTCCTTATTTTTTTAGTGTTAGGGGTAAACTTTCAATCTATTATTCTTGCTTGATTTATTATGAATTTGTTCCATGGAAAAATTTTAATTTTCCAGTCTTAAACATGAGGCTTGCCGGTTTGTCCACTGTTTCATTCTTATTTTCAGGCATCTGTCTTACCTGTATCGACTACACAAAACATAAGATCTGGTGTCTCTGCTAGGTTTCACCATTTTCTTTCATGCCTCCCATGAGCAAATGTCTTTGCATTTATCTGTCAGTTAGCGGTTTTCCTTTTTGATGGCTATATGGCCATAGCATTGCACACACACCACAAACTGGAGAGAACAAAGATTTCCTTTTGTTCTTCTACTTGTTTGTCTTATAGCCGATGGTGGTATTGCAATAATGAACTACCAGTGAACCTTAGGTGGAGGTTCTTGCCCCTGCAGGTCCCGCCACTTCAACCCCAAATGAACACACAGAGATGCTATATTAATTTATAAACTGTTGGCCAATGGCTAGGGCTTTGATGGCAGATGTCATTATTCTGTTTCTCTTATTGGTTAATGAATAAAGCACTGTTGGCAAATAGGAAGGCAAGATAGGCGGGACTAGGAGACAAGGAGGATTCTGGGAGAGGTAGTAAGGAGAGTCAAGATGTAGGGACTTGAGAGGAAGGTGTCCTGATCCTCTCTCTGGTAATGTGAAACCACATGGAAACACTTAGATTAGTAGAAATGGGTTGATATTACAGACAGAACTAACCAATAAGAAATGCTAGTAATAGGCCAACAGTTTTGTATCAAATACAGTGTCTCCCTGTGTTATTTTGGGCTGATGCAGCTGTGGGACCAGGCTAGTGGAAAAACTGATTATAACAGGGATTCTTATTGGCTAGCTCTCTCTCTCTCTTAATTGTTAACCCATAGCTACTAACCTATGTATTTCTACATGGTCTTATCTTAACGGAGAACGCCTGGCATATCCTATTTTCCCCATCTCTACGTGGTGTCTCATGTGGCACCTCTCTTTACCTATCTCTCCCAGAATTCTCCCTGTCTCCTAGTCCCGCCTATCTTCTTGCCTCTTTTGGCCAAACGGTGTTTTATTCATCAACCAATAAGAGAAACATATATACAGAAAGACATCCCCCATCAGTAAGCCATGTGTCAGCCAAGTGTGACCACTTCGTGAGTCCCCCCAGTTCAATAGGTGCCTCTTTTGGGGGACAGGTGAACAGTTTAGGCAACTGAGCTATTTTCTTAGTGTGGGGAGGTGCAGACCTTTTTGCTACCACATTCTGGTCACAAAGGAATCCAGATAAGTACCAGTTCTACTGAATACCCTTCCTTCCATAACTAAGCCTGAAAAGGACTCTGCTTTAAAAAAAGATCCAACGCATCATTGCAAAGGGTGCTCTTTTTCTTAATTTAATTTCATTTTATGAGCATTGGTGTGAAGGTGTCAGATTCCCTGGAACTGGAGTTACAGAGATTTGTGAGCTAATATGTGCATACTGGGAATTGAACTCAGGTCATCTGGAAGAGCAGCCAGTGCTCTAAACTGCTGAGCCATCTCTCCATCATGCAAGGGGTGCTCTTATGACCATAGGATGGTTGGCAATGACTGAGTATAAGGTTCTCCATGCCTGGTAAAACGTCCATATTTGTTTCTCAAAGAGACTATTTATTCTATCTAGATGGAAATCATCTGCAATAAAAGCCAACAGGCAAATGTCGGTGGACTCTTTTTTTGCTTTATGAAGAGTCCCCCAGTTGCCAATTCAGCAATAAATAGGATATCTGTAATTAGAATATCATCTGGTTCAATATTGGTCAGGGTTACGTGCATGGAGAAGAGGTTACTGGTACCTGTAAACATGGTATGTGATTTCTCTAGTGTGCAAACACACCAATTAGGAGCTATATCTGAGTTTTGTCCCACGGTGGTGAGATTAAAGTCTTGTGCCACCACCACCTTGTTTGCTGTAACTCTAGAATTTAGAAAACAGCTTAATTTGTAGAGATTTGCCTGTCTCTGCTGGGGTTAAAGGCATGGACTACTATGGCCCTGCTCAAATATTTTATCCAACTCTTAGAGACTTAGAAAACAGATTTGAGTTTCTCTGAACTGTGTTTTTTAATACCAAACAACCAAAATACCCTTTCTATTTAAGAAGAAAACTCAAAAGCTGATATCCAAGATGGCATGGGCCACAGGGCAATTTGCAGTCTAACATTCTAACATGAAATCAAGACACCCGGTTTTAGAAAACCCATTTTTTCATTTCATGCCAGCAAAGCAAGTGTGCCTTTGGTAAATTATCACTCAAAAAATGATTTTTCTTTTCTTTTTTCATGTCCAATCAAACAGACAGCATTTGTTAGTCTTTGTATGTTAGTTTGGGTTGAATGACCAAGATATCTGATGAACTGTCACCTCTGCTAATCAAAAGGTCTCTCCTGTTCAAATCTAATCTTTATCAGTCTTGATAGTATCCACAGCTTTTCTTCTGTGAAAACAAAGGCAAAACCTCTTCCCCAACATAACACGTATCCCAGTTTCTTTTCTGAAGTCAACACATTTTTAAAATATACAGGCTGATTTAATTCAGCAGTTATCTTTCCTGCTACCCAATGTCTGTTCCTTTCTCATTAGCATTTAAGGCCAGTGGCCATGTCAGAGGAGCAGCAGGTAGGTGGCTGTTGAAGTTTGCCGTGTCAGCCCACCAGGAGGAGAATCCTTGATACATGAATCTCAGATAAGCAAGGCCACAGACTCCAGAGGGTCTTTTGCTTCTGCTGGCCCTTACCATGTTTGCCACTGCCATCTTTCTCTGGTATCTGTTGTGGTGTGGATGGGTGCGGGGAGACCCCTTCTGCCTGTAATATAGTGTGTTTATATCATGGAAACATCCTATTCTACTGAGCATTTTTACCATTTTTACCTGTAGATTATCATGAAGATCATTCCTTCCTAAGCTGTACTGTCTAATTGATAATAATGTTAGTTGAAATAGAGGGTTTTTTTATTGTTGTTGTTTTGTTTTTGAGATAGGGTTTCTTTGTGTAGCTTTGGAGCCTGTCCTGGAACTAACTCTTGTAGACCAGGCTGGTCTTGAACTCACAGAGGTCCATCTGCCCTGCCTCCTGAGTGCTGGGATCAAAGGTGTGTGCCACCATCACTGCTCAGCTTTAAATAGTTTTGATGATTAAAAAAAAAATAAAACAAGGAGGGGTCATGCAGCTGGAACACTTGAATTTCTTTTGAGGAGCCTTATAGACTGTTGGGTTAGGTTAATTAAGTCCCAGTAGCCCAACTGGTTTAAATTTTTTTTAATCTTAATGTTGGGAGTTAGGTTCGCAGGTTTCGGAGTGCATCATAGCTGAAACAACTTCACTTAAAAGTTAGACTAAGGCGTTTTTGTTAAATAGCTTTGAGGTAAAAAACCAAGACGACTTAAAGTTTTAGAAAGGCACATAATTAAATGCGGAACTCATTAAGGTCAGGGAACAAGAACAAAGGAGCCCAGCGATCATCAGTTGACATGCCTCTCTTGCTAGGATTGGTTTGACAGCCAAAGGTGATTAATTCCTTATACCCATTCTCTTTATGTTAGTTGGGCATTTTTATTTTCAGAGGAAAAGACTTTCGGAGCCAGGTGTAATGGCACATAGTTTTAATTCCAGCACTTGGGGGGCCCGAGGCAAGGTAATTGTGTAGTGTTCAATCAAGGTTAGCATGAGACACATACTATCAGCCAGGGCTATTTAGCAAGACCCTGTCTCAACACTCCCCTCAAAATCCCTTAAAAATGTCAGGCATTAAAAAAGGGCCAGGTAGTGCATGCTTTTAACCCCAGCACTCAGGAAGCAGAGGCAGGAGATGAGCTAGCCTCATCTACAGAGTTCCAAGACAGGCTCCAAAGCTACACAGAAAAACCCTGTCTCTAAAAACAGAAAATAAAAAAAGCAAGCATGTTCTACAACTATACAAAACTTTCTACAAACAAATAAATGGATAATATTGTCACATATGCCTTATACCCACTTTTGCTCTCTACTTCCTGATATAAAAAACTATTGATGAGTGGATATTCACACTAAAGATTTAGAGGAAAGTTGATTGTTTTTCATGAATAAAAGTTTAAGTTTGTGATTCCTTTAAGATTCCTTACTCCGGAGGCAGAGGCAGACAAATCTATAAATTGGAGGCCAGCCTGATTTACAGAGCGAGTTCCAGGACAGCCAGGACTACACACAAAGAGACCCTGTTTTGAAAAGCAAAAAAAAAAAAAAAAAAAAAAAATCAAGCGAACAAAAAGAATACTTTGCTTGTTTAAACTGTTAATTAATAACAAGTTGTTTGGGTATGAATATACATGGGTTCTTGAGATAATTTATTTTTCACTTATAATGCATAAAACACTCCATTGTGTAAGGGATATGGAAAACATAGAATCGTCTATTGGCGCCTACAGGACTCCATGAGTATGTGATGTCTTACCACTGGTTATCCCTGTGGGCAGCAGGCCCACCCCACCTCTGGAACTTTTTAAAGATTTACTAAGTACACAGTGCCCTGCCCGCGTGTCAGACTTCAGGCCAGAAGAGGGCACCAGATCTCATCATAGATGGTTGTAAGCTATCATGTGGTTACTAAGAATTGAACTCAGGACCTCTGGAAGAGCCAAGTGTTCTTAACCACTGAGCCATCTCTCGAGCCCCGAACTCGGCCTTCAAGAATTTTCTCTTTCAGTATTGTGGTTAGCCTTTTTAGCTACCTAATAGCTTGTTTATATCCTGTGAGATTATACAAATTTTAAAGTACAGGCCTTACAATCGGATGTTTGCTTTGCAGTAAAAAGGCAACCCAATGCCAGAGCAAGCAAAGGGAACCCAGACAGATCCCAGTGCAGAGCTGGTGAAAGGAACCCCAGGCAGATTTGGGGGGGGGGGGGGAGGGAAGGAAGTTTGACATGGGATGGGCTACGGAAACTCGGCATAGTGATGCACCTAAGAGGGTTTGTAATCCAGTTATCTATACCATGACTGAGGCCAGCCTAGACCATGTGAGACCCTGCCTTAAAATTAGAGTATAGGGAGTGGGGGAGGCACAAAGGGTTTGAACATCGCTCCAAATAAGGCAAACTAAGTGGCCACAGCCACAGCTATTCCTAAGTCTGAGGCATGGGAAGAAATACCATTTGAGCCTGGGAATTTAATACCCAATCTCTCAAAGGAAACATGAGTCTCACATAATGTAAATCCTTCAATCTGGTGCATCTCCAAAGGGAACCCAGAGTTGGTAACCTCAAATGGTTTAGAGAATTGAGCTGCCTTCTCTGGACCATCTCTTGGCACATCTCAACTGTTTTTTCCCAGGGCTGAGTAAGCCACTATTGGCGCTGTGAAGCCCTGTAGGACAAATGCAACCTGCAAAGACAGACCCAAAGGCAGGGCCAGAGACAAACGTTGACACCACATCAATAATTCCAAATTTTATTTCCTTAAACTGATAGAACACAGTGAAACGCAAAAGGGGTGGACTCACACAGAATTCATCTTAAAATTGACAGGAGCTGAGCCCTGCTTTGGACAGCAGGTTTGGCTCATGCCACACACAGCCAGCCACACACATACACAGCCACCCAGCAGCCATTAGGAACCAGGTGTTAGGTAGGGAGCCCTGCACCAGCCTCCCTGGTGGCTCTGGATTCCAGTTGGCCACAAAGCAATAAATACAACATGTTACATGCAAGGGAGGTCGTGGGGTGACTAAGGAGGAGGCTAGTCTCAGAGATCTGCTTTTCTCATATGTCCAAGCACAGTGGCAATATTTCAAGTATTGCAAAAATAAACAAACAAAACAAAAAAGTGTGTGTGTGGTCTATAACTGTGAACATTGTTGGGGGATAGCAACCCCATATCTGCCTCGTGGACACTCAGATACTTTCAAGTACACATGGACAGAGCAGTGACAAAGGACCAGCAGGCCAGGGAGGCGGGGAAGGTATTAGCTTGTGCCCACCCTGGAGCCTGGAAGACAAGCTTCAGCACAGACCCCGAAGGCCATCAAGCACAGGAGGCCAGACTGACAGGAACGCTCCATGGGGGACATTTTTGCATATGTTATTTTCCACCCACACCTGCCCACTGCACGGGGGGATGGCGTCTGGGCACTGCCCTTTCTGCCATCTAACAGAGGAAGTTGATAGCGATCACCAGTCACTCTCACACACGCACACTACACTACAGCAGACAGCTGCATCTCATCCTCAACCACACAATACAGCTGGTGCCATCTCCTCCAGGGGAAGCATCTAGAATAATGCTCTCTGAATTCTCCATCCTCACCCTTCCAATTCTTAAACACCTGAACTTTCCTTTTTAAAGAAAAACTGAGTTTGGGAGTTGAGGTGACACATTTTAGCAGTAAAGTGTGGAAGTTCTGAGTTTAAAAATCATGGTGCTTCACAATGTCTGTCCCTAATGAACATTTGAACAGGGGGACTGTTTCTCCCCTAGGAGGCAAGCCTGTGTTTTCCTCCAAAGACCAGACACAGGTGGAGGTGCACACTGGGCTACTTATACACGTAGACATGGTCTGCATTTGTACAGCATCTTGGAGAGCAAGAGCCAGGAAGGGGAGGTGGGTTCCCAGCAGTTTCAACTGCTGGCTGAGGTTCTCCAGTCTCTGTCGGCATAAAGTGCTCCGGTGATTACAAAGCTGAGTGGGTAGTCTCAGAGGGAGAGGTTCCTAGAGAGATCAGGAGGCCAAAAGGCCACACCCTTTTTTCCTGGATGAGCAATGGGACAAGTGAGCTGTGAGAAAAAGCTCGCTTTGGCTTGAAGTCAGCAAAAGTCTCAGGGCATTGCCTGGGCTCTGCAGGTAGCAGGTGCCCACGCTCACCAGCCTACCACCTCTCAGGGCCACACATGCCTGCCAAGGGAGCCAGCTGGAAAGGATAAGCTGGGAAACTTATCCCAGTGGGTAAGGAGGCTATCACTGGCACTTAGACTGGTAGCATAGGAGGCAAAGATTGCACCAGTCTGCACAGGTCCACCATGAAGCATCCTTGCTGGAGCTGGCGGGCAGCAGTCTCAGCACCATCACATCGGTGACAAGAAAGACAGTCTGCCAGGTCTCAGACCCTACCCTGCAGAGTGGCAGAGGAGACTGGCTCCAAGGGCACAGCAGGCTGGTCACAGGCAGTCAGGCACAGATACCACTCAGCAGGGCCGAGAGCCTCCTCTCAATGCACAGTTTACCTGTGGAAGGTGGAGCATGAAATGGGGAGGCCACACCTACCCACTCCCACTACCCACTCGGGCTGCAAAGGAAAGGCACTCACACTTGGCAATGTTCTCAATGTCCGCCTGGTCCGTGAGTGTGTGCTGTAGCCCCTCCAGCAGGAGAAGGGCTTTGTGATAGCGTGGGACACAGCCCTCTCGGTGCTGGAACATCTCATCTAGGGCAGCAGACTGCACCTGTAGACAACGGCAGAGCTAGCGATGCAGGCCCAGGGCCAGGCAGGAATGGCCTGGTGCTCAGCACACTGCCCACTGTGGATTGGCCCATGTTCATTTGTAGTGAGCATTAAAAGAATGGCTAGCCAGGCGATGGTGAGTTCAAGGCTCCTTGGTCTACAGAGCAAGTTTAAGGACAACCAGAGATTCACAGAGAAACCCAGTCTTAAAAAGAATGGCTAATAATCTAATAATGTCCTACAGGTGGCTAAGGAATTAAGGAATTAGCTACAGATGCTCATAGAGCCAGCTAACCTGCAAGGTGACAACAGCCCTATCTGCTTGGGCTGGAGACAACAATCCCTATCCCAGGGTAATCAAAGAGTGGCACCGTGGGCAGCGTGCAGAGCATCACGGTGTTCTGTGAGTTCACTGCCACCTTAGAAAGTACAGATAAGGGAGGCCAACTTATCCTTAGTCCCTTCCTTTGGTGAGCCTCATATGTGAATGTGAAGCAGAGGCCCGCTTCAGGGTGTGGTTAGCCCTAGAAACTGACCTCAGGGACGCTACCTGAACTGACAAGGCAACAGTGGACAGTCGCTACATCAGTTCATGGGAAGCTCCTGCTGCTTACTGGGTAGAGAATCACCTAACATAAGAGATGTCCAGGACCTGGCAGCACCCTAGGAACAATGTCCCAAGCCCCACCAGACAAAGCACACGGACCACAGACGGCCCCATACCATCTGCACAGCGTGGCTGAGGATGAGCCGCTCAGCGGTGACACCATGGATCCCATCCAGTAGTCGTTGTTTGTCCAAAAAGAAGCGCTGAAGCCGCAAACTGAGGCCCTGACAGGACACCACGCTGGCCTTATATAGCTCGTTTAGTCTGCGCACCACTAGGGTAGAAGGGTCAGTCATTTCAGGCCCACAGGAGTGGAGCTTCCCCACCCCCAGAGGACTAGAAAGCGTGTCACCATTGGAGCATTTTCCACCTGGACAGAAGCCCCAGTCCCCAGCTTTCCCCAGACCTATGTAGCAAGGTCAACATCAGTCCCAAGTAGCTCTGCCCTGGGTAAATCCGTGTACTACTCTGCATTCTAAGCTTGAGGCCAGGCCCACCCATGTGGTCTTGTGTCCTGGCTCAGGCTGGCTTGATCACTCTTTTCCCAGCACCATGCCCCTGAACCCACATCCTCACCCTGCTTCACGGTAGATGAAAGGCAGAGCTTGCCAGCTCGGATCTGGTCAATGGCAGTCTGGAGGCCTGAAGACAGAAGCTCAGCCACCTTCAAGTACAGTACCAGCTGTTCTGCAAAGCTAGAGGCCAACAAACAGGTCAGAGGCAAGTCAGGGCCAACAATGCCCAGGAGTTGCCTTCTCAGGCCCTAGACAACAATTAATACCTACCCCCACTCTCGGCTCAACTGACTGATCTGGTCGGCTACCACGCTTTCCTGAAGCTGGTACTCAGGGCCCCCGGCCGCCTCACTGGCATTACCCTTCAGGGCTGCAATCTCCAGAACTTGCTGTGCAAACGCGAGTGTGAAGCGCAGGCTGTGTAGAGTCTCTGTGTGCTCTTGCTGAGGAAGCAATAAAGGTCAGAGCCTGTGACGCGCGCATGTGTGTGCGTGTGTGTGTGCGTGTGTGCGTGTGTGTGTGTGTGTGTGTGTGTGTGTGTAGCAGTGTGAACCTTTCAGTTCATCTCTCCCCAAGTATTAATCGGGCAAGTCAGAAGGGAGCACCCATGCTTGTCTGCCCCTTCCCCACAAGCCTCACCTCCATGAGAGTCTCTTCTGGGAGGTCAGGAGCCTCGAAGGTCACAGCCCCCTCCAAGTTGGCAGCAAGGGGGTCGGCAAGGCTACAGCAGTGGCCTGGGGCAGACAGCTCAGGGGCCTCACCACAGGCCCCAGGTACTAAGTGGCGGGCAGAAGAAGAGCCGGCAGAGCCCAGGGAGCTGGAAGAGCCCACTGTAGGCAGATGGCTGGTAAGGGATAGGCAGCAGGCCTGCTTTTCACCCTGCAATCTCAGGCCCCCTGAACTCCGTATCTAGAGTTCAGATGTGCTCAGTTCACATTCCACATCCTGATGCCTTAATGGGAGCACAACAAGTCAAAGGTGCCAGTACCCCTAGGGCTCCAGAACTCTAGCTCCCAGCACTTCTACCCACATCTGCTCAGAGCAGGCAGTGAAGCCATACGTAAAACTGGTACAGCTAAGGCAAAGCAACCACTACCACCATGGAAGTGACGGGATCTGTTCTTTAGCCAGGACTCCCAGCTGACACAGACTGGGCCTTTCAGGGAAGCTGGACATGGAGACCACCCTCTTGGGTACCATCCCTGCTTCATGCACAAGCTGGGAATGCCACAGACCTTACATAATAGACCTTCAGGACTATGCTAAAGAACAAGGGTTTGCATTCAAGGACCCCCATCCCAAGGTGCTACTCTTACTTGGCACAGCCCTCACCTGAGAACATCCTGGTTCGGGCACCCTGAGGCGGTGTGGTACCACTGGGTGGGGAGCCCACAGTGAATACCACAGGCGCAGGACTGCTGGCCCCTCCAGCACGGGCTCCTGGATGCAGGGTCCCTCCAAAACCAGCAGAGGGAGCTAAAGAACAAGCAAGGCAAGCTCAGGGGCCATGCTGGGGTCAGACTCCCACAACACCCCACAGGCCCTCACATACCAATCTCCATGGGCTTCTCCTGTAAGCTATCAGTGCTGCCCGAGTCAGAGGCCTGCGTCCCAAAAGCAGCCTTAAGCAGCAGATCCGTTAGACGGCTGGTGCTGAAGGACCTGAGGTGGCAGGAATGGGGAGGTAGTATGTGCTGGGAGGGCCTAAGGGCTCAGAAGCCGGGGGGCCTATTTCTTTACACAACCATAGCTTAGGCCAGGCATAAGGAGCTTAGTTCTTTAACTCACTTCATCTTTCAAACAAGGGAAACCAGCTGAACTACAGTAGGGAGTTCAGCCTGAGCACAGCCCCCACCCCACTTACCGGCCAAAGGGACCCCTGGTGTCTTCAGCAGGCCGCAGGCCAGAGCCCAGCTGCTGGCCCTGAAAAGGACCTGCCTCTGAGAGGTCAGGCAGTGTGCGGTTGCGAGGGGGTGTCATTACTACACCCTGCCGAGCCAGCAGGGTCAGCAAATTCTGGGAGCTGGGAACTTTAGGGAAGTCAAATGAGGGCGCAGCCTAGGAGGGAAGGAGGGACAGCACTGAGAAGGCCCAATCAATGGACTGGCCGACCTCAGAACCCACAGCCCAAGATGGAAGTCCATCGTTCAAATCAAGCATCGCACCAAGTCACCATGCTCCAACCAGACCTACTCATCTCAGTAAACACCTTGTGGAGACACTCCCACAGGGAAGGAGCCATGGCCTAGTAAAGAGACATGGGGCCCAGGCTTTCTTCCCAAAGATGAAGTGCAGGGCCTATCAGGGAAGCCAGCAGCCCCATTCTGTGAGACCTTACAAAAATAAAGGCGAAAAGCCATCCTCTAATTTCCCTTCCCTAACCCCCTGTAGGCACCTCCAGGGAAGCAGCCCAAGGGTGAAGGCCAACGGGCAGCCAAGACGCAGAGACCAGGTCCTTTCCCACCCCATCTCCTCCTCCTCAGTCCCTCCTAGAAGTTAGCCCAGTCATTACCTTGGTGGGAGAGCCTAGGATGGGGGGCAGGGGACTCCGCTGTAGGAAGTCAGGCAGCTTAGGTGAACCACGCAGTGGCCGGCAAGACTGCAGCCCTGGGCATGGCTGGGGTGCACTGGCCTGGGGTGGGCTGAAGGTGGCTCCCAGTGGGTCTGTTGGGGGCTTGGGCAGCTTGGGGCGTACAACATAGAAGTCGGACAGGTTGGGGGCACTGTGCAGGCGGCAACCCAGCCCAGTGGTCCGTGGAGAATGCTCAGGAACAGAGGAGCCTGGAGGCAGGGACAGCTCCATTAGTCTTTCAGCCAAGCACACTGGCAAAGTGCCAAGTAAGGCACGACCCTGCTCTAGGACACCTCACTCCACCATCACAAGAACCCTTACAGCTACCTCAGGAAGTCTCCATGGGAGCAGAGGTACAGAAAGGCTTAGCAGTCTGTCCAAAGCCACACAGCCCTGGAGTACAAGGAACTGAGTGGCAGGAGGTATCCTCTGTGATCCAAAGGTTGACGCTAGACTATTTCACAGTACTTCCTACTTTCTCCCTAACAGCAGGGGCCTCAACAACAGGAAGGAGACCCTAAGCAAGGTCCGCTATCCTTCATGCCTGGGGCTTTGTCCACACCTACCTGGCCGTGGTGACCTGCCAGCTCTCATATCAGCCCCTTGTGGGGAGGGCACTCTGCTCCATCCGGGCCGCTCAGGGATGGTTCCCACTGGTGGGAAAAGGGTGGGCAGATCAGACCACAGGAAATGGGGGAGTATCACACCCACCCCACCCACTCACAGATGAGAAAGGAAGGAATGCCCACCATTTCTCATCCCCATATAGACTTACCTTGGGGAGAGGGTGTGTAGGGACGGCCACCTCCTAATGACAGCTTCCTGGCCAGCATGGCTCCATCAGTGTGGGAGGGGGGTGATGGGCTGGCCCGAGCAAAGCCCAGGGGGCTAGTGCTACCTGACCTTCGGATGGCCGAGGACCTGCACAGAGCAAGGACACACAGGGTCTAATTGGTATCACTGAGGGCCCTTAACCTTACTCAGATTTTCCTTGCTATTCTGGCTTACAGGCATCACAACTGCTAATTCATGTTGCCTTCTTGGGTTATATGAAATACTCATCCAACCCCTAACATTTACTTTAGTCTCTCAAACACAGCTTGCCAACAAGATGGGTTTCATGAGCTCAGGAGCCCCCAGCAGTTAGTTACAACAACTCTACAAACTCCGTGACTGTCCACAGGACAGCTGTGGCAGGGCTCTCACTGAAGTCAGAGACACTAACCGGGCTGCCTGGTGCTGAGTGGGCGACTGCAAATTCTGCTCGATGCGCTGGTAGTTGTGCACCTGAGTGGGGACAGGAATGGGGACCGAGGCACCGTACCTGTTGCTGGAGAAGGGGCCAGGCCGGCTGTGGAGAGAAGGTAACCACTGTAAACAGCACTGGGAAGAGGCTCAGGCCCAGGTTCAGCCTGGCCCAGGCCTGAAGAGCGGGCTTTCACACTGTGCCCATCCAACACTGTCTGTGTGAGCCCCCTATATGTGTTGCTATATATAAAATATAGAGAAGGAAGGTCCTCGAGGTAGTGGCATCCTCAGTTGGCTCCCTCATTGATCCAGCCACACATCAACAGCTCTTCAGTGGGACACACACACTGCCATGTCTGGCCAGATACAGGACTTTTAGACACAACAGATCTTGCCAAGAAGGGTGGCCATGAAGCTGAAGGTCACTGATTCCCATCGACGCTTACCCAGAGGGGCTGGGAGAACTGCTGCAGGTTGGAGAGGGAGATGGGGTGCGACCGCGGCTCTCTAGGCCAGCAGAGGCCACCAGCGAACTCCTGGTGGAAGAAGGGACAGGCAGACACCTTTCAGATTGACACCTCCAGACCTTAAACTCACCAGGCTTCCCTAAGGGGTCCAGCAGCCTTAGTCCTTCCCAAGTGGCCTATTCCAGGCCAAGACTGGACCAGGCAGGATAGCACTAGTTACACCAAAGTCCCAATTTATCCGAGCAAAGGTCAAGAGAGACTGACTCACCCACTACACAGCAGGCTGTCAGGAGGGGGCTTGGAACTGGCTGCCTCGGCTACTAGGTCACCTGTGGAAGAAGAAAGCATCTGACTAAGGTGTCCTCCTTGGCTCACCTGACCCTGTCTCTGGCTCTCTGTGTTCTGTCCAATGTCCAATGTCCCTTTTCTCCCCAGAGAGTGCAGTCTGGGCAGTGCAGTTATTTGCTAACACAGAGGCATTGCAGGGTCCCAGTGCAATGAAAGTGCACACTTTAAGATGAAAGTGGACACTCAGCCCTTTCTGAGCCACCTTTGTGTTATATATATAAATGGGCCACATGTCCATTTTTTTATACTCTGGAACCTGGCTCAGGGCTTTCCAGACACACTCAGGGCTCTAGAAACCCAACCATTCTGATTGCCCCTAGGAAGTCAGGTCTGAACCCCATGCCCACCATCAACCCAGTTGCCTGCCTATGTAGTGGGACCTGACCTGGAAACTGGGCTGGGACCATGACAAAGTCATCTGTGTCACAGGAGTCTTTGCTGCTGCCACCAGAGTCCCGGGAACCCTGCAGAAAGCCAGCAGCGTCGGCTGGGGAGGTAAGGGTCTTCTGCAGCTGTGGCATCTCCCCCAGGGACTGCAAGACAGAACAGGGATTAACAGCCCCCACAGTCAATCAACCTCCCCAAGAATGGTGCAGGCCACACACAATGAAGCTCAGGCCCACAGTGCTAAGCAAAGAGTGCTGGGCTCGGACAAGCTCTGCTGCACAGCAGCTTTCTCTCTTTTTTAAAGATTTACTTATTTATTACATGCTCAGTGTTCTGCCTGCAGGCCAGAAGAGGGCACCAGATCTCATTATGGGTGGTTGTGAGCCACCATGTGGTTCCTGGGAATTGAACTCAAGACCTCTGGAAGAGCAGTCTGTGCTCTTACCACTGAGCTATTTCTCTAGCACTCCTCTTTCAAACATTAAAGACAAGCCCCTCTTTAGGGTTAATGCCAGGAATGTATGTATGTATGTATGTACATACACGCGCATACACAGAGAGGTAGTGTCCCTTTAGGGAGCTGCCACTGCAGGTGGCAATGCTTGGCACAGCTTAGGCATACTTTTCATGGAATGAGCACCTTCCAGAGGGAGTCCCCACCAAACCACAAACCTGCTCCCCATTATGACAGAGCCTAGAGGGTGGGGCCAAACCAAGACACTAGCTTATTACTGCGCCACCAAACACTAGTGAACATTCAGATGGGGCTCAAGTCCCATAGGGTATGACCAACAGACCTAGCACTGTCACTGTGTCCCTAGTCATGCAGAAAAACATGCTACACAGACCATGCCTAAAGCACGTAAGGACCAGAGGCAGTTAGATCATTCTGCAGTCCATGGCCCAACAGAAACCCAAGAAGCCAACTCACCGGCGGGGAGGCCAAGTGTGATGCAGAGCTGCTGCTGGAGCTGCTGCCAGACCCTGAGCTGGGGTACGAGGGCACCGGCACAGGCGGGGCTGCAAGATGAACGTGGGTCAGGGTGCACACTGCTGGGCCCACTACAGCTCTGAGGACATGGTGGCCTTTGAATGGCCCAAGTACTCCAGTTCTCATCAACATTGGGGAACATGTCACAAGCCCTGTCTGTGCCCAGCACCCTCAGAGACTCACATTTCTTGATGGTGGTGCTGGCATCTAAGAAAGGATGGTGGAAAAATTCGTCTGTGGATAAAAGGAGTGAATTATCTTCATGCCTCTGACCCAGCAGCCTAACTACAGAGCCCTGGGTGTCAAGGCCAGGCTCCTGATACCTAGGCAGAGTCAGTGCCCCAGATGGTGGTTCCTGAGGACATCTGACCCCCATTTCACAGGCACTCAATTTGCTGGCCTTGCTGAGGTTCTGAGAAGCCCAGTGCACTGTGGCCTGGAGGCTGACAACAGATGGTAGGTCATGGGTGCCCGGGTGCTCACTAAGGCCACCTAACATAAGGGTAATACCCTAGACCAAGCAGGACGGCTAAGGGGGCAGGGTGCCAAGTGGCTGTACTCACCAAAGTCCATGCGGTCCTTGTGGTTACGCTGCAACAGAGCCAGGAGCAGCTGCCGCAGGGGGGCCGATGTCTCCCGTGGGATGCTGGAAGAGAGGATGGGTTTGAGCAAGAGTTGTTGGGTGCCAGGATGGACCTGCTCTGGGGAGTATGGAGAGTTGCTTACGCAGGAACTAGTGTCTTGTTTTTCTCATAAAACAGGCGCAGGTCCTGAGGGCTGCTGGCCTGTTGGGATAACATGAAAAAGTTCAGTGCTGTGGAGGGCTTACTACCTCAGAGCCCTGCCAGCTACCACTGCCTAGCCTCTTAAGGGCCTTGGTCCCCAGTCACCCCATGGTGAGGACCACTGTGTAGCTCATGTGCCATGTGCACACAAGGACAAGGGAAAGGCAGGTGGTACAGAGGGAGTCACCAGACCCTCCAAACGAGAAAGCAGTGGCCGTGGGTGGATATGTATATATCAGGGCCGATCAGGGTATATATACTGAGCACCTGTTGGGTGGGGACACAGCTGGCAGGGTCATGGGTATACATGGATATAAATCCCAGGGAGTGGGGTTAGCTCCTAACCCGAATAGTCAATGTTGGCAAGTAGGAACTATGCCAGGCCTATTAGCTTGGGATCACTGCAGGCATCAATACCATGTCTTGTCAAGGGTTCTCAAATTCCCCTTGATGCAGATTTTACTTCCACATTAGGGCTACCCACACTTGGGCTAACAGCTGCTTTAGAAGCATGGGTGGGTGGAAGGTCCATATTGAAACATGACTCTGACTTCTGATGGGGTCATAGCAGAGGTGACCCTTAACTTACCAAGCAGAGGTATGACCTAAGCCCTAGATAAGAAGACTGCTCTGTGAGGCAGAAAACAACTTTGTGGCAGAGATCAAGAGTGACTGGTCAGGGCTACCTGACTCAAGAAAAAGTTTCAGTGACCCCTGTGACAGCTTTCACCTGGTAGATGCAGGATAGCCACCAAGCTCGATACCTACAACTCAAACTGATTCCCTATCTGGCAAGCTTGTATTCTTCCATGCTGGGGGCACCACTTTAAATGCTGCCCAAATGGACCCTTACCCTCTAGGGCTTTGAGGAGTCACTAAGACCTTAATGTCATGGGGTTCACTTACCTGGAAGGGGGCCTTCCCTGTCAGACACTGGTAGACAATGGTCCCAATGCTCCATAGGTCAGCCTTCCCATCGTAGTGCTGGGACATGATGACCTCAGGGGCCTACAGGGTGACAACACAGATCAGCACTACTGTACAGTAGTATGTAATAACCAATAACAGGTACCAGGCACCAGCCAATTGGAGCAGTCATCTGCAAGGTACCAAGCAACCAACACCAACCACCAAAGCAACAACCAACCACTTTTGACGTGACAAAATGGTATTGCCACTGTCTACAACCCAAGCTGAGGCCATAGCTGATCCTTGGGGGTTCTGACATTCTTGCAAAGGGTCTCAGGTGGGGGCTGACACCAACCCAGCCCTGCTCTGCCCCGCCCCGCCCCGCCCCACCCTGTAGTCCTGATCATGAATGGGCACCCACCATGTACATAGGAGAACCGCAGAGTGTGGCTGCCATCATGTTGCTCTGGAGGTACCGGGCGAATCCGAAGTCAGCTGCAGGAAAAGCACCCAGATGGCCTGAGCTGAAATTGCTCTTGGAAGGGTCCCCAGCTGCAGTATCTCAGAGAGCCAACCACCCCAACAGATCTCACCAATCTTGACTCGGATGTTACTAGGGTTGGCACGGCGACCCCCGGGATTGGACAGCAGAATGTTCTGGGGCTTCAAATCACGGTGGATGATGCCCTTGCTGTGTAAGAGCTGCATGGCACCAGCGATCTGCTGTAGGAACAGCCTGACGGTGTCTTCACTCAGTGTGCGCATGGCTGTAAGAAAGGGCAGGCTCAGGGGGCTTGACACACCATGGTCTCTTCCCACACCCTTGTAGGACCCCCTCCACATCAATCCCTAACTGCTAGCTCTTGGGGCTTCTAAAGGCACTCTGCTCTTCTTGATTTCTCCTTTCCATTCACACCTCCTAAATCCTCCACATCCCTGTGGTAGGCAATCAACCACTAGGCTTTGTCCCTAGTTCTGGGAACCTACACAAGCTCAAACACACACATGCATAGGGGTCTATGAGCACCTGAGGCACTCAAAAGTTACAGGTCAGCCCTGTACTGGTGCTCACTGTTTCCTCCTCCACAGACAGGTGACATTCAAGGCTGATCTAGGGCCAACTTAGCACCTGTGGAGCCTGGAAACTTGCCAGGAACCACTCAACTCCTGAAGGTCATGGGCACAGCACACTGCCCCAGGAGACAAGAACAAATATTGGGCGGGCAAAGCCAAGCACGGCTCAGCCACGTGAACTTGAGCATGCAGTGAGCCAACAGGCCACTGCATCCAAGGCCAGGATGCCTAAAGACATCTATTCCACAGCTGACTCATCCCAGCAGACCTCGAAGGGCCAGCATCCCGGTCTGGGGTCCTGTCCAGGCGCTCCAGCAGAGGGAGGCCCCAAAGAACAGAAGACTGCTCTAAATGCCTGTATCCCTCCAGGGAATGCTCAGGAGGTCATCTAGGAGCTGCTAAGAGTCAGGTCCCTGGAGTCCCCACTCTTAAAAGAAGACTGAGTGGCTGTCATTTCCTTCACAGTCTCAGACAGAAGACATATCTGAGACAGGCTGCTTTGAGCCATCAATCCCTGTTCCCTGCTTTGTATTTGCCAAGGTGAATTACAGCATTCTGAATTACAGTTGTGGATAGCCACTGCATCCTTCCAGGCCTTGGGCCAACATCTCTGCATTGTCACCACTTGCCTCTCAGACCCTCAGAGCACTCCATGGAGGAGATATTAATGCCCCATCACTGTGTTCATCACAACCCACCCTCTTGCTGTCTTTCAGTGAGTCCTGAGCTTCCTTGCTCTCCTGGAAGACCCTCGCATTAGTCTGCACCCACAGGGATCCATACATACACCAAAGCCCCTTGCCCTACCATGGAAAGCATATACTCTCCCGAAGCCTGCTCTGATCCACCTGCCCTACTTGTGTCTTCATCCCCACCAAAACAGCAGACCTGACTACTCTGCTTAAGCCACCCACCCAGCATGTGGGAGACACTCCACAAACAGCTGAGAGTGGTAAGGCCTAAGGGCCTGAAAGAGCTGAGCGCCCTTCTGTACAGCCCCAAAGCAGGAAGGGATAAGAAGGATCACTGCCACAACCAAGCAGGGGGCAGATCAAGCTGGCAGCATCTTAGGCTAGCATCAGTGCCCAATAAGAGTGTGCCTACTCACTGTGCAGATAGTCAGCCAGGTCTCCACCATTACAATACTGCAAAAGACCAGGGACACACCATCAGAATATGGCTAAAGACCCTGCAACCCTTAACCCATACCTGTTGCTTGGACCTCTCCCAAATCTCACCTAGGAATGTCAATAGTGCACCCCTATCCCTCTGGGCCTTGGTGCTTCCCCTGGCCCCATGGGAACTCACCTCCATGACCAAGTAGACAGAATTGGCCATTTCCTGTAAGACAGAACAAGCCATTTGAGATGGAGAGTACCTTGCATATATCCTTTCATTGGACATTACCTGGAAGAGCCCTGGGTGTTTGGGGCTACAATAGGCAACCTCAACATATCATCTACCTTCAAGGCTTGAGATAGAGTGAACATGGCCAGGCCTAGATGTCCTCTGCGCCCAAGACTCAATTTAGGAGACAGGACATCTGTGAAAAGTAGCCTGGGGGATGGGTGTCCCAGACTCCAGGTCTGAGGATCTCCCCTAAGGTTCAGGGTAGGAAAAGGTTGATGTGCACGTGGACCACTACTTATAAAGGTGACTCCTGTCCAATGACTCTTAGGCCCAAGAATGATCAGCTTCCAGACTGGTACTGTCAGGCTGAGTCAGCAACAAGGAGGCCTCCAGCTGTTCTGTTCTGGTCTGGCCTTGTGGGGCTTCTAGAGGCCAGCAGACTCTTTCAGCAGGAGGCATCCTGGTCTCCTCCCTCCACTGACCTCTCTCAAGCTCAGACAGACCCTCATCTGGGTACCAGTATGTTCCCTTGTCTAATCAAGTCCCCAAGGAAATAATTCAGCCTGGTGTGAACAGGGACCACACATCTGACGGGCCAAACCCCAAACTGTGGTGCCTCTCATGGCAAATCACTTCTCAAACCACCATTCTCAACTATTTCATTGACAAGAAAACATGGGACCTAGGGGTATTGAGCCAGTCAAGCTGGGTCTAAATTGTATCCTGTAATGTTCTGCATGCAGCAAGATCCCTGAAATATAGCTGCCAGCTGGGTGGAGCAGGCCTAAGGAACCACAGCAAAAAGCAAAGGCCCACCCCATTCCCACAGCACTCAAGGAGGATCCAGTCCGTGACCCTCAGGCACTCAGCTGCAGATGGAAATACAGGAGATTCTTCAAATCTCTTCCAGGGCCTGGACTAAGACTGCAGAAAGCCCCTGTGCTAGCCTGTGAGAGCTGGATGGGCACACACTCTAGGCCCCAGATGACCCCACCTCAGCCGCCATGGCCACCTGCCCCAAACATGTACTCAACTCCAGCCTCCCAGTCCCCATGACTAATGCTTACACATGAACACCCCACGAGTGAGACACAGAACATCTGAACACTGACCTGGGATGAGGACATGAAGAGCCCACCCATGTGCCCCAGAACTGCAGAGAAGTTGGGCGTCTACGCAGTGCGTGCAGGCAGCCTGGCTGCCGCACTCCAGTGTGTTCCCAAGATTGACAAACTGGCTGTAGCTAGGCAGGAGGCTGCTCCACCCAGGCCTGTATGCCCAAGACCCCAAGTCCCTGCCTGAGTTCACTTTCCCTGCCCTAGATGAGGGGCCTTGGCTCAGCCCCATTTGGCTCCATTCCCACCTCACTCTGCCTTCCAGGTCAGCTGCAGGAGAGAGATACTCTGGGGCAGGGGATACAGGTATGTACAGTCCTCAGTCTGAGCCACAAAGGAAGGCTCAGAGAACAAGTAGGAAGGAGGTTAGAGACCCAGCATGGGACAGGGACTGGGAAAGAGGGACAACGTCTAGGTTAAGATGGAAACTAAAATGAAGTAATGGCCTGAGGCCCCTTCAGCTTGACTGAAGTGAGAGCTAGGAGGGCTCAGGGCACAGCAAAGGTGTCAGAGATAAGGACCCATAAAGAGCCACTGCCCTTTCCACACACCCTGCTCTTCTGTATCAAAGAGGGCCAGTCTCCACAGTTTCAGCCTGCAGCCCAAGCAAGGGAGGCTGCTGGGGCCACTTGTTGTGGGACACATAAATCACAGGGTGGCAGGTAGAGACCCAGGCTTCCCCTTATCATTAACTGTTTCCTGGGGCATGATCTGTCCAAGAGCCCCAAACTCATCCGCCCACCCAAGACAAGGAGGGACAGAGACAAGAACAGAAGATCTGGAAAGATTAGGATAGGATACCTTCCTCAGAGCTACTAACCCAGAATTTGCAACCAAGGTCAGACTGCTGCCAGAACCTCTAAACCTACCCTCTCTGAGAGAGAGACAGCATCATGCCTCCTGCTTCTCTAGAGACAGAGCTGCCAGTGAACCATGGGACTTCAGCATCTGCACAGTCCCTGGCTAGACCCTGTTAGCTCTTGTCAGTAGATGGTCCTAAAGACCCAGAAGAGGTCAGGGTACAGTAAGCCCTGGGCTGTGACCTTAGTCCCCCACTGGTAAGCCCTCTCAAACCTGCTCCTTATACTCTCCCCTGCCTCTGCACTCACTTCCCTGAGTCCCACAAGATACCAGGCACAGGATGTTCCCAAGCCAGTTTCACAAATGAGCAAGCCAAGGCCCAAGAAACCAAGAGACATGCCCAGCTCTGTGGAACGGCAGGGCTCGCCCATGCAGGCTGGCTTTCATACCATCTTCTATCTCCCTGCCTAAGCCAATACCCAACCAGCCCTAATCAAGCTGGAACGCTATAGCCTGCCTACAGAGCTGGGCCATGCTATCTCTAGCCTGGAGGGAGCTGAGGTAAACCACAAAGCAAGAAGGGCCTCCAGGCAAGAGCTTTTAAAGGGAACCAGCCCACCCAAACCTGTCCCCCTCCATTAAGATGAGGCTACCCTCCCTAGGAATAGGGGTAGCAGGTAGAGGCCAAAGCACAACCATAGTAGTAAGATCTGCCCTGTCCCAACCCACCTTGAGATCACCCAAACCACCTGTCTTCTTTACTTCTGCTCTGCTCAATTGGCTTCTCCAAACTCTAGGGGCCTCACAAGACCCTCAGGAGCATCAAAGGCCAGTGCATCTTTATACACTCCAGGTATATATGAACAGACAGCAGCCCTTCTCAAGAATGTCTTTCCCATCAACCACCACAGCCTCCCACATGGGGCGGCAGGTCGTCTTCAGCATGATGGGGAATGTCCTAGGTTCCCAATATTGCCACTGTGTCAGTCAAGTCCCATCACCCAGCCCTTGTGAAGAGAGGGTGGCCAGTGGACAAGTCACAGCTGACAGCAGGGCAAAGCAGTCTTGGAGACAGGCACCCCTTTGCTGAGCTTCCTTCCCTGTGAGCAGACACTCAAAAGGGCAAGAGAAAACTTGAGGGAGAACAGACTCAGCACTCCTGTAGGAGCTGTAGGAGCTGGGTCTGCTACTCCCAGGCATGACTGGTGGCCCAGGAGTCCAGCATCCTGGGAAGGAAGCTGTACGGGCATCTGGGCACGTAGGAGGCTGCCCCGCCCCAGACACTGAGATATTTTGCTTAATAGGATCCCAGCTCTCCACCCTCTGCCTGCTCTACTCTGGTCTGGTGATCTCAAGCTGGGTCTGGCAGGCGGGTGACATGCACTGACCCACTTAACTCCCAAGGAGCCAGGCTTTTGAATTGCAGAAGGCAGCAAGACTATAGCCACAGCAAACTGGGCTCTTCCAGACAGCTGACAGAAGACGACTAGCTCATAGTACCAGGGGGCCAGGGGATAAGGAAGGTCCAGTCTACCCCACTGAACTCCAAAAGTCACACTTTGTTGCAGACTCACAACCAGACTGGGCCTCTTGGAGGAGGCATCATGTGTCCAGGGAGGTCTCTGTGCCTACTGCCATACATCAACTTCTACTGTGGAGTCAGAGCCCTGTCTGAGAAGCCACAATAGTAAAAGTAAAGAGCAGAGTGCACCCTTGGGAATACAACTCCATATAGTTACTCTCCAGGACCATACTCCTGTAATCTATATACAGTAATTTCTTTGTGTGTGTGTGGGGGGGGGTCAAGACAGGGTTTCTCTGTAGTTTTAGAGCCTGTCCTGGAACTAGCTCTTGTAGATCAGGCTGGTCTCAAACTCAGAGACCCACCTGCCTTTGCCTCCTGAGTGCTGGGATTAAAGGCGTGCGCCACCACCACTATGTACAGTAATGCTGACCACCACAGATAACACAGTCAGAAGTGACTGACTCCCCTGCAAAAGACAAAGTCAATCTACTTGCAGGAAGTACACAGGCCGGCCAGCCAGGGCAAAGTGAGGAGGGCAGGCAACCTCTAGAACATGGCATCTGTCTTACACAGCTTTTTTTATGCTCACCAAGCTGGATAACCTGAGTCTGATTCCTGGAACCCATCTGATAGACAAACCAACTTCTGCCAAATTATCCTCTAACTTCCACATGGTGAACATGTCTACTCAATATACAAAATAAACACAAGTTTAAAGTTCCAGTTTTTAGTAGTTTCTGAATGGTAACCACTTTCCACACACCTGTGACATGTGCCTCCTTCAATTCTTGGTCCAACATTAACCCCCTATTCTGGAGTTAAAAAGATTCAGGTTAGGGACCTGGAGAGAGCCACATGATGGCTCAAACCACCTGAACTCCAGTTCCAGAGGATCTAACCTTATGACTTCAGTGGGCACATGATACACACACATGAGCAGGAAAAACGCACAAAATAAAAACAAATCTTTATTTTTCTTCTTTTTGGCTTTTAAGACAGGGTTTCTTCTATGTGTAGCCTTGGCTGTCTTAGAACCAGGTAGAACAGGCTGGCCTCAAACTCACAGAGATCCACCCACCTCTGCCTCTAGGGTGCTGGGATTAAAGGTGTATGCCACCTGGAACCCTGTCTCAAAACACAGAGATGGAGCTGGAGATGGCTCAGTGTTTAATATGAGCTCCGTCCTTCCAGAAGACCAGGGTTTGATATCCAGCACCCACATCACAACCACCTGTAATTCCAGTTCCAAAGGATCCAACACCCTCTTCTGGCCTTGATGGGCACCAGGCAAGCAATATCTACATACAGGCAAAACATCCATAGAAATGAACTTAGGCAAGGTGATGCACACTTGTAATCCTAGCACCTAGGAAGATGAAGAGGACCACAAGTTCAATGCCAGCTAAAGCTACATATCAAAACCCAGTCTGAAAGCCTTTAAGTGTCTTTAAGGCCTGACAGTGAGGAGGTTGGAGATAAAGTGAAAGGCTAGCCTTGAGCTACAGAAGACCCTCCTTCAAAAGACAAAGAGCTGGGTATGGTGGCTGGTGGATGTGGTAGTACATGCCTTTGATCCCTGCACTGGGAAGGCAGGAGGCAGGCAGAATTCTGTGAATTTGGGACCAGCCTAGTTTTACAGTGAGCTCCAGGCCAGTCAAGGATATACCTGTCTCCTAAAAAATAAAAAATAAAAAAGAGGAAGAGAGGGAGGAAAGAAGGAAGGAAGGAGAGAAAACATTCAATTTTGTAGGCATACAGACTTGTCTGAATCCTGGTCTATCTCTGACTGGGTCCACATGACAAACACTATCTCCATTCTGGGTGGGAAGGTCATGACCAAACCCACATCACAGGCCAGTGATAAATACAGACACTCCCCTAACCCAGTCAGAATAACCCAGAGAGCTGGTCTGTCTACAAGGTCCAGGTGAGTCACCTCTGAGCAACCTGGCAAGGCGTAGGGCTTCAGAGAACCTGCCGGACAGCGTACTATTCTCCAGGGAGTCATCAGTAGTAAGGCTGGAAGCAGGCAAGGACGGGGCCTACCTCTATGGCCCTGATATTATGATTCTGGTGGTACCCACTCTGCCAGAGCAGGAACAAGTCCAGACATTGAATGCTAGATGAGAGAGCCCATTCTACCCTTGGTGAGAGCCATGAGTTCCGTCCAGTTGCCTCTGCCACCACCACTGCCGCCAACTTCCAGTAGACTCAGAAATGCAGGGAGTGTCAGGACCCTAGGTTCAACTACCAGCACTACCAAAAATAAAATGCTGGTTTTAAGTTATTTATTTGAGACAGGGTCTCACTATGTAGATCAGGCTGATCTGGAACTCAAGAGATCTATCTTATCTGCCTGCCTCTGCCTCCCAAGTGCTGAGATTAGACGAATGTACTCTACACCTGACCGGGTATGATTTCACACTCATGGCTAACAGTATGGCTGGAGGAGGTTACAGATAGCCAGCCCACTTGTAGCCTGAGTTCAATCATCTATCTTCCCACCGTCATCAACTCCACCTGCCTTCCTTGCTATGATGAACTAGAGAACCTGTAGCCAAAATAAACTTCTCCTCCCTTAACCTGCTTTTGCCAGGTGTTTGAGGCCAGACTAGGTACACAATGAGCACCAGGCTAGCCCAATGCTAGAATGAGTCTTCTGAGCAAAGGGACAAACGAAAACAAACAAGAGGGAGAGGACACACCTACGTGCAACCTATCACAGAACTCCTTTCTTTCATAAAAAGCAGTTGCATAAACAAACAGGGTGATGGTGGTGCACACCTTTAATCCCAGCCAGCACTCAGGAGGCAGAGGCAGAGGCAAGTGACCGTCTGAGGCTAGCCAGCCAGGTCTTCAGAGCTAATTTTAAGACAGCCAAGGATATACAAAGAAACCCAGTCTTAAAAACACAACAAGGAAACCATTTGTTTAGATTAGACAGTACCAAGTAGGTGCAGCTGTAAGAAAGTTGTCACCACAGACCCTGGTAAAAACACTGGCGTGCAGAGGCAATTTGCTGATGATCTCTCTCATATGGAAGTACATAGCAAAGCAACACCCAGAGACAGGCTGCAGGGCTCAGGGCCAGACCATCATGATTACTGAACCCTGCTCCCAACAAAAGCAGACTTGTTTACCACTACTCAAGATGAGGACTATGAGGTCTCAGCAGTGAAGACATTTTTCTGGGGCTGAAGAGATAGCTAAGCAGTTTAAGAGCGCCTGCTCTTCCAGAGGACCCAGATTCAATTCCCACCATCCACATGATAGCTCACACCTGTCTGTAACTGCAGTTCCAGGACTTCTGACACTCTCACACAGACATACATGCAGACATACATACATTGGCAAACTACCAATGAACATAAAATAAAGATAAATGATATATTTATTTTAAAGGGGGGCATATTTTCCTCTTGCATAAGACCCAGCACCCTCCTCAGGCAACTCACAATTACCTGTAACTCCAGCTACAAGAGCTATGATGTCCTCTTCTGACCTCTAAAGGCACCAGCACACACATGACTCTCTCTCTCTCTCTCTCTCTCTCTCTCTCTCTCTCTCTCTCTCTCTCTCTCTCACACACACACACTATATATATATATACATATATATATATATATATATATATATATATATACACATAAATCTTTAAAACAAAAAAAAAAACTACTAAAATTTGACTGAGACAGTACAACTGGCAGTGTGGGGAAGGGGGGATAATTTTCAACAGTCACTCAAACTACAGTATGTACACTCTTGCCCAGGGCTCCAACTTCTAGGAATACATCTACACACCCATTCCAGCCAAAGAGCCCAAGGACAGTCAGGACCACACTCTGACTTGCCAGAATCCTGGAATAGCTTGTGTCCCTCCAGAGGGTTAGGCCAGTAAAATGAACCACAGTTAAGGCCTGGGCGCTACATAGCCTTACATAACCACCACAGCAATACCAACAGCAACAGCAAATACCACCTGTGCCCCCTGGCAGAGCTGCCACCCAGGTAAGTGCCTCCCTGCAGGCCAGCTCTGAGCACTGAGCAGGCTGCAAGCTGTCATTCCAGTAAAGAGCCAAGTGTGATTGATTCTTCAGTGCAAGTGAGACATCAGTGTGACAAGAAACTGAGGTTGCCTTCTTGCCTTCTCCAAGAGACCATGGAGGACAGTGCGGGTAGTATGGTAGGAAATCTCCAGGGAACAACCCAAAATCTATGGGGATGCCTAAGAGGAGAAAGGGCAACAGCAGGCCTCCATCTAGCTCAGGGACTGAAGAAAGACTTTTGTATATTGTGTTCAGTCCCTTCTACAGTCCTGGAGAACTTTCTTGGCCAAATCATCTTCTCTGGCCAAAGTGTGTATCTTAAACAAATATCAAGGATACACAACAACCCCCAGGCCATGGGGTGAAAGGCCCTGGGACCCAGGGAGAAGGCAGGGGCTGACCTTTCTCAGCACTTCCTTTGGGCAGAGGAAGCCACAGCCTTGCCAACACTGGAGGAGATGGCAGAGGTCCTCAACCAGGTGGCTCCACTGGAGAAAGCAGGAGTGAAAACCAGAGGCCAGGCCTCAAGTCTGCAGTGGACCTGACCCAGTTACCTGTCCAGTTCTAGGAAGGCAACCATGGAAATGACCAGGCATGGATCTGTAGGAACCAACCTGGATGGGATTACAAGCTGGAATGAGGGCCACAGTCTGTCCCTATGAAGGTCATGTCATCTTCTCAGCCCTGGAGCCTCCAACAAGCTCATCAACTGTTCTGATGTGGCCCTGCCTAGAGCACCGGGGACAGGGGGAGGAAGAAGCCTGGGGAAGGGATATAAGGCAGACAGCAGGACAACCTTGCAGACCTAGAACACAATGTCTCCAGCTGTTGCCAGGTACACCCTGTCACACTGGACCTAGGCCCTGCTCACAGGTCACCTCATGACATGTCACAGCCCCCAAGGGAAAGCTGGAAAAGGAGCAGGAAGAAAGAAGGGGGAATAGGAGGCCACCAAAACACAGCTGCCTGCTGGGAACTTCCCTCGCCAGGGCTGGTCCCATGGCCCCAGTAAACAGGTTTCAAAATCATTAGTCAGCACTTTGCTCAGGAACCAGCACCCAGCATCCAGTGCCTCCTGCCCCTGCCACCGCTGGGCTGAGGACCTGGAGGTCAGCACTGAGGCTGGCTGGTCAGCTGGTTTGCTTGCTGAGGCTGCCAGTCCAGAGACAACGGCACTCTGCTGCTGGATCCTGTGGGCCCAGCCCCAACTGCCGGCCAGAAGGAATCTCCAGCAGCCCCTCCCCCTCCCAGTCTCTGACGCAGGAGTGGGCTGGCCAATGCCAGGCCGCTGAAGCAATGTCAACAAACAAACCCGCCAGCCCAGACAGGTGGGCCTGCCAGGGACACCAGATGCAGTAAGGGCCACTGGGTCAGCACCAGAGCACACAGAACCAAAGCCACAAACGATCAGAGCAACAGAATCGCCAGAGATCCAACACTAGTGTTTACGGCCGCCTTCCTTCCCCATTCAGGCAGCAGACAAGCTGGGGGGGGGGGTGGCCCCCAACAAGTAGAAGCCAAGACAAACTTGGGCCAGAGATGGGGTCTCCAGGACCCTATAGGGCTTCAGAGTTGGGCCAAACTGAGACACCATATACAAAACCCCAGCTCCTTTTACCCACACCATACTAGTCTAGAGCTATCAACTGTCCACTGGGGACTCCAGCCCCGGGCAACCCAGAGCCTGAGGCTGTGAATGGGTCACCTGCAAGAATAACACCACCCCTCCCCCAAGCCCCACAGCAGCAAACTCCCGGCCTTACCTGGAAGTCATACAACGCCACAATGTTTTCGTGCTTTAGTTCCTAGGACACAAATCCAAGTTTCTCATGAGCGAGACAAGAGGCGGCTCACCCTCTCTCTCCCCCTCCCCCGAGGCGCTGGCTCACCTTCAGGATTTTGATTTCCTTTCCCAGCAGTGTCTGGGACTTGGCGAGGTTCTTCTTGTTAATGCATTTGACGGCCACCTCCAAGTCGTGCTTCTGAAAAAGCCAAACGTAGAACTTCAGGGCTGCGAACATCCCTCCCTCTGCCCCCCAAGCTGGCTGTTCCAAGGGTCGTGGGATTGGCTGGAGGATGCCACAGGCAGTCGGGTTGGCTCTCTCGGCTGGGCCTGGAATCTAAGCGGCTGGAGTTCCAGGCTAGGTTCCCAGGACTGCTCTGACTCTTGAGGGCTAGGGCATCCTGGGCTGGTGTCTCCTGGTTTCTGGAGCTAGTGTAAGTAGCTAGCAGGTGGGTTTCCGGGGCTGGGGTCCTGAACTGGGTCCCTCTACGGATTTCCGGAGGTAAGGGTGCCGGCATGCGGAGCTCCCGGGAGCATCACCCACCTCGCGGTGGCGACCCTTGAAGACCACCGCGAAAGCGCCGTGTCCAATCAGGTCCTTGCGCGAGAACTCGAACTTGCCCACGGTCTCGACGCCGCCGCGGCCCGGATCCATGGCGCGCGCGGGCCGGGGGCGCGGGCCCGGGGGCGGTGCTCCGGGGTGCGCTGGCCTCAGGCGGAGGCGCGGGAGGCAGGCGGGCCGTGTACGCGGGGCCGGAGGCGCGGGCTCATCGCCGGGGCCGCGCGCCCCATCGGGCAGGCCTGGGCCGGGTCCCGGTCCCACAGGCCGGCGGACGGGGCGGCGAGCTCCCTCGGCGTCCCCTCGCGACACCCTCGCGGCGCTGACAGCCGGGACCCACTGCGCCTCGGGCCTCGTCTCAGGCACACTCGGGCTCCGGCTCGGCACTGACAGACGACGCGACTCACAGCCCCGCGGGGGAAACAAAAGATCCGCGGCACCGGGGCCTCGGAGCCTGAGACGCCCGCGCAGCCGCACTGCGCGGAGGCGGGGCGAGGGGCGGGGCCTGCGGGGCGGGGCCTCCTAGGTAGTGGAGCTGGCAAGGGGCGGGTCCCGGAATGGAAGACACCTCGTGGGCGGTGGGGCGGGGCCTCGCGAAGGCGGGGCCTCGGCGGGGGCACGCCCAACGGTGGGCGGGGCTTGGGAGTAGGAGCAGCGGGACGGGCGGGTTCAGAGCGCACAGGGCGTGGGAAGGAAGGTCTGGCTGTATCTTTTCGCTCCCTCTGCCCTAGGCTGTTTTTGTTTGTTTGTTTGTTTATTGGTTTTGGGACTGTTTTGTTCTTTTTGTTTTACTTGTTTGTTTTTTTTTTTTTTAATTCACGTGTATATGTGTGTTCAGGAGAGCAGGGGGAGTTCGATCCTGGAACTGCCTTGTGGGAACTGAGAACCAAGCCAGGTTCACTTTAATCGCTGAGCTATCTCTCCCAGCACCCACCCCATGCCCTCTCTACTTCCCTAATTCTAAACACGGTCTTCTCACTGTGTTAACATTCATCTATTTTGCACGTGAAAAGACTTGGGAACGTGCTCTTGTGGAGATCAGAGAAGTGACCTGGAATGAGTTGGTTCTGTCGACTTTCTGGCTCTCAGTATTGAATTCAGGTTGTCAGGTTTGGCGGCAAATGCCTTTTATCGTGGATCAATCCCACCAAGGCCTCTCAATTTGCTTTCTTTGTTTTTTTGTTTTTGTTTTTGTTTTACTTAATTTTTGTTATTAGGGAGACTTTTGAGGCAGCCCAGGTTATCCTGGAGCTCATCATATAACTAATGATAATTATAAACTTCTGATTCTCCTGCCTGCATCTTACAGGTCCTGGGATTATAGGCATGGACACACAATTCACCTCGGGTATTCTTCTTACCTGTCTGGCCCTCCAGAGGTTTCCTGAGCTTAGAGTGGCACCCTATCTTTACTTTCAGTACTTGTAGGTAGAAGTTAGAGAATCAGAATTCCAAGGCCAAATTTAGCTACATAAGTAAGCTGACATCAGCCCAGGCTTCTGGGAAACCCGTCTTTAAAAACAAACAAACAAAGGCATAGTGGTATACACGCCTTTAATCCCATCAACAAGGGATCTCTGTGAGTTAATGACAAGCATGGTCTATGTAGTGAATTCCACACAGTAAAGATTGTCTCCCCACCCCCATCTCACACACACACACACACACACACACACACACACACACACACACACACACACACACACACTAAAAGTTAGTTCCTGGTTTTTGAGACCCTGGATTCTGTTTCCAGTACCAAAAGAAAGACAAAGGATTAGGGTCCACACAGGGGTGAGGATTTGGGTACAAGCTTTTAATCCCAGCACTTTGGAGGCTTAGGCAGTCAGAGATGTAAGTTCCAGACCAGCCTGGTCTACAAAGCAAGTTCCAGGACTGGCTCCATGAACCAAAAATACTGTCTCGAAGAACCAAAAATAATTAAAAAGTTGGGTCCCTCCATGATGCCAAATCATAAGCGAAAATAGTTACTCTAAAACCTCAGAAAGACCAGAAATTTTACCAGATATCATTGAGTTATTGTCTTATGAAAGAATAAAGGCACAGCTAATAGAGTACAATGCCCACAGGTTCTAATGTAAAGCTCTCTGCACTTTAAATGCAACTGAGATGTGGGCTAGCCCGCTGTTAGTTTCCTCTTCCAGTGGAAGTGCCAGTACTCTCTTGACCCCACCGGAACCTGCATGAGCCCATCCCTTACCATAAGCCAAGCAGAGTTCTTTATTCCTAACTTTTACTATATACATTGCTATTAATATGCATTACTAGAACAAAATACCTGACAGACACAATGTTAAGGAAAGAACAATTTCTTTTGGCGAACAGTTGAAGGGTCATGGAGGGGAAGGTATGGCAACATAAACGTAAGGCAGCTGGTCGCATTGCATCTACCCTCAGGAAATGAGAGAGGTGAATGCTGGTGTTCGGTTCATCGTTTTTTGTTTTTGTTTTTTTAAAACAATGTTTCTCGATGTAGCCCTGGAACCCACTCTGTAGTCCAGGCTGGCCTCAAACTCACAAAGACCCACCTGCCTCTGCCTCCTGAGTGCTGAGATTTAAGGTGGGAGCCACCAACGCCCTGCTAACAAGTGTCTTTATCTACTGAGCCATTTTCATTCTCATTCCCTTATTTGCTTTTGTTTGTTGAATAATAGTTTGTTATCCAACCGCCTCCAAGCATACACTGAGCACTAAAGGCTAGGGCTGCCACAAGGGAAAACAGAGTTCTAGTATCACCAAGGAGTAGGAAGAAGGGAATAATTGTACAAAAGGGAATATAGAACAGAGGGATGAGAACTCAGGTAAGGAAGGGTTAGGGGTAGATTGCACAACTGACATGCACAAGGTTCTGGGTATGGGTTCAATCCACCGTATGGCAAAAACAAATGAACAAAAAAGAACCCAAACGGGGGCGTCAGGGAAATAGCTCAGTTGTTAGAGTATTTGTCCAATCCCAGCATGGCATAACCCATGGGTGGTCATCCTGCGCTTCTGTAATTCCAGCAATCAGGAGCACAGTAATATGGGGGTAGTGAATGGGCATGTTCGCCTTCAAGACATTTCCTGACTTGTTCCTACAGGGTAGGGGATGGGGTTGGCCTTGTTGGCCAACATGGTTGTTCTGAGTGTTGTTCTTTAGTTACAGTTCTAAGAATAAAAGCTGGAGAAGGGGGGGTGGTGAGTGGTGGTGGTCCCTAGTGAGGGTCCCAAGTGAGTGGGGTCCCAAGGTAAGGGACCACGTGGGAGAGCATAGCAGGTCCCATAGCAGGCGAGGGTGGGTGACCGAGGCAGGAGGGAATAACACGCCAGGCAGATAGAGCTTAAATGAGGAGTTTATTCAGAAAGGGGAGTGAGGGAGAAAGGAAGAGACATAGAGGCACCAGGAACAGAAGAGGAGAGAGGGAAGAGAAAAAGAAGGGGGGTATCTGGTGGCCAACCGAAAGCAGGAGAGAGGGGAGGAGGAGAGAGAGAGAAAAAACAAAAGAGAACGTAAATGGGCAGAGGTCTGACTTTTAAAGGGGTCCTTTGCACCTCAGTGCACACTAGCACTCATGGAAACCTGGGCTGACCAGAGTACTGCCTGAGTGCATTCTGCCAGGTGACAGGGGCAGGCCAGCGTAATGCTCGAATCCTTACACTGAGGCTAGGCACATAAGGGACTGTATTGGCACATCGAAGCCCTTGGTGTTTACAACTACTGTCATTTGTCATTACACAAATCTATTTTTGGGCGCAGTCATATGAGGAGCAGCAAGGTGACATGCCATATCATAAGTGTGTGTGTGTGTGTGTGTGTGTGTCTGTGTGTGTGTGTCTGTGTGTGTGTGTGTCTGTGTGTGTGTCTGTGTCTGTGTGTGTGTGTGTGTGTCTGTGTGTGTGTGTGTGTCTGTGTGTGTGTGTGTCTGTGTGTGTGTGTCTGTGTGTGTGTGTCTGTGTGTGTATGTGTGTGTGTCTGTGTGTGTGTGTGTCTGTGTGTGTGTGTCTGTGTGTGTGTGTCTGTGTGTGTGTGTGTCTGTGTGTGTGTGTGTCTGTGTCTGTGTCTGTGTGTGTGTGTGTGTGTGTGTGTCTGTGTGTGTGTCTGTGTGTGTGTCTGTGTCTGTGTGTGTGTGTCTGTGTGTGTATGTGTGTGTCTGTGTGTGTGTCTGTGTGTGTGTCTGTGTCTGTGTGTGTGTGTCTGTGTGTGTATGTGTGTGTCTGTGTGTGTGTCTGTGTGTGTGTGTCTGTGTGTGTGTATCTGTGTGTGTGTCTGTGTGTGTGTGTCTGTGTGTGTGTGTGTCTGTGTGTGTGTCTGTGTGTGTGTGTCTGTGTGTGTGTGTGTCTGTGTGTGTGTGTGTGTTTCTGTGTGTGTGTCTGTGTCTGTGTGTGTGTGTGTCTGTGTGTGTGTCTGTGTGTGTGTCTGTGTGTGCGTCTGTGTGTGTGTGTGTGTCTGTGTGTGTGTGTGTGTGTCTGTGTGTGTCTGTGTCTGTGTCTGTGTGTGTGTGTCTGTGTCTGTGTCTGTGTGTGTGTGTGTGTGTGTGTGTCTGTGTGTCTGTGTGTGTTTGCAAGTGACTGTTGACTCACATGCCCATTTTGAGCTCAATCACAAAGGGAAAGGATGTGAGCATGTGTACTATCCCAGCCTGGTTATATGGGAAGTATATGGATATATTCACTCTTAAGCCATCTCCTAGCCCGTTCACATGGGGAAGGATGGGATGTGGCCACTTTGGTCCATGTGCCTATTTTGAGGCACATGGGAAACTGCATGAGCATATTCATATCATAAATTTGATATTTATAACCTCTGCCATTTCTAGGGTATAAGGACATGTTAGCCCACATGCCATTTTAGAAGATGGTCATATGACAGGTGTATAGGTGTATAGCCATTGTTACGCCAGCTTGGTCCCAGTGCTGCGTCAGCCCGAAGTAATACACAGTAATACACAGAGACACTGTATTAGATATAAAGTTATTGACCTGTTACTGGCATTTATTGGCTAACTCTGTCTTAAATATTAACCCACTTCTATTAATCTAAGTGTTTCCACATGGTCTTATTTTACTGGAAAGGAGAGAGTGTTCAGATCTCTTCCCTCAAGTCTCTGCATCTTGAATCTCCCACTACATCTCCCAGAATCCTCCTTTTCTCTGAGTTCCACTTATCTTGCCTTCTTATTTGCCAACAGTGCTTTATTCATTAACTAATAAGAGCAACATATTTACAGAATGACATCTCCCATCATCTTTTCTGTCTAAAATAAGAAGAAGGGTTTTAACTTTAACATAGTAAAATATACAACAAAACAGTTATCAAATAAGAACTATTGTTAACAATATTTAGTTCCTTAACATTTGGCAACATTTAAAGAAAATATTCCATCATCTATCCTATCTTTGTGAGTCTAAAGTCTTATATGTAACTTATTTTTGATCCTAACTAAGGAAAACCATAACCATAACTATCTGTCTTCAACTCCCTCAAAGACCACAGAAGGATAATATATAAACTCTTGAATTGACAGAGACATCTCACTACCTGGAGAGTCATCCAAAGTTCTCCTATAAATTGGTGCATCCATCTTCACCCCATAGGCCATAGTGTGTCTGGCAGACTCCTCAGCAAAGCAGGAAACTTTAAACTGTCCACCTGTATTGGCAGTTTGTCAGTCACTTTTCTCTGTGTCCTGTAGAATGTCGGGCAGACTCTTCCATGAAGCAGGAACCCTGTAGCAATGTCCATCTTATTTCAGCAGTCACTTGCCTGTGGGTCCTGTATGTCCAGTTTATACAGCATAAAGCCAAGCAGTCCAGATAAGAGCAGTTTCTTGCCCAAATGGCTAGTCTTGCCATATTGGGAGTAAACTCCATAACAAGTTTCGTCAATGTCCATCTTCCTTTGTGACACAGGTGGTATTGCCAGGAGCAGTTATGTCTCACTCTTAAGAAAAACCCTAAACCATTTTAAATGCCATATTCTGTATGTCTTTGAAAGGTTTGAAGAATGCCTATCCACTTAAAATATATCTCTATATATCTAGAAAACCTAACTAACTTAACTATAAGTTTTGACTACCATAGGTAACTATCTACAATCTGTACTTAATTATACATTAAATTTTTTAGTGAGCTATATAAACACAATACCTATACAAGAGGAGAAACATACATATCACAAAATTGACCTTAAATTTGTTATCAATAACTGAAAATCCATTCCACCACAGAGTATTCATTTCTATACCATAATCCCCCTTTACATTTAAAAAGAGATTGGTTGTGATCATTAACCATTTATAGCCAAGCCCATTTAAGTGAAAACAAACAGTTATAGACAATATTTGGGAATTTGGACATCGTTCTTTCCAAACTGCTTCCTGCTGGTAGGGGGCACTGTCATGGTGATCCTAAGAAGACACAGAAATCCTGGCTGTAGTCTGTAAGGCTGCCTTGTCCATAGACTTAAATTTGGAAGTCAAAGCATTTAAAAAATATATAAATTGGACTAATTCAGCAGCATTGATAATCAAATGTATTGTAGCAATTGTTCCTTAGCAATTGAGCAATTCAAAGACAAACAATAGCATACATTATCCAGACTCTCTTTTGTATCTTCATTTTTATGTGGTTTTTTTTATTACTCTATTTCTCTTCTATTAAGACAGGATTTCTGTGTGTAATTTTTTCCTGTCCTGGAATTAACCCTGTAGACCACTTTTGCTTTGAAATCACAGAGATCTGCTTGCCTCTGACTCCCAAGTGCTGGAATTAAAGTTGTCTGCCACCACACCCAGATACTCTCTTTCAATTTTTTTTTTAAACCACTTTATCCTGTTTCTTTTTCTCTCCCAAGCCTATGTATATTTTAAAACACACTGTAAACCTTTAGAGGTTTTTCTTTATCTGAATCTGTCTTTACTGTAAATCTTTATCTTTTTTTTTTTAACCATGAGTCTTTTCTCTACTAAACAACATTGCTTTCCCATATGGCAGGGGTACGTTTACCACCAGCACTGAGAGCTGTGCTCACCGTCTTGATCTATGCTGCTATCCAGCAGCATGCTGCCAGCTTAGAGATGTGGTCAGTGCAATTGCCAGCTTATGCTGAGTCAGAAAACCTCCCTTATAGGAGCTGTGCAAATCTCTGCTTGTCTCTAGTTGCTACCAAGAAGACTTGTATGTCTCTGTTATTTTGTTTCTAAAATTCCCCTTTTAAGAAGCTTTTGTTAAATTTTAAGTGGAAGTTCTTAGTGTCCACATTGCGGGTCCCATTTTGTTACTAGCACTTTCCTGGCAGCCTGGTCCCACAGCCACCTCAGCCCCAAATAACACACAGAGAGACTGTATTAGATATAAAGCTGTTGGCCTGTTACTAGCATTTCTTATTGACTAGCTCTGTCGTAAATATTAACCCATTTCTATTAATCTAAGTGTTTCCACATGGTCTTATCTTACGGGAGAGGAGTGTCTGGATCTCTTCCCTCAGGTCTATACATCTTGGATCTCCCACTACATCTCCCAGAGTCCTCCTTGTCTCTGAGTCCCACCTATCTCGCCTTCCTATTTGCCAACAGTGCTTTATTCATTAACTAATAGGAGAAACATAATTATAGAATGACATCTCCCATCAAAGGCATGTTGATCCACATGCCATTTCTGAGTCCAGTCAAATTGTATATCTTGGGGAGTCCATGGGACCACTTGATATTTCCAAGCACATTCATATAGACAGGTGAACATGTATGCCAGCATGCCATTCATTACAAGCTTTGTTACATGGAAGATATATATATGCCATATTTGTCCACATATCATTTCTGAAGTGGGTCACATGGCAGGATATACCTCTGTGTGTGTGTGTGTGTGTGTGTGTGTGTGTGTGTGTTAGCTTGAATGTCATTCTGCAAAGACACACATGGGAGTGGTACATGTGCATGTTGGTCACATGCCATTTCTGAATCTGATCACATGTGGCATATATGGGCACGTTATCTCACATGTCTATTTTGGGGGACAATATGGACATGTTGGAGTACCTGCCATTTACCACCCAACTCACATGGAGGGGAGCATTCCAATTCCAAGCCCGTGCATAAGGGTGTGTTTGCCCACATGCTCTTTCTGAGAATGGCAGCATGGTAGGTATATGCGCATGTCGCTTGACATGCATTTTCCAAACACAGTCTAACAGGGAAAGCATGCTTGCTCTCAAGACATTTTAGAGCCCAGTTACATAAGGGGTATTTATGCAAATTTGCCTACATGTCATTACCAAGCCCAGTTACAGGGAGAGGGTGTATTGGCATGTGTGTTCACATGCCATAACTGAGCCTGGTCATATGGTGGGGGTGTATGGACATGTTCTCCTATGGTGATATATTGTTTATGACCTAATAAAGCCACTGAAGATAAGAGAAGCAAAGCAGCCAAGCTACCAGAGAGTTCTTACCTCTCCCAGGGCTGGGACAATCCTGACCTCAACGTGGCTGGATATTAATTCCTGAATATGAGACCCTGTTCCTATCTTACATACCTCTCTAGTGCTGGTTTTACAGGTGTGGACTCTGTTTCTCTTTTAGACTGACTCACTTTCATGTAGCCCTGGCTGGTCTTACACTCACAGAGATCCATCTGCCTCTGGCCCCTGAGTCCTGGGATTATAGGTGTGCCACCACTGCCCAGCTTCTATGGCTATGGCCAGCTTTGCATTCTGATCTCCAGTGACTTCATTAAATCATAAACAACATAACACCACATCTCCCACAGCCATTTCTTGACCCATTAACACAACATGGAGGGGTGTATGGCCATGTTGGCTTACATGTGTGTTTCTGAAGCCGATCAAATTGTTACTTGTGACTCTGATCATATTGACCCACATGCCAGTTCCAATATCAGTCATATGGAATTGTGTCTGGATATGTTGGTCAGCATGTGGTTTCTGATCCTGGTAACAAGTGTAGGATTATTGTTAGGATTTGACTGAACCTTCATTGGGGATCTGGGTTAGGACTTGGGCTGCAATTAGAGTTAGGATATGTTAAAGATTACATTTAGAGTTAGAGCTAGGATTAGGTCAAAGCTCGGTGTTATGGCTATGGGTAAGATTAGAGTAAAGATTAGGGATGTAGTTTGGGTTAGAGGTAGGGTTAGTGTTAGTGTTACAATTAGGACTGGTTTTGGGTTTAGACCTATTTCTATGGTTATGGCTGGGACTCGTAGTATGGTTAGACCTAGTATTTGTTAGGGTTAGAGCTGGTCCTAAGATTAATGTTATGTCTTCTGTTAAGGTTAGGATTATGATTATTTTTGGTCTATGATTGCTAGTACTATGGTTATGGTTGGTACTTGAGTTATGGTAAGAATTACTTATATGTTGCAGAATATTTGTTTACACTGCGTGAAGATGTGCTGTTTTGATTGATTTAATAAAGAGCTGAGTGGCCAATAGCTAGGCAGGAGAAAATAGGTGGGACTTCCAGGCAGAGAGGAACTCAGGAGATAAATCTAGGCTTGAATGAGACACCAGTGAGACTCAGAACAAATTGGACATACAGATTGGAAGAGAGGTTAAACAGACACATGGCAGAACATAGAATTTATAAGAGCTAGTTGAGAATGATCCTAACTTTCATAATTAATAAGAAGTCTGCGAGTCGTTATTTGGGGGCTGGTGATTGAAAGGTAGTCTGACAAGAAAGTTTCCTACAGTTATGTCCAGACTTACTTATGACTAGGGCTGAAGTTAAGGTTAGGTTTATAACTTGGTATAGGCTTAGGATCATTGCTGGGGAAAAGGTTACTGTCCCAGTTATGGTTATTTTTATTTGAAGATATTGAGTAGATGTATCATTAGGGGTAGGCCTAGTGTTAATGTTATTTTGATGATTAAGTGTGATGGCAGTGACTGATTTTAGGGTCATGTTTATGGTTAGGTTCTATCCTGGATTTAAGGTCAATTATAGGGTTTCAGTTCAGATTAGGGACAGATCTATTGTTATGGTTAGGGTTATAGTTGGGATACTGTTAGGGCTAGGATTGGGTATGGTCATAGCTGAGGCTTGGGTTAACCTTGTGATAGTGTTATAGTTAGCATTATTCTAGGATTAGGGATCACATTATGATTGGTCTTAGGTTTAGGATGAAAGCTATGGTTAGGTTTATGGCTTAGGTTGTACTTTGGATTATTGCTTTCTTTGGATAGTGTTAGTGCTAGGTTTAGAGTTTGGCTTAGGGATAGGGAGTGTGTTTAAGAAGTAGGCTTAGTTTAGTATTTAGATTAGGTCTACTTTTAGATTTTAGAGTGAGGGTTTAATGTTTTGAGGTTTGGAGTTAGTTTTAGAATTAAGTTAATGCTAGCTTTAGGGTTAAAGTTAGGGCTTGTTGTGGCTAGCTTTATGTTTAGAGTTGGGAGGGAGGTCACAATTATTGTTAGGATGAGGATTAGGGACTGGACAAGGCTTACAGTTAAGTGAACATTAGACTTTTGGTTAGGTTTGGATTTTATTTCGTGCTAGGGTTCAGTTTAAGATTAGGACTACAGCTAGACTTTAGGTTAGTGTTAAGTAGGGCTGGGCTTCGGGTAGTATTAGGGTTAGGTGTAGGTTTAGGGCTTGGGAATAAGGTTAGGATTGGGGTTTTATTATGATTAGAGTTAGGGTTATAGGTAGAGTTACAGTTAGAATTAGGCCTTGTTAGGCTTAGGCTGGGGATGGGTTAGGGTTAGGAATAGGGTTGTGTTACAGTTAGGGTTCTATTACCACTAGAGTTAGGGTTAGTGTTATGAGCACTTTCCCACCATCCTAGTCCCACAACCCCGTCAGTCCCAAAATAACACACAGAGACATTGTAATAGTTACGAAACTGTTGGCCTGTTACTAGCATTTCTTATTGGCTAGCTCTGTCTTAAACATTATTCCATAATTACCAATATATGTATTTCTACATGGTCTTATGTTACCAACAATGCCAGACTTGGGTCCTTTCTTCCCAAGATCACATTGTGACATGTATATATATATGTGTATAGATATATTGCTAAAATCATTGTCCTTGCTAAATTACTTAGGGAAGTTTCAACCATTTGTATAGCTATGTTCCTGAGTATTACAGATTATCTCCACCCATGTTTCTTATACCTATGAGATTAGTCAGACATAGATGTTTGATCTTCAAACACTTCATAGACCTGCAAAACATGGAATTCAAATGTTTTAATATTAGTACTCTGTTGACATGAGACACTGTTGCTCCTGACAGCACCGAGCTATTTCCGAGAGTATGTTGGGCACTGATGTCACTTCTTCTGGAGTTCATTCTCTTCTTGGCTAATGGTCTCTTGAGCAAGGAACTTCCCCCACCTGGACCACTGACTTTGGACATGCTGTCCTATTGTGCTTGCAGGAGACAAACAGAAGACTGCTGAACCTTGCCAAATCAGGGTGAGACAGCCTTTTTACCTCCCTGCTTCTGTAGCGTTCTGTCAGATACTCTAGGCCTTAGCCAAAACTGTTTGTTCTGACGTTGCTGTGAAACTTTAGGTGACTGTCCAGGGAGCCTGCTGTTTCTGTCTTCACTGCACCGTTTGGAAGCTGCTCGCCTGCTCTTCCTGCCTACCCTAGTATTGTCATCCTCCTTCTCAGGTCTTTGATGAGATTGAAGGTTAGACTGTCACAATTATTTTTCTCTACTATTCCAGCTTAGGACAACTCTATAGTGATCTCTGTTATGCCTTCACTCTAAGACTAGATACGCAGTTCTTGCCATTTGCTCGTTACCTCTCTGGCAATAGGTCTTAAGTGTGTATGTTCTTAATATTCTCTTTCCTAGAGCATATGCTTGATATATACTGTCTTTGTGTATAGTTTTGTATCTTTAGACTAAAAGGGGAGTTGTAGTGAGATATCCACCCAGCTTGCACCTGTTGTTCTGATCACGCCCATTGGGAGCATGGGGACAAGTGTAGGTGTGACCTGGAGGGACTAGGTCTGGGGTCCCGGACCCCAGCTTGCTCTTTTACTTCCTGGTCAGAGACAGAGAGCATCCAGAGGCATCACTGGCACGGGATCCTGCAGCAGTCATCTGTTTCTGGTGTAAGTGATTTCTCCCCGAATAAACATCCATCTGACATTATTTTGCCTTGGATCATTATTTCCCATGCTTTAGGTTAGGGCTGGAGTTACCTTTCGGTCTGAGGTTATTATTAGGGTTAGGGATAAGTGTAGGGTTATAATTTTTGGTAGTAGCAGAGTTGGGGTTATGCTGGGCATAAATTTAGGATTAAGTGGTATGGTTAAGATTATGTGTTGGGAGCATAGCTTGGAGGGCCTTGAGCCTACAAATCTGTGGAGAAACCAGGAATGTTAAGCACACAGGATTGCCTTTCTTACTGGGAAAGGTGAAAAACCTGTTCTTCCATCCAGAAAGCTGAGAGTTGGAAGTGATTAGCAGCCTGGCGATCTGTGTTATCTGTTGGGTCAGGCCATATCAAGCTTTTACAACCAGGACCTGAAGTGGCTAGCAGCCAAATGACCTCTACGCTATCTGTATGACCTAGACCAGGCCAGACCCTTAGGCCCTTAAGCATGTACGGGTAGCCTGTCTCAAGAACCCATCTTCTACGCAGAAATGACTTGTAACCTGAGTTGAGTCTCAACGTGATTATGCTTCTTTGTGCACTGGGGAACTTTGTACATCAGGAAACTTTCCCCCATGCTATATATACACTGTGCTTCAATACATTGGGAATAGACCACCTGTCATTGGACTCCCCAAAGTCTGGTCCAGGTTGATGAAGTCAATCTGCACCAAGCATTCACTCTTAACTTTTCATGTGGTTTGCTTGCCTCTGTAACACCTGCAGGGACCCCCCAATTATGCATAAATTTAGGTAGGTTTAGTAGTGTTAAGGTTCATTTGAGAGCACTGGCTGTTCTTCCAGAGATCATGAATTCCCTGCAACCACCATCTATAATGAGAATTGGTGCCCTCTTCTGGCGGGTAGGCATACATGCAGACAAAATACTGTATACGTGAAAAAATAAATCAATCTTAAGTTTATGGCTGGGTATAGGGTTAAGGTTTGTGCTAGTGTTTGGTTTATGGTTAGGATAGGGATATCAGGGCCAGGACTAGGATAGTGTTTAGATTAGGAGTAGAGTTAGTAACAGAGTTACATTTATGGTTATGTTCTTATTTAGAACGTTGCTTCTCAACTTTTCTAATGCTATCACCCTTTAACACAGTTCATATTGTGGTTACCCCCCCAGCCATAAAATAATAATTATTTTTTTCCAGACAGGGTTTCTCTTTGTAGCTTTGGAGCCTATCCTGACACTCGCTCTGTAGACCAGGCTGGCCCCAAACTCACAGAGGTCAGCCTGCCTCTGCCTTCCGAGTGCTGGAATTAAAGGCATGCACCACTACCGCCTGGCCATAAAATTATTTTTGTTGCTACCCCATTTCTGTAATTTTTCTACTGTTATGAATTGTAATGTAAATATCTAATATGCAGGATATCTGATTTGTGACCCCTGTGAAAGGGTCATTTGACCCCTATAGAGGCCATGTCCCACAGATTGATAACCACTGATTTAGGTTCAGGGCAGATTTATGTTAGAGTGGGATTTGGTTTAGGTTTTATTATGGCTAAGACTAAATTTGTTGATAGGATTAGGGTTTGGGCTTGGCTCGGTTTAGGTTTAAGAGTTATAGGTTAGCTAGAATTGTATGGAGCCTAAGGTTATTTTAGGATTAGAGCTAGTCTTAAAGTTCTAGGCTGGGTTAGAGTTGAGTTTAAACCAGCTGATATTAGGTTTAAGGCTGCAGTTAGACTTGGGCTTTTGGTTAGGCCTTTGGTTAATTTTATGGCTGTGGTTTTGTTAGTGTTTATGGCTAGGGCTGGGGTTAGCAATTAGGCTATGGTAAGGGTTGGGGTATAGGTAGGTTTAGGGTTAAGGTTGGATTTAGGGTTAGAATTAGTATTGAGGGTTTTAGGCTAGGATTAGCTTTGGGTTTTGGTTAAGTTTAGGGCTAGGTTTGATTCTGTCAGAGTTAGTGCTGTTAATGGAAATAGCATTAGAGTTAGGGCTAGTTTTATTATGTGGTTTAGTGCTAGAACATTGTGTGTTTAGGGTTGGGACAATGGTTAGGGTTCATATTAAGGTGAGCCCTAACGTGTGCATTTAGTGTAGCATTAGTTTGAGTGCTAGGTTTAGGGCAAAGGTTCGGGTTATGGTTATTGTTATCATTAGGTCTTGGCCTGTGTTAGGGGTAAATTGTTGATGAAGGTTCTCTTTCTTGTCCCACCATGTCCTGCCACTCCAGCCCCAAAGGAACACACAGATGCTATATTAGCTATAAAACCCTTGGCTGATGGCTAGGGCTTCTTACAGGCTAGCTCTGTCTTAATTATTAACCCATAACTACTAATGTATGTACTTTTACGTTGTCTTGACTTACCAGAGAATGCCTAGACTTGTTATTCCTTTTTTTGTCTACATGGCTACTGTGTTTGGTGGGCCCTTCCTGCCTGCCTTTCCCAGAATTCTCCTCATCTCCTAGTCCTGCCTATCTTTCTGCCTGGCCAATCAATGTTTTATTCATCAACCAACCAAGAAGAGAAACCTATATACAGAAGGACATAGCCCATCAGGTAGTGTCAGGATTATAAGTAGGTCTAGGTTTAAGATGAATTTAGGTCTACGTTTAGGGTCAGGGATAAGGTTATGTCAGGAGTTGAGATTAGGTCTAGGGTATGATCTTGGGTTATAATTCGGGTAGGATTAGAATTATGGCATGTTTAGATTTACAGTGGTGTCTAGGGTTAGGACTAGGGCATGTTTAGCAGTATCGTTAAGGCTGATTTTGATCTTTGGCAAGGGCTAGGGTTGGTTATTAATTCTGTTAGTGCTATGGTTGGTTACCTCCACTCTCAGGGCTTGTGTAGGGTTAGGCCTGTTTGTAGGCTTCTGTTTATCACTAAGATTATTGTTAGTGTTCTAGGCTTAGGGTAGGGGGTAGGGCTTTTATTTTTTTTTCTCCTTTTTTTTCAACACAGGGTTTCTCTGTATAGCCCGGGCTGCCCTCGGCAAGGTTGGCCTTGAACTTAGAGAGATCCACTTGCCTCTACCTCCCAAGTGCTGTGTAACCACCACCTGGTGGGTTAGGGCAATTGTTAATGTAAGGCTTAAGGTGTAAGGTTAGGGTAGGCTCAGGTTAGAGGGCTGGGACTAGGGTTAGTGTTAGGTCAAGGTTAAAGTTAGCACTCGGTTACTGCCTAGCGATGGGATAATATTTAGTGGTACATGTAGAAATAGGGCTAGAATTATGTTTAGGTCTAGGGTTAGTTTTAAGATTACAGATAGAGTTGTGATTTTAGACATGGCTCCTGTTAGGTTTATTACTATGGCTATGATAGGTGTGAACTTACATTTTGGGTTAATGTTAGGTCTGGGGATTGGGTTAGAGTCTGTGTTTATGACTAAGGTAACTGAAGCAAGGGTTAAGGCTAGAATTAGGGTAGTGCTCATGTTAAGTCTAGTTTTTTTGCCAGAATTCTGTTAGGATTATGTCTTGGGTCCAGGTGTATAGTTAGATTTATGGTTATTTTAGGGTTTGAGTTAGATAAATGTCAAGAATTAGCGTTAGGACTAGGGATTCCTTTGGGGTTAGCTTTATGGTTAAGACTAGGTTTAGGGTTTAAAGTTAGGGTTTAGTTTTAAGTTATGGTCAGAGCAAGGCATAGGTTATGGCTAGTTTAAGTTTAGAATATGAGTTACATTTTTCTTTTTGTTTAGAGTTGGGGTTCATTTTAATATCAGATTCTAAGTTTAGGGATACAGTTAGGTATATAATTATGTTTAGAAAGGTTTAGGGTTAGGCTTATGTCTAGGGTTAAGGTTCATTTCAAGTATATGGTTAATGTTAGGGTAACAAAATGTTCAGGACTTAGGCTAGAGTTAGGTTTTTGGCTAGGGCTAGTGATACACTTGTGACTATGGCTAAGATTAGGACTAGAGATACTCTTAGGACAAGTATTATAGCTAGACTCAGGGTTAGGTTTAGGTTTATGACTGTCTATTGGTTTGGTCTAAGTTATCATTAGAGCTGTGTTTAATACTTGAATTAGAGCTCAGGTCAGAGTTATGACTGGTTTACAATTATATAGTATTAGTATTAGTATTTGGGCTAGGAGCAGACTCAGGTCTACATCCTGTTTTATGGCTCTGATTAGAGTTAATGGTATGAATAGGGTTACATTTAAGGAGTGGGATAGGTCTAAGATTAGGCTTTGTTCTGGACCAATTAGGATTAGGATAGTTAGGGTTAGGCCTTTGGTTAGGCTTAGGTTTATTTGTTCTTTAGCATTAGGGTTTGGGTGATGGTGTAGGGGTGGGACAAGTTTTAATGTTACATCCAGCATTAGGGTTAGGGTTAGTTCTAGGGTTAGAATTAGTTGAGGCTAATGTTAGGGTTAGTTAATTCTAGGGTTGGGCATATGTTTGGGGACTGGTGCTTATTTAAGGATATGTTATGAATGTTAGCCTTCAGTCATGGATCTTTGCTGGGGTTAGAACCAGGGTTCAGTTTAAGGTTAGGTTTTGATATGGTATGCTCTAGGGATAAGTAAAAGGTTATGGTTATGGCTAAAGTTATTTTAGAGTTAACTACTGGAATTAGATTGAGGGTTAGGATTAGGAAGGGAAACTATTTCTGTATAAGACTTCTTAGGAAGCCAGAGTGACAGCGTTTCCTTATATGATTTCCTGAGGGAGGCAAGCGTTAGGTGTGCTCTGGGTGCATCTCCAAAGGTGTGCAGGGTTTCCTCCCCCGTCGCCTGGAATCATTCACTTCAGGTCTATCTGGCTACCTCATTAAGCAACAGTTCCATAAGCCTTAGACTGAATTTGTTAGTTGTTACTTAAGATAAATAGTGTAAGTCAAGTGTGGTGGGTGCCATTAATCCCAGCACTCGGGAGGCAGAGGCAGGTGGAATTCTGAGTCAGAGGCCAGCCTGGTTGTACAGAGTGAGTTCCAGGACAGCCAGGGTCACATAGAGAAACCCTGTCTTGAGAAAAAAAAAAGGTTATGGTTTAATTACGATGTATTTTTGTGTCATGTTGACAAGGGGTCAGTTGTACCAGTTAATTTTTTTTCTTTTCTTTTCTTTTTTCTTTTTCTTTTTCTTTTTCTTTTTTCTTTTTTTTTTTTTTTTGCTGACAACACAAGCTGGGAAGAGGACACTTTAATTGAGGAATAGCTCCAGCAGGCAAATCTGTGGGGCATTCTCTTTTTTTTTTTTTTTTTTTTTTTTTGAGACAGGGTTTCTCTGTATTGTTTTGGTACCTGTCCTGGAACTAGCTTTGTAGACCAGGCTGGCCTCAAACTCACAGAGATCTACCTGCCTCTGCCTCCCGAGTGCTGGGACTAAAGGCAGAGCCACCAAGGCCCGGCTTTCTTGATTTTTTTTTAAAAGCAATTTATTTTTATTTCATGTGCACTCTTGTTTTGCGTGCATGTATATCTGTCTGAAGGTGTCAGATCACCTGAAACTGAAGTTACAGACAGTTATGAGCTGCCTGCCATACGGGTGCTAGGAATTGAAGCCAGGTCCTCTGGAAGAGCAGCCAGTGCTCTTAACCTCTGAGCCATCTCTCCAGCCCCCACATTCTCTTGATTAATGATTGATGTGGTAGGGCCCAGCCCACCATAGACAGTGACACCCGTAGGCAAGTGGGCTTGGGTTGTGTAAGAAAGCAGGCCGAGAAAGCCATGAAGACTCAAGCCAGTAATCAGAGTTCCTGCATGGTCTTTGCTTCACCTCCTGCCTCAGGGTTCCTGCTCTGACTTTGGTCAGTGACCGGCTGTAATGTGGAAGGGTAAGGGGGAACAAATCCTTCCCTTCCCACGTTGCTTTTTCTTGTGGTGTTTACCACAGCAACAGAAAGCAGACTGGGACACTCGATGGAGCTAGGTTTCAGAAACAGCATCTTTTGTTGTGCCCCAAATCCGGAAGGAGCAGCCTTTCCAGCTAATGGAGTAGGTAAAGTGAGGATTTCTTTCATGTCCCTCCAGTGAGTGTCAGTGTTTATCTGATTTCTTTTCGTGGCCAGACTAGTTTGGTGCAAATCCTTGTTCTGAAGAAGGAATGAGAATAGTCTTCTTCTCAAGTATTTTAACCCCCTTTCATCTCTACTGTTGCAGAAGCACTCAATCAGCACACTTGCTTGCATGGTAATTATTTGCTTAAAGGGCTCGTGGTGTGATCAGACAAGTAACTGATTCTTTTTTAAACTTTGGGGCAGGTAGAGTTGGTATTGATACACCCAAAGTTCTTCAGCCCACACAGCTGCTGGGGTGATTTGTAAATCCTGTTAACGGGGTAAACTGTACCAGGAACTTCAAAACTCACATTTTTAGATAGGGTCAAGCTGCTTGCTTTTAGATAGGGTTGGCTTGCTTCTGGAGAATCGGTTCAGATGGGATTTGTATGTGTCCATGTGGTATATGTATGAGTAAGCAAGTGTGTACATGGATATGGGGAGGTCAACGTGAGATACCAGGTGTCTGTTGGCTCTGGCATCATTGATGCCTTAACTAAATGATAATTCTTGTCCTGGTACCATTAAGGTGGTGGTTTTTAGATCCCAGTATAAACAGATACCCATCACAGAGTCAAGGATTTGACTCAGGATATAATTACTGTGCCCAAGAGACCCTGGAAACAAAAAGGCCTCTGATCTGAAAGCCACTAGTCCAGGGACAGACAGTTCCTGAAATGCTGGAGGCTATTGCTTCTGGGAGATAGCAAGCCACCTGAATGAAGTTTTTTGACCCATCCTCACCAGATGTGCTTGATCACACGTACACTTACCCCTGATTAGAAACACTTAAGCTGCTGTGAACCATGACGCAGGGCCATTTTCTGGAAACCCTGAAATGGACCTGGCCTGAGCCCATCCACCTGGCCTGTATTTAACTAAAGCTTGTTTCAGATTTGGCTTTAAATAGTGGCAGTGGTCGTATTTTCGACTGCAGGACTGGTGGAATAACAGTCATCTACACTTCTCCACCTTATTGCCCTGGCACACTAAGATCCTGTTGTCTAGGCCAAGCAACCACCACCTTGGGGAGTTCAGTAGTAACTGGGCTGACTGATGTCACACACACACAGACACATACACATACTGTGCATACAAGGTATATATGTATATGTATGCATGTACAGTCTATATGCATGCCAGGGAAGGCTAGGGCAAAGGCTCAATCTACTCATCCCTGTTGGGTATGGCTTTCCAGTTGTTGGGGTAGAATGCAAGAATGCCCACAACCCTGTGGAACCCCAGTGAATGTCTTGGTTCTGCAGAGTGAAGTTGTGGCTGTCAAGCAGAGGCTAGAAAGCCCATTGCTAACCTTCGCTGACCATCCGCTTCATAAATACCCTCTCTGTAAAGGTCTGAGCTCCTCCCTGGCCACCTGGCTGCTTGTGCCATGATGGCAGAGCTCGGCAGTTACAGCAGAACCTCTACAATCCATGAAGCCAAACGAGGTTCACCCTGGGGGACCAATGAGTTTACTTACAGATCATGGGTGACCCTGCAGCAGTGCACAGGAAGGTCAGCACCCAGCATGTGTGACTCCCTCATGGTTATGTAGATGGACCCCTCTCCCCTTCCTTCAGTTCTCCCCACCTATGAACTCTTAGCCTTTTCCGAGAGGTGGAGGCCACATGCAGTTAGGGCAGGCTTGCATGCATGCAGTTAGGGCAGACTTGCATGCATGCAGTTAGGGCAAACTTGCATGCATGCAGTTAGGGCAGGCTTGCATGCATGCAGTTAGGGCAGACTTGCATGCGTGCAGTTAGGGCAGACTTGCATGCATGCAGTTAGGGCAGACTTGCATGCATGAGTTAGGGCAGACTTGCATGCATGCAGTTAGGGCAGACTTGCATGCATGCAGTTAGGGCAGACTTGCATGCAACTGGCTGGGAGGAACCCCTGGATACTAGGGCATGTCAACAGCTCATAGGCTGAACTGTGGTGATCTTTTCCAAGCAGGCGCAGTCAAACTTTTATTTTCTTTACATTTTTCTTTATTTATTTTTGGTTTTTCGAGACAGTGTTTCTCTGTGGCTCTGGAGCCTGTCCTGGTACTCGCTCAGTAGACCAGGCTGGCCTCGAACTCAGAGAGATCCCGCCTGCCTCTGCCTCCAAAGTGCTGGGATTAAAGGTGTAGGCCACCACTGCCTGGCAACAGTGAGCTCTTGAAGATGGAGTTTCTCTGGGTCAGAGGGTAGAGGATAGACTGTATAGATCTATCGGGGGCCCCCTCTTCTCCCTTTCATTCACTGCTAAGGTTGGGTACACACTTGATCACATACCTGATAAATAACTGAGCACCCATGCTGACAGACGGGTACTACACACTTTGCCAGCCATTAGTATCTGAGCCATAAACTGAATTGAAATGATATAAATGGCTAAAGCCTATCTATTCTCTTTGTGTCTTTCCCCTCACTTTCTGTGGTGATGGGGATCAAATCTGGGCTTTCCGTATGCTAGGCAAGTGCTTTACCCTGAGCTAAGCCATAGCCCTCGTATCTATTTCCAATTAACAAAAGCCAGAAAAGAAATACATAAAAGTTTATTTTTCAAACTTTAAATTAGCAACTAGAGGGGATTCTTGCTTAACTTGATCTTTTCTTCTATGTTTGAAAAGTATTTCATCTTTGTTAGAATTTCCTTGGCTTTTTCAAAATCACCTGAAATAAACAAGAGACAATTAATTACATCAGGCAACAATAGAACCAACTCCGGCATCTCAGGCAGCCAGATCAAAGGACCCAAAGGCCCACGGCTTCACCCGAGGGTGAGTGTACCCTATGGCAACATTTGCCAAAATCTGGAGATGTTTTTGTCTGCCTTCACCAGGGATGTAGAAGTGAGGCGTACTGTACTGAAGGGCTGCAGCATTAGGAAGGTTGAGAACCACTGGCTTAGAGGATATTAAGTTACACAGAAGTAAGCTCTCCATGGTCTCCCATACCAGACTATAGTTAGGGCCTATCCAGCCAAGTGTGGTGGTGCGTGCGCCTTTAATCCCAGCACTCAGGAGGCAAAGGCAGGTGGATCGCTGTGAGCTGAGGCCAGCCTGGTCTACAGAGTGAGTTCCAAGTCAGCCAGGATTGTTTGTCTCAAGCAACAAACAGGGGGCTGGAGAGATGGCTCAGGGGTTAAGAGCACGGACTGCTTTCCCAGAGGACTGGAGTTTAATACCCAGCATCCCACATGGCAGCTCACAACTGTCTGTAACTCCAAGATCTGACACCCTCATACAGACACACATACAGGCAAAACACCAATGCACATAAAATAAAAATCAAACAAACAACAGTAACAAAAAAATCCCCAATCCCAATGTGCATGCTGGCTCCTGAGTTTTGGATCTCCTCTTTCTCTGCAATCTTTGTTGCACCCAGATCACGCTCCTCCTCATTGCTTTTTTGTAAAAGGTGTGAATCATTTATTGAAGGGAGGGGGATTCTCTATAAACTATCTAACCCCAAGAGAAAGCCTCAATAAACGCTGTTTTACATTTAATAAAGTGAAAGGGCTGGACAGATGGGTCAGGGCTAAGAGCACTTGTTACTCCTGAGCAGAGGACCTGGGTTCAATCTCTGGTGGCCACATGGTGACAGACAACTGTCTGTAACTGCAGTTCCACGCATCAGGCACACCTACATACCTACAGGCAAAACATTTCTTTACATAAATTAATTTTTTTACAATTTTTCTAGACAGGTTTCTCTGTAGTTTTGGAGCCTGTCCTGGCACTCAGTACACCAGGCTGGCCTCGAACTCACAGAGATCTGACTGTCTCTGCCTCCCGAGTGCTGGGATTAAAGGCATGCACTTCTACTGCTTAGCAAATTAAAAACATTTTAGAAAGATTTATTTATTACGTATATAATGCTCTGTCTGCATGTATGCCTGCAGGCCAGAAGAGGGCACCAGATCGCATTACAGATGGCTGTGAGCCACTCTGTGGTTGCTGGAAAGTGAACTCAGGACCTCTGGAAGAGCAGCCAGTGCTCTTAATCTCTGAGACATTTCTCTAGCCCACTTAAAAGATTTTTTTTAGTGAAGAAGAAAATTAAAATTAATAAATCAAAATTAAAAGGCCCAGTGAGATGGCCCCAGTGGGTAAAGGCCTTTATTTGCTGCTGAACCTGATAGCTAGAGTTTGATTCCAGGAAACCACAAGGTAGAAGAGAATTCTTGAAAGTTGTCCACACACGCCCTCTCCCCCAAACACACACACACATACACTACATAAACGTTAATAGAAATTTTTAAAAGGAATGAAAATACCTTGTTCAAAAGCTCTGTTTACACTGTCAGTAAATCCTTTCTGTTTCGCTGAAAGAGAAAAATAATACTTTAATTTTTTCACTTAAATAAACTTACAATAAAGCCGGATGGTAGCAGGGCATGCCTGCTATGCCAGCACTAGGGAGGCAGAGGCAGGCGGGTCTCAGTGAGTTAGAAGCTATAACTCACTAGTCTATAAAACAAGATCCAGGACAGCCAGAGCTGTTACACAGAAAAACCCTGTCTTGAAATGCTCCTAACCCCCCAGAAAAGAAAGGAAAAAAAAGTAGACTCACAATATCAAGTCAACAGTTTGTGACCACACTGTTCTATGTGTAAGCACTTGGGTTCAAGATTTTACAGCCTTTGTCTTTTTCTGGTGCTGAGGGCTGTACCAAGGCCTCGTGCACGCTATGCAAAGTCTCCACTACTGAGCTACACTTCATGCTTGCATTCTTGGATGTGCTAGCCAGGCTGGCCTTTGAACTCACTATGCTCCTGCCTGCCTCTTGACTGCTGAGATTACAGGTATGTGCCATCACACCCATCTAGCTGCTTTTGTTAAATGCAGTACTGACAGGCCCTATGTACATTCTGCTCTTCAACCAAGGAACTGCCAAGGCTTGTAAAGTGGTATGGAATAACATAAGGAAAACAAAAACAAGAAAACGAAGAGGTCACCGTAGTTTGATGTTAAAATGATATAGAAAGGGGTGGACACTTGAGGAGGCAGGGCCCAGATGGAGGAGGTTAGGACTTTAGAGGCATGTCCTGGAAAGGGATCCTGGGGCCCAGGCTCTGTTGTTTCTCTCTCATGGCTAGCTGCTTTAATATTCATTGCCTCCTCCATTTTGTATTCCTGCCATAGCCCCAGGGGGAACTGGGCCAATCCACCACAGACTGAACCTCTAAAACTGCGACCGTCTCTACCTCAAAGTCTTCTATACTTTGACACCCTACAATCACGGCATTTGCCACCACTCATTACCAAGTGTTTTAGGCAACCACTTGCAAATGATATATAGCCATCCAGGAAAATGAAAAATGCCAAATGCAAAGCAGGTACTACAACCTCATTTACCTATTGCGGCTCATTAAAAAAAATAAGGCATTTTGCTGGGTGCTGGTGGCACACACCTTTAATCACAGCCTGGCCAAGGCCAGCCTGGTCTACGGAGTGAGTTCCAAGACAGCCAGTGCTACACAGTGAAACCAACCAACACAAACAAAAAAGAAAATGAGGGGTTTTACAAGTATGCCTTCCAGATTTAACCATATTTACTTAGAATCTTTGAAAACATTTCAGATGAATTGTATCTCCAAGGTAGGCAATGACAGGTATGGAATTCTTGCTTAGGCACATGGCTGGTGAGTGCAGGAGTTGGGAAATGAATCCCAGGGGAAGAAATTTAGCAACTGATCTAAACCCAGCATCTACTATGCTACTAGAAGTGTTTCACATGCTTCATCTGCATCTCACTCAACTTAATCCGTGTGATACTGAACTGATGCTGTCCCTTTTATAGATGAATAAATACACTGAGGCCCAGACAAAGAAATCAACAGCAATGCTGGGACCGGTGCTCGCTCTGGAGCTCTATGTGAGTAAACTCTGGCCCGGATGATGCATGAAGCTTCTGGATGAGGTAGCCCACCTCTGATTACTCCCGTCTGTCTGCTCTGGACCACCCAGCCCTGACTCTGGGGTTCCCTCCATCTGACAGGCTGCTCAGCACTGTTGGAACTTATTTAACAGAGAGGACAAAGGAGGCTTCATGAGGAGTTGATAATAGCTACCAGGCTCGGGAGAAGCGTTAACATGGATGTGGTGAAAAGATTAGAGTTCCAGGCTGCATCAACAGTGCTCACAGAGGCCTGGGTAGGAGAGCGCCTGCGGCTGATGAGGAAGTGGAAGCTGCCAACACGGCTACAGTGAGCCGGTAGAAGCAGAGGGCAGAGCATGCAGGGCCTCGTCAGTTAGATGAAATGTTTGTTTTTAAACCTAAGGGCAGTGAAAATCCATTTTAAAGTTTGTAGAGAAGGCCGTGAACAGTGATTGAGGCTTTAAGACGACCCCACATTGACGGCAGATATATTTTAGATGGGTTTACAGGTACAAGCAGAGTCTGAAGCTACTGTGGTTGGTCAGAAGTGATATGAAGTGGAGACATGTTTACGTTTATTTTTTAAAAGTAAATTTACATGTACTTGTGTGTGTGTGTGTGTGTGTGTGTGTGTGTGTGTGTGTGTGTGTGTGTAGGGGTATGTGCATGCCATGGTATGAATGTTGAGATCAGAAGATCATGTGGTTCCTGGGGATCAAACTCAGGTTGTCAGACGGTAGCAAGCACATAAACTCTGAACCATCCTGCTGGCTTTAGGTCTATCCTTTTAGTATTTCTTTTCTTTCCTCATTTATGTGAATGTTTGTGTGCCCACGTGAGCACATCACACATGTACTCCAGAATCCAAGGCGGCCAGAAAGTGACATCCCTAACTCTTGTAAAGGATGCTGTAACAGTGAGCCACTGCGGGTGCTGGGTATTCAACTCAGGACTTCTGGAAGGGCAGTCAGTGCTCTTCACTTTTGAGCCACCTCCCCAGCCCACCCTAGGTCTGTTTTGTAAGGGTGCTAATTAATGTACTGACTGTGAGTGCATAGTTGAGTAAGTTTTCATTTTTTTTTTTTCTGAGACAGGGCTCACATATAGCCCAGGTTTCCCTGGAAACAGTTATGTAGGTGAGGCTATCCTTAAACTCCAGATCCTTTTGCCTCCATCTTCCAAAAGCTGGGATTATAGGCATGTCCAACTGCACCTAGCATAAGCTTGTTAAAGACAACTCAGCGTTCACCTTTGTTCTCAACTACATGGAATCATAAATGAATTAAGAGAGGGAACGGGGGAAAAGCCTCACATCCTTTGGTGGGGACAGACGGTAAAACCTGTGAGTTCTAACTGGACACATTGGGTTGGAATATATAAGCTTTCTCCCCTTGATATATTCCTGGGCACCATATATACATGGTGCTTGAGCCACAACAGGCATACATACATACATACATACATACATACATACATATTTTTGGGGGGGTTTTTTGAGACAGGGTTTCTCTGTGGTTTTGAAGGTTGTCCTGGAACTAGCTCTTATAGACCAGGCTGGCCTTTAACTCAGATATCCGCTTGCCTCTGCCTTCTGAGTGCTGGGACTAAAGGCATGTGCCACCACCACCTGGCTCATAATAGGCATATTATAAATATCTTTATGAAAGTACTGAAGCTCATAGCTACACAAGAATCCTGGAACCTTTTCTACATGAAATGGTTAATCTTATATGACAGTCTGTGATTGTCCCATAAGTAGGCCAGGCTGTGACGGCTTCTTCTTGTTGTGGCTGCAGTAATGTTTATAGTTATTTGAGTGTATGCAGAAATCACCCTTGTGCTGGCAAGTCTTATGTCAACTTGACCCAAGTTAGTCATTTGAGAGGAAGGAACCTCAATTGAGAAAATGCCTCAATAATACTGGGCTGTAGGCAAACCCATAGGGCATTTTCTTCTTTTTAAAGATGGTTTCATTTTATTTTGTGTGCATTGTTGTTCCACCTACGGGTGTGTGTGTGTGTGTGTGTGTGTGTGTGTGTGTGTGTGTGTGTGTGTGTGAGAGAGAGAGAGAGAGAGAGTGTCAGATCCCCTGGAACTGGAGCTATGGACAGTTGTGAGCTGCCACATGGGGGATGGCATTTGAGCCTCTGGAAAAAAGCAGTTAGTGCTCCTAACTGCTGAGACATTTCTCCAGCCCTGGGGAAGTTTCCTAATTAATGACTGATGTGGGAGGGTCCAGTCCATTGTGGGTGGTGCCATCTCTGGGCAGGTGGATCTGGGTTCTTGGGTTCTTGCCTTGCCCAGCCTGAATAGAGGGGGAGGTGCTTAGTTTTGATATGCCATGCTGTATTGATGCCCATGGGAGGCTTGTCCCTTTTTGAGGAAATACAGAAGGGGTGGATTGAGGGGAGGTAGTGGAGGGGAGGAATAGGAGGAGATGAGAGAGGGGAGGCTGCAGTGGGTATGTAAAATAAGAAAAGGAAGAAAAAAAAGGAAAAGATAGCAAGTTGAGCAAGCCAGTAAGTAGCACTTATATGGCTTCTGCTACCTCAGGTTCCTGCCCTGACCCCCTCAGCGATGGACTGTTACTCTGAAGTGTAAGCATTTATTTCAATAAACCATAAACCCTTTCCTCTCCACATTGCTGTTGGTCATGGTGCTTTGGGGCAGCAGTAGAAACCCTGACTATGATAACCCTCAACACTAGGGGAGGGTCTCATTCAATTAAGTAAGGCCATTATGTTCAAACGCAGGGATTCAGAGGAAGGACTTTTGCCTGAATACTGGAACACAGCCCAGCAGTGACATACCTGTAATTGCAGCACTGAGAGGCAGAGGAAGAGAATCAGTTTAAAGTCACCCTAAGTTTCATAACGAGTTTGAGGCCAAACTAGGAGGCACGAGCCTATCCAGAACTTAACACTAACGAAAAACATAGCAAACCCTCGAACATAGAGGGTGGGTTTGCCCAGTGCCCAGCAGGTGTAAGCCCCTGGTTTAGATCCCAAGCACCCGCAAGAGACATATTCAAGACTGCAATCTAAAAATACAAACTGAGTTTTCAGCCTGCTGTCCCGCCATATAGATTTTCTTTTGTGTGTGTATGCAATGTGTGTTTGCAGGTACATGTGTACTTGTGTGTATGTATGTGTATGCTTGTGTGTATGCGTGCGCGCAAGTGTGTCAAGGCTGTGTGTCATTTGTGTGTTATTCAGGCAGGCACCATTTTTATTTTTAAAATGACATTTACTTAGTGAGTGAGAGAGAGAGCGAGGAAGAGAGCAAAAGCGAATGTGTCTGTGTGCCATGGCACCTGCTTGGAAGCCAGAGGCTACTTGTGGGAGTTGTGGGACTGAACTTGAGTCCTCATGGTTGTGCAGCAAGCACACGTGTACACAAACTGGTTTTCTAGAGAACTTTGACTGACACACTATGGGATGAAATGAAAATTAAAGCAGGTGAACCAGAGCGTAAGGGTTTCTTTCAGTGCTTGCCCTGCTGCAGATCTCTGTGTGATCGGAGGCATTTCTGCCGACGTTGGGGGGCTCACTTTTGTCACTAGAGATGACCGGGAAACATGAACTCCCCGAGTGCTGGGAGGGCTGACTCCTTTCTCCTGGAACTTGGTCCTGTGCTCCTAAGAGCAACACAGCACATGTGTGAGGCCCTCGTCCATTACCTCTGACAGTGGATTCGATTTCTTCCAAGGCAGCCTCGCTCTGAGCATCTGTGAGTTTCTCGTTGATGTCCATGATTTCTGCAAGGAACTGACCGTCTGTTCCATAATCGGTCCCTTCAGGGATTTCTATTCCTTGGAGCTTTAGCTATTGGGGAGGAGAACAAGGAAAATGAAACAGACCAGGGTAAGTAAGTTCTGCTCACCCCTTCAGGACACACTGATGCTAACGGAGGTTGGAGAGGGAGCCTAGAGCCTGGTGCATGCTGAGTAATCACTGTACCACCCGAGCTTTCCCCGGAGTAACGAAAGCACAGACTGAGCCAAGAGTGCTGGTACAGGACCTCTGTTGACTGCAGCCGGGCATTTGTAACTCAAATGTTAAAATGTTTACAAACATTCTATTCAATTCTAAAATTGCCTAGATGTTCTTGCGAAAAACTCCCCAAGTACTCTTACCAATGTCAGATTTATAGATAATAGTTAAACAATGCAAAAAGGATCCAGGCCTGGTGGTATAGCTGCATTCCCAGTTACTTAGGAGACAGGGGCAGGGAGGTTAAAAGTGAAGTCCAGCCTGGGCAGCTGAGTGAGACCCTGTTTTAAGAAGTAAAAAGGCAGCTGGGTGGTGGTGGCGCACACTTGGGAGGCAGAGGCAGGTAGATCTTTGAGAGTTCAAGGCCAGCCTGGTCAACCAAATGAGTTCCAGGACAGCCAGGGCTGTTAAAGAGAAGTAAAAAGGGCAGCTGGGGATGCGGTTCAGTAGATTAAAAATCTAGCACACCACACCATAGAAAACAAACACACAGAAACCAAAGAAAAACCCAGTAATAATCAGACAGAGGCCATGGCTCAGTGGCAGAAAACTTAGTGTGAGACACTAGGTTCAATGCCCACTACTGAAGAAAAAGAGCTACAAAGGAGCTGGATGTGGGTGAGGTGAAGGAAGAGAATTAGTCACCCGAAGCCAGCCTGAGCTGTACAGTGAGATCCTGTCTCAGAATAAACAAAAACAAAGCAAAATAGACTTGCGAAGAATCCTGCAAAAATTACACCTGTATAAAGTCTTTTTCTTTCTGTAGTATTTTTTGAGGCTAAATATCACGAGCTTCCTGGACTAGGCCAGGTCTCGTACAGAGGAAGTCACACACAGACGGGCTGGGAAATCACCTTACAAGGTATAGTCCCCTGCTCAGGGGAGACTGAAGAGTCTTATAGGCATCATTCACCAAGGTCGAATGCTTCTCTGAGAAGTGTTTTTCAGTCTGTTCATAGAGATAAAAAAAGTTTTATTACCACAAGAGCCAGTTCTCTTTGATTCCCAAGCTTTTATAGCAGTGATGGGCAGGGATTTAAGAAGCACTGCCAAAATTACTGCTGTTGGATGAGCAGTCTGTATTTTCAACCGATGGGTTTTCAGTTATCTGGGAAGGCAGATGAAAGCTGTGAGGAAATGACATCTGTGGGGCCTGGCTGTCTAGGGGCAGGCTGTCACAGGGTGGAGCTAGTGGGCCAACTAACTGTTTCGCAGATCAATGCTGCTATCCACCCAGTTGCACACATATATGGGGCATATCAGGGGTGGTCAGTGAATACCTGAGACTTTTGGCTGAAGAAATCTGGGTGGATGAGACGTTGTAGTTGCTGGTACCTGCGCTGAAGCTTCACGACGTCAACCCTGAAGGATCGTTGGCTGGAAGGAAACTAGATGTCATTCATCCAACAGTATTGAGCGTTATAGTTCTGCTCTTGGGGAAGATGTAATGAACACATAAACAAGGGTTATTCTATGTCTTCTGAGATGGGGTTTTCCTGTGGTTTCGGAGGCTGTCCTGGAACTAGCTCTAGTAGACCAAGCTGGTCTCGAACTTACAGAGATCCCCCCTGCCTCTGCCTCCTAGCACCACTACCACCTGGTGACAAGGGTTATTTTTTTAGACATGTTAGTTGTAATGGGGGAAAATAGAACAGGATCAGAGAAGATCAAAGATCAAAGATCCTGATCAAAGATCAGGAATGATGTTTGAGAGACTTGAGTTGTGCTACTACTTAAAGATCAAAGATCAGAAAGGAACATGAGTGGACAGACATGTAAGTGCAGAGACCCTGAAGTGACTGGAAAATGAACAGCTTGACAAACTAAGGGATAAGGTTAGTGTGGTCTACTGTAAGCACTGTGAAGGATGAAAATGTGTAACAGAGTTTAGAGCTCTTGCTTAGCCTGCATGTTCCTTGATCCTTATTTTTTTTTTTTTCCCTGTGCGTTCAGAGCTAGTCCCAGGACAGGCTCCAAAGTAACAGAGAGAAACCCTGTCTCAAAAAAAACACAAAAAAAAGAATGGATCTAGGGTCTCCTGCATGCTGTGCAAGGATGTTAGCACCAAGCCACTCCCTTCCTTTCTTCCCCCACCAGGACCCTTCTTACTTTTTATTGTGAGACTAGAGTTTCTTAACTAAGGTACCCAAGTTGACTCTGAAGTCACTATACTCCAGGCAGGCTTTGACTTGCAATAAGCCTACTTTAGTGTCCCTGATCGCTGGGATGACAGGTCATTAAAAAAAAATGTGTGTGTGTGTGTGTGTGTGTATGTGTGTGTGTGTGTGTGTGTGTATGTGTGAGAGGTAAGATCTCACCTCAGGCTAGCCTCAAACTTGGCATATGCCAAGATGGACCTACCACTCTGAATCTTCCCACATGATAATAAATCCAGTTTATCAGCTTAACTTAAAAAAAAAAATGTTGAGTGTGGCTAAATTGTTCAGGGCAAAAATTTTTTTTCTTTTATGTTTTTTCAAGTCAGGGTTTCTCTATGTAGCCCTGGCTGCCATGGAACTCACTTTGTAGACCAGGCTGGTCTTGAACTCACAGAGGTCCACCTGTCTCTGTCTCCCAAATGCTAGGATTAGAGGTGTGTTTCACAACCACCTGGGGTGAAATCTTTGATCATTCTTCAGCTTCCTGAATAGCTAGAATTATAGGTAGAGACTACCAGACTGAGCCATTAATATCTAGGAGGCTTAAAAAAAAAAAAAAAAAAAAAAAAAAAAAAGCACAGTACTGGATTCGAACACAGGCCCTTGCTGACACAAAGGAAGTGTTGCCTCACTGAGACAAGGTGAGGATTAAGCATTTACTCTACTTCTTTCTTTTTTGGGAAGTGGTAGTGTTGGGTGGGGAGAGTCAGACTGTGACTCTGTGTAGGATCCTCTTACTTTTGGCTGGGACAGGTGTTCAAAACCGCACCTCGACTTCCATATTTAATTTAATATAATCTTTGTTAGTTTAGCTCTGCTTATACTTCCATACTGGAAGAAAAGGCAAGGGAAACCAACCATGGCAAACATTTCTTGGCCTCTCTCTCTCAAATCTTGAGCCTGAATTTTTTTTTTTTTTTCGAATTTTGAGCCTGAATGTCTTTTTTTTTTTTTTTTTTTTTAAGACAGGGTTTCTCTGTATTACTTTGGAGCCTATCCTGGAACTAGCTCTGTAGGCCTGGCTGGCCTGGAACGCACAGAGATCCTCGTGCCTCTCCCTCTCCAGTGCTGGGACTAAAGGTGTGCACCAACATCCATATAAAATTTTGGTTTCTTGAGACAGAGTTCTCACTGCTTAGCCTTTGTTGGGCTCCAATTTGTGACCCTTCTCATTCATCCCTGAATACTGGGATTCCAGACATATGCCACCATACTTGGTTTGTTTTATTCTTTTTAAAGTCAGGGTTTCCCTGTGTAGCCTTTGGACTTGCTTTGTATGTCTTTGGACTTGCTTTGTAGATCACGTTGGGAACTCACAGAGATCTGCCTGCCTCTGCCTCCCCAGTGCTGGGATTAAAGGTGTGCACCACCAACACCCAGCGGCTTGTTTTATTCTTAATTGCTTTTGATTTTTGAGACCTAGCCTCATTGTAGCCCAGACTCTCATCAAACGCACTGTACAGCTCAGGTTGCCCTCAAATCTGTAATCCTCCTGCCTTAGCCTCTGAGTGCTGAACTCACAGGCATATACCAACACAGCCGGCTTACTTTGTTGTTATTGTCTCCTTTTATTTGAAATGAGGATGTTGGTTATTTTTCTGTGTTTGGGCTCCTCCTACCTTAGTCCAGATGCTTTTAGTCCCAGTATCGGGGAGGTAGAGGCAGAACTACAAGGTGAAAAATAACTTACTTTGCTCCTTTCTGCTCCCTAGAGTTCAACCTCTGAATTTTCCTTTTCCAGGAGTCCCGCCCTTCAAATCTCCCTATTCTGTAAACTTGCGCCTGTTTTCTGTTGTTGTTGTTTAAGTTTAAAAACAAAGCCTTTGTAGCAGAGGCTAATCCTTAATTCCTGAACCTCCCTCCTTCACTTCCTAACTGCTTAGATTGCAGGCATCTGCAAGTTCAAACTTTCACCCCCGCCTCCACCCTTAACTCCTTTCTAGTCTGTAACTTTATTTCATTTTCCTCTCAGGCAAACTCCTAAAACCTCGACAGGTTCTATATTAAACGCCCTCCCGTCACTCCGCGCCGCGCGTACCAATTCATGAGGCTGAAGTAGTCCCGAGTCTGGTCAGGAGGCTGCAAGGCGCGGCAGTGATGGCAGAAGAACCCATCCCCACCCTCCACACCCCCCGGGCTGCCGCAGTTCCAGCACCGGCCCGCACCGCTCTTCCCCGAGGCGGCGTTGCTGCTGCTCAGCAGTCTCCTTCCCAGGAACCCAGCCAGTCGCACCTCCCACACGCAAAGCACAGCCCGGGCCCTGCAGCCCCACATCCGGACAGCCGCCTGTCTGCTCTGGGTCGAGGGACCCGAGGGAAAGGAAGCAAAAGTAACTCGCTGCTGATTGGTTTAGCGAGCCGAGGAGGCGGGATCGGCCGCGGGAAAACAGGATGCCGAGTCCCGTTCCGCATCCTAAACTACAACTCCCAGCAAGCCTTGAGGCTGCGCCCGGGCAGCCACATTCGGGTCTCCTCATTGGTCGTGCCGAGCAGGAAGGCGTTTTGATTGGCTGAGGGGGGAGTTTGTATGGGTAGGTTTAGCGCCACGCCACTGGCTGCGGCGGTGTGGCGTGTGAGTGGCTCCAGGTCTTTTTGCGGTGAGTCTTTTCGCGGGAAATTTTTTCTAGACTGTCTGAAGATTCGAATCGCGTCCTCAGGGTCTTCTGCAAGGGGGCCCTCCGCAGCTTCCGCCCGCTCTGTGTGTGTGTGCGTAGGCGACTCCTCCTTTTTTTTTTTTTTTTTTTTTTTTTTTTGCTGCTTTTCGAAGGGGCACATTCTCTTGTTGCATATTACAAGCTGAGACAGGTCTGGACACACGAGTAAAGGCACAGAGTTGGGCTCTTCGGTGCCAGAGAGCGAAGTCGTTTCCATAACGAGTATTGTAAATGTTAGTGATCATGCCAGGCCCGTGGTCCATTCTTCCCAGATATTTACCGAGAACCACAACCTTCGCTGCTAGGCTCTGCAGGAACTGGGTTGGGCACGTAAAGTGTGTGGGGTAGGGTGGCAAGGACTGGATAGGAGGCAACCAGCCATTCTCAGCTTCTGTACACGAAGGAAAGCTGGCATTGCGCTGTGAAAGTGCCAGGTAAATTCCATTCGTGATCCTGGACTTTTGCTGCGGTCACTTTTTAAAAAACTCATCAATGGTTCTGTCCTACTTAGGTGGTCATGTGCCTGTTCCTTTAACATTTTTTATTTTTTAATTACATCATGTGTCTGGCTGAGTCTTGCAGTGCGCAGGGAGGCCAGCAGAGGGCAGTGTATTCCCCAAGATCTGGAACGATAGGTTTTTGTGTGTATGTGTGTGTGTGTGTGTGTGTGTGTGTGTGTGTGTGTGTGTGTGTGTGTGTGTGTGTGTGTGTGTGTGTGTGTGTGTGTGCGTGCGTGCGTGCGCGCGGGTGCTGGGAACTGGACTCATAAAAGGAACATGTGCTCTTCTTAACCGCTGCGATGTCTCTCCAGCCCCTTAATATAGCCATTCTCCGCTTTGTATGTTTGGTGATACTCGGCACGGAGTATGCTTCAACCACTGAGTTATATTTACTGCCTCCACTCATCTTTGGGTAAAAGATTTATCTTATTTTTAATTACGTTATGTGCGTAGGAGTGTGCACACGGGAGTGCAGGTGATTGCGTAGGCCAAGAGCGGACTTCATACCCACTGGAGTTGGAGTCACAGGTAATCTTGAGCTGCCGGACTTGGGTGGCCGGGAACTCACTGAGCTTTTGGGTTCTGCAAGACTAGCGTTCTTTGCTGCTGCGTCATCTTTCCAGCTTCCAATTTTCGTTCTTGTATTTTAGGCCTTGCTCCTTGAACCTCCCCTCATTGTTGGACACCGATTTTTTTTTTTTTTTTTTTTTTTTTTTTTAGGTCGGTTATGAAGAATCAGCAGTCCCATGGCAGCACTTCCTCGAAGGCCCATGGCAGTGGTTACTGTTCGCAGTCCCAGGGTGGCGGCTTCACCCAGTCCCAGGGCTCTTCCTCTCAGTTGCACGACCTCTCCTCACAGTCTCAGGGCACATCCAGTTCCTCAGCCAGCACCGTGCCTTCCTCCAGCCAGTCTTCTCATTCCAGCTCTGGCACGCTGAGCTCTTTGGAGACAGTGTCCACGCAGGAACTCTGCTCCATTCCCGAGGACCCAGAGCCCGAGGAGCCTGGGCCTGTCCCTTGGGCTCGGTTATGGTCTCTTCAGGATGGATTCTCCAATCTGGGTAAGGCGTTTTGTTATATAGTATAATGTATTGTTCAGGGAAACCCCGGTGAGGGTAGGGTGTTAGACTGTTGCGACAGAGATCTCAGGGCCCCTGTAACTGGTTAGAGGTTTTTTTTTTTTTATAAAAAAAAAGGAAGCCGGGTGGTGGTGGTGGGGCACACCTCTAATCCCAGCATTTGGGAGGCAGAGGCAAGTGGATCTCTGTGAGTTCAAGACCAGCCTGGTCTACAAGAGCTAGTTCCAGGCAGACTCCAAAGCAACACAGAGAAACCCTGACTTGAAAAACTTAAAAAGAAGAGAGAAGAGAGAAGAGAGAAGAGAGAGAGGGAGAGAGAGAGAGAGAGAGAGAGAGAGAGAGAGAGAGAGAGAGAGAGAGAGAGAGAGAGAGAGAGGAGTACTCATATAGCCTGGGCTGACTCACTATGTAGCTGAACTTGGCTTTGAACTCTTGACTTTCTTGCTTCTACTCCCCAAGTGTTGGCTTTATAGGCCTACATTACCAGGTTCTACTTCGGTCTTTTTCTTTTTCCCCGAGACAGGGTTTCTCTGTGTAGTTTTGGCTGTTCTGGAACTCACTCTGTAGACCAGGTTGGCCTCAGAGTGCTGGGATCAAAGGTGTGCGCCACCACCGACTGGCTACTCATTTGTTTTTGTGACAAGGAATTGTGCAGCCTAGGTAGGCTTGCAGTTTACTATGTGGTTCTTCATGGCCTTGAACTTGCATTGATCTTGTCTCAGCTTACTGAGTAGCTAGCATTACACATACCAAGTATACCTGGTTCAAATTTATACATTTGTATGTGGATATCTAGTTGATACAGAGCTATTTCTGAAAGATACTTGTATTATTCAGGGTTCTCTAGAGGGACAGAACTGTTAGAAGTGATATTCATTATGTATTTTCCTCTTATAAAAATAACTTGTTTACTTTTCTTTTGCGTGTATTGGTATTTTGCCAGCATGTGTGTCTGTCTGTGAGGCTGTCAGATCTTGCAGTTATAGACAGTTGTGAGCTGCTATTTGTGTGCTGGTAATTGAGTCCAGCTCCTCTGGAAGAACAGTCAGTACCTTAACCGCTGAGCTATTTCTCCAGCCCCAGATATATTCATTCCTATTAGAGTGGCTTACAGGCTGTGGTCCAGCTAGCCCAACAATGGCTACCCATGGGAGGTCCAAGAATATAGCAATTAATTGTTGAGTTCATAAAGCTGGATGTCTCAGCTGGTGTTCAGTGTACACCATAATCCTGTTGAAGTAGGTTTTATTGCCGGTGAAAGAATGGCCTTGCCAGTAAGAATGAGAGCAAGCCCTTCTTCCATACCCTTTATATAGGCTGTCAGCTGAAAGTACGGTCCAGGCTAAAGGTGGATCTTCCCACCTCAAATGATCTGCATTAGCCAGGTAATGATGGTGCCAGGAAGCTGGGGTAGTCAGAGCTCTTGAGTTCAAGGCCAGCCTAGTCTACAGAGTGAGTTCCAGCACATCCAGAGCTACACAGAGAAACCCTGTCTTGAAAAACCAAACCAAACCAAAACAACCCCCTCCCCCCAAAAAAATTATTACAAGGGGATTAGGGGGATTTATTATATTGGCATACCCAATATGGTCTGGATAGTCCATTGATAACTTATTTTCATGGTGCAGAGATTGAGAGCCCAGTAGCTGCTCAATCTGCAAGGTTGGATGTCTTAACACTCACAGTTTGGTACTGATAGCCTAGAGGATTCCTAGAGAGCAAAGTTGTGGCAGCAGAAATCATGGGCTAGAATGCACTTACCAGCAAGAAGTGACAGCAAACAAGCAAGCAACACTTTCTCCCCTTGGAACTTTTTTCCTTCATTTTATTATTATTATTATTATTATGTACACAGTATTCTGCCTGCGTGTATCCCCCGTAGGCTAGAAGAGGGCACCAGATTTCATTACAGATAGTTGTGAGCCACCATGTGGGTGCTGGGAATTGAACTCAGGACCTCTGGAAGAGCAGCCAGTGTGCTCTTAACCATTGAGCCATCTCTCTGGCCCTTCTTCTTTTTTTGAGACAGGGTTTTTCTGTGTGGCTTTGGAGCCTATCCTGGCACTCTGTAGACGAGGCTGGCCTTGAACTTACAGAGATCCGCCTGCCCCTGCCTCCTGAGTGCTGGAATTAAAGGCGTGCACCACCAATGCCCAGCCTGCACATGTCTCTTTGGACATTGCCTTTCTGTGTAAGTAACAGTGGCCTTGAGCTTATGCCTTCTTGTGAGCCTCCCAAATGTTGGGGTCACATGAGCATCACTTCACTGAATTGTTTCCTCCCTACAATTAGTGCTACTGAAGAGTGTTTGATGGGTGACATTCCAGTTCTCCGCTATGTGCTTTTGTTTAATACAGACTGTATTAATGACAACTACTGGTTTGGGAGGGATAAGAGCTGTGAATATTGCTTTGATGGACCGCTGCTGAGAAGGACTGATAAGTATCGGACCTACAGCAAGAAGCACTTTCGAATTTTCAGGGTAGGTGACAGCTAACCTCTCCTTGGAGGTCTAGTGATCTAGTCATTGCTCTTAAGTGTCTTCCATCATTAATCCCTGCTGTTAAAACGTGGAAATTAAATGTTCTCTATTTTAGGAAATGGGCCCTAAAAATTCCTACATTGTGTACATAGAGGATCACAGCGGAAATGGAACCTTTGTGAACACTGAGCTTGTAGGGAAAGGAAAACGCCTACCTCTGAGTAACAACTCTGAAATTGCACTTTCACTATGTAGAAATAAAGGTAATATTATTATCATACTGTTAATGGGCTTTTCTTAACTTCCTCTGTAAAGGGAAATTTTTGTGCCTTTATAGGTTATGCTTTAAATCTGTCAAATTAAGTAAGTTAGCATTCAGTAGCTTTCAGGAGTTAATGCCATTGTTCAAGGTGTGTTTTTCCTTTGTTTTTTGAGACAAGGTCTCACTGTATGGCTGTCCTGGAGAGAGAGAGAGAGAGAGAGAGAGAGAGAGAGAGAGAGAGAGAGAGAGAGAGAGAGAGAGAGAATTGTGTATGTGCGGCCTTACATGTTGCAATATGAATGTAGCGGTCAGAGGACAATAACTGTTGGGAGTTGGTCTTCTCTTTCCACCTGGGCTCTGTGGATCAAACTCAAGTCGTTAGGCATGCAAAGCAAGTTTATTTTACCCACTGAGCTATCTTACTGGCCCCTGGATTAAAAATAATTCACTTTGTATTACATGATAAATGTAATTCTATATTATCTTATATTCTGTATAGCTAAATTTTAGGACCAATTTTCTAATTGTGAATTAACAAGCCCATTTCTATCCTTTTCCCCTTAGTTTTTGTATTTTTTGATCTGACTGTAGATGATCAGTCATTTTATCCTAAGGAATTAAGAGACGAATACATCATGTCAAAAACTCTCGGAAGGTAAACTTTTTTTTTTCCTTTATAGTAAACTAGACCTTATTTCTTCTTATAGATTTTCATTGATTGGTTTTTCATATGTGATTTTACAGTGTTAATATTTATAACATAGCTGTTTGTCAACCTTTTTGGTAGATGCATTACTGATTTATTTAATAATGATCAGTTTAAATAAACTCTTTTTTTCTTTTTTCTTTTAAATTTTAATGCTCAGATTAGCTTGTGCCACCAGGCTGGACTTTATTGATACTCTGAGTGTGTGTGTTTCTGTGTCTGTATGCATCTGTGTGATGATGGTTGCGTATGGAGTTCTGAGGTCAATATTTTCTTCAGTGACTCTCTACTCTCTATTTTGTAGCTAAATGAACCTGGGGCTCACGACTCAGCTTACCTTACTGGTTAGCAAGCCTCTGGGGTACTCCTGTCTTCAGCTCACCAGCTCTGGGATTAGAGACAAGATTTTTACGTAGTTGATAGGGATCCAAACTCAGGTCCTTATGTTTGTGTAGCAAATGTATTATTGATTGAACTGTCTTCCCGGCTCTTTATTTTAATCAATTATGGAATTTTTGGGATAGGGTTTCACTTTGTTGTGCTGACTGGCCTAGAACTCACAGAGATTCTCTCTGCCTCTCAAGTGGTTAGATTAAAGGCGGGCACCACCATTCCTGGCTGGTTTATTCTTTTCATGTAGCTTCACTGTCTTCAGGATCACTTTTCAATCAAGGACGGTCTTGACCCCATGATCCGTTTGCTTCTGCCGCCCCAGACAGGATTCCAAGCCTGCCGACTAGGTACTGATGACTTTTGAGAAGCAGCTTTTAATGACCGGTGATTGACGGAACATGTAATACACATGTAACTGTATGTGTGGGGGTGCACACATGCCACAGTGAGCGTGTAGAGGCCAGAGGACAGTTTGTAGCGGTCAATTTCCTCCTTCTACCATGTGGATTGAACTCAGGTCATTGCCATGTGGATTGAACTCAGGTCATTGTGCTTGTTTGTAGATACCATTACCTGCTGAGTCATCTTGATGGCTTCCTTGGTTTGTTTAGTAAATGCTAGTGTTCAAACCCAAGATTGTCTGCATGTCTGGTAAAGTGCCTTATCTCCCTCCTCCCCAAATCATTTGTTAATTAACTAATTACATTTCTGGCTTTATTTTTTTGACACAGGGACTTGCTTCATAGTTTAAATGGGTGTGAACTCACAGCATAGCCCAGGTGTACCTCAAACTCATGGACAGTTCTCCTGTCTCAGTTCCTGAGGGTTACAGGCATGAGCTGTATATCCTGTGTTTTTATTGTCAATTTAAAGTTATTTGATTTCTTCAGTGAGAGAGAGAGAGAGAGAGTGTGTGTGTGTGTGTGTGTGTGTGTGTGTGTGTGTGTGTGTGCACATGTGTGTTATAATGTAAGTGTGTGTGAATGTGAGGTGTGAGTGTGAGGTGTGTGTGTGATTGTAAGTATGGGTAGGTGTGAGTTGAGCGAATAGTGTGTGAGTATGGATGTGTTGTGTGGTGAGTGAGGAGTGTGATGTATGTGCATGAGTGTGAAGAGTGTATGTATGGTGTGTGTGTAAGTGTGAGGTACGTGCCATGGTGTGCATGTGGAGCTCAGAGGAAAACTTTCAGGAGTTTGCTGCTTCTACCATAGACCCCAGAGATTCATTCAGGTCATCAAGCTTGTTCAGGGTCCCAGTTTGCTTTGTGTTGCTGTAAAAACGTCATTATCAAAAGCACTGTGGAGAAGAAAGATTTTATTTGGCTTACATATCCAGGTCACGTTCCGTCACTGAGGGACGCCAAGGCAGGGACTCAAGCAGGGCAGGAGCCTGGAGGCAGGAGCTGATGCAGAGGCCACGGAGGGAGCTGCTCACTGGCGTGCTCCCGATGGTTCGCTCAGCCTGCTTTCTTCTCTAATCCAGGGCCTCATCCTCAGGGGTAAGATTGTACACAGTACATACAGCATCGATCATTAATAAGACTGTGCCCCACAGACTTGTGTATAAGCCAGTCTGATGGAGATACTTTTATTTCTGTTGAGGTTTCTTCTTCCCAGATGACCCTACTTTCTGTCAAATTGGCCAAAACAAAACAAAACCCAGTACAATTGATTCCTTGTCAACTTGACATATAAACATGTCGCCATTGAACCATAACCTTTCATTTTCTTATTTGTCCCTAAGATGTCATGTTCATATTAATGCCATGGGCTGGGGGGTGGTGATGCATGCATTAAATCCAGTACTTGGGAAGTAGAAGCAAGTGGGTCTTTGTGAATTTGAGGTCAGCCTGGTCTACAAAGTGAGTTCCAGGACTGCCAGGACTGTATAGAAGGATCCTGTCTCAAAAAAGCAAAACAAAATACAAACAGAAATTAATGTTACAGTATGAAGCACAGTCTAATTCTTTGAAATCTGAGTCTTTTAACAAGTTAAAAAGTTTAATAAGGCAGGAGAGATGGCTCAGCTGTTAAGAGCGCTGACTGCTCTTTTAGAGGACCCGGGTTCAATTCCCAGCACCCACATGGCAGCTCACAACTGTCTGCAACTCCAAGAGCTGACATCAGACATACATTCTGGCAAAACATATAAAGTAAAAATAAATGAATTTAAAAAAAAAAAAGTCCAACGATTTTGGACTGGAGAGTTGGCTTAGCCACTAAAAACACTGATTGCTCTTATCTTATTTGCCTGTAAATAATTCTAGGGAACCTGAAATCTTCTAGCCTCTGGTGTACTGTACACAAGTGTTGCACAGACATATATGTTGGAAAAGCCTCCATACACATAAAATGAAAAAAAAAAAACCAGCCATTTAAAAGTTCAAGTTTCATTAAAAATTCTGGTCTTTTTTTTTTTTTTTTTTTAATTTAACTTTATTTTATATGCATTGGTGTGAATGTTTGAGAGCCTCTGGAACTGGAGTTGAACTCAGGTCCTCTTAACTGCTGAGCCATCTCTCCAGCCCAGACATGTCCAATGGCTCTTAACTGTGGACTCCTGTGGAGCCAGGGACACAATCAGATTAACGGAAAACCAGAGTCCAACAGTGGAAGTAGCTGGGTCGGTGTCCAAGGTCTGACACTCACTCACGCTCTTTTGCACTACAGAAGTCTTGAGAAGTCTGGGCATCTCCACTGTGCTGTGGTCTCCTGCATCTTTGTCAGTGGCCTCCTGGACAGTCTCTAGGGATACTTCCACCCTGCCACACAGCGCCGAGCCTTGGCTGCTTTCCGTGACTCCCTCATGCCTTGAAGGCTGGTGTCTTATGGGAGACTCTTACACAGTATGGCGTTGACTTCCAGCCTGAGGTGTAGCTTTGCACCTTCTTTACACCACAGCTCCTGTGTGCTGACCCAGAAGATGTCACCTCAGTGATGCTGGTATCTTATTAATCATAGCTGATTTTTTTAAGCCCCAGCTAACTAGCGGTGATTATCAGTAAATCACAAAAGGTTTCATATCACAGATTAAACACTGTCTTACACCTCCTCCTCTCTCCAAACAGGGTTTCTCTGTGTAGCCCTGGCTGTCCTGGAACTCCCTCTGTAGACCATGCTAGCCTCAGACTCAAAGATCCACCTGCTTCTGCCTCCTGAGTGCTAGGATTAAAAGTGTTCGCTACCACACCCAGCCTCACTTTCACAGAATCTTAATTGAAACTACCACACAAATGTGATCGAGTCTTTAAGGGACTCTGAATTTTTCCTCTGAGACTCCATGAGCCCCCTATTATTTGTATTTCTCTCAGCATTATCTTCCAGTTCTCTACACAACAGCCCACTAATCTCTGAGCACTCACTAGCTATTCCAGCTCAGAGCTACAAAATCCTATAATTCCTCCTCCAAAAAAACATGGTTGCATCAATCTCAGCAGTACCCCACTCCTGGTACCAACTGCTCTCCTACTTTGCTTTCTGTTGCTGTGATAAAAGCTGTCCAAAAGCAGCTGGGAGGAGGAAGGAGTTATTTGGCTTATGTGTTCTGATCACAGTCCAGTCTTGAGGGAGGCCAGGACATAAACTCATGCAGCGCAGGGACTCAGAGGTAGAAACCATGGAGGAACATTGCTTACTGACTTAATTTCCATGGCTTGATCATTCGTTTTTCTTAAACATCGTATATCCACCTGTTCAAGAATAGTACTGTACTGCACACAGAAGGCTGTCTACAGGACAATGTAATGGAGGAGGTATTTGTTTACAATTGAGATTTTCTCTTAGAAGAATATCTTCAATTGAAATCAAGTTGACAAAAACAAAAGCCTAACTGGTTTATAGGGCAATCACTTCTGTTTGCTGAGCTATCTTGTTAGCTCCTACCCTTCTACGGTAGTTGTGCAATTTAGTGTAAAATGTTTAATTCAATCCCTAATAGAAAGACATCTGGGCAGGGTGGGACATACTTGGCATTCAAAAGCTTAAATATATAGCTAGAGTATTGGGAGATCAAAGTTATCCTTGGCATAGTAGTCATTGAGGACAGCTGAGTTTCCTAAGACTTTTGTCTCAAAGGGGGATAAGAGGGAATGTATACACCTTTAGTCCCAGCACTCAAGGCAGAGGCAGGCGGATCTCTTTGAGTTTGAGACCAGCCCAGTCTACAAGAGCTAGTTCCAGGACAGCCTCCAAAGCCACAGAGAAACCCTGTCTCGAAAAAAACCAAGAAAATTAAAAAAAAAAAAAAAAAAAAAAAAAAAAGGGGGGGGGAATAAGTCAGAATCTAGGTGCTGTAATGAGGTCTATCAGTTTCTAGAGAGGACAAGACCAAACCAACATAGTAAGATCTAGTCTCAGATAAACAGTACTAAGATGTACTTGCTGTAACATGGGTGAGCCTTGAGAATATTAGGCCAAATAAAAGAAATATGAATTCATTGATAAGAAATACCAGATAATCTTTTGGAAGCCAATTACTGGTTGCTTGGGGCAAGGTATAATGGTGTTTACTTACTTGAAACTAGATGGTAGCAGTTGTGGGACAATTGAGAATGTACTTAATGTGACTGAATTCTACACTTGGGAATGATATAATGATACATTGTATCTTGTCTACACTCAACACAGTAAGAAAGATGTGAAGCCTTTACGATACTCTCAGAACTTGGTTTTGCCCACTATAGACGGACAGTCTGTGGCCTGTGCTGTAACAATGTAGAGGGGTGCATCTGAACTTTACAAAACAGATTTACTGAGGGTAATAGTAGGCTGCATTCTGTTCTGTGTGGCATTGTCTGCCCTTGGTGGTACCTGGTGAGTCTCAGATCTTGAGAGATAGAGATACATGGAGAATAATCACACAGTGCTTTTGGATGTAGTGTGAGGTGCAAGTCGTGCTTCTAATTGCGTGTGCAAATTGTTGGTAATTGTTTTGTGTTTTCCCTTTTTTTTTTCAATTCAAGCCCGGATGGCCTGAATGGCTTATAATTCTCTATGGACCCAAGTTGGTCTTGGTTGGTTGCTGTGCTTCTGTCTGTCTTCTCAGCTCTTGAATTGCGGTTGTGTGATATTCCTGGCATGGGTATCCATTTTTTTTTTTTTTTTTTTTTTTTTTTTAAATCAGGGAGACTCTTCTATTGATACTTCTCTGACCTCTAGAGAAAGTAAATTATCTCTCTCTTTTGTTTTTTCTTAGTGTTTTTCCATGAACTTCACAATCAAGGGCTGTGATTAGATTGAAGTCACTCCAAAATCAGTGTTGGTGGGTGTGCCACCTCAACTCTGTGCTCTTGACGGTTTACTCTGGTGAACTTTCAGTGTGTCCTTTCAATACAGGGGCAGTGAAAAAAAAAGTTGCATGGACAATATTTACTTGTGTGTGTGTGTGTGTGCATTTGGGAACAAAAGTGTGGGAGTGCATGTGCCACAGAATTTGGGTGGAGGTCAGAAGATAGCCTTGGGTGAGAGGAGTCTCTGCTGCTGTGCATGCCAGGCGGGCTGGCCCGAAAGCTTCTGGGGGGAGTCCTTGTTTCTGCCTCTGATCTTGCTGTGTGAAGCCCGGGTTACAGATGTGTGCTGTGATGCTTGGTGTTCGTGCGTCCTGGATATTTGAACTCATTCTCACACAAGCGCATCACCCACCAGAGCAACCTTTTCTGTCCCATTTTTAATTTCTTACAGTCGAGGCAGACTTGGACACGGTGGGTTTCACGATGAACTCATCCTGAACCGTCACTGTCTGTGTTTCTCCCATTAGTGGTGCTTGTGGGGAGGTAAAAATGGCTTTCGAGAGGAGAACATGTAAGAAAGTGGCCATAAAGATTATCAGCAAGCGGAAGTTTGCTCTTGGCTCGTCCAGAGAAGCAGTAAGTACCTGTGTTTGTAGTTATGATTTCTTAATAACTTTCAGTAACCCTGGGGTATGACTCAATCTCAGGAAGATTAGATGTCTTAGATGTAGTACTCTTTTTTGTTTGTTTCTGTTTTTTGAGACAAGGTTTCTCTGTAACAGCCCTGACTATTCTTGAACTCACTCTGTAGATCAGGCTGGCCTGGAACTCACAGAGATCTGCCTGCCTCTGCTTCCCAAGTGCTGGCTGGGATCACCTCCTGGTTACACTTTACTCTGAACACTGATTTTGAAAGTATTTGTTAAAGTGTGAAATCCTTATTACCTACAATGTATCCTTTTGACTCATTCTACAAGTTATGTGGTGATTACTTGTTACTCCAAAAACCAGGTTTTTTGTTTTGTTTTGTTTTGTTTTTGAGATAGGGCTCTCACATAGCTGGCCTTGAACTTACATACTGAGACTGGCTTTGAAGGTGTCACCAAGGCCTCCTCTGCAGTGCTAGGATTATAGGCATGCATTCCCACTCCTGACTGAGGTAGCTTATTAACTCACTCATTAATTAACTTTTAAATAATTTTGACTCACTTTGATGACTGCAAAGGAGAGCAACAGTTTGTCTCCCCTGCCCTGCGGATTCCATTTGCTCTGCAACGCCACACCCTGTGTTTGTGATGTGACTCAGTTCTGAGGTGTGAGTTGAACACTATTCAAAATTTCTGGATAATATCAGACAGGTTTAAACAGATTCTCAAGGACATCACTGAGAAGCACTGGTCCCAACTTTCTTAAAATTTATGCAGATAACAATTCTTAGCTTGGTTGTTGAGGTAACTCCAGATTCTTTGTTCTTCTGGGTGTTGTGACAGTGACGATGGGCTAGTTATAGAAACACGTTTTTAAAAAAAATTTGTCCTTTTTTATTTTCAAGATAGGGTTTCTCTGTTTAACAGTCCCATCTGTCCTGGGACTTGCTTTGTAGACCAGGTTAGCCTCAAACTCAGATCTGCCTGTGTCTACCTCCCGAGTGCAGGGATCTAAGCCACCACTGTCTGGCTTAGAAACATTTTTATCAAACTCAGGGATTCATAAATGCCAGAGTGCTGTACTGCTGAGATAACATTTCTAATTTTCAGTTGCAGATTTTTTTTAAACGTATGTTATTTTTACATAGTAGCTATTTTATCACTTTTAATATCAACATTTACTGAGTGAGTGAAGCAGCCAAATGTGTTGTTTTTTCCACATGTTAACTTGACAAAGTAAGGTAAAACACTGGGTCCAGACACTTCTTCCTTTCTAGCCAGATGTTTCTGGCTTTAACATTCTTCAGATTGTTTTTCTCAAGATAATTCTATTCTTATGTGGCAGGAGGAATTTCCGATCTGTGTTCACTTTGTTATAGACTGTTGACCCCATGATTCTGGCTTTGTTTCCTGTTTAGGGGAGAGAAGCATATCTACTAGATTGATAAAAACTTAGAGCCAATCTTCACGTCTTAATTATTCTCTTCCATTCATTGGACCCCTCAATTAACAGAAACCCCCATACCAAACCTGCAATGTAGTAATGAAGAGTGAGCTGAGAGGAAAAGGCTGGGTTTAAAAGTTTTAAATCTGCGGGGCTGGAGAGACGGCTCAGGGGTTCAGAGCACTGGCTGCTCTTCCAGAGGACCTGGGTTCAGTTCTCAGCACCCACATGACAGCTCACAGATGTCTGTAATCCAGTTCCAGGGGACCCAACACCCTCACACAGACATACATACAGGCAAAACATGAATGTGCGTAAAATAAAAGTCGAAAAAGAAAATATACATCTAAAAAAAACTTTTAAATCTGGGCTTCTTAGCCAATGTCCATTTTACATAAATATGTAGTTTTGTGTCCTCTTTATGAACAGAAGCTGGTCTGTAACCCTGGAGGTCTTTAATATTGTCAAAATACTAACCATTATGTTTATTATTATTAATTAATGAACTCCAATGTTATCCTATTTAAGGATACGGCTTCCAGTGTTGAAACTGAAATAGAAATTTTGAAAAAACTGAATCATGTAAGTACTATTATGACTCATAGAAACTTGTCTCAAAATATGGGATGTGCACAAATTATTTCTGTAAGAGGTTAGTGTTAACCTGGGCTCCTTTGTATGTGAACACACGTGAACACGTATGTGAACACACGTGACACAGCTCTTTTATGTTTCGAGAGAGTTTACTTCAAGGATTTGAGAATGCAGTCCTATGTGAAGGCTTCATGACTTCACGATTTAATACTCAAGATTTTTGCAGAGATCTTGACCAAAACCTTGAAGAGATTAGTCTTCATATTTGCAAAGAAAATTAAATTTTTAGTGAAAAATTATACCTGAAATTTTGGTACCTTTAAAATACATTTTATTTGGAGTGATCCAGTTAAATTTATGGTATGTGACAGGTAAATGGGGTCCCATTGTCCTGTCTGATTTACTGGTTTGGGGAGTCTCGTTGGGTGTAAATGGTTCTTATATCTCTTATAAGGCTGAGTTTGTGTCTGTGGAAGTCACAAGACAAGAAGGGCTGTAGTGTACCCGTCTGATCCTATCTTTCCTTTGGCTAGTTTTTTCAGGGTCTAATGGTTTATGAGTAACCGTGAACACAGCTCAGTATGTGCTGGAGTTAAACTTGACCCAATCTTGCCTGTCCAACTAGTGATTATCTTATTCTCACCTTTAACCTCCAAACTTTTAACCTCCAGAAGAATCTTTCTGTCTCTCTCTTTCTCCTCCTCATATCCCTCCAGGAACCCAAAGCCCTGTTTATTCTAGATTGGTGCCTTTGATACAGTATCTCCACAGCCTATTCACAGCTCAGTGGCCAGCCTTCCAGCCTTCTGTTCCTCCTTGCTCTCTCTTTTCTTTGCTCTTTCCTTCCTTCCTTCCTTCCTTCCTTCCTTCCTTCCTTCCTTCCTTCCTTCCTTCCTGCCTTCCTTCCTGCCTTCCTTCCACTTCCCCCTCCCCTCCCCCCTCCCCCAACTCTCCCATTTCTTTTTGTTGTTGTTGTTTTGGGACAGCCGTGCCCTGTTGCCCTGGCTGGTCTGGGAATACTGAGCCCACGTGGTCCTTCCATCTCCGCTTCTTGTGTGGAGTTTGGAGTTTGTTTTTGTTCCTTGCGACAGGAAGGCCGGGTTCTCATTCCTGGCTCGAGCAATCTTCCCACTGCAGCCTGCTTTGCCAGTTTTGTTTTGCTTTTTAAAACACATTCAGTGCTGGCGGAATGACTCAGAGGTTTAAGGAATTTGCTGCCAAGTCTGACCATCTGAGCTGATCCCTAGGAACCACACAGACGAAGGAGAAAAATCAACTCCCACAAGCTTTCTCCTGACCTCCACACATGCTCCATGGCATGCATAGATACAGACAGACAGATACATGAAAGTAAACAAACAAACCACTACATACATCCTTATCTCCCTAAGTATTTTACTGGTTATTTTGAACCTTATTAAAATTGAAGTCTTGCCTTAGCACTCAACGGTGTTTCCAAGGTGTTACCTGTTGGGAGACAGTGGGGTTACCACTGACTAATCCTATAACAGTTCACTGCAGGAAGGCCCCCTGGATTCAGAGCAGCAGTTATGATCAGATTTGCTTTGAAGGAAGAATGCTGTGGTGGTGAGTTTCACCACCCTTTTAATCTCAAACCTGAAAGTATTATAGGCTCTCAGGCTCTCTGTGCCGATTGGTACACACCCAGTGCTGGGATTGGGTTTCCGGTCTGAGGCCTGCTGTGAGTTCCCCACCACCACCTGGCTTCTGCTGCCTTATTCTGGCACTTCTTAGGTTCCTTGAGTCCTGTTTTGGACAGATGAAGAAGGCTGGGAAGATCTGCTGTCATTCTTAGGCATCTCCAGACAACGGCCCTCCTGAGGCCTCCATTTCTGTGTCTTGAGGTTTCATTTTTGGAGTTTCTCATTTCTCCTCTTTTCTCTGTTTTAGCCATGCATCATCCAGATTAAAGATGTTTTTAGTGCAGAAGATTATTACATTGTTCTGGAGTTGTAAGTACTAGCTTTTTTTTTCCCCCTCTCTTTCAGTTTTGTGTTTGGTTTTTCCAGACAGGGTTTCTCTGTAGCTTTGGAGCGTGTCCTGGAACTCGTTAGAGTAGGCTAGCCTCAAACCCACAGAGATCTGCCTGCCTCTGCCTCCCAAGTGCTGTATCAGACTTTTTAAAGCTACCAAAGAAGTCTTCAATGTGTACTCTATCCTACCTTTTCCTCTTTTCCATCTGAGGCATCTGAGTGTGCATGAGGTTTATTAGCCCATTTTTACAGGAGGTTTTTAGAGGTGTGTGTGTGTGTGTGTGTGTGGGTGTGGGTGTGTGGGTGTGTGGGTGTGTGGGTGTGCATGTGACTGTCAGTGCTCAGAGAGGTCTGAGTTGGGCTTTGGTTCCCTGGAGCTGGAGTTAGAGGCACTTGTGAGTTACACATGGGCACTGGGAAGTGAATACAGGTAGTCTGTAAGAACAGCGAGTGAATGAGGACGTGGCCACTCCAAGGTATGCCTGAGGAGAAGTTTTTTATTATGGAGGCATGTGAAAGAGTCCAGAGCAGGGGGAGAAGGTAGAAGAATGAACCAGGCCAAGAGAGAAGAGATGAAGAGAAGGAGAGAGAAAGAAGGAAGGGCACAGGGAGAAGAGTGTTCATGGCCCAGGAGGCAGGGTTATCTAGGAAAGAGAAGTTGGGGGGAAGGGAAGCCCATGCATTGGAGAAGTTCAGGGTAGGGTGTGGGGTGGGGAAAGCTGAGGGGAGCCATGGGTACTGAGTGAGCCTGGAGGCCAAGCTATGCTTTGCCATGCTGTCAGGCACAAGTTAGCCATTGCACTGGACAGACAGTATACACTATTAACCACTGAGCCATCTCTCCAGCCCTCAAGATTAATATTGTTTATATTTTTTGAGGTAGGGTGTCGTGTATCCATGGCCAGCCTGGGGCTTGCTATGCAGACCAAACCAGACTGGCCCTGGGACTCTCTGAAAGCCCCACCATGCCCAGCCAAGCTCATTAATTTTAAGTTCTGTGAAGAGTGGATAAAATTGACCCCTGAGTTTTAGTGCTGGGGTTCCCGGTCGGGCCTCTCGCATGTGAGGCAAGCGCTCATCTGCCCACACCCCTCTCCCCCATGTTCTGGGCCAGATGAGTCTTTTCATGGTTCTGTGCCTCCACAGTGCAGGTCCCGCTTTGTGTGTGTTTCAGGATGGAAGGAGGAGAGCTTTTCGACCGGGTGGTGGGGAACAAACGCCTGAAGGAAGCAACCTGCAAGCTCTATTTCTACCAGATGCTTTTAGCTGTACAGGTAAGAGAGGCGGCCTTGTGTTAGGCAGGGACCGAGGGGCTGAGGATTGCAATTCAAGAAGTTCTGTGTGCTTGTTGTTCTGTTCTAAGCCAAAAAAAAAAAAAAAAAAATTCTGCTTGCATGGCTCAGATGGTCAAGCTCTTGCTGTGAGTGTAAGAGAGAGTAAGAGAGGGTGAATATACCATCAGATGTGGTAGTTCCGTCTGCTTGGGGAGGTTAACTGAGTTCAATGCCAGCTCAGGCAGTTTGGAGAGAACTTGTCTGAAGCTTGTTCCCATTTCTTCATTCGTGCTCTGGGGATTGAGGTTGTCCGTAGCCCCATAAATAAAAGACCCAGAGACTGATATTGGGGTTCAGGCTTCAAGCTGAAGATCAGAGAAGCAAAGCAGCCAGCCACTAGCTCTTACCGCTACCTCAGCTCAGACCAAAGGGGCGACCCTCAAACTGCTCCTGACTCCACCGCCCTCAGAGTCACTCAGACTGCTATGCTCTCCTCAGTGTGGCTGGAGACTCACTCTCGGACTGAATGCCTTTACCTTTTATTTTTTTATTTTTTATCTTTTGGTTTTTATATTTTTAAATTCTCTATCTTGTTTTGGAGCCCCATCCTGTAGACCAGGCTGGCATCGAACTCACAGAGCTTCTCTTGCCTCTGCCTCCTGAGTGCTGGGATCAAAGGCGTGCACCACCACTGCCCTTCTGCCTCTACCTTTTTTACCTCTCAAATAGTGGGATTAAAGACGTGAGCTCTGATTCACCCTCCGGTAGCCCAGATTGGTCTTGGACTCAGAGATCCATCTGCCTTTCTCCTGAGTCCTGGAATTAAAGGTGTGTATCACCACTGCCTGATCGCTATAGTTTAAGGTTGGCTTTGCTTTCTGAATCCTCAGGCAAGCTTTAATAAATCATAAATAGTAGTTGTCAGGCTTGGCAGCAAGTACCTCTACCTGCTGAACATAACAAAATATTTCGATGGAGTCCTATGATGTTTTCATTTATTTAAATTTTTATTGAATAATAACATTATTTTGACTGAATTCCTATGAAATATTATTCATTTAAATTTTTATTGAAACGAACACCTTGTATGTCTGTCGGTGTGAGGAGAGTTTTGTTTCTTGGCATTGTGAATTGCAAGGTTATGCTTTTTAAAGATTTTTTTTTTTTGGTGCTGGGTGTAGTGGTACATGCTTTTAATCCCAACACTTGGGAGGCGGATCTCTGAGTTCCAGGCCAGCCTGGTCTACAGAGTGAGTTCCACGACAGCCAGTCCTATGCAGAGAAACCCTGTCTAAAGTCCTGGTCCAGCACTGACTTTAAGGAGTGAGCTGACATTTTTCTTTTTTACTTTTTAAAAATTTATTTATTTATTACGTAGTGTTCTAACTGCATGTACACCTGCAGGCCAGAAGAGGGCACCAGATCTCATTACAAGTGGTTGTGAGTCACCATGTGGTTGCTGGGAATTGAACTCAGGACCTCTGGAAGAGCAGCCAGTGCTCTTAACCACTGAGCCATGTGAGCTGACACTCAATACAGCTTAGGTTCACCCAGGCTAGGAATTGGGTGTTGGTAACTGTCCTCACATGTGTGTGGTAGAACCCAGTGGCCCTGCCTCTCTTTTTGTACAGTACCTTCACGAAAATGGGATTATACACCGGGACTTAAAACCAGAGAACGTTCTTCTGTCATCTGAAGAAGAGGATTGCCTTATCAAGGTGAAAACTTTTCATCCTCTCTGTTGCCACTGCTGTATATTTCTGTTCAAAACTGTTTTTTAAATCTCTTACATTAAAAAAAAAAAAGGACTGGAAAGGTTGAGAATCTGAACTTCCCATACTTAACAGTTTCTGCTGAGATCACACAGTTTTCTGCCCATCTGTTGAGCACTTACTGAGTGCCAGTTTATACCAGCCGCTTCTGTGTGCAGAGGGAGGAAAGAATCCACCATGGAGTCATGGACCTTGTCTTTCCTTCTCAGCCTAGCCTTACTTTAGAATGTCCTGTTAAAATTAAGACACAAACCTACGAAAAGACCCAAGACATAAAGCATGAGGGTGACCACAGATGCATCCCCCCTCCCTCCCCCAGTCTTTCCTGATGTTCCATGGTGTAGTCAAATTTAAGAGTCCTGGGTCTAAGAAATATGCGTAAATATTAGAGTCCTAATGTGTTTGTGGCAAGGGTTATGCAGTTTTTGTAAGGTTATAATGACCGATAGGTAGATTGGAAAAACTTTGGTTCTCAGGTTCCTAGGCCCAGGGATTTTCTTTTAAGCAAAACTAAATGCTTTGCAAAGACATGAAATTGTACACTTTGGGTTAATGGAGAGTGCTGTGTGATAGATAATTCAGTTTCCATGGCTCTTGGGAATGATTGGCTATGATTATGTTTGGATTTCATTTGTTCTGTTTATAATTTTAGATCACTGATTTTGGACAGTCCAAGATTTTGGGGGAGACCTCTCTGATGAGAACTTTATGTGGTACACCCACATACCTGGCTCCTGAGGTCATTGTCTCCAATGGGACCGCGGGGTACAACCGTGCTGTGGACTGCTGGAGCTTAGGAGTTATTCTTTTCATCTGGTAGGAAACATTTTCTTTGCCTCACAGTCTGGTTGGATGAGGTCGGATGAAACTGTACCTGTGTCCGGGTAGAGAGCTTCTTCTGTTTGACTTAGGTCATTTTTAAATCGTTGATTCAAGGAAAAGCTGATTTTTCTTGTTGCCAAAGAAGCAGCCTGTGTATCCAAATACCACTGAGAATGCCACTTGATCTTTTTTCCTCTTTTTCTCCACCAATATTAAAGCCTAAGTGGGTATCCACCTTTCTCTGAGCATAAGACTCAAGTGTCACTGAAGGATCAGATCACCAGTGGGAAATACAACTTCATTCCTGAAGTCTGGACAGATGTTTCAGAGAAGGGTATGGATACGAAAGGGTTACAGACGCGTGAAATGTGGGTGTTCTGTTGGCGGGAATTTATTCTCAAGCTCTGTGTTGTTTTCTCCTGTCTGTTTTGTTTCATTGCTTTGCACCAGTTGAAAGGAAGAGGGTATTATTAAGAGCCTGGGCTTTGGAGCCTGAGCTTATGTCCTAGCTCTGCTATTTGTTAGTTTTGTGGTCTTAGGCAAGTTGAATCTCCATTTTCTTTATTTGTAAACAGGTGATCAATAACCCTGATATCAAAGTTTTATTTTTTTACTTTTTTTTTTTAATGATTTATTTATTCTTATATTTCATGTCCTTTGGTGCTTTGCCTGCATGTGTGTCTATGTGAGCTGCCATGTGGGTACTGGGAATTGAACCCCTGGAAAGAGCAGCTGGTGATCTTAACTGCTGAACCATCGTCTCTCCAGCCTGACATCAAAGGTTTTGTGTGAGGTTTACTATAACATTCACAATGGCCTGCTACCCATTCAAGTGTGCAAAATAACTTTTAATAGCAAAGTTTTCTTTGAGTAATAATGTGAAAGTTCGATGTCACCGGTTACCTGTATTTTATAATTTGAAAGTGCAACCTGGAAGCTCCCCAGAGAAAAAGTAGATGAAAATCAAGTGTCCGATATCAGGGATTCAAGGAAGAATATTGCTGCGACATGCAAGCCAGCCTTTGGTTGTTGTTGACCTGTGGGGTTGGGCTTTATTCTGACGAGCTCTGGTCTCTCACCATCAAGCAATGGGATGAGGTTTGAGGTACATTCTGAACATCTCAGAACTGGGTTTTAGTTAACTCAAGTACAGCAGCACAAAAGGGAGCAAGGGCCCAAAGGTTATAATGTCCCAGTAGGGAAAGATAGGGTATGTACTTATTCCCAAGGTCCCAATCTTCTGCGATCACAGAGGGAGGGCTCTCTCCAGCAAATTAGCCGGCTTCATGCCACTCTCCCCTGTGGCTGGTAGTCTGTAGTTCTGGCATAGCTTAATAATGTACGTGCAATGTATTCCTTTTTCTCATTATGATTTCCCCGATTCTCCTGCTGCTTTAGCTCTGGACCTTGTCAAGAAACTGTTGGTTGTGGACCCAAAGGCTAGGTTTACAACCGAGGAAGCCTTGAGGCATCCATGGCTACAGGTGGGTGTGTGAGGCAAAGCATGTTTGCCGAAAGTTCAGGGGAGCTCTGGTCTGTGTAAGTGTGGTGAGGCTGAGGGTCACACATAGACGCTGTGTTGTTGGGTTCATGCATGTGTTTTCAGTCTGGTTGTAGGTATAGTGTGTGCACACACGTGGAGGAGTTGTGGGGAGGATGGAGGGGAGGGAGGGTGAATGAATATGTGTTTGTGTTTGGGGTATCAGTTCTTTCCGCTCACTTCATGTTAGGTTCTGGGTCCCTGTGGCTGCCCTGACGATGCAGTGTGACTGTAAGAGCTTGGTCTTTACTCAATGCTCAGCTGTCTCTCTCTTTTTTTTAATTCTCCTCTTCTGCCATGTGGAGTGGGCTGGGCTGTGGTCCAGCCATTTTTCACCTTCAATCAAGAAAACTGGGGCAGGTCCAGGAAGACAGTCTCCCTGAGGGGACCCAGTCACTTCCTGAGCCAGGTTATGTATGACAGGTTCCCACTCTTGTTCCCAGTGAGCCGGCATGTCACCTGTACCCTTTTAGTTTGAATGATGTCTCTGTTTGAATGTCCCTGTTGCTGTGAGATTTTTGTGCCAAACTCATTCAAAGCTACTGCCAGAGTGAATGCGTCTGTGACTCTGGGAGATTAATTGCTGGCTTGTAATTAATTAACCAGAGTGTCCAGCATCTTTTCTGGTAGGTGTGTGATTCTGCTGCTCAGCTTGGCCATGCTTTTCTGTGAGCTTCCCCTGTGGCCTCTGTTTCCTGTGAGGCAGGGTGAGGTCACCAGGTTTTCCCACCTGTGGTTTCTCTGTTCTGGGAACACCTTGAAAAATCAAGCTTCTCTGACTCTTTCCTGGGAATCTGGAAGATAGTCCACTTTCTCTCGCAACCCTCCACACCTAAGTTTTGGTCAGACCAGCTCAGGTAACAAATCCTTAAAAGGAGGAGGGTGGCTGGGCCTGAGGGATGGCTCACCAGGCCCAGCACCAAGCCTGAGGACCTGAGTTTGGTCCCCAGGACCCACGTGGTAGAAAGAGAGAACTGACCCCTGAAAGTTGTCCCCTGGCTGCACACACATGCACATAAGATAAATAAGCAAAAAAAAAAAAAAAAAAAAAATACAATTAAATTTTTTTTTTAAAGAAAGGAGAAGTGTGGGAAGGGGGTGGAGGACAGATATATGTGCTTCCGATGTTGCCCTGGAAACATTCTCCTCCCAGAAAAATCTGTCAGATATTTAGTGTTTGCGAGACCACACAGATCTGAAAGCAGCAAGGGCCTTGGAGACAAGAAGTTTGGAAACAAAGGTGTCTTTGCATGTGAGGATTTAATTTTGATGAAAAAAAAAAGAGAGAAACCCATGCCTTGGCTCCTTTCACATGCCTTAATAGGGTAGCTTCTGGGATCCAAATGGGGGCAGACGTACTGTGTTGGCTTTCTGTGTTAGCTTTGGAAAAAAGAAGCCTAGGGCTGGCCAGTAAGGCCTAGCAACGGGGGTTTGTATTTGCCTGAGATGTATGAGTCAGTGTAGCCCATTTTGTTTTACTCCTTGTCTCAAAAGAAAACTGTTATTCACAAGCAAGAAAAGGTGAAGCTAGGCTTTGCCCCAGTCCCATGTGAAGACACTTTTTCTCAACATTTTGCTTGGAATAGCATCGTGGGCACTGGGTGAGGAGGGTGAGGGTAGGGTACAAATGGGCTATTCAGACATCTGCTCGTGATAGTAAGCTTGGACTTGGGGACAAGTCTCATGGTTTTGGGGACTATGAATCCTTCTCTGTTTTGTCATTAACTGCATCATCCAATTGGGAGATATTCCTCACATACTCTTTCTTAATAAAATAGAAGAATCCTTCCTGCTTGACTGAGGGATATTGTAACAACATTTTTGGATGTAGGTAAATCTTGCTACTTGTGTCAATGTTGAGATCCTTTATCATCTTCTTGTTGTCTGATAGCTTGTGATTATGGTGCACATAGGCACATAGCCGCAGGCCATTCTGGGCACATCAACCAGTGTCTAGGGGAAGGACATTTGTGTTAATTAGCTTCCTGTTAGTGTAACACACCGAGCTAGGGGAATCAACTTATAAACAGGAGAGGTTTATTTTGGCTAAGTTTTGGGGGTTTTAGTCCATGACGGGTGTGAGAAAAGACAGGAAGAATCTCCGGGGAGATGGCTCAGTGGATGAGATGTTTGTCCTGCATGCATGGGGATCTGAGAGGTTGGGGGTGCAGACTCTCCTGATGCTCACAGTCCAGTTAGCGCACCTGTACGCAGCGGAGAACAGTAAGAGGCTCTTTTCTTAAACAAGATGTAAGGTGAGGACTAACACCCAGGGTTGTCCTCTGCCCCCTCTCAGGGCCCCTCCAGCAATGCTCTTGTTGGGGGCCAAGCATTTAATATATGGGACTTGGGAGCACTTATTTAAGTTACAGGGTATTCCATTGTGGGTTTGTTTTATTTTATTTTTTAAAGATTTATTTATTTATTCTGCATAAATGTATGCCTGCAGGTCAGAAGAGATCTCACTACAGATGGTTGTGAGCCACCGTGTGGTTGCTGGGAATTGAACTCAGGACCTTTGGAAGAGCAGGCAGTGCTCTTAACCTCTGAGCCATCTCCCCAGCCCCCTCCTTTGTGATTTTATTTGCTCATGCATTGATTCCTTTAGGGCACGGGTAATGGCACTGTTAGGCAGACCCTGTCAGAGACTGTTGGGCACCATGTTCTACAAAGCGGTGCCACACATAGAGGCAGTGCACCTCAGAGGTGATTCTGCATTAGATCCTAAGGCCATGGAGGACGTGTACATGAGGTTGGTGCTGCCGTGACGGGCACTCTGAGAGCCACCCAGTAACCGGTAAGACGGGTGGCAGCAGGTGCTGCTTCCCGTTAGTAAATAGAGAGGGGCATTATTTGTCTGTGGCACTGATAATTTCCCAACTCCACTAAATTGCTCCTGTTGGAACCCTTTCCTCCTGGATGCCATGGTGGAGGTGGGAAACTGGTGAGAAAGCACACAAGGCTTGAAGTGTGGTTCTGTGTGCACCATTTCTGTCCTAGTTTGGCGTCTCTGTTCCTGCGGTAAACACTGACTAAGCCAACTTAAAGAGGAAAGGGTTGATTTCATTTTATACTTCCACATCAGTCTGTCACTGAGGGAAGTCAGGGCAGGAACCTCCAGGCAAGATCCTGACGATCAAGCAGAGACTGTAGAGGAATGCTGCTTACTGGCGTGCTCTCCGTGGCTCCCTCCCTCCCTCCCTCCCTCCCTTTCTTCCTTTCTCCCTCCCTTCCTCCCTCCCTCCCTCCCTCCCTTCCTTTCTTCCTTTCTCCCTCCCTTTCTCCCTTCCTCCCTCCTTCCCTCCCTCCCTCCCTCCCTCCCTCCCTCCCTCCCTCCCTCCCTCCCTCCCTTTCTTCCTTCCTTCCTTCCTTCCTTCCTCCCTTTCTTCCTTTCTCCCTCCCTTTCTCCCTTCCTTCCTCCCTCCCTCCCTCCCTTCCTTTCTTTCTCCCTTCCTTCCTTCCTTCCTTCCTTCCTTCCTCCCTCCCTCCCTTCCTTCCTTCCTTCCTTCCCTCCTCCCTTCCTTCCTTCCTTCCTTCCTTCCTTCCTTCCTTCCTTCCTTCCCTCCTCCCTTCCTTCCTTCCTTCCTTCCTTCCTTCCTTCCTTCCCTCCTCCCTTCCTCCCTCCCTCCCTTCCTTCCTTCCTTCCTTCCTTCCTTCCTTCCTTCCTTCCTTCCTTCCTTCCTTCCTTCCTTCCTTCCCTCCTCCCTTCCTTTCTTCCTTCCCTCCTCCCTTTCTTCTTTTCTCCCTTCCTTCCTTTTTCCTCCCTCCCTCCCTCCCTCCCTCCCTCCCTCCCTCCCTCCCTCCCTCCCTTTTGGGGTGGGGAGGGTTGAGACAGGTTTTCTCTGTAGCTCTGTCTGTCTGGAACTTACTCTGTAGACCAGGCTGGCTTCGAACTCACAGAGATCTTCCCAACTCTGTTTCCAAGAGAAAACCCCAGTGAACCCCTCCTGTTTCTTATAAGGGTCCTGTCCGCATACCTGAAGCTACATCCTAAGGTCATTACCTCATGTTTATTGGTGGAACAGATGCAACTACATTCTGTGGTGACGTGACTCAAGGTGGCACACTGTCAACTCGGGGTTAGGGTTAGTTCTGGACCATTGCTGGGTTGGGTTAGTTCTGGACCATTGCTGGTTTAGGGTTAGTTCTGAGCCATTGCTGGGTTGGGTTAGTTCTGAACCATTGCTGGGTTAGTAGGGTTAGTTCTGAACCATTGCTGGGTTAGTAGGGTTAGTTCTGAGCCATTGCTGGGTTAGTAGGGTTAGTTCTGAGCCATTGCTGGGTTGGGTTAGTTCTGGACCATTGCTGGGGTCTGGCTCTCTGGTCAGCTGAGAGCCCATGGCCCTTGAGATTGATTTAACCAGTGCTGACTGAGCACTGACTACTATGAGAAGGCAGTCATCTTCGTTAGGATACTTCAGCAAAAGCCTGAGGTTTGCTGTCAGGATGGCAGCCTTGGGCATTGACCTGTCACTCTGGTAGCTTTCTTCTCCTCCTGTGCAGCCTGTGTATGCTTTGTGATCTCTTCACAGGATGAGTATATGAAGAAAAAATTTCAAGATCTACTGGCTCGGGAAAAGAATTTGATGGCCCTCCCCCTGACTCCCGCCCAGGTATTTTGATGACTGTACTGTAGCTCAGAGTTAAATTGCTGATGAGCAAGTATGATAACTGGAGATTCTCTGCATTGGCAGGTGCTCAGTGACTTGGTCACACACACACACACACACACACACACACACACAATCTTTAGCACTTAAGAGGCTGAGACAGGGCATTGAATCCCAACAGAGGCAGGAGGATTGGGAGTCATGTGCCAGCTTGATCTACGTAGTGCTACTCTACCTTACAAGTATGGTCTAGTAGATACTTATTTTCTACTTGCTGGCCATACTTGGAATTGAACCTGGGACCTTATGATGTTTAGGCAGGCCCTCCAGCCCAAGCCAGTGTTTCTATTCTTTGATTTGATATGTTCCTGCAATGCTGGAAAACTTAATAATGATGGTGTGATGAACAGATTGAAGCAGTAGACATAGAGTTGCCAATCCAAAGGTCTTTTGCACGGCAAGATGGAACACCCTTTTAGAGGCACAATGTTACATTTTTGGAAAATGTAAAATATGGGCAGGTAGTCTATGGTGGTTTTCTCTTTTAAAATACTTTTCTTTTGTTAGTAAAATAATGTGTTTTATTGTGGCGGTTTCTTGTTGGCAATTTTATTCTTTCAGAAGATCTTTGTAAGTATGAACTAGTGTGTTTGTTTAATCCTGTCCTGTTTCGTTTTGGTGAGTGATCTTGCTCCTTTTTCCTCCCTAGCCTTTCTTGATTTTACAAATAGGGAAATAAACTATGGCAGAAAAGATTGTTGTTCCCATGAAACAGCAAAACTTGAGGCTGTGAGGGAGATTAGGTCCCCTACACACGCTGTGCTGAGGGCTGAACCCGGACCTTAGTGCATGGTAAGCGCCCTTTAACTGAGCTACGACTAGGTGGTGTCAGCAGCAGATGGTTGCCAAGAGCAGCTGTTGGTGTTGCCTGTTGTCCATATTCATATGTTCTTCAGCTGCAGTGTGATCACGTCCCGTGGAACTCATCTTAGTTTGGAGGCATTTTAACTTTAAAAAAAAAAATCCTTCAATAATTCCAGTCTCTGTGGCACAATAGAGTGTGTGAGCTCTGCTGGTACACCTACGCCTGTGGTTGGCTGGGGACTCTGACTGCCTTAACTCATGCCTCACCCAGAATTTTGCTAGACATAGGAAAGACCCGAATTTGAACTTGTTTTATTATCATGGTAAGGCAAAAACAAACAAACAAACCAAATGTAAACAATAGCAAACAAACAAACAAAACTACATACATTAGCAGTTAGAAATTGCCAGGCAGAATAGATAAGCATCTTGACTGCAGAAACTATTCAGGACTATTCAGGACTATTCAGTTGTCATGACAACTATTCATTCTTGGTCCTTACCATTTCCTGTGAAATATCCCCAGTTTACTGCTGTCAGGAGTTTTGGTAGAAGCCATGCTTTTCTTTTGAATACTTCTCTCTTTCCTTTATTTCCAGCCTTCTAGTCGAAAGCGGCCCCTGGAACAGGAAGTAGAGGTTGCTGAGAGCACCAAGCGCCTGGCTGTGTGTGATGCTCTGGTTTGAGCATAGAAGAAATGCACTTTCAGACATGGGTGGTGGCACACGCCTTTAATCCCCCGGCACTTGGGAGGCAGAGGCAGGTGGATCTCTGTGGGTTTGAGGCCATCCTGGTCTGCAGAGTGAGTTCCAGGACAACCAGGGATGTTACACAGAGAAACCCTGTCTCGAAAAATCAGAAAAAGAAAAAAGGAAAAAAAAAAAAAGAGAGAAAAAAATGTGCTTTGTTTCACACTGTCTTTTCTTCTTTGAAGTCTTTTTTTTTTTTTTAAAGGCTATATATTTTTTTTAAATGTAGTCTATATTTTAATGATGGGAACAATTGCTTTTCCATTACTGATACACAATTAAAAACTTTGTGGAAATTGGTCTCTGGACTTATGCTCTGTGAGTAGTATTTAGATGAATACCTTTCTTTTTGAGCTATGTAGAGAGATGGTTTAGTGGCTAAGAGCACTCCTGTGGCTGGGTGCTGGTGGTGCACACCTTTTATTCCAGCACTCAGGATGCAGAGGCAGGCCGATCTATGAGTTCCAAGCCAACCTGGTCTACAGAATTAGTTCTAGGATAGCTAGGGCTGTCACACAGAGAAACCCTGTCTGGAAAAACAAAAGGACAACAACAGGAAAAGAACACTCCTGTAGAGAACTGGAGTTCAGGTCTCAGCGCCCGTGTAACTACAGTTCTAGGGGATCTGACGCCTTCTTTTGGTCTCTGTGGGCACCCACACACGTCTTAATGCGTGCAGACACACATGAACATTAAAAAAATTCTAAGATGATGTTAGAAGTTGTGTGCCTTTCATCTGGGTCTTCACGTTGACTATTGTCACCTGGCTTCTCAGAATGCCACTTTGGTTTTAGTTTGTGCAAGCTAAAACACAAATTCTAAAGGTCCCTTAGAATGTGTCAATCCCATAGGGTATTGGTGGTGCATACTTCTGAGTTCAAGGCCACCCTAGGTTTGCAGAGCAAGTCTTAGGACAATTGGGGTTGGGGCTACACAGAGAAAATCTCTCTCTCTCTTTCTGCTTCTCTCTCTCTCTCTCTCTCTCTCTCTCTCTCTCTCTCTCTCTCTCTCTCTCTCTCTCTCACACACACACACACACACACCCTCTAAGTCTCTTAGAAAGAAAAGGACATGGTAAAGTTGGGTGATTTGTAGTGGCTGGCTGCCAAGGAGCCCATGGAGCCCATGTGGTGGCTTTCATGTTGCTCCTTGTGTTGTGGTCCAGTCTGTAATTCATACCTTAAGTTTGATGGGTTTTTACACTTCTGTAATTCATCCCAGACAGCCTGAGCTATATAGTGTTGTCTCAAAAACAAACGAAACAGAGACGTTATCCTCAGACATATGGCTTACATCTCTGAACTCCTGGGGTTTTGTTGAGATATTTTCCCAAAAATTTTAAGGTGGTTGAGTGCTTCTTGAAACGAGGTCCTTCAGCCATCCTTGTGTTAGAAGGTGAAGGTAGGAGCTAGAGACCTCTCTAGTGGTTAAGAGCTTTGGCTGCTCTTCCAGAAAACTTGGGCTCAAGCCTCAGCACCTATGTGGTGGTGTTAATCCTACTGGCGAGAATAAGACCACTACCACAATTTGAAGCAAGCTTGATTTTTATTGGGGTGCACCCAACTGCTGAACTGGCCAGGGACTGCCTCCTAAGTTTGGTTAAAGAGAACATCCCTGAATCCATTTCTTGGGCCCCTTTGAAGGAGTAAAATCACAAGTAGTTGCAAATCAGGTTAATAGAAGAGAGACAATGGGCAATAAGGAAATGCAGGGGAAAAAAAATCTCAGAAAACATCCTGTGTTTGTAAAACAAACCATGTGATTTAGGGGGGCTCAAAGGGTAGTCAAGGTTTATGGGTGGTTGTGGCACTTTGGAGGCAGAGGCAGGTGGATCTCTGAGTTTGGGGTCAGCCTGGTCTACAGAGTGAGTTCGAGGACAGTTAGGGCTGTTATGTAGAGAAACACCGTCTCAACAACAAAAAAGAAACAAGTCAAGGTCCTGGGTTGGGGTAAGTGACAGTTCCAGAAAACCTAACTAAGTATAGCAATTCAACTCTTAGAGTAAATAGAAACTTATTTTAACAGTAAGGCCTAATGAACATAAAAAAGGAGTTTGCCCCGTTCCTCAGTGGCTCAAAATGTTACTTTGCTTCAGATAATTCTGACCTATTTAATACAACAGTGTGTGGGTCCCCTGGTATCCCCATGGTTGGCTGGGAGCTCCCCTGGTAATTCTATGTTTGGGTGGGAGTTTTTTGGGCCCCTGGCACCCTCTGGCTTCTATGGGTACCTGGCACGCAAGTGGTGCACAGACATACATGCAGGCAAAACACCCATACATATAAAATTGGAAGAGGAGGAAGAAAGCCTGGAGCCAATCCAGGGATTTTTAAGATTTATTTTTATTTTATGTATTTGAGTTTTGCTTGCCATGTATTGTTGTGCCCAGACTCTGAACCCTCCCAATACCACCAAGAGACCAGATCTAATGCAAAAGCAAAGAGTTTAATTTTACGAATTAACTTGGGTTCCCCGTCCATCTGACACAGTGGGTGGAGTGGGAGGGATCCTGAGCAGCAGTGGGTAGAGATTGGGGTAGAGCGAGGGGAGTGGCTGGGAGGGGGTGTCTGATGTTGCCCATAGTTGCATAGCAACAGTCTCAGGATTGGCAACTCAGCATTTCCAGGCTTGGGCAACTTGTTTTGAGTTTAATGCTCAGCTGCAGCTGCAGAAAGTTTGCTATGCCTAGAGGCCATCCCAGGGCAGCTGCCACCCTCTGCATTCTGCTATTATCAGTGAAGCACATCCAGAGCCCGCCAGCTAACTTCTGAATGGTTCCTTGGCACAGGAAGGGTATCTGGCTTCCTAGTGATTAGGGCGAGGTCGGGGGCTCAGCACATGTTGAGTTAGGCCTATGTCTTGCTGGGTCTTTTCTGCAGCCTGTCCTGACTGCCAAAGCCGGGTGCTGGGTGAGGCCCTGGGGGCTGGGTGAGGACCTGGGCCTTTCAGTATGCACACTGTGTGTGTGCGCGCGCGCTCGGTGCCCTTGATGGCCAGAAGAGATCACTGAAGACTCTGGAACTGGAGTTACCAGGTGACTGAGTCATCATGCAGAGACTCTGGGATGTGAACCCAAGTTCTCAGCAAAAGCAACAATGGCTGAACTGCCAAAAGAAACATAGTAAACACTTTTTGTAGCCCATAAGCCTGGCTGCAGTGACAGCCCTTTGATACATAGAAATTGAAACATTGTTGGTGGCCCACACTTTACCTCATAAATACTGGAATTTGTTCCAGGACTACATATAGCTGGGGTTAGTAGTGGCCATAGGAACACAGGTGGTTCTAATACCAGCTTCTGTGTTTCTGACCTACTGTGACCGTAACTTTGCCGTTTGATGACAGACCACACTGTAGCTTGCTCACTAGGCTAGCGACTAAGCACTGTGCTTCAGAAGCCCGTTACCCGAATGGGACAGTCAAGAGCTGTTCCTATGAGTGGCTGTTGGTAGTTTCGAGGCTGTGCAAATGTTCTGAGGGCTAATGTGAATTCAGTGGCTTGAATGTTTAAGGCAATGAAGGTAAGACAACAGAGTTACGCAGGAAGAAGCTGGGGGAAGGGAAGCCCCCCGACTGGAGAAGTTAAGGGTAGGGGGGTGTGGTGAGAAGAGCCACAGGTTGTTGTTATGTGAGATAGCCTGGGTGGGGGGCAGCATGTACAGTGGTATGCTAATAGGCACCTGGAATAGGCTTTTGACCCCCATTTCTATTGGTCCTGACATGGGAACCTTTTTCTTCAGTAGGTTGAAGCTAGTTGTACATGGTTGGTTCCCCATGTGGAAAGAACTAAACGAGAAGGAAACAATCACGGTTTGAAGACTCAAGGCATAGCTGATAGACAAGTTGATACAGGTACAGACAAGGTCTCAGGTACAGCAGCAATGCTGTAAGGTGAGAAACCATCCCAGGACCTTAGTTATGTATGATCAGGAATATTCCCTTTTTTGTTTACTCCAGGCTGTTCATCTGTCACTTGTATGTGACAAAGATAAGAGGAACAAAGAACTACATAAAAATCACAGCAGTATCCAGGCAGTGGCACATGCCAGGAGGTAGTTCCGAGGCCGCTCAGGTCTACAAAATGGGTGAAAAATTCTAAGAGATTTTTTTTTATCGGTAGGGGAAATGTCCTCTGATATTGTTTCCTGCAAGCTTTCCGTTTTATTTATTTATTTTTTTTGTTGTTGTTTTGTTTGTTTTTTTGAGAGGTCTGTAGCAGAGAGAGCTGTGGAAAGAATGGTTGGATGAACCCCTTCCTGCAAATTACATCACAGGGTTTGACAACTGAGCCCCTTTCATTACTGTTGTTTGCTTTTTTGGGGACTTTGGAAGGACATAGCAGGAATGACACCTGTGGGCTTGGGGAGAGCCTAGTGTGTGCATTGCTATTATTTTTATTTGCATGTTGTTTTGCCTGCATGTACGTGTGAGGGTGTCAGGTCCCCTGCTACTGGAGTTACAAACAGTTGTGAGCTACCAGGCCGGCCTTGAACTCACAGAGATCCGCCTGCCTCTGCCTCCCGAGTGCAGGGATTAAAGGGATGCGCCGCCACCACGGCCTAGAAATCATGGTTTTTTTTTTAAGACTCGGCATTGCATCTTTTGTAGGGATCTCTCGGTTCCTAACCGCCAGCTGGTGAGGGCTAGCTTGCAGGAGATGGGCTCCTGCAGACCCCATCCTGAGCGGACAAGGGAGAGCGCTCACCGCGCCACCCACACCGGCGCGCCTTCCCCGCGCCCCGCACGCACGGTGCCCTCGGGGTGGCCCGCAGCGCGGCGGCGGGCGGCCGCTCAGAGCCGGGAAGAGCGACCCCCGCCCCACCCCGCCCGCCTCGGGAGAGGGGGGGGGGCGCTCGGGCCGGGCACGCGCTTGCGCGGTGCGAGGCGGCTGGGCGGGGGCGCGCGCGTGCGCGTTGCGCGGGGCGCTCGGCGGCGGCGGGGGCGCGCGCGGCACGGCACGGCGGGAACATGGCGCGCGGCGGCGGGGCGCGCGCCTAGCTGGCGGGACCGTTAGCTCTGGGCGGACGCCGGAAGGGCCCCGCGGGGATGGAACAGCCGCCGACGCTGGCGCCCGAGCCGGCCTCGGCGCGGAGCCGCAGGCGGCGGGAGCCTGAGTCTCCGCCGGCGCCGGTGAGTGTGAGCGGGGCGCGGGGCCGGGAGACTTTCTTTGTGAAACTCCGTCCGTGCCAGCCGGGCCGGGCCTCGGCGGCTGACGAGTGACTGGGAGGCCCAGGCACCACCCCCACCACCCACTCCCTCCCCGTCGCTTTCCGGGGTTCGAGCCCCGCCGCGAACCGTTAGGCAGCCTCGTCCCGCCGCCTGCCCGCCTGCCTCAGTTTCCGCGGCTGTGCGCGCCCGCGCGAGGGGCTTGGGATGGATGCAGCGGGCACCTCACGTCCGCCCGCGCCTCCTCTTCCTCGACCCCGCCCCCTCGGAGCGGGACGGGACGGGCGTGGGGGCCGCGCGGTGCCCGAGCCCACCACGGCTGCACGGTGCAGCCGCAGGGACAGGGACGCATGCTCAGGTGCTGCGTTGCATCCCCAGGTGTCGGTCGGGAGTGGTTGGAAGGCTGGGGGTCCACCGGTTGTTTGGGTGTGTCTGCCAGACGGAAGGATGCTGAGCAAAATTAACTTTGCCTGGCAGGAGCAGCCTGTCTCTCCGGACGCTGTTTGTTTGTTTGTTTCCAAGCCACTAACTAGTCAGGGTATAGAAATACTCTGGAATACTTTAATAAAATATAGGCCACACACCGTGCCAAGAGATGCGCGAACAAACTGGTTTCTCAGTGCAGAGATTTTTTAAAAATTTTCGTCAAGCCCTGGAAGTTGTGACTGAGGGCAGTTTGCTTTGTTTTTTACTTCTGCACGGCGCCTAACATGTAGCAGATGCTTATTTAGTAAATGTCTGTAGAACTGAATGACCCTGGAGTTGCAACCTAGGAACCCTTGAGATATTTCAGGTGCCTTTTGAGATAAATACCTGTCAGCTTTATTTCATACGCGAGTTCTCTCCCCTTCCAGCTTAACTTTTGTGACTGTTTATGAGGTGATATTCCTAGTTTGGTTTAGAAACAAACAAACAAACAAACAAACAAAAACCCCCAAAAAACCAAAAAACAAAATCAAGGTATATATTGATTAGTATAAAGGATCATTTCTGTATATTCTGGCTAGATTAAAATTAATTCTGAGCATCGGGATATATCTCAACGGGTAAAGGTTTCTGCCACCATGCCTAGTCATCTGAGTTGGGCCCCTGGACCCACACGATAATTATTGTCTTTTGACCTCCTCACAGGTGTACCCCATACACAAGGAATAAAATAAATTTAAAAGATTCTGAATTTTTAAAATGCACTATTTCATTTGATGACAGTCCTCTGTGAATTTTTTTTTTTTGTTGTTGTTCTTTTGAGACAGGTAAACATTTACATTTTTTTCTTTAAAAACTCTTTTTTAAAAATATATATTTGAGTGTTTTGTTTACACATGTATATGGGCAGCAGAAGACACAGCTGGGCTTTGGATCCCATCTTGAGTTACACTGGCTTTGAGTCATGAACTGGGTGCCGAGAATGAACTCTAATACTTTGCAAGAGTAGTCAGTGCTGTTACCCATGGAGTCATCTCCTCATCGCCAGCATTTACATTTTCATCCAAGGAAATCGGGATTATTATTTACTCAGGGAAGTTGGCAGTTGCCTCTTTGAAGTTTTTCTTTTCCTTTTTGGCAGTACTACAGTTGCTTGATGCTATGTTTTTTTTTCCCCCTCCCTGTAGTTGTAGTGCGTTTAGTTCATTTCTCTTCAGTAGGTTTTCAAGAAATAGAGCATTCAAGTACAAGAAAGGACAATTGGGGCTGAGATTGTGTCTAGAGAAGGGAGACTGGAAAATAAAATGGTATAATCTCTAAATGTGTTGCTTTGTTGCTTGTATGGGTACACTTTAAAAGAATAAACTGTTTTTAGGGGTTGGGAAGATGGCTTGTTGGGTAAAGTTCTTTCTACCCAAGCATAGGGACCCAAGTTCCAACCTCAACTTCCCCATTAAAGTGGGCCAAGTGGTATGGGCCTGTAATCCCAGAATTGGGAGCCAGGAGGTGGTGGAGACAGGTGGATCCTTGGTGCTCGATGGCCAGCCTGCCCACCTGAAACAGTGGGCTTTAGGTTCAGTGAGAAATCTCTTAAAAAGTAAGGTAGAGAAAACCTGGTCTTCCCTTTCTTTATTTAAGAGGTTCTGGGTACATAAAGTGTCTGGAAATTGGTTGACAGTCTTGGATTCTCTAACAATATGGCCTAATATAGCCTTTCTTTTACTTATTCTAGTGATTTTCTATTTATACAGATCAAATACAAATGTAGTTTTCTTATCTGTTTTGTTACTGGAAACACAGTGGTTGATTAGCCAATAACAAAGGTGCCTATGTCTGTTGGGCCATTATATATACATGGCCTGTGCTGCCCATTATGTATTGGACCATTATAGTGTTGCTTTGCCTGTACTGCTTATTATGGTAAGAGTGCTCACCATGTCATTGCCACCTGGCCCCTGCCACCCTGGGGCCCACTTAAACCCTTCCCATTTAATCCATCCAGTTGAACAGAGCTTCAAATGAGTAGGTGCCCCCACCATTTTATGTCTTACAACATTAGCAAGGGCCATGTCTCCTGGACCCTACATTGTGGAGGATTGTGTTTTACAGTGGATCTACTTCAACATTTCAATATCTCTGAGCCTTAAAATACCTTCATCAACACTGGGCCAAGGGACATCATGAATCCTTAGTTATTTCTTAGTCGGCCATTTTTTGACAAATTCTTCAGCCAACAAACCAAACAAACTTTCGGCACTCTTTTTTCTTTAACTGTGCAAGCTGTATGTGGAAGGACCTGAAAGATGAGAGAGCCACGAGCAGCCACCAGTTGCTTCATACTATCCCTTTGTCCAAAAGGATCAAGATCCTCTCTCCACCCGCCTTATCACTTCCTGTCCCCGTCTGTACAGTCCTCCAGACCTCTGTGATCAACTAGTGGCTACACTACCCCTCTACTCCAAAGAAAACATCACACATATCACACAACAGAACCTGGAATTTTCACTCATGAGCCCATATTGCTAAATTCAGCCTGATCAGTTTAATGTTCCACCCACCGTTATACCCTTAAAATTCAGTCCCAGATTTCTTTTTTAAAAAGATTTTAAAACTTTGTTTATTTTTATATATTTCTGTATCTATGCCGGGAGAGGGCACCAGATCTCATTATAGATGGTTGTGAGGCGTCGTGTGGTTGCTGGGAATTGAACTCAGGACCTCTGGAAGAGTAGCCAATGCCCTTAACCACTGAGCCATCTCTCCAGGCTTTTTGAATAAATTAGTGAATATTAAGTTCTTTAGTGATGTAGCTTACCTCTTTTTAGATCACTTTTATGTCACTTCTAAGAGCCTGCTTAACCGTAAGCCTGGTTGTAGGTCTAAAGTCAGCAGCTGGTGGACACCAAGGACATCAGTACTGTTTGAGATCTCTTTCAGGGAAGGCCATTGCTGGTTATACAATACAGGATTAATTAATTCCCTTAGGCAAAGGTAGAGAGAGACAGAGGGCAATGCTGCCGGGGCTGGAGGTGGGGTGCATCCCATGCTACAGGTGGAGAGACAACTTTCTCAGGTGTGATAAACCCTTCAGAATCTAAGCGTCCAAGCTCCTCATCCTGTTAAGGTATTTCCATACATCATCCCTGGTTACAAGATCCCAACATTGGTTCCCTGACTCATTGGCTTTGCCTCTCCCAAAGAAAGTAGTGAACTGAAACCAGTATGACCCATGGAGAAATTACAGAAATTAGTGCAGTCATCAAGAACTTGAAGTGCTTCTTACACATCTTCCTTTAACTCTTGCTTGGCCTGTGCAGAAGACAGATGGACCATGACAGTTACCTATTGAAAACAATCAGCAGTGACTCCAGATTGCAATTGCTGTAGTGCATGTGGTGTTCTTACTTGAGCACATCAACACATTTACTGGTGCATGGAATGCAGTTACTGATCTAACAAATGCCTTTTTGTTAATACCTGTCCACAAGGACAGAATTTGCTTTCAGGTGGAGAGGACAGCAGTACACATTTATTGTTTTACATCAAGGAATATATCAAGCCCTGTTTCATGACTTAGTTTGTAGAGATCTTGATCATTTGTCTTTTCCACAAAATGTCATGGTGTCCTACTGTATTGATGACATTATGCTGATTGGATCAAGTGAACAAAAAGTACTGATATAGAAGAAACTCAAAACAATAAAATTGCTGTTGTAAAGGATTCGTTAATAGATTGGCTTAGGAGACATTGAATCACAAAAAATACAATTTAGTTAGGGGAGTGCTGCCACACAAATACACCAAAGATAAATAGTATGCTAACCAGGCCTGTTAGAGATATATTTACAACACTAGGATGTAAATGTGTGCTCCTAAGATTGACCAGCCATTAGACTCATCCCCAAAGAACGTACCTCTGACATGCTCAGGGGGGCAGTGCAGGGCACAACAGTGTTCATTCCTGGCCTGCCATAGTCTCCAGTTCTCTTCTTGAGAAAAGCATAGTTCTGCCAGATGGCAGTATGACCTGGTGTATGGATATAAGTCAGTAACATTTTCTATCTGAGACCAGATTATTTGGGCATTAGCTCGTTGTCCTTGTGACATAGTGAAGAGCTTTTCCTTCATGTCCAAGTGAATGGAGTGATTCCTCACTGGGGAGGCATATTTCCATTGAAGTAGCAGCCACTGGGGGCTTCTTGGTAGTGTATATGCGCATCAGAAGCATGGCGGTTTGGAAAAGGCTCATAGACTTGAATGCTTGTTTACCAGACAGTGGCGCCATTGGAGGTGTGGCCTTGTTAGAGTAGGGGTGGCCTTGTTGGTGGAAGTGTGTTACTGGGAGTGGCATTGAGGTTTCAAATGCTCAAGCCAGGCCCAGTGTGTCTCCCTGCTGCCTGCTGATCTGGATGTAGAACTCTTGGCTCTTTCTCCATTACCATGTCTTCCTGCCATGCTTCCTGCCATGATGATAGTAGACTACACTCTGAACCTATAAGCCAGCCCCAATTAAATGCTTTCCTTCATAATAATTCTGTGGTCTCTTCACAGCAATAGGAAATTGACTAACATGGACGTTAGTACTAAGGAGTGGTACTAGGCCTGACGATATCTCTTGGTGGAATATGGACTTGGGAGTTTGGATTAGAAAAGAGGTTGAATGATTTAAGTGGGGCTTAGTGGGCCATCCTAATAGTGAAGATAGGCTCTGGGAGCAATGTAGATTGTGATGGCCAGATGAGAGGTTTCAGAGGAGAAGAATATCAGTAGATGGCCTAGAGATGTCCGTGTGATATTTTGGTGAAGAATGTGGCTGTTTTCTGTCCTCATCCAAAAAATCTGCCTGGGGTAAATTGAAGAGTTTTGGATTAACAACACTGATAAGGAGATTTCAAAACAGTCTGCTATTGACTGTATCATGGTTATGAGTGGCCAGGCTTATGCAGATCTATAATGAAAACGAACAAGCTGAACAAGGAAAAATACAAAGTGTAGAGTTGAGGAGAAAAAGGGCACAAGGAAGTGACAGCACCAAGTGCTGTGCTCAAGGAGGTAAAGCGAAGAAAAGCCAGTTGCTAAATGGGATAAAGGAGTGTGACTTCAGGGCAAGACTCCACTCAGCTAAGCTTCCAACTTGCGAAAAGGAATTAAAGAAAAGCTTAAGCAGTGAAGGAAACCATTGAAAACAGCTGATGTGGATGTAATTGAAGGAGGGGGCCCTGTTGGGCAGGAAGAATCCATTATCAACCAATCACAGTATCATGTGCTAGCAGGATTAAGCCGGTCCTGAGGGCACAGGCGAGTCACATGAAGATGCCCAAGGGCCTATGGTGTCTACTCCTGTTGCAATGCCATCTACTTCTAAGCATGCAGCCATGGCCTCATTGGGTATGCTGTATGGCCAGCTGACAGAGGAACACAAGGCTTCTAGGGTTTCCTATACTGTTGGTTCTGTATTGACTTAGTCACCTTTTGATTCCTATGGCAAAGCAAAATAACTAAGGCCACTTATAAAAGAAAGCATTTAATTTGGGCCTCATGGTTTCAGAGGGATATAGAGTCCATGGCCATGATGGTGGGATGCATGGCAACAGGTAGGCAGGCATGGCATTGGAGCAGCAGCTGAGAGCTTACATTTGATCCATAAGCATGAGGTAGCATTTAGTGGGGTTGGCACGGGCTTTTGAAACTTCCAAGCCCACCCACAATGATAAACCTCCAAGGAAGGAAGCCACACCTCCTAATCCTTCCTAAACAGTTCCACCAACTGCGGACAAGCATTCAAACTTGGAGTCTGTGGGAGCCATTCTCCTTCAAACCACCACAGGGCCACTGCAAGCATCATCTAGACATGGACAAGTGCAGCATGGTAGCCCACTTCCGGGACAGTCGTGAAAGAGTGCAGAGGGAAATCTTTCCTGACTCATGGGCTGTAGCCTATGGTTTGGCTCTGGTCAGGGACTTGGAAAGATCATGATTGGGATTTGATGAGAAAGACTTGTGAGGAAGAAGTTTGTGGCTACATCTCTCCAAGTGGGCAAAGGATGTGAAGATACTTGTGTCCCATGTAAATGTTCACTGAAATATGACTTGAGCAGAGAAGTTCAGTAATCAAGTAGATAGGGTGACATGTTCTCTGGACAATCAGCCTCTTCCGTGGCTGTCCCTGTTGTTGCTTAGTAGGCCCTTGAACAAAGTGGCCATGGTGGCAGTGATGACGGTTATGGACCTCCACTCACCAAGGCTGGTCTGGCTAATATTGTTGCTGAGTGCCAGATCGGTAACAGCAGAGGCCAACACTGGGCCCCAGTATGGCACCCTTCTTCCTAGGGATGAGTAGCCAGTGACCTGATGGCAGATTGATTACCCTTCCTTTGTGGAAGGAGGAAGTTAAGTTGTCTATGATATGACTCCATACCTCCATGACTCTAACAGCTCCACTAAAAGACCTTTTGATTTAAATCAGTTTAGTCAGGTATCAGGATGCAAAGTTGGCAAAACAAAACAAAACCCACTACCATTTCTATATACCAGTCATGAACTAGCTAAAAAGGAAATCAGGGAAATAATTCTGTTAATAGAAACCTCAAAAGAGAAAAGAAATATGGAAAAGTAATGGAGGACAGAAAGAATCACCTAGTATAAGCTGTCCTAACTAAGGAAATAAAAGGCCCTCTAGGGAAAATGTAGCAGTAAGGAAAGAAATTGAGGAAGATACTGTAAGATTAAGAGTCTTTTCATTGTCACCTGTGTAGTTAATATGGTCAAAATGGCCATGTTAACTGCATCAGTTACTTTTCTGTGAAAAAATACCCCGCCAAGGCAACTTATAGAAAGTTTACCTTAGGTGTAATTCTGCTGTCCTGGAACTTTGATGCTTTTAGTTGTAGATCTCAACATCTCCAGCTGTAACCACCAAATAGCATCTGGCTGCAGACGACCCTTCTGATCTTAGTCCCTGTAGAATAACTCTTAAACTATGGCAAGCAAGATTTTGTTAAATGAGTAAAAGGAGCCTGTGCGATTGCTGGATCGCAGGGCTAATAGGTGTTGCTGGAACCACTGGGCCGCAAAAGCAGGGCTGGCGCCTGAGCAGTGCGAATGTAAAGTGGGGAAATGGGCAAAAAAATGAGAAGCGGTGAGTGCCTTCTCAGGGCCGAGGTGGAGGTAACGGAGTTGTAGGGCAGAGGCAAACGTCCCACAAGTTGTGGTGTGTCCACCTGGTTAGGCAAGGGACCCTGCCCGTTCGGGGATGGTGGGGGAAGGGGCCGGCTTTTGTCACTTGGGTGAAAACACGTCGGGTGAAAATCCGAATCTCGCTTCTGACACCAGATATTGATGTTTAATAAGGATCAGGAGAAACAAATAGGCCGAATAGATATTTATTCAGGGAGAAATAATTCACAACATAGGCAGATGAACGCAGCGGTTCCACAGGATCCTCTCCTCTCTGAGTCCTGCCAGCAAGAGAGTCTCTGGCCCCCTCCTTAGCCTTCTCCCCCCCCCCCTCACGTCGGCCCTGTCTCCACCCCCACTGGGCGTGGCCAAAGTCACAGGTGCAGACAAGGAGAATATCTCACTACAAGTTAATATGGTCAAAATGGCCATGTTAACTGCATCAGTTACTTTTCTGTGAAAAAATACCACGGCCAAGGCAACTTATAGAAAGTTTATTTTGTTTCTGGTTCCAAAGGGATGAGAGTCCACCCTGTCAGGGTTGGGGTAGGAGCAGGCATGGTGTAGGATGCCGAGAGCTCACACCTGAAATCACAAGTGCAGGCAGAGCACCCTCGGAACCCTCGAAGCCTGCCCATAGCGATGCACTTCTCCAACAGAGCTGGACCTCCTAAGCGTTTCTGGACAGCGTAACCAATGGGGACCAATATTCAAATGCATTAACCCACTCCTAGATCTTCATAGGTTCCTAACCATGTTGTACTGCTTCCAGTTCAAAGTTTCCAGAATCCCTGTAGTTTTTCAGTTTCAGCACTGCTGTTGATTTTTTTACATTTTGGCTCTTTTGAGGGCTGCCCAGCTCCCAAATGCATCACACAGAGGCTTCTTCTTAGTTATGAATGTCCATCCTTACCTTGGCTGATTTCTTGCCTGTTTTTCTTATCTTAAATTATCCCGGCTGCCTTTTGCCCCTGGGCTTTTTCCTCTGTAAATCTTACCTTCACTCTTGCTCCGAGGATTGCTGTGTACTCTGTGCTGGCCCCTGACGGCCTCCTCCTCTCGTTCTCTCATGCTTCTCCGTTCCTTGTTTCTCCTATTTATCCTCTCTGCCTTCCAGCACCGCCTACTTTTGCTCCTGCCTCCCTATTGGCCCTTCCGTTCTTTATTAGGACCATCAGATGTTTTAGACAGGCAAAGAACCACAGCTTCACAGAGTTAAACAAATGCAGCATAAACAAAAGACACACACATTAAAGTAATCTCTGTTTTCTTTTTATTTCTTTTAATTCCTTATTTTGGAGATGAGGTCACAAGGGTAAGGGTGGACCTGGGAAGACTGGGAAGTGAGTGTTATCAGGGTGCATGATATGAAATTCCCAAATAATCAATACAAATATTATGTTGGAAAAAAAAAATTAAAAGTAATGTCTCTTCTGAGTCTCAGTGCAGTCTCTTGTTACCGGCTCGTTTTTCCCTGCTGGTCGGGTCACGCCAGCCCCCAATAACATGCTGAGAGTCTGTATTTGATATAAGACTGTTGGCCAGTTAATAGTTTCTTACCGGCTAGCTTTGTCTTAATTATTAACCCATTTCTACTAATCTAAGTATTTCCATGTGGCTCATCTTACTGGCCAGAGCGGCTGGCCTTCTACCTCTCCGGGCTCTCCATGCTGACTCCTCCTCACTACTTCCTCTTTCCTCCTTGTATCCTAGCCTATCTTGCTTTCCTATTGGCCAACAGTGCTTTATTCATTAACCAATACAAGAAACACATTTACAGAATGATATTTCCCATCAGTCTCTTAATTGTTTTTTTACCCAAAGGTATTTTTTAATTTTTTATAAATTTTATTTAAATTAAAAACAATCTTATTTTGCATATCAATCCCAGTTCCCTCTCCCTCCCATTCTCCCATGCCTCCCACTGCCTGCCCCCCCAGTCTCTTAATTGTAATCTCCTATAAAATGAGAAAAGTGCATACTTCCAAAATATGATAGCCTGCTGGGTGAGGTGGCACACACCTTTAATCCTAGCTCTTAGGAGGTAGAAATGGGTAGATCTCTGTGAGTTCAAGGCCAAGAAGACTAGGGAGATCTTAAAAACCAATTCTCCTTTATTTAGGCAGTTTGCTCTGGGGATCCTGTCCCTGCCTCCTGAATATGAAGAATAATGGTGGCCACCACGCCTGCCAAGATTTTTACATGGGTTTTAGAGATCCAAACTCCAGTCTTCATGCTTTCTTGGAAAGCACGTTAGCCACTGAGCTGTATCTCCCTTCCGTATGTGTGCATTTAAGGGTCCTTTAGCTGATTCAAGGAAAGCTTATTGTCAACTTTGAGAAGTAGAATTGGTTAACTCCAGATTCAGAGAGACCTTGCTGCAATCAGTAAGTAGAGAGAGATCAAGGAAGATACCTGACATGAGCTTCAGGCCACAGGGATCGGTGTGGACTGTTTGAACTTGTGACAATTTCTTTGTAGATTCCTCTCTTTGGTGCGAAGACTATTGCCCAGAGAAGTCCTGATGAGCCAGCACTGAGCAAAGCTGAATTTGTTGAGAAAGTCCGCCAGAGCAACCAGGCCTGTCATGATGGAGACTTCCACACAGCTATTGTTTTGTATAATGAAGCCCTGGCAGTTGACCCTCAGAACTGCATTTTATATAGCAATAGATCTGCAGCCTACATGAAAACCCAGCAGTACCACAAGGCATTGGATGATGCAATCAAAGCCCGACTCCTCAATCCCAAATGGCCAAAGGTAGCGGTTCTATTTACTTTCTCAGAAGCGTCTGTTCTGATATCTTATTTTAGGACAGCATTGCATGGATTCAGTATAGAGATTCATTCACAGAACCAATACTTCAGCAAAACCTAAAATGACAAAACCTCCAGCACCCACCTCACTTTTTAGTGGTTTTGTAAGTATGCTTTCTGCCCATGTCTGATTCCTTCCCTGCTTGTTTTAGACTCTGGTTTATCTTAGTCCTCAGGCTCCTCCCTGCTCTTCTCACCTCACCCCTACCTATACTTGTCCAGGTCAAGTGCTTTCTTACTGCAGCTAGCTATTCTTGTTGTGCACCCTGGATTCTCCCAGATGCTTCTGGATGTATTTTCCCTTAAATCTACAGTAAAATCTTCCCCTCAGCCATACCTTGGAGTGGCCATGTCCTCGCTTCATATACTATGTAGGGAGACACTTGACTACTTTTGAGAATCAGTTCTCTCTTCCACCTGGTTGAGACAGGGTCTCACGGGTTCTGTGGTGTTGGTGTTGGATACTATAGGATGGCTTCTGGTGATTCTCTCTTCTCTACCTCCCAATGTGTTGTAGGATTGTTGGAATCACAGCCTTTCCTAGCAGGGATGAGGGCTTCTCTATAGCTGGATGGATGGTGGCTGACCCTAGTTTTATGTGGTACACAGGTGCATACACACACGCGCACACACACACACATGCACACATGTACACACATGCACACGCACGCACACACGCACACATGCACACACACACATACACACGAACGCACACGCACGCACGCACGCACAGTAGCAGATGGTGGCAGGATAGAAAGCAGTGAAGAGGCTGCCTACTGTGGGCCCTGCCAAGTTCGTCCCTGAGAAAACACACCATATGCATCAGAGCTGGTGCAAGGGGTTATGGGGGAGGGGGAAGTGAAAACCAAAGTCTGACTTGTGGTGGGGACTTGAGAGAGGCAGACAGACAGACAGAAAAGAAAGCACAAGGAGGGGAACAAGAGAGGTGTCTGACGGACTATATGGTACTTTAAGGGGCGTGTGCATTGCATAGCGGAAGGTGGAAAGGCACTTGGCGGCAGGTGATGATAACTGTCTCAGTGGCTGCTGACTCGCCATTGTGGAAACTAACAGATAGTACAAATGAGTCCTGTATATTTTTCACCTGGATTCCCTATTTTTAACATTTTACCACATTTGGCTGATACTTCTCTTTCTGGCTATATCATTTTTACTGTTACTTTTGGAACCATTTGAGACTAAATTGAAGACAAATTGTCTTGCCACTTCTAAATCTTTAAGTATCTATTGAGAACATTCTTTCATATAACCACAATGCAACCCTTAAAACCAGAACATTAACACTAATATAATGATGCTGTCTAATCCTTAGGCCCCATTCACATTTCAGTGATTGCTCAGGGAATGTCCTTTTTATAACATAATTTATTTTCTGGCCTCATGTCAACTATTTGCAAAGAATGTATCAGATTCTATATTATCAAACCTATATCATCTACCCACATTTAAAGTAACTTACTTGACTACTAGAGTTTCATCATTCTTTGGCTCTTAATTGTAATTTCCTTGGTTGGTGCCTTAACATTTGCTCACTGTAATAAAAAAACCAGAAACGTGTATTCCTTGCCTTTTGTTTTTTAACTCTGCTTTTGCCTGTGCTACATGTAATGCATTGGTGCTAGTTTGGAAAGCTTGGAAATCTCTTGATTCTGGGAGCCAGCTCATCTCTTTGTTGCTTAGCTTGAAAATAAAGGAATTAGAAATTGTGTGTGTGTGTGTGTGTGTGTGTGTGTGTGTGTCTGTGCCTGTGCCTGTGCCTGTGCTTGCTTCCAGGTCATACTAGGTGCCTCTTCTCTATGGAGTTAGCCATGATATGTCAGAATAGGAATTGTCTTTTAGAATAACTTTATATGTCCAGCCAGCATCAGGGCTATAAGATAGGTACTGGAAAGAGTGCTAGACAGAGCTCTGTTTAGAATCTTAGATTAGGTGAATGTACTCTTGAGTTATTTTGGATTATGCCTGTGTTTATAGTCTCTGTAATCTTAGTATAACATCTCATCAGGGAGCAGCTCATTATTTTACAAATGAATAAGCTAATAAAAGTAATGGCCAACATTTGGGACCAGTTGGCAACTCTGAGGAGAAGAGTTCATTATGATTCTGATTATTGATATCCAGAAGTAAACATGTTAAGATTTGATTGGTTTCTGTCTTAGTTTTCTATTGCTGTGAAGAGACATCCTGACCAAGACAACTTAGAAGTCATTTAAATGAAATTGGGGGCTTGTTTGCAGTTTTAGAGGGTATGGCCATCTGTTAGTCCCACTGGACAATAATAAGACTACCCGCACAATTTTTAGGCCAAATTTGAAGCGAGCTTTATTTATTAAATACTGGCCAAGAAGATGGACACTGGCTACATCCATACCTGGATTCCCAGAGAATGGCTGGAAATATGTTAGTCAGGCAAAACCCACAAGACTATGTACATCCTGCCTTTGTCTAACTGGGAGAAAGCATACACTCTATTGTACTTCCTGGCCACATACCTCCTGCCCATGTGTGTACATCCTGTGCAGTTGGGCAGCCAACCTTGGTTCTGAAATGTCAAAGTCCAACCCCACTGACACACCGTCTTTTAACAAGATCACATCTCCTAACCCTTTTCCAGAACAGCTCCAATAACTAGGAACTATGCAATCAAGTATATGAGCCATTGGGGTCCATTGTCGTTCAGACATTCTAAAACGGTCTTAAAAGTTAGACTAAAAGGTGCTGTAAACTCTTGATTATAGTAACACTCATCTTTCTAAGTCTGCCAAAGTCTCTTGACTGGGGTTGTGTTAAATAAAAAATAAGCTACATATTTCTTACTACAAGAGGCAAAAAGTAGGACACAAATTACAGGAAAACCAAAGTGTAGTCTCATAAAAAGCTCATCATCAGACATTTGGGATTCACTCGTGATCTTTAAGGGCTTGGGAAGCCCCACCCCTAAAGCCCTGCTATTCCCAGCGCACTGAGCTCCTCTCTCAGGCTTAGACTGGCTCCACTCGAAGCTGCTGTCTTTGGTGGCTGTCCCATAGTGCTGGCATCTCTAAAATGCTGCGGTCTCTACTGCAACTGGGCCGGACCTTCACCCGTAGCTCTGCTGGCTCTCTTCAGGGACTCGGACTTTGCCACGTGGTGCCAAGCCGTGACTTCTCTTCACGCACCATCAACGCCTCTCCTGGTTCCAAGCATCCGCTGCTCTCTCAGACTTCTCATGACTCCAAAACCCTGACTCGCCTAGGAGACTCTCACATTATCAAGTTCAGTGCCAAGTGCAGCCTTGTGCCTGTCTCTCTGGACCCCGGCTTCCGGGTGCTGCCCCGAGGAAGCACCTCCCAAGGCTGAGCCTCAACGATGCTGGTCTCTTCTAAGGCTCAGCTGATTGTTCAGCTCCCGCTGAGCAGCCTGTTCAGCAAGGCTTCACTTCAGTCCTGGTCGCTCGTTAATCACAGATGATTCTTCAGCCCCAGCTGACAAAGGGACGCTCAGATTTACCTTTGGAACGTCATAAACTAGGTCCCATGTTACACTGGTCTCACATTAGCTTTTTAAGCTCTGAACACCAGTTGTTTTTTTTTTTTTTTTAATTCCAAAGTTCCAGTGTCCTTTTGAAATCCTCCCCCAAACATGGTTAGGTCTGTCACAGAAATATCCCACAAACCTGGTACCACAATTGATTTCACTCAAGAGTTTTCTAGAACAAAATTTCAGAATCTATCTCAGAATTTATAAAGTCATCTTTAAAATAGTAGCAACAGCTGAGTCACACCTGAGAAGCTGAGAATTCAGTAGTTACTCGTCCTTGAGTCTGGATCCCTCAGCAATTGAACTTTATATTTTTAGTTGTGAGCCTAGCCTTTAATGGCTGAGCCCAACAACTGAAGTTTAAAAGGCCATTCTGCCACTCTGTCAGGCCAGTTGCTTCAGGATGGTGGGGGCAGTGGGTCAGATCAGTGGATTGTGTGGACATGAGCCCACTGCTGTGTTTCCTTAGCTGTGAAGTGGGTTCCCCGGTCTGTTTCAGTATGGACGAAGCACTGTCCCCCCAACCCCCAATGGAAGTGGCCCAGTGTAATCAGCTTGGCACCAGGTTGCCTGGTGGTCATCCTGGGGAATAGGGTGATGTCTGGGAACTCATTGTTGGCCTCTGCTACTGGTAGATCTGGCTCTTGGCAGCATGTTGTCGAGCCCATGCATAATTTCCACCTCTGCCACCATGGCCACTTTGTTCATGGGCCCATTGAGCAATGGCAGGCATGACTGGAAAGGGGCCATCCTATCTACTTGATTAGTAAACTCTTCCTCTTCTGAAGTTACTCTGCTGAGCATTTACAATGGGCATAAGCATGGAGACCGTAGCCACACACTTCTTCCCCAGGTGCCCTTCTCATCAGTCTTCCCACCAGGCTGCTTCTGACATCGGGCAGTCCAGCCAATCTGTTAGCCACAGCCCAGCTCATCCTGCCCTTTCTCCTTCCTGAGGAATCTGACTGAGGGCATGGCCTGAAGTTTTACCCACTGTGACCCTCTCCCTCCCCTGCAGTCTTTCAGGGTTTCTCCAGAAAAGAGTTGTAAAGCCGCAGCCACCCACTGCTGGTGCCACGCTGTGTGAAGAACCATCAGCTAGCTAGCTATGTCCCCGTCTCTCTTCCTCAGCCACCTAATCTCTAGGGCGACGCCCCATAAACCATCAGGTGAATCACAGCAGAGGCCCATAGGGTTTCGGAGCAAGGCCATCTACAGATAACTGTTGTTTGGAGACACACACAGCTCGTGGCCTATTAGTGGGCCTTTAGTGAAAACTGAACGTTTGGCCGTGGGCCGCCAGGTTACCCTGCAACCTGAGCAGCCCTTTGTGAACAGGGTGTTCTCTCTCACCCAACAAACCACTAAGTCAGGCGTGCACAGCAACCGTCCCACAAGTTGAAGTGGTGAGCATGTGACCTGACTGGAGCAGGTCCCGAGGGAACAGGCACATGCCAGTCTGTGGACAGCACCACACCCTCCCCTTCCCCAGTGGACTTGGCCCTCCCATCAGTCATGTCAGAGAAAGCATGCCACCAGAGGCAGGCTTTGAGTTTTTCCATTTTTTTTTCTCTTTTGTTTTGTGCTTGTGGTTCAAGAGCTCCCAGCTTCTGTTCCCGATGGCTGCTTGCTGCTGTGATGGACTCCTAGCCTTCTGGGAGAGTAAGCCCAAATAAACCCCTCTTTGGTCATGCTGTATGTCATTGCAACAGAAAAGTAACTAACACAGCATTCTTATAGCCAATTAAAGTTTCAGTATCCTGGGTTTTTGTTTGATGTAAATCATTGGTACTCTTGGATTTTAGATCCTCCCCATGGGCTGAGTTACTTGATTCTGTAGATCCATCAGAATTAGACTGATTTTGGTGCAGGTATATGAAACATTGTGTGAAATTGATTTTAAAGACTGTGCAAACGGGAACACCATAAATACAGCATTCTTTTCAAAGAGAGAAGGAATTTAAAAGTGACCCCGAAGGATTGGTTACCAAAGGGTCAGTGTTTGAGAATGTCCTTCCTACCTACTCGCTAATAACAATACCCCTTGCTTATGTAGGCTTGAAACATAGGCTAACTCCTTCAATTAGATGGTGATAAAGCCCTCCTTTTTTTTTTTCTTTAAAAAACAGGAGAATTTTATATGGCTTAAAAAATAAGTTATTTTTATTTTACGCAAGTATGTTTGTGTGAAGGTGCAGATCTTGGAATTACAGATATTTGTGATGTGGGTGCTGGGAACTGAACCCAGGTCCTCTGGAAGAGCAGTGAATGCTCGTAACGGCTGAGCCATCTCTCCAGCCCTTTTATATGGTTTTTGTGCTATGCTTAAGTTTAATAAAATTTACTCTTTAAAGTAGGGAGATATGGACTCTTTCATGTAAATCCTATACGGTTTAATTTTTTTGTTGTTGCTGTTTTTTTTTTTTTTTTTCTTTTAGCTTTTATTAAGTGTACAGTGTTCTGCCTGCTTTTTTAAGTATACATGTATGCCTGCAGGCCAGAAGAGGGCACCAGATCTCATTGTGAGCCACCATGTGGTTGCTGGAAATTGATCTCAGGACCTCTGAAGAACAATCAATGCTCTTAACCTCTGAGCATTGTTGTGTTTTTGAGACACACTCTAAGTATATTGCCTGGGCTGGTTTTGAACCAATTGGTTTAAGTAATCCTCTTGCTTTAGCCTCCTGGAAGCCCTGAAAATATAGGCATGGGTACCACAGTGCCTTGCTCCTGTGTAGTTTTGTAGCTTGGTAGTATCTTAGAGATATGGTTTTACCCTGTTATTATTAATTTGTAAGAATCTCACCTGCGCTTGTAATTGCAATTCTCATCGAATAAGTCCCTTGTACTAACAGGTGAAGCCGGGATTATGTTCTTTGTTATTGTTTATGGTACTTCGGATTGAACCTCACGCATGCTAGGCAAACACTCTACTGTTGAGCTACATCTGCACCCAAAGTTTGTCTTTTTATGTGTGAGTGGATAGAGGGACTTGTTCTGTCTTTCTGTTTTTCATATACTCCATACATGTTATGGCAGTATTTAATAAACAGTTGTATATGTGGCACAGCATCAGCTACTCCTTGATTATAAGCAGTTACACATCTTTATCTGGGTGTGGTAGCACATGCCTATGACTTTTAGCACTTAGAGAGTGCTCCTGAGACAGGAGAATGAGTATGGAGTCAGCCTAGGTTACATGGTAAGTACCTGCATTAAAAAATGCAACTGAACCAAAAATGGAGTACATTGGAGACTTTTCTTTAGACAATGTATCTGTAGTACTGTTTACAAAGTCCAAATTCTGTTTTCATTATCTCATATTTTGTCCTTGGTTCAACCTCATGAGACCAACATGGCGGATGTTTTTTTTCATGTTGCACAGATAAAGAAAATCAAGATCAGAGGGCCTGAGGCTTAAGGAAATGACCTGATATATGATATATGTGGGAGTTCTTTGTAAAAACATGAATACTGTATTATTGCGGTTTAATAAGGATCAGGATAAACAATTAGGCCGAATAGATGTTTATTCAGGGAGAAACAACTCACAACATAGGCAGATGAACTCGGCGGGTTCCACCGGATCCTAAGCCTTCCAGCGTCCACCAGCAAGAGAAGAGCCTCCGACCCCCTCCTTAGCCTTTTCCCCCCAGGTCATGTCCGGCCCTGTCTCCACCCCCAATGGGCGTGGTCTAAGCCACAGGCGCAGACAAGGTGAATATCTCACTACAATTTTCCTTTTAGTCTAAAGAAAAGATTTGGGCTTGATTCAAAATTATATACAAAACAGTGAATAACAAGTGTGCTCTAAGAAAAAGAAAATCGAGAACATAACGACCTACATATCTAGTCCTAGGGTGAAGGCATAACGGAGTTTACAATAGAGTTATCCTAAGCTGGAAAGCTTAAGTCTAGTACCTAATATATGTAACTAGGAAGAGAGAATAATAGTTGTGCTAGTTTAATCTACAACCTCATCAAGACCTGAGAAGGAAAATAATGATACTAGGGTAGGCAGGAAGTGCGGAGGGGCAACTTCCAAAAGGTGCAGTGAGGACAGAAACAGTAAGCTACCTGGACAGTCACCTGTGCTGGTCTCACAGAAGCGTTGGTACAGCAAGTTTTGGCTAAGGCCAAGAGTACTTGACAGACCACAACACTGTATTTCTGTACATTAGGCTATTGTTTTAAGTACAGTATTCTTGGCACCTGTGTTATATATTTTTCCATATAAGTATATCATATTAATTGTCATATTGTTAGTAAGAACTCTGTAATTATGATGGTATTCACTGCAAATTGGAAATAGTGCAGTGTGTTTTAGAGTATATTTCTTGATCAGGTCCATTTTTCTGTCTAAATATTGAAGATAAGTCTTAGCCTCTTCCATTGGTCACACCTTAGTTTAGGAAACAGTGATGAAATTGTATTTAGACATCACACTAAAATATCAAACTGAAAGCTCACATTTTTGTGTATATAGTTTCTTTTGTAGGGATTTGGGTATTTTTCTAATGAAATGGAATAAGCTAAATAAACGGGAAATGGCATAGAAAGAATGATGGTTACCAGGGTGTGATAGAATGAGAAATAACATGTTGTTTAATAGGTACAGGTTTCATTTCGTAAAATGAAGTTCTGGGCTTGTACAACAACATGAACATAGACTATAGAACCCAGTACTCGAAACTGGAAAAGATGGAGAGTCTTGTCTTACCATGTTTTTATGACTAAACCAATTTCAAAAGATATAAAATAATACACGCAGTTTAACAAATTTACAGAACCTGCTACCTAGAATGAGAAGTGATAATGTTTCCTTTGCAGTGATTATTTGTGAAATTAAGTGTGAATGCATCTCAGCATTATTCTTGATATAAAAGCCTGGAGGGGTCTGGAGCACAGACAGTCAATCCTCTTAGGTGAAATACGACTCTGTAATGTAAATAATTTTTACATTATTGCTCTACTTCAGTTAATATGGTGAGCAGTATTCTCATGCAATGCTGTTTCATTCTGGATTCCCTAGTAAGAGGAAAATACTTACTTTGTTTAATGATTCCTCCATGTCTTCACACAGGAGCTTCCTTTCCTGATGTCTGTCTGGCATGCATTGTAAGCTCCTTGGAGAAGTCTCAGCCTCTGTAGAGTTAATACATGATTAAGTGATTATCCGAAAATCTAGTGCAGTCACCTGTAACTCCCAGGTTTTATGCAGGAGTGCCTCATTCTCTCCTGCTTGCCATTAAGATGTAAGTGGGTGCTGTTGCTTTATCCTTTAGTTTGAGGATAGAATTAAAAGTAATGTTCCACTGTAAAGTAATTTATTAAAAAGGAAAAGCTCCCCAGCTAATAGCCTAGTAGTTTTCTAAGTATTAATTTTGCTTTTAGTGCTACATATTAGGCGTTCAAAGTAATTTAAATCAGCAGAAGTGTACTATGTAGCCCAATTGTCTAGAGTTTTTATTTGTACGTATTAATTTTACACAATAATAGATGTCATTATGACATTTCTATCCATATATATGTATATATATGATGTAGTTTGATTAGCCCCCTTCACCTCCCACCCATCCTTCCCACTTCCCAGTCAGTGTCTGTTCACTTTCACACCATTGTGTGTGAACCGGTGCATGAAATTAGGATTACCTGCCAGGGTGTGAGTGAAGTGATTTAGCGGTGGCTGTGAGACAGCAAGTTGAAGGGTCTAATCTTGTGTACATCTCGTGCTGCATGAGCTCAGGATGTCATGGCCATGTCAGCCTGGAAGACAGCAGCGTGAGGCACTTGCCTCTTTCTCAGGGTCTTTAATTCTTCCCACTCTGGATGTGTCTTCTCACTTAGAATGAACATTCTTACCATAACCCAGGATAACCCTGATTTGGTATCTTTGATTTTTGTCTTTTTTTGGTCATGTTTGTCTACCATGCTCGAATTACAGTCTCTCCCTCCCTCCCTTCCTCCCTCCCTCCCTTCCTCCCTCCCTCCCTTTCTCCCTCCCTCTCTGTCTCTCTCTGTTTTTCCCTACCATGAATGTTTTCATTTCTTTGTCATTTTAATCATATTGAACTTGTTCCCTGTAACTGTCTTTCCCTCATATGGTTGCAGCAGCTTCTTTATATTATTTACACATAAACTTGAATGCCTCTGCCTGATCCAGTGTAACTGTTTAGCCACGTTTAGTCATGTTGTTGTATTTAAATGGATTTTCTCTACATCTCTTAAAATGTGTGTGTGGTGTGTGTGTGTGTGTGTGTGTGTGTGTGTGTGTGTGTGTGTGTGTGTGTGCATGCGCACACACCTGAAATGGATTTTCTCTACCTCTCTTAGAATGTGTGAGTGTGAGTGTGTGCGTGCGCGTGTGCATGCACGCGCACACACCTGAAATGGCCATAAGAGGGCACTTCAATTCCTTGAAGCTGGACTTACAGGTGGCTATGTGCTTCCAGATATGGGAGCTAAGAACTGAAATTGATAGAGCAGCCAGTGCTCTTAACCACTGAGCTATCTCTTCAGCACAGACTTATGAAGAAAAAGAAAATATAGAATGTTGTATGAGCTCTGATAGTCTTAATTATACAAACAGCTATTTTTTATAATTCTTATTTTTACTTAGGTTTTGATCATTCAAATAGAAATAATGCTTTTTTTTTTTTTTTTCCTCTTTGGTGTTATTTGAGACAGGGTTTCTCTGTGTAGCTCTGGCTGTCCTAGAACTCACTTTGTAGACCAGGCTGTCCTTGAACTCATAGAGATTTGCCTGCCTCTGCGTTCTGAGTGCTAGGATTAAAGGCGTGTGGCATTCCTGCCGATGAAACAATGCTTTTTAAAGAGAGTGTTTTGAAGGGCTGGAGAGATGCTTTGTGGTCAAGAGCACTAGCAGAGGACCTGAGTTTGGTTCCCAGCAGTCAAGGTAAGCAGCTCACAACCACCTGTAACTCCAGCTGCAGGGAGATTTGATACTCTCTCTTTGCTTCCCCCGACATGAATGTAAAAATAAATCTTTTTAGAAGTTAGGATGATGGCTTGGTCAGTAAACTGATTGAATTTGATCCCTAAAGCTCTTGTGAGACAAGAGCGTAGGTGCTGCTTCCTGCTTGAGATCCCAGTGCTCGGAGTTACTGGCCAGCCAGGTTAGCCTACTAGCTGAGTTCCAGGCTGGTGTGAAAGGTGCTGTGTCAACCATCCGTATCTCCCCAAAAGAGAGGCGAAGGCACCTGAAGATTGACATCCAAAGTTGTCTTCTGATCTCCATGCGTTGTGTATGCACACGAGAACTTAGAAAAATCCTGGTAGATATTTAAAAGACCTCTGTGGACCTGTATTGTATTGGCAGTGCAATGCATCTGTATTTTGGACTTCCGGATACAATTTTCTCAGTACTAATCCACCCTTATCCCCTGGAGGCATCTGTAGGCACGCTGAACAGTAAGGCCAGCCTGCTGGCCACTGGGTCCTGACTCAGTGTGATTGCTTTTCTCCCTCATCAGATGTGAGGACTTCAAGAGCTATTGCAGCCCCCTCTCCTTAGCATTATATTGTGTTGTGTTTGATGTGCAGAGAGAGCTGTCCTCTTTCAGTACTTGGAGTATAATTACAGGCAAGGATTGTTATATGCACAGGAATACTTAATTTTACTTCATTGTAATATACCACACTATAGATTCTTTTCCTATAAATTTAGTGTAGATTTAAATTTTTATGAATTTAAGTTGGGAGTGTAGCTTAGCTTGTAGACCCTTGGTTCCACCCCAGCCCTACATAAATTCTGCCTGATGGTACAGGCAGGCAGTTCCACCACTTAGGAGGTAGAAGCAGGAGGGTCAGAAATTTAAGCTCATACTTGGCTGCACAGCAAGTTTTAAGTTAGTGTGGTATACATGAGACCCTGTCTCAGAAAACAAAGGAAAAGAAGGAAAAGGGAATCATCATAATGGCCAATATCACAAAGAAGTTAATTCCATTCTGGTCTTTTAAAAGAAGAGCAAGTCCTGGGAGGGAGGCAGGGCTGCAGAGAGCCCGCCCTGTTACCTCTGGATGGTGGGCAAAGGAGAAGAACCACCCCGGGAAGGCACAATGAAAGGGAATACACAAGCATGTTGTTAACTTTCATTACAGGAAAAAAATGAATAAACACGAAATAGTTTCTTGGGACCTTAATCTTTTGATAACTTTCAGGTTTGATATTAACAAATATGCCTTTTTTATTACAGATATGATTATATTTGAAGAGATTTAAAAAAAAATATTTTTATTTATTTACTATGTACGCAGTGTTCTCCCTGCATGTATGCCTGCAGGCCAGAAGAGGGCACCAGATCTCATTACAGATAGTTATGAGCCACCATGTGATTGCTGGGACTCAAACTCAGGACCTCTAGGAAGAAAAGCCAGTTCTCTTAACCTCTGAGACATTTCTCTAGCCCCTCAGCTTGCTTTCTTACAGTGTCCAGGATTGCCTCTTCAGGGATAGCACAGACCTAGTGAGCTGGGTCCTTGCCCATTAATCATCAATCAAGAAAATGGACCATAGGCTTGTCCAAAGGCCAGTCTTGAGGGGGGTGGGGCAGGACGTTTTGTCAGCTGAGGTTTCCTCTTCCCAAAACACTCTAGCTTGTATCAGGTTGACATAAAACTTGGCTGCACATGGCTATCTGTATCTTTAGATTTTTCTGCTGAGTTATAGTCAGGTATGCATTGTTTTATCTTGATCTGTGTTAATTGTTCATGCGTTTTTTTTTTTTTGTTTTTTTTTTTTTGTTTGTTTTTAGTATTTCCAGATAGGATTTCTCTGTGTAGCCCTGGCTGTCCTAGAACTTGCTCTGTACACCAGGCTGTCCTGGAACAAACAGAGATCCACCTGACACTGCCTCTCTCCATTGCCTGGCAATGCTGTGCTTTTGAGCTCCTTGACATTAATGTTGGAAGTCCCTGAGCTTCTGCAAGTCAGGTTCATAGCAAAAGAAACAGCTGTAAAATGAAGAAAAAAAAAAATTAGAGATTTCACAAGGAATTGTGGGTAGTCAACATAACTCTTTAGCTCATAGTCTAGTGAAAGTATTGTTTCCACAGTGCTACATTCAGTTTGCCTTCTGTTGTGTTACACAGCTAATTTTAGGCAAGAGTGATGCGTTACACTTGTCATCTACTTTTAACTCTGCATTTTAAATAGCATGCTTTCCTAGATAGCAGCAATTTTACTGTCCCAGCACAGTCTGATCTGTTGTAAAAGTGATGTTATACACGTTTGTAACTTTTATTACTTATGTGAAAAGCTTATCTTTTATCCTTTTGTGGAAGTAAAAATGAACCATAAATTGTAACTAAAGTTGAACTTTTATTTCTGCTTGCTTTATCTTTTTCCTGCTGTCTCTTTAAAAAGTGAAGCTTTGAAGTGCTGTGTGGGAAGAGAGGGAGCAGATGTAATTAGGTTATTAGGGTGGGTAAAGGACAGGCGTTCCGTCACTAGGCAACAGGCTGTGAGAAGTGTAGCGTTCCTCATTTGTGTTGTCCGTCATGTAACCACCGTGGAGTCTGAACTGGGATCTCTTTTTAATCAGGTCCAGCTGTTGATCTGGGGCTTTAGCAACGTTTCCTTCTTTCTGCAGTGTCTTAAGCCGCTACTTACACACTACCTGCCGTGTCTTCATGGACTCAGTGCCTGTACAAACATCAGAACAAAGAATGTGACTTGACAACACTAAGTTTTGTTTTAAAATAAATAGGACTCTTGTTTTTAATTTGATGAGCAGGAACTTTCCAACTCTAACCCTCTCTTTGCAATCTGTTTTTAATTTGCAAAAAAGATGTGGTCCAATTTCCAGACATAAAACTGTTTAATGTGTGTGTGTGTGTTTTTAAAGATTTTCTCATTCTCTAGTCATATCATCACCAAATTCAACACATTACTTCATAGATTTCAGTAACTTTTCATTTGCACACTTATCTTTACTGCTTTGATATTAATCCTCCTATTCTACTTTCTTTTATATATTCTATTTCCCTTTCCATGGAAGATTTCTGACCTCACCTGGTCTCTTACCTAGCCATCTAACCTCTGGTTATTCTGTTTGAAACACACACACATCTAAAACTTAAAATCTAACTTCTACATGTAAGATACAACATGTGGTATTTGCCTTTTGGGGTCTGGGTTACCTCACCCAGAGTGATTGCTTCTGGTCCGAGGCTCCTGGTCTCTGCTGTACCATCAATGCTGGGCCCTCACTGGGACTTCTTCTGGACATTCTGTTGTCCTGTGTTGTGGAGATCCTGCAGCCCTGGGTCCAAAGAATTGGTCTCTGTTCCCCAGGATTGGAATGTAAAAATAAATTAACAAATCAAAAATATTTAAAATAAAAAATACAAAAAAGAAAAAGACTTCAGAATAGATTGTTGGATTTCCTGGAACTATTGTCTAAGGCATTGTGAGTCTTCATGTGGGTGTTAGACATTGAACCAGGGTCACTCTTCATCACTGGGACATCTCTTTTTAAATATATTTTTAATGATAGGGGGTTTCATTATGTAATCCTGCCTGAACTAGATCTCACTTTGTAGACCAGGCAGGGATGTCTGGCAAGAAATACAAATAAAGCCAGGCATAGCACACTTTAACCCCAGCACCCAGGAGGTAGAGGCAGGTAGAGCTCTGCTAATTCAAGACCAGCCTGGTCTACAGTTCACAGAGAAACACACACATAGAAAGGCTGTATGTGTATAGAGTTAATTCATGTGTTGAGGTCTGTGAAGGCTGATACCCTTGGCTGCAGTGCCATCTCTTAAGCCTGTGCCTTGACACCTTTATGGTATAAAACAGCCCAGAGAATGTGGGTACGTCATAGTGTCTCACAGCTCCCTTTTTATAGTGTTTAATCGATCAGATAATGTTAGAGATCATCTTATGAAATTGCTATGCTACTGCAGAAATGAGAGATGTACATTTATGGAACAAGTAGGGCATGGTAGCTTGATTAGCCAGTAATGTGGTTTACAAGAGAGTGCACTGCAGTTGTCATTGGTTCTGAGACACTGGATTATGTAGGTGGATTTACAGTTCTCTCATGTCTGGTACAGCTTGAGTGAGGAAGCTGCAACTGCAGTCTCGCTGAGTTTTGTAGGTTGGAAGGGGTGAGGTTCACCTTTTGGCTCTCTATGCCTAAGAACCCTTTAGGAGAACTTACTATCTGTTTCTGTTGTCAATACTATCATTTGTTCCTTCCAGGAATAGAGATAATTTTTTGAAAATAGAAAAGTGTTATCTGGTAAAACGTTGTATTTCATTACTGGGAAAATGCCTTTTCTAAATAAGTGTCTGTGGAGATGATTGTCATTAATCCTTCAGTGGATTGATCATGCCGCATAGTACACTGTAATTGGTAAGAGTTAAAGCATGTATATTTGGTTCTGAGTGTGAGAAAATTAAAAGCTCTGTAAAGAAGCACACGAAATCTGGGCTCAAATAAATATGGAAATGTAGGAATTTGGGACATGACATACTTTGCAGTTATGTTGCAATTGGTGATTGTAGGTTTTTAAGTTGAAGAAAACTGTTAAAGACCATGATCCAACAGTTATCTACAGTTAGAAACTCATGTATATTTTTTGTTTGTTTTTAGACATCTGAACAGAAAGAAGCCTTGAAATATAAAGCTCTTTTTTAGTTTTTGAAAAGGGATTTAAATTCTGGAACAGTATTGTCATACATTTTAAATTTAAAAATGTTCTTGTTCATGGGCTGGAGAGATGGCTCAGAGGTTTTAAGAGCACTGCCTGCTCTTCCAGAAGTCCTGAGTTCAATTCCCAAGAACCACATGGTGGCTCACAACCATCTGTAATGAGATCTGGTGCCCTCTTCTGGCCTGCAGGAATACATGCAGGCAGAACACTATACACAATAAATCTTTAAAAAAAATGTTCTTGTTCAATTAACTGGAAAATAGCTGAATAGTCTTAAGGTATTAGCATTATACTGGGCAATGTGATTGTAAAGTTATGATGAAAATGAGATAATCAGGGTCCTTTGTGAATAGAACTCCTGGCTCTCTTTCTTTCTTTTTTTTTTTTTTAAATTTTATGAACATTGGTGTTTTGCCTGCATGTATCTCTTTGTAAGGGTCGGGTCTGTTGAAACTGAGACTATAGAGAGTTGTGAACCACCATGTGGGTGTGGGAATTGAACTTGAGGCCTCTGGAAGAGCAGCCAGTGCTCTTACCCTCTGAGCCATCTCTCCAAGCCTGAACTGTTGGTTTTCAATTTTGTATTTCTGGTATTTGCCCAGAGCCTGGCATCAGTAGGTGTTTATTAGATGCTGTTTGAGAATTTGACCATTTGGCAATGATCAGAGAGTGGCTCTCAAGAAAGTTAAAGCCCTCTGATATGATGAGTACAAAGAAAATCATACTAAAGACCATACAACAATTCTGTGCCCAGAGATTATGATTTAGAGGTGTTAGGATTTGGAGGGCACAGTAGTGTGTTTGTTGCCCTGTTATCAGAAATTACAAAGTCAGGCAAGGTCTTCAGAAGAAAGTTGGACGCGAACAGTCCCCACAGGACTGCTGGATGTGGGTGAGAATATGGGAGCCCCTTGAGTGAGTACAGCATCATGCGTAACAGTGCGGTAAGAAAGTGTGTTGATGGAATTGGAAACTGCTGACCTCGGTGGGTGGAGTTAGTCCGGGACACCAAAGTGAATTTCCTGAGTGTCTCTCGGCTGTTTGCTCAGAGGGTTTGACAGATGCATGGGTAGCAAGAAACAATGCTTTTAATGTCAGTAAGCCTTCCCTGTGAAAGCTAGCATGACTTTGGTCATTACAACTCATGATTTATAGTTGTTAAGTGAAAAGTTGCTTGAAGGGCATCTGATAGGCTCGGCTTCCTTTAGTACGCTGGTTGCCACTGTGAGTGATACTAGGATAGAGCTTTCTCTGTTCACCCTGCCCTCTGCTTCTTCAGTGCACTGAGCTGACAGAGTTGTTGGTTGCATACTTGTTAAGACATCTATCTTAGCAAGGCATATATTTAGCTTACCACAGCGCATTATTCCTCAAGACCCAGGATTAACAGAGAAGAAGAGGAGCAGAAGGAAAACATTGCCGGAGCCCTGCAGGGCCGGGAGAGGCCAGAGGAGAGATGTAGAACCCAGTCAGTGTCACAGTTTGGTGTAGAGTATCTGGTGATAGTTATGTACTGGCTTTAGATTGTTTCCACCTGCCTCTGCCTCCCAAGTGCTGCTATTAAAGGCGTGTGCCGCCACTGCCCAGCTGTGGAGTATTTTTTAAATTAGTGATTGACTACAACTGTGTAATACAGACTAGTAATGGGAAGAATTAGTTATTAAATCCCTGCCTGTTAATTATTTGAATTTTGACAAAATTTTTCTTGTCCTTATTGAACCCGGATTGAGAGAGCAGGCAAAGTGATCTTTCAGCTGTTTTAACGTTGTGAGGGGACACCATTACTCCCAGCACTTTGGAGGCAGAGATAGATAGAGTTCAAGGCCAGGATGAACTATGTAGTAAGTTCTAGTCCAGCCAAGGCTACATAGTGAGACCCTGTACAGAGCAGCACAGTTGGAAATAAAAACATGAGTACTGGATTAGAAACTTTTCTAGACCAAATGCCTGGCAAGAGGCAATGTGAGGGAGTAAATGCTTGTTTTTGTTCACCACGATTTGTGTGAACTGAAGAGAAGGCATGCTGTTCTGCCATGTTTGGGCAGAGTGGAATGCAGAGAGAGGGAGGCTGGCATTCAGCTCACTTTCCCCATTCTGTACATCCTGGAACCCCCGCCTCTGAGATAGCACCACGCACAGTCAGGCTGTTTCCCACCCTTTGAGTTAAGTTTATTGGAGATTCCCACAGACACACCCAAAGGTATGCTTCATTAGTATCTTAGGCTTTTCTCAATCCAACCAAGTTTACAATTGAAATAAAGCATCACTGTATATGTAACAAAGCCCATAATGGATGCAATGGAATAAAATAACTTTATCAGTGGCTGTATTCACTGTTTTTTCCCCTAACAGTGAGACTAATAATTGTTCACAGCATACACACTTTCCTATAAACAAGGAGTTTGTGCTGTTCAAATCTGTTAACTTTACATGTTTATATATTGTAATTTTACTGATTGTATGACTGTATGTGTATATATTTCTTGTTTTGAGATGGTCTTACTCTTGTAGCTCAAGATAACCTTTGTAACTAACCCATATTGTCCCTAAAACTATGGTAGTTCTCTTGCCTAAGCTTTTCAAGTAGGATTACATGTCTTGCTGACAATGTACTTGTGTGCTTAGAACCTGTGTGTGTACATGGTTCACGAGGAGCATGCATTGTCCTATATGTTCCTATATCACTAGCCTTTTTATTTTAGAAGCAGCATCTCTCCCTGAACCTGACTAGCTGGCCAGTAAGTGCTTCAGCAATTGATCCTCCCCTGTAGTCCTTAATAATAGTTAAAATTTGTATAATTTACATGAGCCACCTAGCTTGAAGCATTGTTGATTGACTTGAGCCCCTCTCTGTATTTTTAAGTGAGTGGGTGTGTGTTTGTGTGTGTGTATGTAAAAATGTGTGCCAGTGTGAGGTCAGGGGTCAGATTTCCCTTTAGAGCTAGAGTAGCGGCTAAGAATTGAACACTGAGCTGGGCATTGGTGGCACACACCTTCAATCCCAACACTTGGGAGGCAGAGGCTGGTGGATCTCTGAGTTTGAGGCCAGCCTGGTCTACAGAGTGAGTTCCAGGACAGCTAGGGATGTTACACTGAGAAACCCTGTCCTGGGAACCAAACCAAACCAAACATTGGTTCTTCCCATCATGTCTGGGTCTGGGGGGGACGGTGTCAAAATTTGATCATTAGTTTTTGTAGCTAGTATGTTTTCCGCCAGCCCCCCTGGTCCCATCGCCACGCCAGCCCCAGATAACACACAGAGACTCTGTATTTGATGCTGTTGGCTAGTTACTATTATTGTTTATGGGCTAGCTCTGTCTTAATGATTAACCCATTTCTACTAGTCTAAGTATTTCCACTTGGTCATCTTATCTGAGCGTGGCAGGCCGGCATCTTGCTTTCTCCACACTCTACATGCTGACTCCTCCTTCCTACTTCCTCTTTCCTCTTTGTCTCCTAGCCCTGCCTATCTTGCTTTCCCATTGGTCCAACAGTGCTTTATTCATTAACCAGTATGAGAAACATATTTACAGAATAACATCTCCCATCAAGTTTTTGTGGCAGGTCCCTTTATTTGATGAGTCATCTCAATGGCACAATTATATAATTTTTATTATTATTGATCTTGTAGAAGCAAAATGACTGAGTTATAATAACAATCTGGTCTTGACTACACCTTTCCCAGGTACTTGCTTTATATTAGGTCTGACTTGTTTGGTAGAGAGAGCCTCAGAAATTTAGGTCCACCTGTAGGATAGGGCTAGGCTGCTCAGTTGAGCCTTTAGGAAGGATGTTTTGGTGGGCACTGAAAGTGAAGGCATTTGGTCAAATTTACTTTAAAGTCTGAGCTGGAATCAGCTTTATCCTGCAGAGAGTAGAGTTCAATCCTTGCTTACTTTGGGCTTACTTTGTGTCTACAGAAATCCAAGGTTGGGTTATGCCATTCAGAGTAGCTACAAATTGTACTTACGTCATTCTGTAAGTCAGAGTCAGGAAGTGGAATGATGAAGGTGGGGGGATCCAACATGGCTTGATAGTGCCTTTTGTCTCTAAGTGCAATATCTAGATCTTGAACGGATGTTTGGCCTTGGGAGGTGATGGGTTCACAGGGTTTGGGCAGCAGAGTAGGTCTTGTAGATTACAGTGTCCAGTGGGTGGACTCTAGCTCACTGGCGGGGCTGAGAAGGGAGGGGGCAGGGCAGGGAACATGCCCTGGGGCTTAGGGCCTGGGGATTGGGACATTTAGCTGGGAGACTAGTCACTCACCCCTTCTTCCATTTGGTGCAGGCAGTGTGTGGAGATGTGAATGTTTATTAGTTGCACAAGTCTGTGCTCTGCATTAGACCTGTGACCGTTATTAGAGGTCAGACATCAAAGTTCTGCAGCTAGTTAAGCATATTTTAAAATGAATATGGTTTCACGCCTCAGGCAATGAAGATCTCTAATTTACCTGTTATATAATAAATCAAAGATGAAAAATGTCATTAAAATCTCATCTTTATATCAGAATGGGTATCTCTTCATAAATATTGCAGGTGTTAACAATGTTAACAATGTTTTATGTAAATAGATGGTAAAATTTTATTCTGTTATCTCTGGGTCTGCACAGCACCTCATTTAGAAACAGCTTCCTGCGGAGGGACATACACTTAAGAAATAGGTATTAAATTCTCAATCCCCACACAGTTCTCATGTACTTTAAAATAGTAATGACTTTTGATTATATAAGTCATACACATAAGTCCATATATTACATGCACTGCTAAGAATTGAGTTAAATGCAAGTTTATTTTCTTATCGTCTCACCTACTCTGTAGTACCTGAATTTGTCTTTGCAGACAATTCTTACAACTGGTTTCTTTATTTTTACTGCTACAGGTCATCTGTGCACTTTTAAGATTTTACCCATAATCAATTAAATTATGTGTATAAGCATGCGTGCTTATGAAGTAGTACTTTTATATTCTTCTGTCCTGTTCCTTTTTTCCCTTCTATAGCTTAATTTTTTTCATATCTCTTCATTGATAACCACTTATCAATATCAATTGGCCAATCATTATCGAATATTTAGGTACTTAGAAAAATGTTTATATGTATTTATTGTGTGTGTGTGTGTGTGTGTGTGTGTGTGTGTGTGTGTGTGTGGTGTTTGAACATGTGCTGGGGCTCTAGGTTCAAACTCAGGTCATTAGGCTTCTTATTATTTACCTGTCTGCCCAAATTTAGGTATCATAATTTAGTTCTTCAAGGTTTTGATAATACATTATTTACATAATGAATATCTATTTCCTTGTGATTTTTTGTTTTTTTTTTAGATTGCTATTTGCCATTTAACTTTGTTATGAATTTAAAATGAATTTTAATTATATATATATATCCATTTCTTATTTATTTATTTATTTATTTATTTATTTATGTTTTACAAAGTTTCTCTGTATGGCTTTGGAGCCTGTCCTGGAACTAGCTCTGTAGGTCAGGCTGGCCTCAAACTCACAGAGATTCGCCTGCCTCTGCCTCCTGAGTGCTGGGGTTAAAGGCATGCGCCACTAATGTCTGGCTATTTTATATATTTTTATAACTTTTGGTCATTCAATTATTCTTTAAAAGGATTTTCACTAGATTATTTTTATATTTAAATGTTTGATCAAATTAGAATTAATTTTAGTATAAGCATATTCATCCTCTTTTTCTTAGGTTTATTTTGATTTTAAGTGTTTTAATGTTTGCTTGCAAACGTGTAATATACACCATGGATATTACTGGTCCCTGTAGAATCCAGAATATGGCATTAGATCCTGTGAAATTGGAGTTACAGACATTTGTGACTACCATGTTCATGCTGGGACTTGGAACTGACCTCATTTGCTCTGCAAGAGCAAGTCCTCTAAACCCCTGGGCCATCTCTCCAGCCCTGCCATCTTCATTTTTTTTTTTTCAAGATAACTACCATCTTTCTCTTCTGATGCAGAGTTTTGTTTTTATTATATTGCAAATTGTCATGCTATTTGTATAAAGCTAGAGGTAAATTTAAAGTATACCTTTATTTTCACCCATGTGTCATTCCAACCATACTGTAATCATTATCTGATAATCATTTTATTTGTGATAAATTAAGCAATATAATTATATGCTTTAGCATATGAGTTGGATTAATTTTCCTCATTGCTCCTAATTCATTTTATTTCTACTTTATTTTATTGATGGGGACTAAAGCAGGGCTCTGCACATGTTCTGAAAGTGCCCACCACTGAGCTACCGCCTCTGCCCATGGCTTCTTATTCACACTTTTTTGTTGTCTTGGGTACTAAGTTGAGAATCAGGTTGTCTAGTGTCTTTGTTACTTTTCAATTACTGTGATAAGACACCATGACCAAAGCAGCTTACAGAAGAGAGAGTTTATTGTTGGTTCACAGTTCTGAGGACGAGAGGGGAGCATGGCAGCATGCCGGCAGGCCAGGCGCTGGAGCAGTAGTTGAGAGCGTATGTCTTGATCTGTAAGAATGATGCAGAAATAATGGAATGGCATGGTTTGTGCCTTTGAAACCTCAAAGTCTACCCTCGTCTTACACCTACTCCAAGAAAGCCACACCTCCTAATTCTTCCTAAACAGTTCTACCAGCTGGAGACCAAGCATTCACATATATGGGCTCATGGAGCCATCCTTACTCAAACCTAGGTAAGACTTACCTTGGTATTTTGGTATTATATTGCTCTTTTGAAAATAACTTATAGAGCTGGGCAGTGGTGACACATGCCTTTGATCCCAGCACTTGGGAAGTGGAGACAGGTGGATCTCAGTGAGTTGGAGGCCAGGTTGGTCTACAAAGGGAGTTCCAGGACAGCTAGGACTATTACACAGAGAAACCCTGTCTTGAAAAACAAACAAACAAACAAACAAACACCAAACACCAAACATACTTATAGATAAAAAATTGATGCCTTAGTTTTATTGAGTCTTTCTGCTCAAAATAGGATAGACAGTATTTATTCTGTTCATATATTTATTTTGTTATTTCAGTAGCAATAAAAGATTTTTTTCTTATCGATCTTGTATTTTTGGTAACTATATTCTTAGGTCCCTTATCTCTGTTGCTTTACTATTTGGAACAATTTTCTTTTGTTATTTTCATTTTCTAAATGGTTTGCTTATTGTTGGAATTTCTTTGGCAGTTTAATAGCTTTAAAAACAAGACATCCCATTTTAAAATCTACATTTGCTTTTAAAGCAATTGTTAGATGCATTGTCAAGATTTATTTGTTTGTCTATCTGCCAGTCTGTTTGTCTGTGTGTTTGTATATATGCTCATGAGTGTGAGTGCTGGAAGAGGGTGCTGGGACCTTTGCAGCTGCAGTTTGCAGGTGGCTGTGAGCCCTTTGGTGTGGTGCTGTTCGACCTGGACTTGGGACTTCTTCAAGAGCTTTCATCTGCAGAGCCACCTCTTGAGCTCCTCTTGAAGGATAGTTTAAAAAGCGGTGTGTGTGTGTGTGTGTGTGTGTGTGTGTGTGTGTGTGTGTGTGTGTGTGTGTGTGTGTGCTCGTGCACGCACATGTATGCAAGTTTATATGCATGTATGCATACAAGTACCTATGGAGGCCAGAAGAGTTTGTCAGTTACCCTGGATTTGGAGTTACAGGTGTTTTGATACATCTGACATAGGTGTTGGGAACTGAACTCTGGTTCTCTACAAGAGGAACAAGTGCTTAAATTGCTGAGCTGTCTCCCCAGCCCCTGGGTGGCATTTTAATGCTGACCATATGCATCCTCAATGGTCTACTGAGAGTATGGAACCACTCGAATAAAAGGTGAACTTTGCAATAGCAAGTTCACCTCCACCCTCTCCTTTGTGATTGTATTCTGTGCAATACATTTTAAATGCCACAGTTTTTTGTTTGTTTAAGTCAGCCATGTGTCTGTTACAAAATTAAGAAGAAAATATATGTTGTGAATATTTACTTACAAATTTATCTCCCCCTCTCTCTCCTTCTCTTTCACTGTCTCTCTTTTTTTTCCTTTTTTTTTTTTTTTAAAAAGATTTGTTTATTATGTACACAGTATTCTGCTTGAATGTGTGCCTGCAGGTCAGAAGGGGGCACTGGTCTCATTATAGATTGTTGTGAGCCACCACATGATTGCAGGGAATCGAACTTAGGACTTCTGGAAGAATAGTCAGTGCTCGGAACCTCTGGGCCATCTCTCCAGCCCTTTTTCTTTCTTCGACATGGTCTTATTAAGTATCCCTACCTGTCCTCGAACTTTCTCTGTGTAGACCAGGCTGGCCTCAAACTCACAGAGATCCACCTGCCCCTGCCTCCCAAGTGCTGGGACTAAACTAACATATTTTTTTGGGGGGGGTTATTTTTATTTTATGTGTTTAGGCGTTTTGACTGCATGCACATGTCACCACATGTGTGCAGTGTCCATGAAGAGAATGTGGTGCTCTTAGCACTGAGCCTGTCTCCAGCCCCCTAGGAAATGTCTTTTGTCTTCATTTCTTACTTGTAGAGACTCGCAGATGGATCTTTTTTCTCCCAACATGTAAAGCTATTATGATGTCTCTGCTTTCCTTTCCTGCTTCACATTCTTCCCCGTCTGTCTGTCTGTCTGTCTGTCTGTCTGTCCGCCTTCCTCCTCCTCCTCCCCCCCAGCTTCCCAGCAGTCCCCTCCATCCCTGCTCCTTCTCCTCCCTTTCCTTTCTGTCTGTCCTCTCACCTTCTCCACAGTGCTCTCCGCTTCCTCTTCCTCTTTCCCTTCTCTGCTGGGGGTAGAACTTGCACTTGCTGAGCAAGCCCTTGACCGCCAAGCTCTGTCTGTCTCCAGCCTTTTTGTCTCTTTTGGACAGGGTCTCACTCTGCAGCCCAAACAGTTCCCTCACCGGCTTGGCTGGCCTCATTATTTCTGAAAGGAATTTAATGTTCCCTATTTTAGCTCTTAAGATCTCATTCTTTCTCAGTTTCCTAAAAATTGGATGAAAAATGAATTAGGTGATGAATTTAACTTGGTTAATTCTACAATCTACATAATTTAACTTTATTTCAATTTTCAGTAATATTTGCCATGTGTCTGCAAGAAATACTTTTTTTTTTAGTTAATTTTTTTTTTTTAAATTTTATACACTTTGGCGCCTTGCCTGCATAGATGTCTGTGGGAGGGTGTAGAATCCCTTGGTAGTGGAGTTGCTACCACATGGGTACTGGGAATTGAACCTGAACCTGGGCCCTCTGGAAGAGCAACCAGTGCTCCTAACCTCTGAGCCATCTCTCCAGCCCCAGAAGTGCAGTTTTCATTGTATAAATATCCTTTGATCCAGATGTAGTTCTTTTCTGGATGGTAGAGTCCATTACTGTAGAATCATGAATCAGTTCTCACACAGTGTCAATTACTGCAGCAGATTCCTTGAATTATCCGTAGAAACCCTGAAGCTGTGGAATTGTCATTTCGATGGACTTGCTGTTTACTTGGCCTGAATGGTCTCCCACTTTTAGCATCACTGCCTCCTACTGATGGATACTGGAGCGATCTGCAGTCAGTTTCCAGTTATTTGAACAGGAGTTTGGTACAGAGAATTATCAAGCTGTTACATAAATGTCTCTGTAAACTTAAAACAACTCTCTAGGGTACTCCAGAGCTCGGGGAGAGGGGGGCAAGTAGGGGAGAGGGAGAAAGGGGCCGAAGAGGGGAAGGAGGGAGGGAGGGAGGGAGGAGAAAGCAATAAAGGACTCATTGGTGGGAGGGTCTTACACAGACTTGACCTCTTCAGAAAAGATAGAGATGTGATACATTGGGTGGCAGAAACGTTTCTGGTGTGGCCGGAAGTGGCCTGTAGTTGCTTCTGGAGCACTGAGCAGTCTTTTGAACATTGTTTAACATAGAACACATTTAAATGGGTACCTGACATGCAGGAGGCCTTGGTGTTGCACATTGCTGTGGCTGTGGCGGTGAGGGGCACAGGGATGAACAGAAGGAGCTCACCCCTGTCTGGAGAGGAGGTGGGGCTTCAGTGTCCATGGGGTCGCAGAGAGCTTGCACTGGGCCCAGCTGCAGTCGAGTTTTCTAAGGTTCTGTATATTCTTAGCACGTGCTTGGGCAAACCACCACCAAGCTCCATCCCCCACTGTTCAGCAGCCGGAGAGCTGGTTCATATAACGGTCCTCCAGTGCCCTCTACCGAGAAAGCGCCGCATTGTGTTCGTTCATTGTAAGCTCCGATTCCATCTGATACTTCCCGAGTGGATATCTGAAAGCTGAATTTGGAGCTTTAAGGCAGTTAATTGATAATGGTCTGAAAGACTAGCTTCTTCTGGAGTCCCGCAGAGGGGGGAGAAGGTCTCTCTCTGTTAGTCACACACATTCTTACCAGGTAGGTCCCTTCTTCCAGGGCTTGGATCCTGTCCTGTTTGATCTTGGTGATGCTTTAACTTCAGCTGGTTGTTTATGCTCTGTTTCAGAGTTATAATTTCTTACCCTCGAGAGACTCGCTTCTCTGCCATGACTTTAAGTAGACCCTGTTTCTTTTGTGGACGCGTGTGCGGTGTGGAGGGTGAGGGGTGGTGGTGGTGGTGGTGGTGGTGATGGTGGTGGTGTTTGGAGACAGGGTTTCTCTGTGTAGCCCTGGCTGTCCTGGAACTCAGAGACCCAGAACCCCCTTTGCTTCCCAAGTGCTGGGATTGAAAGTGTGCATCACCACCATCTGGCTTATGAAACTTTAGTATAAGGAGTAAAGATGTTCTGAACTCGGGGTTCTGGCTTGTTCATTAGAATTCAGTTCCTCTAGTGCATCTTAATGATGAATTTATGAGGGACATGGAACATGGTAGATATTCAGTGGGCATTTGCAAAGATAGATTTATTTTAATCTAAAAGCCATATTAATTATTTTTTTGATAATTTATTGCTTATTATGTAAAAGTGCCCTAAGGATTTTATTTTTATTTTTTACTTTATTATAAGAAACCCTTGGAAATAAGTTAAAGCATCACACATTACAATTAACCATATCCAAAGATGAACCAGTGTGCAGTTAGAATTGGCATTGAGATGGAAGCTTCAACATTTCACACTGTTTATGCTCTCTTCCATCATTAAAATTAGAAAGTCCACGACAGGATTAGAACTAGAAAACATTTAACTCTATAGAGGTGAATTCCCGTTCATCAGCAGTGTTCACTCCGCCTCACCTCCTTGCATTTGCCTTTCTCCTTTCTTTTATGTTATACTCTCAGGGTTTTCATAGTCAGATAGTTCTGAGTCAGTATCCTCAGAGCTATGTTTCTAAACTTATTTATTTAGGACAGGATTTCTAAGCTGACCTTGCTGGCCTTGAATTTGTGAGCCTCAGCCTGAGGAGTATCTGGGATTACAAGCCTATCCCACTATGCCTAGCTTGATACTTATGTTTTTGATTGTGAGCATAGCCTTTAACGGCTGAGCTATCCCTCCAGCCCACCTGGCTTACTTACTAAGTTTGCATTTTCTTAAACATTTATTTTCATGGTCTCACAAAACTTTAATACTAAGCATTCAAGAGTCAGTTTTTCTCCATATATACCTACAGGCTCCATTTTGTAGTTCTTATGCTGTCTGTGTTGTATAATCAGATGGTTAAGCAAATAATAAAGTTATGTCCTTAAATATGTTCTAAGTCCCAAAGTGATCCTAATTGTAATCATTCAGTAAAAGAGACATGATTGTGTTTCTTCATGAAAGATTTTTATTAAACAATAATGATAAAAGCAAAAATTATACTAAAGGAGATTTTTAAAAACCACACACACTGTAGCTATCCATTATTTTAAAGATTCATTATGTGTGAAGAAAAGGTGGTTGGTTTTTGTCAACTGGACACAAACCTGGACACATCTGGGAAGAGGAAATGTTAATGGAGAAGATGATGGAGAAGATGCCTTTATCAGATCGGCCTGTAGGCAAGTCTGTAGGTCATTTTCTTGATGTCACAGCAGCCTATGAATTAACACTGGCAGCTATTATTTAAGTGCAGATGTATCCAGTGTGGCTCTAGCTAGGGTGACATTTGAGATATTGGCATAATATTGGACATTATTAATTTCTGAGGCATCATTTTTCTAAAATGACTTTGAAATTTTTGAGTAGGGGTCAGGTGGTACACAGCTGCGCAGGTAGAGGCAGGAGGGCCAGAAAGTCAGGACTATCGTAAGCTGCATAGAGTTCAAGGGCAGCCTGGGTTAGAGACCCTTGTCTAATAAAATCAGAGTTTCTCATTTCCCCCATGTCCTGCTAGTCCCCTCTTGAGAATTCCCTGCTCTTTATATGGTCCTTTTCACTTCCCGGGTTTCTGTTGTTAGTCTAGGTTATGTACTCATATCTACAGATTCAGAGAATTAATGTCCAGAAAATAACTCATATCTAAAGATTCAGAGGATTAATGTCCAGAAAATATGAAAAACAACAAGTCAAGAAAACAAACAATTCAATTTTAAAGTATGGACTATGGCTGAGAAAAGAGTTCTCAAAAGGAGAAATAAAAATGGCTATGAAATATCGTAAAATATGTCCATCATCCTTAGCAATTAGGAAATTTCAAATTAAAACAACTTTGAGATTTCATCTCACCCTAATCAGAATGAGAAAGATAACAAAACAACTGAGAACAAATGCTGAGGAGGGTGTGGGGAACGGGACCCCCGTTCACTGTTGGTGGGGTCTCACTCTGGAGTCAGTGTGGAGGACCCGCAAGAAGCAAAAAGTAGACCTACCATCCCTTCGCATATGCCTAAAGGATGATACCACACTCCACAGATACTGGGTCAGCCATGGTCATTGCTACTCTGTTCATAATATTGAGGAAATGGAAACAAATTTCCTTTAACTGGTGAGTGGATAATAAAAATGTGGTATATAGGCACAATGGAATAGTATTCAGGTGTAGAGAAAATTTAAATTATTAAGCTAACATGTACATAATGTGATTGGAAAATACACTGTAACACAATTAATATAAACTCAGAGCCAGAGACACACACATGTCTGTGTGTGGGGGTAGGGACAGAGGAGTCGGGTGGGGGAAGGGACAGAGGGGTCGGGTGGGGGTAATGGAGGGACAGTACTGGGAGACACAGCTGGAATTGGGGGTGAGGAAGAAACCTAATGGAAGGAAACTTCTTGGAATCTATGAGGGTAGGCCTAGTGAAGACTCCTGGTAATGGGGATACGGAGCCTGAACCAGCCATCTTCTATAACCAGGCAAGGCTTTCAGTGGAGGGACTGGGACACCAACCCAGACACAAGACCTTCCACCTACAATTTATCCTGCCTTCAAGATGTGCCTGGGAGTTGTGAGAGAGGCCAGCTGGTGATTGGTCCAAGCTGAGACCCACTCCAGGAGAGGGAGACCACGCCTGACATGCTTGCAGGGCCAGAAACCAGAGGCTGGATAGCCTTGGGCTAGCATAATTAGCTTGGTGTTCCTGTGGGACTTGTAACTGGGGGTGGGGGCTGTCTCTGACTCTTTTTGCCTGGTTTTGGGATCCTTTTCTTCCTACTGGGTTGCCTTGTACAGTCTTGATATGAGGGGTATGTACCTAGTTTTATCATAGCTTGTTATGCTGTGTTTGGCTGCTTTCCTGGGTGGCCTGATCTTTTTTGATGGTAAACGGGAGGAGTGGAACCAGGGAGAGAGAAGACTGGGGGGAAAGGAAGAAGGGGAAGCTGCGGTCAAGGTATAAAATGTAAGAGAATAAATTAAAAAGAAAAAAAACCCCACCAACTTGAAGGCTGGCTGGAAGGCTATAGGCGATCTTCTGCAAAGTAAGTTAAGGTAAACTGCATAGGCAGCAATGAAGCCCTTTCAAAGCCTGTCTTGGGGCTCAGCGAGGCTAGTCACCTCTAACCTAGCCTCATTTCCAAAAAGAACATGATCGTTTCTGAACAGCATCAGCACCAAACCCTCTCCTTGCCACTGCTTGCTGTGTGCCCAAGGGGGAGGAAATCCCTGCTCCTTCCGAGGCCTTTAGTGGTAGTTACAGTAGATACATAGATCCTCTGGGTTCCAAATAGCATGGGGTTTAATGGGAGCAGACGCACCAAGGTCTAGCTCAGGTACTCTGGCCAACTTGCTGGGAAGGCCCTAGTGTCTCCTAATGGGGGTGTGGGTTGCCAGCCACCATTAGAGCCATTTATTGATTGACTACCCAGACTGGCGTCTAACTGCTGAGTTCAAGTAATCTTCCTGTCTCTGTTGAGTTTCCAAAACAGTTGTAGTGTTACCATATCCAGTTTATTTTTTAAATTAATATCACAAACACCTATGATAAGACACTTTGGTACCTCAATGATTACACAGACCCTATTTTTGTTAGACAAATGGGAATACAGCCATGAAACCAAGGATAAAGGCGCTGAAAGCTCTCCTTGGAGTCCACAGTTGAAGGTGAAAACTGGCTACTGAAAGTTGTCCTCTGACCTCCATATGTGAAGTGTGGCATGTGCCCACCCTCTGTGTGCTTATTGCCTGATTGCCTGTGTGCACACGCCTACACAGATTCATATGATGTCATCCACAAGTCTCTCATTCCCTTTTCAATATTTGTCTTGTTTTTCATTATTTTTAAGTTGTACTGCATTTTGCTTCATCAATAATCTATTTAATCTTTTGAATTCCAATTTTAGTAGTTATTTTTCAGATGTTATATCTGTTTTAATATATTGTAGTTCTCTGCTACAATTCCCAGTCTTTTTTCAATGTTCTGTGTTTCCTCTCAAGGCTTGCATGGCAGGCACCTTATCTCACTGAGCCATGTGGTTGACCCCCTGTTTCTCAGTTCTCTCTTTAAAATTACACTTTAATTTATTTTGTGTATGAGTGTGCACATGCCACAGTGTGCGTGTGGAGGTCAGAGGACATGTTACAGCAATTGCTTCTCTTTTGACATGTAGACCCCAGGGAAGAACTCAGATGGTCAGGCTTGGTTGCAGGTGCCTTTACTAAATGATTCATCTCTCCAGGCCTCCCCCCTTCATATGCATGTGCTTGGTGTTAATGTTTGTATCTGTTTTGCATGTATGTAGTTCCTGTAAAGGCCTGGAGTTTAAAGTCAGGAGTTGTCCTTCATTGCTCTTCCTCCTCAGTCGCGGAGGCAGAGAAACTCAGGCATTGCGAGCCTTGCTGATGAGCTTGCTTTGGGGTCCCCAGTCTCCGTCCTGAACGGGAATTAGAGGTGTACCACTGTGGCCAGCAGGGGTTATGGATCTGAAATTTGGCCCTTGTGCTTGAGAAGCAAGTGCTGGGGCTGCTTCGTCATCTGCACAGCCCTGCAATCGCTGGCTTCAGAGCCTTCTGTCTCTCCGTGCTTTCTGAGTTACCCGTGCTTCTCGTTTGTTAACCTAGTGTTGTTTGATAGACGTAGTGAATTTCGGTATAAAGGGAGATTTTATGCAAGTGTCAATCTCTGCCTGTCCTCTGCTGGTCAGACAGTGGCAGTGGCCACTAATCCAGTTAGGAGTGGAGATGAGGATCACATTAGTACACGTTTTCACTGAGAACCCACTGTGTTCTCAGCTTCTTGTCCTGGTGGGTTCTGAACTCTAAATTCTAGTCTCTTCACGTGGCTGAGAATGTTTCCAGGCTTTTAAAAGCCTTACTGCTTACATAACTTGGCAGATATATATATGTGCATATATATATTTAAACATTTAAATTGAAGTGTGTCACTTTACCTCTTCCTTTTCCTCCCTCCAGCCCTTTCCAGGTACCCTCTGCCTGGCACCTCCCATGTCCCCACTCTCAAACTGATAGCTTTTAAATACACTGTTGTGTGCGTGTATCTGTGCTTGTGTATGCAGACGTACAAATGCAGCCTGCTGAGTTGTATTTGTTGTCTGTGTGTCTGGTTTCAGGGCTGACCCCTTTGTATTGGACTGCCCAGGATACTCAACCCTGGGAGAAGCTGATTGCCCCTCCCAGCAGTCACCGCTGCCTTTAGTTCTCTGTGGAGGGATGGCAGGCACTCCAGACTTTCCCCTACCACCTTGGCATGCCTGTTGATGTTGCCATTGTTTTGGTCTTGTTTGTGCAGCTGTCTTGAGGGGAAAACTGAGTGAGTTATCAGGCTTGATTCTCTATCTCTACTTTCTGGGCTTTTGACTCCCCAAATTTCTGACTTGTCTGATTACCCCCAGGGGACAATTTTGGGGGCTGGTGAGGTGGTTTGGTAGGTGAAATATTAAAACTTGCTTTCCTGCCTTTCGTTTGTTACTTTTGCTGATAGACCTAAAATCCAGGTCATGTAACATTAGATAACATTTTTTTTTGTTTGTTTTTTGATTTGTACTCATTTGGAGCTAGGGAATCTGTTTCTTTTGTGACTCAGTTTTTGTCATGACTCAGCAGTGCACTCTGCAGTGTTAGTGCTGTAAAGTAAGTTGTGACCTGTGGATACTCTCGAGGACCCTCCCTGTCATTTATTCTTCAATCTGTTCAGGGCGGGACGTAAAGTCACAAATAGTCTTGCATTTGCTATCATGAGGTCCCCACTTGACCTGGTAAAGTTTCGGTCAACTCCTTTGTCAGCTCCCATTGTGGCCACGTCAGGGCTTTAATTCTTGTCCCCTCTCCATTCATCTGTGTTATCTGCCATTGCTTAGAAAACTGGAATCTAAGGGTGCTTAAATTGTGTTTGAAAAGAAATCTCTTAGACTTCAGTGGGTGGTTTGGTTGCTGTTTAGAATTTTATGGCTAATGCAGCAGAGGTGGCTTTGATTAAGGCACACAGCCATTGCTGAAGGAACAAGAACCAGGCTTCTGTGTCCCATACTGTCTTCTGCAGTGTTCACAGTAGAGTAAAGCCTGTCATCATATCAGTCTTCTGTTGCTTTCTTCTTTTAATTGTTGCTGCCTTTTAAGCTAAGGCTGTCCTATTCAGCAACTGCAACTCTGCTGATACCATCAGTGGCTAGATCTGCAAGTCTCTAAGCCTGAGGGAATTCTGCTCCCCCAGGCCACCCTTCCAAAGCTACTAAGGAAACTTATTTAAATCTCTGTCCTGCTAAAGAATTCAAGATTTAAAGGTTGAGGTAGAATCCTGCTTCCCAGAGTGGCGGAGTAGCAAGCAGCTCACCTAGCTCACCTCTGAAGTCTCTCAAGAAGTCCCCTGCCTGTCCTCGCCCCTTCTTATAACCCCTTCCCCACCTTCCTCCTCCCTACAACTTCCTGTCAGCTAGGTGCTGATCCAGCTTTCTGGTGAATTTCATTTAATCAAACACATCTTTGCATCATTAAACAAATTTTCCAGAGCATAAAGACAAGTAACACACCTTAAAAATAATATTCTATAACAGTCATTAGTAGTTAGAGACCTTTAAACTTCTTTCCTAATGGATAGGTGAATTCTGTTACGCATGTTACTTCAATGTACATTTATTTCTGTGTGTTTTCACTCATTTCATTTTACATACTAATTCCCCCAAATCTCAAGTCTATCATAATCTTAGGTCTGGGTCTCAGGTTTGTGATCTTAGGTCTGTGATCTTGGGTCTGTAATCTTGGGTCTGTGGTCTTATGTGTGAGGTCATAGATCTGTGACCTAGTGTGAGCAAGCCAGCAAATTCCTTAGTTCACTGAAAACCATAAAGGATTCATAACTTTTCAGGAACTTGAAATTCCCTTGCTGAAGCCAGTGGGAAGAACATTTTAACATTTCTGGGTAAAATGCTCAACATAATGGTTCTAATATATTAGGCATTGTTAATAATTAATATGTTTTTGAAATAACCCTCTGTGTATGAATTTCAAAAAGAGAAAAATGCTTAATAGTCACTTTTAAGCTTATATTTAATTTTAGATATTAAAGCAATGTTGAGAAATTAAATTGTCAAAATCATTTTAACCTTGAACCCTAGATAGAATAGTCAGAAAGCCCTTTAATAGATGTTTAGGAAATGTTCAGCAACGTAAATAACTTGATGAAGTGTTTCACTTAGTTATGACGTATACCTTTATGTTTTATGCCGTATTTTGGGAATGGGCTCTATTGATGTTGATGGCGGATATTTGGTAGCTGAAAGGAGATTTTGTGCAACAGAGACAATATTGCCATTGGTTCGTACACTGGACCTCCTTCAAGTTTCCTGACTCGGTCTCTGTGTTCTCTGTAATCTTCCTAGATAGCTCTTATCACCATTCTTTAGGGGAGACTTAAAGGCAGATGTCACTGTTTGACTATTTTTTGTGTGTGTGTGTGTGTGGAAACTTTACCCTTTTCTGTTTGGAATTTTAATTGTGTTGGGTATTGTATGAAATAAGTTAGTGGAGGAAAATGGAAGAAAGGACCCAGCTCTACTCAGAGTGGTAATGGCTAGCCAACCTAAGAGGTTGGCTCCCTCAACACTGAATTGAGAGTGTGTAGGAGAATGAGGTGCAGGGGCTGAGAATAGGTTTTGTAGTCAGCAGCAGGAAGCAGAGAACATGACTTCTCCAGATCCAGACTGTTCCTCTGGATAAGCTGTTTTCGGAAGCCGCAAGGCCAGAGCGGAGTCAGCCTGTGGTTTGCAACCTTTGGCTCCAGGGCCTCAGGGCCATATTCAGAGATCAACTGCCCCCCCCCCCCAAATGTTGGGATTGAAGGCATGCGATACCACTGTCTGGCTACAAATGTACTCTTTTGCCTTTAAACATTTCTGGGAGCGTGCGTTTGGCTTTCGCCCGTTGCATTACGTACAGAAACTGTAGTTTGGCAGCCAGGCTCCTCTGCTGTCCAGTTGTAACGTCGTTACTTACAGTGGTTTTGTTTTCATCTTCAGTTAACTGCGATCTAAAATATAATAAGCAAATGTCAGAAACAGAGAATTTGAGCTTTCGCCTGTACACTGTCCTGAATACCATGCTTGGTTGTTAGGCATTCACACTCGGTGCTCTGACAATTGCTCTGTCATTGGGCTCCGAGCAGCTGCTCGCTCACCTCTGTGATCTTCGTGCAGTGCTCCTGTTCAGGTGGCCTTTGACTGTTCGAGTAGGTTATTCCCCGGGCCGCCGGTCTGGTCCCGCCCCCATGCCAGCCCCAAATAACACGCAGAGACTCTGTATTTGATACGATGCTGTTGGCCAGTTACCATTATTGTTTATGGGTTAGCTCTGTCTTAATGATTAGCCCATTTCTACTTATCTAAGTATTTCCACATGGCCATCTTATCAGGGAGCAGCGGGCAGCATCTGCTCTCTTTCGGCTCTCCATGCTGACTCCTCCCAACTACTTCCTCTTTCCTCCTAATCTCCTAGCCCTGCCTATCTTGCTTTCCCATTGGCCAGCAGGGCTTTCTTCATTAACCAGTATGAGAAACATATTTACAGAATGACATCTCCCATCATTTGACTTGACTTCATGACAGCCCCAAGAGAAGGGGTAGCACTGCTGACTATTTGACCCATTGTTTGTTATCATTGTTCTCTTTTATTATTAGTTACTGTTGTTGCATTTACCCCCTAAGATAGGGTTTCTCTTTGTAGCCTTGGCTGGCTGTTGTGGAACTCGCTCTGAAGATCAGGGTGGCCATTAGCTTGGAGATCTGATTGCCTCTGTCTCCTGAGTGCTGGGATTAAAAGGATGTGCCACCACTGCTTAGCGCTGTTGTTGTCTTAATGCACATAATTTATAAATTAATCATAAGCTCGTGTGCATAAAAACTACTACAGTCTTACATCACTGTGTGATCATTGTGTACTCTGAGAAGTGAGGCATCAGGTGATGCTCTCTTGCAGGACCATTCTGGAGTGTACTTACACAACCTACTTGTTGTAGGTACACCACTTACACAAGATAGGTGGTGAACAGGAGGGGGTGAGGTCGATGCTGGCATAACATTGTGTACACTTCCCATTCAGCTTTTTTATGTTTAGAAAGTGTATGGTGTGATAGCAAAATTGAAGTAAACATGGAAATCAGAACAATTGTTTGTTATGTCTTCAAGCATTCTATGTTATGCACCATGCTTTCTTCTTTACTTTATATGTCTTGTAGCTCATCACACTTACACCATCATCTGCACAACATTTGAATGTACATTGTACTGCGATGTTAGCATGACTGTGATGTCACTAAGTGGTAGGAATTTCCAGCTCTTTTACCATTTTAGGGGACTATCTTTGTATATGCTGCTGGTTGTTGTCGCAGACACAGCTCAGACATAAATGGTGCGTGATTATATGTTTAGCATTTGGTACTACGTTCAGTTTCAGCATCTGATTAGGGTGGGCGATAGCTTTGAAAATATCCTTTGTTGATTAGGGGACTACTGTAGTCTTTACAAGTTTTGTGCTTTGTACTTTAAGTCTGTCAATTTGATCAGTTTGATCTAGAGCAAACCTGGTAGTTTTTAAGAGTCAGAAAGACAGTTTGATGGAGTGATGAGACAGCCCAGTCATTAAAGTACTGTGCAAGCATGAGTACTTGAATTTAATCCCAGCCCTCACGTAAAAGGTTGGGCGTGGAGACACCTTCTTGTAATGCAGGTGATGGGAGGTAGATCTAGTAGATCTCTGAGATTCACTTGCTAGTGGCACCATTGAGCTCCAGGTCCCAGTGAGAAACCCTGCCTTAAACACAGGGTGATGGTGCCAGTGGAGGGTAACATTGTTCTCTGGCCTCTACATGAGCACTGATGTGTATTTGCACACATACACACAACAGTCTGGACAATCCAGCTCTGCCACTTGCCAGCTGCAAACCTGGGTATGACACTTGTTAGCCTAAGTTCTCAAAGCATAAAATGTGTTACAATGACTGTTATTTATTCACTACAGGATTATAGACTTCTTATAGTAAATGGGATGTATTGTTACTAATTTTCCATTGACAAATGAAAATTTCTTTGTTTTGGATGAACAGCAATGTTTTGGTAGAGAGTACATTGTGGAATGTCTAAACATACTGGTAACATATACACTACCTCATGTGCTCATCATTTTTTATGCTGATGAGTATTATTCACAACATTTAGAAGCTATTATATTATCCTGGTTCTGATTTTACAACTGAGTCACTGTTGTTTTCAGAAATATTTTTGTCTAACATTTCTAGTTAGAATTTGTTTTTGAAATACTTAATTCTTTAAAAAAATTTTAAACATTCTGTGTGTATATGTGGTGTGTATGTGTGTGGTGTGTGTGCTATGTGTGTATGTGTGTATGTGGCATGTGTGTGGTTTGCATGTGGATGTGTGTGTATGAGTGTGTATGTGTGGTGTATGTATGGTATGTATGTGGTGTGTATGTGATGTATGTGATAAGTGTGTGTATGTGTGGTGTGTGTGTGCTGTGTGTGCATGTGCAAGTGTATGTGTGCTCTGTGTGTGTGTGTGTGTGGTGTATGTGGTGTGTGTGTGGTGTATGTGGTGTGTGTGTGTATATGTGTGGGTGTATATGTGTGGTGTGTGTGTGTGGTGTGTGGTATATGTGATATGTGTGTATATGTGTGGGTGTGTATGTGTGGTGTGAGTGTGAGTGTGTGTGTGTGGTGTATGTGATATGTGTGTGTGAGTATGTGTGTGGTGTGTGTGTGGTGTATGTGATATGTGTGTGTATATGTGTGGGTGTGTATGTGTGGTGTGTGTGTGGGTGTGTGTGTGTGGTGTGTGTGGTGTATGTGATATGTGTGTGTATATGTGTGGTGTGAGTGTGTGTGTGTGTGTGGTGTGTGTGGTGTATGTGATATGTGTGTGTATATGTGTGGTGTGAGTGTGTGTGTGTGTGTGTGTGTGTGTGTGTGTGTGTGTGTGTTAAGTGCTCCTGTGGCACAGCATGAATATGAAGGCCAGAGGACAACTTGTATCACAGCATGTCTGTATGTGAACCATGTGTGTACAGTGCTCATGGAAAATGGAGAAAGATGTCCAATCCCCTGGAGCTGAAGATACAGGGATTGTGGACCTCCATATGTGGGTGCTCAGAGCTAAACCTACAGTAGGTGTTTCTAACCTGCTGAGCTGTCTCTCCAGTGCCCAAAGAAGCATTGCCATGTACTAAAAAATTTCAGGCCTCAGAGATTCACAGTGTTATCATATTAGTTTACTATTTACATTAAAAAGGCATAATGAAATCATCCCTTTCCAAATTACCTCAGCTCATTGAAATTCATTTGTAAATGGAAATATATTAATATCTATTTTAGTTTTTGTTTGTTTGGTTTTTTCCTGAGACAGGGTTTCCCTGAGTAGCCCTGGCTGTTCTGGAACTCACAGAGATCAGTCTGTCTGCCTCTGCCTCCTAAGTGCTGGGATTAAAAGCATGAGCCATCACCATGCCTGGCATCTATTTAAAATTTAAAGATGTAAGTTGGACATGGTCACACACACACACTTATGATCTCAGTAATTGGAGAAGAGATAGGATAATCAAAAGTTCAAAGTCAACCTTGACCATGTAACAAGCTTGAGACCTTGTCTCAAAAAAATTTCAGGAGACAAAGTTATAAGAATTTTGTCTTAGCAGTATGTAGTGGCACACACATTTAAATCCCAGCACTCGGGAGGCCAATTTAGGAAGATCTCTGTGCCTTCAAGGTCACCTGGTCTACATAGTGAGTTCCAGAACAGCCACAGCTCCATAGTGATACCCTGGCTCAAAACCTCTCCCCCAAGGACCCCCCCCATAACTTTGTCTTATAGTATTTGTTGTTTTTAAGTTCACCATATTGTGAGTGTGCTGGATATGCCATATGCCGCAGTGGTTAGACATGCCTGCCTCCCGTGGGGATGGCTTGATGAAGACATGGTGTAGCTACAGAGGGAGGGCTCTGCTCCCATGCATTGCTCAAACATTAGGTTTCCTGACATTTACCGTAGAACCGTGAATGGCTTGTGCTGCAGAGCTCTGGTGTGTACTCAAGTACCTCAGTAAACAGTGATATGAAGGCCCCCTGACTCCCACCTCCACCCTCCACCGCAGGCGTCTCTCAGAGGTGTCTTCCTACTTAGTTTCCTATACTTATACATGGGATCAGGGACCAGAATAATTTGATATGAGTAATGTTGCTTTTCACTCCAACTTTTTTAATACTGATTTAAAAATAATTAAGAGCCATGTGTGGTGGCATGTTCGTAATCCTGGTACCAGGAAACTGAGACATTAGAATTGCCACAAATTTGGGGTCAAATGGGGTGCATGGGAAAACCCTTTCTGAAGAGAAAAAAATTAGGGGGATGTTTAACAACGCTTTGAAAATAGTCATGAAAGTTTAACTATCTTGAAGGATCATAGACTCCCTTATATAGTCATCTAAAAAAAATTGTAAATAGGATACTTAGCTTTAAATTAGAAAATCAGGTCATTAGTGAAAGCTTTTCTTTGGTAGAAAAGCTGCTTTGATTCTTATTTGATAGTCATTAATGAAACTGTCAATTATATGAATTATGATTTTCAGTTCACATAGTAATTTTCATCTGTCTTCATAATAAAATCCACTCTGTAATCTCTTCAACAAAGACACAGTAAACAGCACCTGCCAGAACACAGCCACTGAGTAAGTGTTCACACGTCACTGTGTGAAAAACAGTGAAGGGTTAATGAAAGCTGGATACATTATAAGATTACAAAGGTTTTATTTATGAGAGGATAGGGAGGGTATGGTTAGATGGATGAAACATTAATAACCTCTCCATTCTGCAGGAACTACTCTTTTTAGTCCCATAGGGACTGTGAAACTGTGTTTTGGTGGTCTGCACAAGAGGTTAAACTTGGCAAATGTGTGGTGAATGATGTCATTGAATGCACACCATATGTATTGAAAGTCAGGGAATGCTCTCTTACTGCCATGTGTAGACGTATATAAGTGCTGGAATGGAAAAATCATTTCTATGAAAATATAGACAAGTAAGACAAGAATGTTCTGTACTGAGTCTGATCCAACCACCAGTAGCTGCCAAGTATGATACACACTGCAAAGTTTTCTCTTCTTAATTTTCCAGCTTCCAGCCTTTCGTTGGCTCTCAGAGGCAGTCTGTTTGGAAAGCTTTATTCAGTGTGTTCTTTCTGTTGATATGATTTGAACACCAAGTGAGTCTTCCATTTTCTCTGTTAAAAGAGAGCTGGTAGAGTAGACTGGTGTGCATGGTCACAGCAGATGGAAATGATTAATTGATTTAGCTTACTCACCAAATTCTTCTCTTTTCTAGTAGAGCTGAGTTATAGAGATTCATACTACTAATCTTTGTTCTATCCATTAACACACCAAAGATTATAATTGTTGCTTTAATCATTCTTATTACCATTATTAAAAATGTTATGTTTTAATGCTACACTAATGGGTACATCAAGAATATAAAGCAATTGATTTTTAGAAGAAATTTATGGTTTATGACAATACATGGAGATAAAAATATGAAGCATCTATTTATTTTATTCTATGATCATCAACTAACAATGTCTTTAGTAAAAACAAAGTGTTGTTTTTCTTAAGGTGGATACCTAAAAGCTTGAATGAACTATTTTATATTTTGTATAGAAAACCACTTCATCTAATGGTATGATTCTATTAAAACAATATCTATGACAATATTCAATAATAATTCAACAGTAATAATTCACCTATCCTGCTGAATTAGTGTCTATATGGTTTCTCCCATAGTAGGGGGTTCACTGGACCAGGAGTCAAGGATTGGTAATGGGAATGGTTCCAGTCACCATTATCCATCATGACCCATTGGGAAAATGTTGCTTCTTGTTCCCAAGATCTTAAGCTCTGCTGGCCCAGAGGTTTTGGCTCCTGATTGGGGAAAAAGGCTTCATAAGATGGAAAGACCTCCCATGCTTATGGATAGACAGAATTAGTACCTGGAAATGGCCATCCTATCAAAAGCAATCAAGGACTCAGTGAAACTCGCATCAAGAGTTAGACACAATTTACAGAAGCTGAATACAAAGGTTATATGGGAGCCCCTGTTCTGATTCCTAGCTCTTTGAGGAGGCACCATACGGATTCCCACATTGTTTGGGTTAATTTACATTCCCATAGTCTTATATGAAGAAGGTGGTTGTGATTTTTGTTTTTTTATTTTGTTTTATTTTCCACCTAGGAGTGCTTCCTTTAGAGCCAGAACCTGACTTTTAGGGTGAGTTAGGCAGCACAAAGATGGGGGTGGAGGGATTAGGCTTCTGTACATGTCCACTGAGGCCATCATCTTGAGCTCTGTCCTCAGGGTTGAGGTATAGATTGAAGAGTTATTGACCATATTTTGAGAGAGTTTTCTTTCTAGGCAATGATGCAGACAAACCCTATATAAAATTTCATGTGATCAATGACTATGTTTTATATATCTACATTTCAGTTGCATACATAGGATTTTTTTTTTAAGAACCAGAGATTCTAAAGTTTTTAGAGGTTATCTGAATACTTTGGTGTGTATGTGTTTATACTAACAAGAGAAACATTATATTTCTGTTGTTTCTAGGATTAGGTTACAGTAGAACACAGGAAAGGAGATGTATGTTGTTACAGCCAGGGCTGTATTAAAGAGCAAAGGCTACAAATGTAGCAAAGTATACACAAAGTGTAGCACAATGTGTGTTTTCCCTCATCTGTTGGCTCAGGTGAAGTTGTGAGTGAATTGGAGAGCCTCATCTTTCACTATTGATCCATGATTTTGTTGCTGTACTTGACTGTGAGCCAGCTCATGGCAAATGCTGCTCTCTGGAGCGTGACTGCAGGAGGCCTGGCAGGCCTTCCCCTGAGGTGGACAGGTATGAAGCCAGCCAGCAATGCCGATGTCAGTGCTTAGAGACTGCCGTAGCTGTTCCCAACTGGAACTAATGACTGCTTATTCATTTTGTTAGATAATTTCATTATTTGTTATCTTCTTGATAATTTGTAACATTTTAAACATTTTAAAGGTTTTAGCTAATATCACTGTTACAGATATTAAATATGAAATATCTTCCCAAGAATAATAGATAAATATTTTTATACCATATTAGAGGTTGAAATTCCCCATTGTTCTCAACAACTCAGTGAGGCAGTGTTTTTATTATCTTCATTTTATAGATTTGGAAACTGAAGTCTAAGGATGTTAAGTAACCTTTTTAGTTTATCTACTAAGTTGTATAATGATTTTCAAATTCATTTATTGGACAAAGACTTATTTTGAGTCCATTGTAAAAGTCACTGGGGATTGTCACATGGCACATACATCATGAGGGAGAGTCAGATATTAAAGTAATCAATCATGGAATTAATTACTTTATTATAGTAGTGATAAGTAGTGCCAAGGAGTACAATGTGGGATGAGGTGTGTAAGAGGGAGGCCCAGCATATCTGAAGTTCCCCGAGGAAATACTGCATCTGGTTTGAAGGAAGGTAGAGTGTGTGGGGAGCTCTGTAGATGGGGTACGGCATGGACAATACTGAGAGAAAAGTACATTCATAAACTTGGAAGTTGAAATTAGGAAAGTGTGTTTGGATCACAAGGAATGAGCATAAATATCTAGTGATTTAGTTGGGAGCATACATTTTAGAAAAATTCACCAAATTATGTAATGACTACTCTCCCTGTGTTACAGCATGAAAGAGACTACCTAAATTAAAAACGCCCCCAAGATCCCCAGCCAGCAGAGGGTGGGAGCAGGATGCCAAAGTCAGCCATGGACTAACTGTTCAGGCTGTATGGTATTGTGTGATCTGTTCCTTTAAAGGAAGGAACTGCACAGCCCAGAGTAAGATGTGCTTGTTTTTATCTTTGGTTTGCAGCAGTACCTCTATCCCTCTCACGTTAGTGTACATTGGAGACAGCGACATGAGCTTACTGAGGTGACAGCCTACCTCTTTAGAACTTGGGAATGCCGCCTTTACCGGTTCCTTTGTGTTTTCCTCAGAAGGGAGTCTGCATATCTTCTATAGCATTGTCAGTGAGTGATAGCACTGCAAGTCTGCATTTTGCAGGCTGCAGACTCTCAGGTGCAGGGACGATGGGAACTGGGTTGTCTTGGACAGAAACTGATGCTCCACTGTAGAAGTAGAATCAACTGTTACCTCTTAACTGGTTGTTACTGATGCCCTTTCAAGACTTGTACTAAACCAGTGGTCCTCAACCTTCCTAAAGCCGCGACCCTTTAATATGGTTCCTTATGACCGCCAGCCATAAAGTTATTTTCATTGTTATCTCATAACTTTAATTTTGCTACTGTTACAAATCATAATGTAAACATCTATTCTCTGGTGCCCTTAGGCATCTCCTGTGAAAGGATCATTCAACCCCCAAAGGGGTTGTTACTCACAAGTTGAAAACCACTGTTATAGACCACCAGCAAAGACAGTAATTATGTTCTGTTGTATTTGTAAAATATGTGTTAGAATACTGTATCAACTACATAAGTTTTAAAGACAAAGGTATGGTTAAAAATATGCATTTATAGATACCAGAAAGTGTCTGCAGCACCACTCAGCGTTTCAAGTAAAATACCAGAATACTGGGGGCTGGAGATATGTCTTAGTCAAGTGTTTGCCATGCAAACACGAAGACCAGAGTTTGTTCCAGCACTTGTCTGGCATATACTTGTAATCCTAGCTCTGGTTGGTAGAGACAGGTGGATCCCTGGGACTTGCTGTCCAGCAAGCATAGTCTAATCTGAGAGCAGCGGGTCCCAGTGAGACTCTATGTTAATATCAAGGTGGCTGGTACCTATGGAAGAACAAACACACATAGAGACACAGACAGACAGACAGACAGACACACACACACACACACACAGACACACACACACACACACACACACACACACACACTACAAATGGCAGAATCTACTATAATACTAAAAACATAATGGTATTTTAAAAATTCATTTCATTAAAAGAGAACATGTGTGTCATGTTTTAAATGTATGTCTATAAGCTTATATGGACAGAGACTTGAAAATTTTTGTTTTGAATTACATTTATTTGTGTGTGTGCACCCACATGGCATGCATGGTGCTCTTGTACAGCACAGTGTATGTGTGGCAATGAGAGGACAACTTGTTGGCGTTCCTCCTCTCCTTCCGTTGTGCTGGCCCTGGGTCCTGATCTTCTCACATAGTCAGGGTCTCAAGAAGCTGCTTCACTAGCTGAGCCATCCCATCGTGCCTCACCTTCAATTGATGTGCGTGCGTATAGATGGAAAAGAACTACTCTATGATATGTTAATTTATTTTCTAAAAATATAGGGCAACAAATGAGATTTTTTTTTTCAAAATTATAGGAAATTTTCTTTTTTTGGGCAGGGGAGATGCCCAGTACAAATGGAACCATCAAAGCTGGCCTTGGTTACTGTACAGGTTTGTGATCAACCTGGGCTATGTGAGATAATGTATAAATAAGTAAGGAAATAAATAAACCAACAGGCAGAGGGATTTGAAGTTGAGAAAACAGATTGGACATAACATGTAGCATTTGTCTATAATACCTGAATATTATAGAAAATGAGCTATTAAATCACTATCATTGGGTTGAGAAATAGGACCTAATAAAGTGATTGGTTGTGAGAGCTGGGTCCTAAGGGCCCCCTGGGGGTGGGGTGAGAAGATATGAAGTCAGAAGTCAATGACAGAGACCTCAGGAGTCAGGTGAAAGGAATCAGCAGACTCATTTATTTAGCAATGGATACAAACCTTAACTCTGCCAGCACACTGGCGTCCTGATCCATTGACATTGGGTAGTCGCCCCTCATTGGCTGGGCAGGATCAGGACCACTGACAGCAACTGTCAAACTCCAGATTGGCTCCTCTTGACCTGATAGGCCTTAACTTCCTACAGGCTGTGCCTGCATGAAAGGTTAATGCCATTGATGCAGGAAAGAGTGTGTCTTAAAACAAAATCCATAGCTAGATGTGGTGTCTGACATCTGCAAGGGGAACCCAGCACTGGAAGCTTGGGCGGAGATTGCTAAAAGTTGCAGACCAGCCTGGGCTGCAGGGTGAGCTCTAGGCCAGCCTGATCCAAAGAGTGAGACCTTTGTCAAAAATTCAAAACAACACCAACCCATAATCACACAATAGCAAATGAATGAATGAACAAGTTTGAGCATCTGTCTGGTGGCACAGGGCTGGTTTTGCAGCTGCTTCAGAGCCTGTGGCCAGCCTGGGCCATACACAGTCAGTTCAAGGCCTTCCCTTGAGTGGCACATTCTTGTCCTACCTCACTACGTGTCAGCCCCTTGCTCCTGGGTCCTTAGTCCCCAGACCAAATTTATCAAGGTTGTCTTTTATGATTTGAAAATTTAAAGTATATCTAGTAAATCTTTGCATAGTCAAAGATTATGGACAGGCATGGTAGCCTGTGCTTATCTTCAGAGGCTGAGGCAGTAGGATTGGTATGAGACTGAAGCTAGCCTGGGCTGTAGATACTGAACTCCTGGACGACTTGGGCTACAGTGTGAGGGGCTGTCTCAGAAAACCGAAAAAGGAGAAAAAGATACTGAATGCTTGGTCCTAGGTGCTTTGTAGTTCTTAGCTTTTATGTGCGACTGGTAGTCAACTTTAGGTTAAATTTTTAAAAAGTAATGATTTTTATGTGTGTGCCTGCTTGTGTGAATATGAACCATATATGGGCAGTTAATCCCAGGGAGACAGAAAAGGATGCCAGACCCCTGGGACTGGTGTCATAGGCAGCTGTGAGCCTTGATGTGAATGTTAGGAGCTGAACCTTGGTCCTTTGCAAGAGCAGCCAGAGCTCCCTCACATCTCTGCAGCCCCAACTTTATGTTAAGTTTTATGTATAAGTTAAGACTTGAAGTTCTTTAATTATTCACATACTGATTGTCATATCACTGGCTAAAGAATTTCTGCTACTGAATTAATTTGGAAATTTTGTTGAAAATGTATGAAATGTTGGAAATGAATGTATGTACCTGAGATTGTTAATAGATTCTGTACTATTCCACTAACTTAGATATACATGTAGTATTACAATATTCTATTGTTTGTTTGCTATATTTTTAGAGAAATTCTTTAAAAATTTTTTTTTTTAAAATTAGGCTGATTGTGGTGGCACATGCCTTTAATTTCAGCACTCAGGAAGCAGAAGCAGGCAGATCTCTGTGAGTTCTGGACCAGCCTTGCTCAAAAACTATTTATATACTTACTGTGTGTGTGTGTGTGTGTGTGTAGGCATGCCAGCATGTGTACACCAGGGAAACCAGAGAACAACTTCTGGAATTAGTTCTCTCTTTTCACTTTGAGGGTACTGGGCAATGAACTAAAGGTCATGAAGCTCTGTAGAAACACCTTTACATGCTCAGCCATCTCACTGGCCCTAGAGAGAATCTTAATGTCAAGTAGTATGAATTTTCTAGTTTGTATGGATTTATTTATTTATGTGGTATCTCTCTCTGTCTCTCTCTCTGTCTGTCTCTGTCTCTGTCTGTCTCTGTCTCTGTCTCTGTCTCTGTCTCTGTCTCTGTCTCTCTCTGTGTCTCTGTCTCTGTCTCTGTCTCTGTCTCTCTCTCTCTCTCTCTCTCTCTCTCTCTCTCTCTCTCTCTCTCTCTCTCTCTCTCTCTCTGTGTGTGTGTGTGCATGCATGCAGGCCTGTGTGTGCTGCAGTGTGCCTGCCTGTGGAAGTCAGTGGACAACTCTAGCCGTCCTGTAGTCTCTGGGCATCAAGGTAAAGTCTAGGTGCACAGCGGCCTAGACCCTCTGACCACCTGACAGGCTCTTGTTCTTTTTATACTTTGTCTTTATACTTAGATACTTTGTTTCTATGGAACTTTTAGAACCCCCTTGTCAATCTATGAAATGCTCCCTGGCGTTATGAATTTTACATTGACTCTCTAGATAACATTGAGGAGAATGAGCTCCCAATTCGCAAATATAGCCTGAGCCTATTTATCTAGATTTTTTAATTTTCTTCAATATGATACTTTCCATGCTAACATTTTAAATCTTGCCACTACTCTCCTCTGACTTCTTATTTTACTTCCACTCAGCTAATCTGTCCTTTTGACAACTTTCCATGTCAGTTTTTTAGACATTCTAATGGTCTTCTACTTCTATACAGGCAGTGTGCTTTGTGTCTTCATATGGTCAGTAATAACTTCCAGAGTCGGACAATTTGGGTTGTGGAAGACCTTCATAAGCACTGATGGTTACGTGTATTGAATACACTGATGGTGAGTTCCGTGTAAACAGTAACCAGTCGCTTTTGTACATTTAGTTCTTAAGTGTTTTCATGCTTGCCATAAAGTAGGCACTGGGTAAATGTTTATTTTATATAATTATTTCAAAAGCTCTGGAAATAGACATTGGTATATTATATTTTTTCACACCATTAAGGATTATTCCTCTGGACTTCAAAATTTTATGAAATAAGCTTGTATCATTTTGCCATTTCAAACAAAAATTAAAGACTAACTTAATGGATGACTGATACATTTTTATTTTATTCATAGATTGCAGTATTCCCAGTGATTGACCTGATTGTACTTTTTCTTCATTTTACCTCATTCATGTAATTGTTAGCTGAATCTTTATCTTATTCTTTGTATTCCATTACGAAGCCCAGGTTGTCAGCAATGGTGTAGAAATCTGTTCCTGTTGGTAAGTGACAATTGTTCCTGCTAATGAAAATTATGGATCACTGTGATAAGGAATTGTCTCTTATACATGTTGAGGTTTCTGCATATTGTAGACTTTAATGTAATTAGACGTGTTCCAGTTATATTACATATTATTTCAAAAAGATAAGAACAAATTTGCATATCAAGTAAGGATTTTGTCCACATTATACTACTTCTGCTATTACTGTTGTGTAATTAATTTTTTTCTCTGTAATGATAGGTCCTTATATAAGAAAACTGGGTAAAGCAATGTGACACAATGACAGAAACAAGTGGCCTTAAAGCATCAGTGGTAAAATTTTAACAGCAAGCTTTCAGAATGCAGGCTTTCAGACACAGACTGCAGGTGGCAGACAGACCATGGTAGCTGTTCAGGTTAAAGTGATGGTTGTCTTCTTGGAGTTGGTTTTCTTACTTGAATACTTACGGATTTAAGGGAAAGTGAACAATTTCTTTTTTTCATCACTTACATCTGTGCTGTTTGGGAGATAGACGTGAGAGGATCGTCTTTTGCTGCTTTGCTCGTTCAGAGCCAATATTGGCTGCATGAGGCCTGACCTAAAACAAACAACAAACAAAACAAAACAACAAAAACAAGGAAAACACAGCAAGTGAAAGAACCAGAGGATTTATTCTGCTTTATTTCAGAAGCCAGGAGTTATTGTGCTGTGAAACTCACTACTTAGGGACAGTTCAGGCGTTATTTAATTTGGGAAAAGGGCCGCTTCTCTTCCGTTCATCAGGGTTGAGCTCGCCATGCTTCTGTTCTATTTCCAGCTCATTGTTCCTTGAAAAGCTGCCCTTCACTCACAGGCCCAGAAATGCAGGGAAACTGAAATGTGTTCCGTTCAGTTAGAGTGCACAAGCTTGTATTCTCAGCGCTTGGGAGGTGTGGATAGGAGGGTCAGGGATGTATAAAACCCAACCTTTTTTTTTTTTTTTTGAGACTGGGTTTCTCTGTATGGCTTTGGAGCTTGTCTTGGAATTAGCTCTTGTGGAACAGGCTGGCCCTCAAGTCACAGAGATCCAACTGCTTCTGCCTCCAGAGTGCTCAGATTAAAGTCATGCGCCACCAACACCCGCTGATACCCAACTTTTAAAACCAAAGATAATTTATGAATTCTCTAACATTCATAAAACTCTTTTCATTTTGGAAAAATGTCCAGTGTGTCTATCATAAAACTTGGTGTTTGATTAAGACGTTGATCTCTTTTGGCGGGGTGTGTCTGAGGACTCATACTAGCTAAGTGCGCTACAGTTGAGCTCTACACAGCCCTCAGAGATCCCTCCATAGGACTAAATGAAGATAAAAACTTCATGTTCACAGCTCACCTTTTCTTAGCAGTCTCAGCTCTGGCAAAGACGCACATGAAGGTTGAAGATGAGGACTGCACCCACACAGCTTCGTCTCACCTGAATGTCGAGGGGTTGTTTGCTTCCCAAGTCTCACTGTACACAATATATTATTACTCAGGAGTAAATCTCCACCGTGTAAGTAGAAATTGCAGGACACGTGGTCTTTATCACAGGAAATTGTGTACTGGGGAAAGGCGAAGATGCTGCATGCGATGTTAATGTAGCTCTGATCGTCAGGGCCAGGGCTCTCTGTGGCACTTTCTGGGGCATGCTTAGTTTGGTGTTTGTGGGAAAACTGTGATGTGAGCCCAGTCGGTGAGGCAAAGGCATTGACCTGGGCTTGGGTGAGCAGAACATTGTAAGTCAGCTCTCAGTTGACTTGAAAGGATCCCCGTGTCCTCCTGCTGAGTCGGCCCTCCTTGCTTTTATCCTTGGATGTGCTCTACATACAGCTTCCATTTGTCATTAGGTTATTTCAAGAAAGAAAGGTATTGTAAAATGCACATGAAAGTGTTGATTGCTTGTAATTCTCACCAGAGTAGGGGGATCCCTTCCCCCACTCTGGCAGTCTGCAAATGGTTAAACTTGATGAAATACTAATGAAGAATTACAGAGTTATTTGTTTGACTTTGCCACTTGGGACACTTGGCAAATGAGACAATTCATCTCAGTGCGAGCCAGTCTTATTTCTTAAAGAAAATTAATTAATGCAGTTTGTCTTCTTCCCATATCTCTGATTATAGTCCTTTTATTATATCTTCACTTTCCTGCTTTACTTTTCCCTGGAAATAACTGTTTTCAAGCCTTCCTGTTTCTTTCAACCTGATAAGTAAAAAGCAATTCTCCCTAGTGTGAGGGTATATTTGTAATTTTAGTACACTTTAGACTAGTCATTTGTACAGTATCCCATGGGGGAAATTCTACTCTAAAAAATTTCACTGCACCAAAGCCTCTTTGAAGGTGATTTAATCAATTTTCTCTGAGAGCTGTCTTTATCTGTTAGTCTTTATCTTCCCTTCCTGAACTGGGTTAGCACCGAGTGCCTCATGGAAGTTCAAGCTTAAACTTGTCAACAGCCATTCTGCTTTTCACAGCTCTGCTTTTTATGTAGTGATCCCTGTGATTTTAGGTCCACATCTTAGTAGTTTCTGAAGAACAGAGGGTTGTTTTCTATAATTTCAACAATTACAACCATAAATGCAATTTCTTTTCAAGAAATGGCTAGAGCATTTTGTTACTGAATCTCTTTGAATATATATATATATATATATATATACATATATATATATATATATATATATATATATTTCCCCCCTTTACTGTGGATTTCTTGTTTTAAAGGTAGAATAGCTGTATACTCATTTTCTTTCTCTTTAGATACTCATTTAAAACATAGGATTTTAAAAAAAATTCAACTTTTAAATCACTTCTAACATTTTTTTCCAGCCCACAGACACAGCAAGGAATCAGTTTGAGAAGAATAAAATTATTATCAGTCATCTCCCATACCAACATTGTGTAAAAATTTTTAATTGTGCTGACAAGAACATGAAGGATTGGAAAGAATATATTTAAAGCCAACCGAATGAGAAAAGATCTGGAAAATACAGGATGAAAGTGGAGTTAATTGGGTATTAAACAAATAATGCATGTTAAGAGAGCAGTTTATTTATATTTAAATTAAATAAAGACTATATGGAATCATTTTTATAGACTATTATGGTTTCCATACAAGAACATTGACTTGGTGTAACTAAGAACAAACTGTTTTGCTTCAGTTGTTGTGTGAATTATAGCAATGGAAGGGCTTTTGTTTTTCTAAGAAAATTAGATGAATTTTCTTATCAGACTAGGTTTTAGAATTATCGAGATCATTTAATCTACTAACCTTTAAATACATTGACTTCATGCAGATTCCAAAAATATTCTTTTATCATTTGCCCCGGTAGTGATATTTGACAGTTGAAGGGATGGTAACCTTTAAAATGAAATAACCTTGCCATAATATCATGGCTAAAAACTGACAAGGATACTAAAAATATGCTGGACGTTAAGGGCTGTTCTGTTGAGCCATTTGCAGATGTTTTTATTAGAGAGATTTACAGATACCATGCTGTTAGGGATATATACTGTCAAGCGGAGGAGACAAATCAGACATATAAATCATGCTTGAGGATTCATAAAATATCTAAAGGAGCCTTGAGGGGCGGGTGTGAGGCAGGCGCCTATTGTTTGCATGTTTTACTGGCTCACACCCTTGAACTGTCACAGGGGTGTCGGAGGAGCAAAGT